>JBAPLH010000126.1:1065000-1665000 GCA_037897445.1 Ceriops zippeliana
TAAGAGATTGGCGTTGTGTGATGTTTATCTAAATAGAAATTTGCATCATACCAAGTTTACAAGGTTACCATAAAGTTTTGATCGTAACTTACATTTTACAATTAAAATTATGATAAACTTTCAGGGGACAAAATATGACAACAGAGGAAGCCACTGGTATGAACTCGCATATTTCTACTTCATGCCGATGCCAATTTTTTCCACGATGGGACAGCCCCAAATTTTATAAACCAAGTTTTCTCTTGGTCCCAACGACTAGGTTATCATAATTTATACATCGTATTCATGAGACGTTTCAAGCACATAAGACCCACCAAAAGAGAACAAATCTGAATTTACTTAGTGTGATCAACTTCAATCAAAAATAAAATACGCTGATTTCTAAATTATATCTGTGTTAACCACTTTCATCTTTCTTGAATAAAATTACGAGATTAGTCTCTTGTAATAGTTATCTTAATAGATTTTTACATACTATACAAGTTTATAAAATTATAAAATTAAAAATTATAAGTATCATGTTTGCGTTACTTCATAAATTTACTCAAAATTAAAGGGTCAAAGATGAAAAACCAACACAGAGCAGAGGAGCCTAATTCTCCAACAATTCTCTCTGCAACACCAAACAGAAATCCTTCTGCCATGTCCCTATTGAGCGCAAGTTGAAAAGCAAGAAACTTAAGTTGTGTTTGAAGTAACAATAGTAGACGATCTCAAGAGGCTTAGGTGCAGATGGGACCAAGAAGGCTTATGTTTTAATGATGAAGATATGCACACATAGACAGTCCTTGAGATGTTGACTAGTCAACCTCTTGGAGGAGAAAAATTAATCAAACGGGAAGCTTCGCGGAACAAGTATGTGTCCCAGCTCCACCCCACGATGAACAATTAACAAATAAGAAATACTTGCTGTACCCCGAAAAAGAAATAAATAAAAAAAAAGAAATATTTGGAGAGAGTCGGCAGGAAAAAAATATAAAAGAGGTGTGAAAGTGAAACCCATGGGCGGTGGCAACTGGGAATAAATATAAAATACACCTTGTTCATATCAAATACTATGCACATTTCTTTGATGGTAAGGAACAAATTTCTATTTCAGTGTATGCAAGAGTTGGAAGAAATCGGTATGCTAAGTTTTATCAAATACATCCAAATATAAAAGTGAAAACTTTTATGTATATAGAAAAATCATTATATTTAAAAATTTTAAAATGGAGTAAATTTTAAATTTAGTTTATAAAACTAATTAAATGTGCGTTTCTAATTAAATTTATAAATTTACATAATAGAGTAAGTATTTTAATACTTTAATTCCTTTGCAACCATTTCGACCTAAATTCTTTTAAAGTTAGATATTAAGCATTTATCGAACAAGCATGTTTAGAATTTTTTAACTAAATCATCACCATAGCTTTCTCTATTGAAGCTTTATTCCATACGCCACCTCTTCCTACATGCGCTTGATCTAGCTTCACTTTGTCCTAGATCAGTAGCTTGCTCACTAAATCCTACAACATCCTTTTGCTTCTCATATTCACTTATTGTTGTGATACAACAAAGTGACTAAAACCAGAAAAAATAAATACCACATAATAGATAACATTCTCCCTCTACAAACGCTCGTTCATAAGCACACACAAAAAACCTGAAATGCATATATGATAATATTGGTGTAATGTCGTGAGAGCATGGAGTAGCTGTCTTGCTATGACCCATAAGGCCAATAGAAGAGCTCCAACAACAAGATCCATGGTCAATCTTCTATCCTCAAATGAATTGATTCTAAATTCTACTGAATTGGCAAGACTCTACTTAAGAAGAGACAAATACCCTGATTGTCTAAACATTAGGCAAATTATAATCACTATTACATGTTCATTTAGCTCATACAACAACAAACTATTTTGTCCAAAGTAGAAAGCACAATACTATTCAACATTAAAAGCATTAGTATATTAGTGGATAACTGCCAATGTACATGGTCTCACAAAGGCAATAACTAAGTCAATCTAATTAAAATTCAGTTACCTGCAACAAAGTTGGTAATGAGTAACAAATATCAATACATCAATATCTGTATAAAAAAAAAAATCTTTATTTGAAACATAGTGTATTTGTTGCTTCATCTTAATTTCCTTATCATTTATTGTTGGATAAGCAACCTAATTAATATAACAAATTCATATTTAGAAATTTAAAGTGAATAATATTTGAACTATGATGAATTACAAAATTAACAAAAGCCCTATCTCTTTCTTTTAACCATACGTATAAGAGCTTTGAACAAAATAAACTTGCAAGTAATTATTATTTCAAATTAGGTATGTGCATCACTTCCTTATATAGGAAATCTCTGTGGTTCCTTACTTGGCTACTTGTTTAATCTTTATTCGTTCTAACGAAACCAACAAGTAGCTTATTTCACCCACACATCACTAGATACTGCCATAAATGTTGATATATTCTTCTTATACATTGTATTCCATGATTATTTGTATGATGAGATGATGTATAGCAATATACTCATCTCATTGTGTTGATCATAAAATCCATGTGAAAATGCCTACTAATTTTTGTCTTTCAAGATGTAATAAAAAATTAGTAGGTTTAGGCCTACCTACTGTCTTTGACTTTTGGAGCCATTAAGAGTAGGGCTAACAAAAGTTTTGGCTTCATTTTTGCAGAGATTACATTTCTTCACATTTATGCCTACCATAAAATGTTGTCTAGAAGGGTATTCTTGTTTCGCTTGATTGTCGCTTGGTAGATCTTGCGGATTACAGAAGACCGATACGACAACAGGGCTGTAGGCGAGAGCAATGCAAAGTTTCTTGATATCAACAGCTGCTTCCTCTTGTTCTTCAACTAACAGTATTCTTCTTCCGACCTGGGTCTGGTCAAGCTTTGGGAATCGATGGCAGGAGTGATTACAGGCGCGGTACAATTCTCTCAGAGCTTTGGGCTTCACATGAGATGGGTTTGTGGATATGTAAATGGGTATCGTGCTTGATGATGATGATGATGGGGATGACGATTTAAATCTTCTCTTAGAGATTGTCCATCTTATTTCCATGGTCGCGCTGCCATATCCACAACTTCTTCCCTTCCGCTTCAGCTGTGCGAACGCAGAAGTAATAATAGGAAGCTCCATGTACCCACTTGTCTGTCCGATACAGCGACAGACACTCACTTTCTTTACCGGTGACCAAACTTACCTACCCAATTGAGCGATAGAAGTAGATAAAGGGACGGAGATAAACGCTGACATGAGCCTTGGGAGGGTGTTAGTACTTTATATATATAATTAAAATATATTATATTAATAGATTAAAAAAAAGGCAAATGTTGTATGGATAGTTAGTTATTAGTAGTTAATAATTTAAATTTAAATTTTAAAATAAAATTTAATATTTATAAAAATTGAAAAAAAAAAACTTAAACTATCGTATAGTACTCTTGTTCAAACTATATTTGGAAAAACATTTTTAGGTTTGGAGCCAAAAATTTGGGAAAAAATTGGAAAAGACAGAAATAAAAAGAGATAATTTAGACAAAAGACAAAGTAAATCATACAATGGTTCTCTTTTTCCTTTTTTTTTATAATCATCCACTTCACTTTATACACTTGTCTAGTAAGTATAATAATACAGAGCAACAATAGAACATAACCTAAATGTAGCATTTTGTATATTATGTTTATATTTATGATGATGGACCTAACAGTAATGGTATAACAAAAATTTAAATTCTCTTTAGAAAGGCTTTGTTTCCTTATCTAGCATGCATTGTTCCTAACAAATCCTTGCTATTAAATGGCTTGTTGTTGTGTAGAGTATCATTCTCATGTCCTTTCTTAATTAAGATTGGAGCATAAGTTTGATGTCTTCCCTATTGTGATAAAAGATTTTCTCCTTCAAGCTTCTACAATTCAGCTAAGATCCTTTCTTCAATATTCGTGTCATCAGTTAGTGTATAAGATATGTTGAAAGAATTGTTCTAATTTCTTTCTATATCACCATGCTGAAGCTGTCTAATTTGTTGCAAAATTAACTTGTTGAATTGTGCCTTTACTTAACAAGAGGTAATGTTCTTAGGCACATTGTTGGTGGAAGCAAGCTATAAATGGATAGGTCCAAAGTGAAAGTCATTCATGATGGGAGCCACCGAAAAGGGTAAACTAGTTACGATCTTTCTTAAAACTCGTTGACTATTACTAAAGGATTATCAAAAGCTACTTTTCTATTGCATCTTAACTTAATGAATTGTTAAAGAAGAATAGAGTATGAGGTTGGATGCTAGCTGTGAAGGAACATTTAAGATGCTGAAGCAATCGGTGATTGAAGAATTGGTGTTGTCCCTTCTCAAATCACACCAAGCCATATGAGATGGACATGAATGCTTCTGATTTTACGCTTGGTAGTATCTTGATGTAAGAAAATCATCCATCCCATTATCTATAAGAGCCACAAGTTCAACGATACCGAGTGCCAATATACTGTATGAGAAAAGGATATGACTGCAACTAGCATGATTGTATCGTCCAGCTCTATTGCGATGTGGCACGCACGCCAATACGGCCAGCATGATTGTATCATTCATCCTCTGGCTCAAGGCCAAACAAATGGATGAATGATTCTTTGTAGAGGACATTATTGAACATTTCCCAAAAAAAAAAAAAAAGTCTTGGTAGTACTTAACAAAAAAGATTATTTAAAATATAATATTCCTTCTTAGTATTGATTTTTTTCTAGGATATTAGCTTCAGAGTTTCAACCTTTTGTCAGCATGAAGTAAATATATTTAATACATCAATTCAGCATACAAACCAAAGTTTTTCACATTCTTGATTCTTGTACTAAGTCAAACGTACAGCTTAGTTGGTAGTTGTCCAACATTAGTACTTCACAAAAAAACTGACAGATGATACAGAATTATATATGCCATATGTCTTGTTGATAGGTCATAATAAGACAAAGATATGTCCTTCCACAATGTCTTTGTTTTACATAACTCCTCCACTAATTTGGATTCTAATTTGAGTGAAAGTTAATATGGATCGTTCACGTGAAGGAATCTGAATCGTCTTTTTCGGCTGGGCAAAGGCAGCTACTTTGCCTTACACGTGCTCTTCTCAAATCTTTTAAGGTAAAATCATGATATATGACCATAATTTTGCACTTATATAGTTTGCTTTATTAAGATACTTTAAGATGATACTAACATTGCTATATAAAGGTGTCTGCTTTTAAGTTCTAGCACACTAGTATTTTTTTAGACGATTCATTTGGCTCTATTACCTCTATTACCTGAGGGATTTCATTGAAAAATGCATTGATGAATGCTTATGTGCTATAGTAAGAGAGTAGATTACTAACCTATCATGCATTCTCAGGTACTTTGTTTGGATGAATGCAGTGCAAGCATTAACACACAAACAGCTTCAATACGACAGAATGCAATATTTATTGACTGTAAAGGAATGACAATAATCACAATCGCTCATTGCATTTCCACTGTTTTGGGCATAGACAACATCCTTATTCTTGATCATGAGAACTTGGTATGATGCGAAAACCCCAAAAAGATGTGGTTTAGGGACCTAATGCATACAAGGAATCAAAGAACAACCAGGAAAGCTAAACCAGAGTTTAATAACACAAACCTTAGACCCACCATTCGAAGGAACATGAACTTAAGGTATTTAAAAAGGACACACTCCAGAAAAGAAAGAAATTGAGAGTGATAAGTCGATTAGAATGCCACAAGAAAAAGTACCTCTTGATAAGTTCTTTAGTTCTTAAAAGAACTGAGGGAGAAAAATCCTTACTTTTTATTTCACTTAAAGTTATATGATTTTCCAGAGCTTACAAAGGGTGCCTATTTATAGGTTAAGATAGTAATTCTAAAGAGGCACAAATTCCTACTTAGGACAAATCCTTATTTTGGAGAAATTCTTAACTATGGACAAATTCTAAAATAGACAATAAACTTCTATTTAAGAGTGAATGCTATTACTCAGTCTGATCATTAAGTATTCTAATTATATTAATTAGGCTTGGACTCTTTGTTAAACTTAAATTCGAACAATTTGAAGTTTGGTTGGCTTGAATGTCCTCAATCAACCCATTTAGTACTTCTTTAATCTTTTGGCTCTAACTCATGTTATTGGGCCTTTTGGAATATGCAATGAACCTCTTACATCTATTGAAGTTCTAGCTCATGTTATTGGGCCTTCTGGGATGTGCAATGGACCTCTTGCATCCATTGAAGCCTTCCACCTATCATCTTTACGCTTCTCATGATTCCCCTTTTCCTTAAAAAGATTCATCCCCGAATCATCACTTACATTAAAATGGAAAATATTAGAAATGTTAAATGTTGCACTTACATAATACTCACCGAGAAGGTCCAACTTATAAGCATTGTTATTAATTCGTGCTACAACTTAAAAGGAACCATCTCCTCAATTGTAGCTTTGAACACCTTTGAGCTGGAAACCATTCCTTGTGCATATGCACCCAAACCCAATCATCAAGTTCAAACATCACCTTTTTTCGTCCTTTGTTGACATGGGATGCATATTGCTCAGTTTGGTTTTCAATATGTTGTCATACCTTCTCATGCAATTTTTTTATCATGTCAGCCTTGTGTTCACCATCTAAGCTTGCATACTCATTGACAAGTATAAGTATCAAATCCAAAGGAGTTAATGGATTAAAACCATATATAATTTCAAATGAAGAGTAACTAGTAGCAGAATAAACACTCCTATTATATGCAAACTCGACATTTGGTAAACAATCTTCCCATGTTTTCAAATTTGTTCGAATAATAGCACGCAAAATAGTAGAAAGAGTTTTATTAACCACCTCAATCTGCCCATTAGTTTGTGGATGACAAATAGTTGAAAACAATAGCTTAGTACCTAACTTACCCCATAAAGTCTTCTAGAAGTAACTTAAGAACTTTGTATCCTAGTCTGAAACAATGTTTCATGGTATGTCATACAAATGTATTACTTCTCTAAAGAATAAGTCAGCCACATTATTTGCATCATAAGTTTTATGGCATGGGATGAAGTGTGCTATCTTTGAAAATCTATCAATAACAATAAATACAAAATCCCTACTCCTTTTTGTTCGTGGCAATCCTAGTATGAAGTTTATAGATAAATCAACCCAGAGAAGGCTAGGTATGGGTAAAAGGGTATACAAGCCATGGGGTAGAACTCTAGATTTAGTCTGTTTGCATGTTATGTATTTCTCACATATTCTCTCAACATCTCGTTTCATGCATGGCCAAAAGAAATGTTCATTTAGGACATCTAGGGTTTTCTTAACTCCAAAATGACCCATTAGACCACCCTTATGAGCTTCTCTTACAACCAACTCTCTTAAAGAACTCATAGGCATGCATAAACAATTTTTTCTAAATAAGAAACCATTATGCCTATAAAACTTCCCAAAGGCTGATGTCTCATATGCTCCATACATATTAGCAAAGTCAAGATCATTCACATATAAATCCTTCATATGTTCAAATCCTAATAAGTTTGCAGTAAGTGTAGAGATAAGGGCATACTTGCGAGATAATCCATCATTTACCACATTTTCCTTACCTTGTTTATATTTGATGATGTAAGGAAAGGTCTTAATGAATTCAATCCACTTGACATGTCTTTTGTTCAACTTTCCTTGTCCCTTCAAGTGTTTCAAAGATTCATGGTCAGTATGGATGAAAACTCCTTGGGCCAAAGGTAATGTTGTCATGTCTCTAATGCCCATATCAATGCATACATCTATTTATCATAAGTAAGATAATTAAGGCTTAGTCCACTTAACTTTTCACTAAAGTAAGTAATTAGACGCCTTTCCTACATCAAAACAGCTCCAATGCCAATACCTAAAGCATTACACTCAATCTTGAAAGTTTTTGCAAAGTTAGGTAAAACAAGTAAGGGTGCAGAACTTAATTTTTTCTTAATACAATTAAAAGCCTTGTCTTGGTCATTACCCTACCTAAAACTCATGTTCTTTTTGATAAGCTCAGTGAGTGGTGTAGCATTGGTGCTAAAGTCCTTAACAAAGCGTCTATAAAAACTAGCTAGACCATGAAAGCTAAGCACATCACTAATTGACTTAAGTGTAGGCCAATCTCAAATTGCCTTAACTTTTTCCTCTTCAACTTCAACACTTTTAGCACTAACAATATAGCCAAGAAATGTGATTTAATTAGTACAAAAGGAACATTTTTGTAATTTAGCATACAATTTCTTAGAACATAAAACACTTACAATAGAATATAAATGATTAAGATGCTTTTTTAGGGTTTTACTATAGAGCAAAATATCATCAAAATACACAACTATAAATTTACCAATGAATGAATGCAAAACATGATTCATTAGTTGCATAAAAGTGCTTGGTGCAATAGTGAGACCAAATGGCATAACAAGCCATTCATATAAACCGTACTTAGTTTTGAAAGCTGTTTTTCACTTGTCTTCCTCTCTCATCCTAATCTGATGATATCCACTTTTCAAATCAATCTTAGAAAAGACATATAAACCATGCAATTTATCCAACATGTCATCTAGTCTAGGCATGGGGTGACGATACTTTACAATGATTTTGTTGATTGCTCGACAATTAACGCATATCCTCCAAGTCCCATCTTTTTTGGGTACAAGTAGGATAGGAACAATATATGGACTCATACTTTCCCTCACATATCTTTTGGAAATAAACTCCTCAACCTGCCTTTAAAGCTCCTTTGTCTCCTCAAGATTACTCTTATATGCTGACTGGTTAGGGATGGATGCACTTGGGATGAAATCAATTTGATGCTTAATTCCTCTATTAGGTGGTAATCCACTTGGGACATCGTTAGAGAATACATCTTCAAATTTTTTGTAATAGAGCAATAACAACACTAGGTAAAGATGGGTCAAACTTGTTAGTATTAAAATAAACCTCATTGTATAAAAGTACGATTATAGGCTGTTTGACATAGAATGCTCTTTTGACATTACTTTCTTTTGCATAGAGACTTTCTTTTTTCTTTTCATTCTTTTGTGTCCTCACATTTTCTCCCCTCTTTTCTTTTTTATCGATCTCTCTTTTTTCTATTCACTCTCATTTTTTATTCTCAATTAATCCTTATAAGCTTGTTGAGGTGATAATGGTATAAGAGTGATAGGTTTTTCATTCATTACAAAAGAATATCGATTCTTAAAGCCATCATGCATAACTCGCTTGTCAAATTGCTATGGTCTTCCTAATAGAATATGGCCCACATGCATAGGTACAACATCACATAAAACTTCATCATGGTACCTTCCAATAGAAAATGATATGAACACTTGTTTATTTACCTTGACTTCACCACTTTCATTCAACCATTGAAGCTTATATGGCCTAGGATGCTTCATAGTAGGTAAATACAGCTTTTCAACTATAGTTATGCTAGCAACATTAGTGCAACTCCCACCATCAATAATCATACTACAAACCTTATCTTTGATGAGACACCTTGTCTGAAAGATGTTATCTCGTTGTACCTCATTTTCTTCCTTTACTTGTACATTCAATGCTCGCCTTGTAATGAGAGCTACTCTGTTAACCAGATACTCCTTCCCATCACTTTCACCCTCTGATGATGGCACAAAATCATCATCTGATTCACTTTCAATTTCAACATCCCCATTACTTCTCAAGATCATTGCACGCTTATTTGGACATTAAGATGCAATGTGATCCCTGCCTAAACACTTAAAACATTTAACATCTCTATTTCTACTTGGTTAGGGTTCAAAATTACTTGTCTCCTTACTAAGACCCATATTCTTGTGCTTGGGTAGCTCGGTTTTGGACTTATAATTGGCCATCTCATCCCTTTTACTCCAATTTGGCTTTTAAGATGAGGTAGAACCTGAATTTTGCCCAAATTGTGTGGAACCCTTTCGTTTAAGTTGCCTTTCAACTTTCATTGCCATGTGTACCATGTCTTCTAGTTCCACATAGTGTTGCAATTTAACCACGTTTGCTATGTCCCTATTTAGCCCTTGCAAAAATCGAGCCATGGTTGCCTCTCTATCTTCTTCTACATTCACCTTAATCATGGTAATCTCCATCTCCTTGTAGTAGTCCACATTTTTGGTGCCCTAAGTAAGCCCTTGTAACCTTTGGTACAACTCCCTGTAATAGTGATTAAGGATGAACTTCCTCCTCATTATAGCCTTCATCTCTTCTCATATATCTATAGGTCGCTCATGATTCCTTCTCCTAGTCAAAACACAAGTTGATCCCACCAAATAATAGCATAATCAATAAATTCAATTGCAGTAAGTTTTACCTTTTTCTCCTCGAAATAGTTGTAGCAGTCAAAGACCAATTCAACCTTCTTCTCCCATTCTAAGTATGCATCAGGATCATTCTTACCTTAGAATAGAGGAATTGTCATTTTAATACTACCAAAATTATAGTCATAGGTGCCTTGCCTCCCAAATTCTCTTTGGTCTCTTCTATTGTTAACATTACTAACCACAAAAATTTGATCGTTAAATTCATCATCTTCATGGTCATAAGCACGTCTCAACTGCCTTTTTGCTTTATGAGCCTTATATTCCCTATGCCTCTTTTGCAACTTTACTATTGTATTAGCTTGCTCCTCCATCCTCTCCCTCGTATCATCAAATCTGGTATTCATGCACTCAAATTGTTGTTGCATAGCTTTGATCATGAAGGACACATCATCAACTTCCTCCTAAGTTGCACCTTTGTCTTTGGATGTCATAGTATTACTTCTACATAAAATAATTAGGATACCTCACAAAACACTCCCTCACGTGTGTCACTCAAAAGATGGTGTCACACACCCTCGTGTTTACACTCTTTATGGCTTTTTCTTTATATGAACTTTCACTCTTACCTTTTACCACTCAAATTTCTCCTTTTAGCTCTATAAAGAACTAAACAATGTAAATCAAAGGTATTGATTTTGAATAGAATAAGATAAATGATGTAGAATCAAACAAATTAGAGAACAAGGAATCAAAAATGAAAAAGGATATCAAGGCAAACGAATTTAATGAACTAAACTCATAAAAATCAGGATAGGGGTAGTACAACCTAGAGGACAAACTTAAGTAACAAAATAGGAAAATAGATAGTAGAATTGGAGTTGACAAGAAAACCTATTATTATTATGGTTAATATAATCAAACTGTTAACTTGAATTTGATGTTCTCTTTCTTTTGTTTTTCTTCCTTCTTTTTTTTTTTCAACACAAAACAACAATAAAATACTTAGATACAACAGTTGGAATTGAAATTACACATTTATGAGCTTAAACAAACAAGCAAAGAGAGAAGGATTGCAAATAAAAAAATTTGTGCATTTAGATGGTAATGCACATAATAGACAAACTAAACAGAAATAAATAAATCATAAGGTAGAAAATTGAAGAGTAAGTGGAGTTAACCTGATTTAGAACTAGGCTTTGATACCAATTGATGCGAAACCACAAAATGATGTGGTTTAAGGACCCAACGCAGAAGGAATCAAAGAACAACTAGGAAAGATAAACCAGAGTTTAATAACACAAACCCTAAACCCACCATTTGAAGGAACACGAACCTAGGGTATTTAAGAAGGATATGGATGCCACATTTTAGAAAAGAAAGTAATTGGGAGTGATAAGTCGATTGGAACGTCACAGGTAGAAGTACCTTTTGATAAGTTCTTTAGTCCTTAAAAGAAATAAAGGAGAAAAACTCTTGCTTTCTATTTCACTCAAAGTTGTATGATTTTACAGAGCTTACAAAAGGAGCTTATTTATAGGCTAAGATAACAATTCTAAAGAGGCACAAATTCTTACTTGGGACAAATCTTTATTTTGGAGGAATTCCTAACTATGGACAAATTCCAACATAGACAATAAACTCCTATTTATGAGTGAATGCTATTACTTAGTTTGACCCTTAAATATTCCAATTATATTAATTAGGCCTTGACTCTTTGTCAAACTTAAATTCGAACAATTTGAAGTTTGGTTGGCCTGAATGTCCTCAATTAGCCCATTTAGTGTTTTTTTAATCTTTTTGGCTCTAGCTTGTGTTATTAGACCTTTTGGAATATGCGATGGACCTCTTACATCCATTGAAGCTTTAGCTTGTATTATTGCGCCTTCTGGGATAACTAATGGACCTCTTGCATCCATTGAAGCCTTTCACTCATCATCTCTACGGTTCTTATCATGGTATGCCAAATCTTCTGGCTCTTGCTTTCTTTTTTACTTCATTCTAGTTCAGAGTTGACCAACTCTTGACAAGACAGTAGCCTGTATGAAAATTTGAAGAGTGTGAAGAAAAAAAATATTATAGTCATGATATTAGACAATTTGCTTATTTTGGACAATTTTAAAGTGCCTATGGCTACAAAAGGGCTAAACTTTGATTTTTTTTCAGGACTCTATAATCTCTTAAAAAGGCTGCTTGTTTTGAGATTGAAACCAACCTAAAATTTGTGGGTTTGTCTCCACTTAGTAAAATGTTAGTCTTCAGCTAGGCTCAACCTTGACTCAAATATTTTCATGAAGAAGTTCAAATGCAAGGTCATCTTGATGTTAAGGCCTGGGCTAGAACTTGACTTCATTTATGGATTTAAAATATCTAGGATGTTATGAAAATTGACAAAGAGCATGCTTACACATCATAGTAAATAAGATTTAACAAGTTTAAAAGTTAAAGACACAATGTGAACAATGTACTGTATGGAGAATGATAATAGAGAAGTACCATAGAGAATGATATTTATACTGTAACAGATGACCAAAGCACAAAAAAATTCCAAGAGCATTTGATCATGTCTGGCTTTTGAATAAATGAGCATGAATGTTTCACTAGAGATCTTTTCTTTAGGTAACTAGATGAGCTTCAAACAAGCCTTTATTAGATTGAACCTATATGCTGTGAATAAGCTGCTTAATTTGTTCATAACTCTATTGAGATTGTGTATCCTGCTACCTTTGGATGTTGTTCCAAAAGGCTAGAAGACATTGGCTTTAAGCAAATGTAAAAGCAATTATTTGTGCTAACACACTTGAAATGATATGTTATTTCTTATTAAGAGGACATGAGCATTGATTTTACAGGTCTTTTGTATTTATATATTACTTAATTTATGTCCCAATTTTAATATAGGATTTTTCAACAACGCAATTGTAATCCTAACAATCACTTTGATGTGTTATTCTTTAACTATATAATTTATACGTTTACAGTTGAAATTTCAACAACTAAGATAGCTCATCTCTCTTTTTAAAGCCTTTATGCCCAGAGTTGCTGCCTCTAGCCCACCTGAGTTCTCACAAGACTAAGTCTCTCAGTGAAACTGAGAAACAGTTTGACCTCTTTAGGCCTAATTATTCTTATTATATATGCAACATAAAAAATTTTATTGCACTAAAATTGCCGCAATACCCAACATACCTACAAAAAAATTGGGTTCAATAAACACTACTCAAACTGTACAAGACTAAATGAAGAGATTAATAGTCTGCTTTTATGGATAAGTAGCAACATCACAACAAAATCTTCTATTTTAATAAGTCATTTTTTGCTACAGAAGCAGAATCAGATTACTGATTATTGACATCAAAATTTTTGCAACTTTTTTATGAATAAGAAGCTAGATTTATTCCCTATTGATGATTTTTCCAGTAGTGAAGCGGATTTTGGGTGCAATTCAAGAAGATGTAGCCAATGATGCATGAAGTATGGCACCATTAGGAAATGCATCTACATTGATTTTGAAATGAGGCATATGAATGAATTCAAATATGCCATCATTATGACACAAACTACTAAGTATAGTTGTTTCCATTGAATTTTGGGGGAGGTAAGGGAGTAAGGCCAAAGGAAGCCATTCAGGAAGGCAACATACTGTTTTCTAGAGGGCGCTCTAGTTTTTTTTTTTTTTCTTTTAAGCTCACTAGTTTTAATTCTCTCAAAACTGCTCTTTGCAGGTCTCTTAAGGGTTCAAGCTGCTCTGATACCACTTGTTAGTTTCTATAAAAATAAAATGACTGGTAGCTACTACATACATTCATAGAGGTTTGGGTGGTTCAGATGAAGGAAACAAATTTGAAAAGCAAAGTCAAATCGGTTCTAAGACCGATTCTATGTCGTGAGTTGGTTTGTTACTGGTAAAATGGAAAAAAGTTATTTCTTCAACTTGAAGCAACTAGTTTCTTGGGAGAGCAGAATGCTTTGCTAGCTACTGCATTCCTGCATTTCCAATGAGATGAGTAACACTGCAGCACCATGGTCTTAAGCTTCAGTACCCACGCTCATCTCCTGAGAGTTTCCCGTGGAAACAGAGGATGATACAATATAACTAACCTGTCCAAAATGGAAAAAATAATTCTCTCCGGCCAATTTTGCTAGTGTACATTGGTAGAAGTTATAATGTGTCCAGGCAAGTTGCTCAGGGATGAGAAAAAATTACATGAGTGCCCTCACGCACACACATTTTGTATGCATCCATGACATTTTTGTGAAGTTGT
The DNA here is from genome assembly GCA_037897445.1 of Ceriops zippeliana. Taxonomy (NCBI): domain Eukaryota; kingdom Viridiplantae; phylum Streptophyta; class Magnoliopsida; order Malpighiales; family Rhizophoraceae; genus Ceriops; species Ceriops zippeliana. The sequence goes on from JBAPLH010000126.1 coordinate 1,079,566, forward strand.
TTCCATGTGTGTAAACAAACTAGTATGTAAATGGAAGATGAAAGGCTTCGACCATTAACCAAATCAGACCCCTTTGTGGGAAAAAAAGGCAAGATCCTATCAATTGGGTTTCTTTGTGGAGATCGAGGTCAAGCTATGCTACTCTGGGAAAATTTTGTCCAAGTAAAATTGCATAAATATAAAGCCAGTTTTTGAAAAAGAAACCCCTTCTGCTAGTGAAAGAAATTTCCGTGAGTCAGCAAGCCCATAATCAGATGATCCTAAAGCTAGCATTGCTAGAGCAAAGTAGGTTAGTTCATCCATATGCATGTACAAGGAGGATGCATGAGAAGGATTTAAAATTAACACTTTTTTTTTTCTCTATGTAAGCAAATGAGAGTAACGGAAAACATAAATATAGTCAACAATGATTAATGGAAACTAAATATTACCTTGTCAGTCAACATGTCTACACTCTTTTTGGAGTTGATGTCAAAATTTCGCTTATGTTTATAGTCAAATAGTTTAGAGAATTGTTAGTCTGTGTCCTAACATCTGATGGATCCACGTGATAGAATACTCGCATAGCAATCTGTCCATGGGCTTCATGGCATCCCATGATCTTGACAAGTTCGTTTATGCACCAGCAAGAAGGCTTAGTCTTGGGAGAAAATGATGACAGCAACGTTTGATTCTTGGGTTGGCGAAGGAGCAATTTCTTGTCCTCCACGAAGTTGTTCGTCTATGAAAGTTCCAAAACCTTTTCCAGATAAGGCAACAAATAGACGTCTGATAAGATTATCCCAAGTGTCTTTGTCCCCAAAGCTGTAGAAAACATCAAACTTCCATTGATGGGCAAATGGATGAATTGACGTGAAGAGACTCCAAAGCATCTGATCATTACGTTTTTATTCAAGGGACCCGTTGACTTTTAATGTAAATGGTAATGACGACTTCGAAGCTTCATGGAAGAGTACGCCTCTTTGATCCACAAATACATAATCAGCCCAAGAGAGGCCCAATGCCTCTTTGATCCTCCTTGGATGATTTTCTTAACTGCATATTGACTAAAAAGTTGAAGAGCTAAACGATATATATATATAATTAGCCTTTCATGCTTATTTCTACTTGTCACAATATTCCTAGTTTTTGGACCAAACAAATAACAATTTTCAACTAAAGATTATAGTTGTTGTGGATCATCCACATTGTGAAGAATAACTAATGTCTGTTTGTAGGAGAGTTTGCTGGTTAAAGATAGTCTAAGTCCGATACTTGATGTATTAATTTTGATATAACTATCCTGCAATGCTTTCGAAACGAGCTCCTCTTATAACCTTTTCTTGCTACCTTTGTCCCATTCGTCCCTAACATTCTTAAGAAAGCAGTAGCCTCCAAAATGGCAAGAAATCTAGCTTAAAATAGCTTCAGCAACAGTTGTTTTGCACCATGCCCCAAATCCTAAGATGCGAACATCTTGGCATCCAATAGACAGTACTTTGATTTGCTCAATGTTTGAATTTATTCCAAAAGGTACTCCAGGCCAGTGGACAACCCCTGTTCCAAAATTCCCAAACATGTTTGACAATTTGGTTGATAAGTTTTCACTCTGGCCAATTATACACAAGCAAAGTATGGAATAAAACTTAAATAGAACAGACAAAGATAAATTCATGTTCTGGCATAGATTGATATTTAGTTTTCATTTTCAATTAGTTTTTCCTACATTGAGACTTTACTGTACGAAAATTAAATAAATATTTTTATTATTAAAGTTCCGGACGAGATAGTCTCCCATTGTGAGAACTTTATGCTTACTTTTTAAAAAAAAAAATAATAATAATAAAAGATTTCAAAAAAGACAAAATGCATATTCAGTGAAGTAAGAGGGTTTAACAAATAGTTGCAAGCCTATAATTAAACGGTAACATTAACATCTAACCTTCTTTTCAGATTACCAGATGACCTGGGAATTCCAACCGGATGGATTGGCGGCTTTGGCCAAGGCAGCCTTCCATTTCTAAATCTTTTCAGAGTTGATCTCAAAAATTTGCTTGTGCTTACTGTAAGATGGTTTAGCGAAACTCCGGATCTGTTTCCTGACATCGGATGGATCCACCTGATAGAACACCGGTATAACAATCTGTGCAAGGATTTGCGATTGTTCCCTTGACTTCCTTTGGCCAATTTTGCTAGGCTCCGATCGGAATGGGCTTTGTGATTTATTCCGCCAGCGGATAATGCGTAATAAACCATTTTGACGACGCCTGATAGGGCTCTTCGGTAGCGCAAAAAGGAAGTAATAATAATAATAACAACAATAATAAAACGTTCAAAAATAATATCCAAATGCAACAACACAGGAAAGGGGAGAAGAGGAAAACGGAAACCAACTGCTGCCATGGGATAGAAATTGATGGCAATGTTCCTGCTTCTGATGATTTTCCAAAGGGAACAAGACGTTTCTTTGTCAATTACAAGAGGAAAACCCTACAGACTCGGTGAAAAAAAGCAAAATAAAAAAGGAAAGGCAATGAAAGGCTAAAGCTTAATTCTATCAACTGTGGGCATACCATGGAATGGCCCCGCATTTCTTCACCTCGTAAGATTTCAGGCGGAAAAATCCATGAAGAACTTTGAAGTTAAACAAGACGGCGTCGTACGAGCATTGGGTGAGGTGAAGACGATTCTCAGCTATATAGTCATACACGCTCCCAGTGTAGAGCAGTACCACGCGCTCTGCATGGTTTCCACCAATTGTCCTCCAATTTTGTACATCAAAAGTGAAATCACCGCCGTCATCACATTGGTCTCCAAAATGCCAGTTGAATTGGATCATTATTGGAGCAGTGACATCACGCTCGACAACGAGGCATAAAATAAATCCCAAGAAGGCATCGTTGAGCCAATTTGAGGGAAGTGGAATTCTGACAGTGTCTCCGGTGCTTTGATTCACGCACCACTCTGGAATTCTCCCTCCCGGATAAACGATGTCAACCATAACTCCCGCAACGGTACCACAAAAACAAAAATCATAGACATGATACAAGCAGTGAAAAAACAAGAAAAAAAGTGAGAGACAGTGACGGAGACCTTTTCTTTGCGCGTTCCACATACTCCGCTAAATAACGATTCCTGAACTGAGAGATAGGATCTCTTTCATTTTTATCCACTTTGAAGCAAATACACTATGAGGTCTAAAGATGGATTATTGAAAAGTAGTTGATCAAGGGAAGATACGTTTTCTAATGATGTGCAACCGGTCGCAACTAGCTCATGTAGACTGGAAGCTCTGGCAAAGATCGAAGCCTTTTGCACTGGGCTATCCAAAATTCTTCAAGTTCAGTAAGTTGTTTGATGCTTTCAGGGATACTCTCAAAGTTGTTCCCAACTAAATATAATTTCCTCAAAGAGGATAAACACCCGAGGTCAGCAGGTAATTGCCGCAGATTAGACCTTAACTGGTCTAAGGAGGTTAAACAAGACAAGTTTGGACAAGCCATCCCCAACCACGGAGTTAATGAAGCAACGTTTCTGAAAGAACACATATCCAACGTTTTTAGCCCTTTTAGGTTCTCCAGACGGGATGGTAGCTCTTCAATGGCTGTGTCGGACAATATCAGATCCTCTAGATTATCCATGCTCTCCGAGATTTCTGGAAACACCTTCAGGTTAGAGCAACTTAGCAGGCTGAGAGTCTGAAGACTTGTTAACTTGTAAATGTTGGTTGGGAGGCTCGCAAGCTTGGAGCAACGATCTAAGTCCAGTTTGACCAGTCGATCCATATACTCAACAGAGGAAGGCACTTCCTTTATTGCAGTCCCGCTTAAGTATAGGTACCTTACGTTCCTTGAGACCTCTGGAAACACAACGAGGCTTGAGCAACCGGAGAGGTCAAGAGTATCCAGACATCTCATATCAACATTATTCGGAAGACTCGTCAGGTTTTGGCAGTTGTTCAAAGTTATGTGCGTGACCACACTGAATTGCCTCAAGGATGAGCAATGCCTAACAATATTCAGAGGCTGCATGTAGTGAAAGAGAATTATGCGTAAATTGATTGGTACATCAAAGAGAGCTTTTGGTCAATCAGAAAGGGGTCTTTAATGAGTAATTTGTACCTCCGCTTCTTTCCAAAGTCCTTTAATGTTGCTACGAGGTAACTCAATCGACAAGGGATACTCAGGGCAAAACTCCGTTGGTAAATACTCCAATGAATATCCATACCAATAAAGATACCTCAGCCCACTAGAAAGATAATCAAGGCCCGGAGAAAGGTGCACTTTCCATTCTTCTTCTTCCGTTATGGCGGCATTAGGATTCAAGTAGATTTCTTTACTTAGCTTTCTCATATTGAGGAATATGCCTCCAACTTTTCTCGTTCCATGAGGAAAAGTAGATATGAGTAAATATGAAAAGTGAATTGGAATTTCTTTAACGATTAAAATCTTACCGTCTTATTCTTCAATACGTGATATATCTCTTGTAGATCTCATAGTTTGCTACGTTCCCCTGGCTCCTTCGATTCCTCGCGTACAAACTCTTTGCCAATTTCTTGTAATAGATCATGCATTTCTAGTTTTACTATTGGTTTCCCGATAATAAATTTAGTAGTAGTTATCAAGCACTTGTCAATAAGATCCCGTATTCCAACCTCTGCAGAAAAACCACAAAAACCATGTCATAACTTTTAAATAAACATGCAATGTGAAGAAATATTTTTCTCTCTTCCCTATCTAAGGCGTTGTAACTAATTTTCAACACCTGTTGAATCTCATTCACAGGTATCGTTTTCAGTTTATTCACAGTACTTTCCTACATAATTTTTTCCCTTTTGTCAGATAAAAAAGAGCCCATAACTTTAAGAGCCAAAGGATTGCCTTGACAATATCTAATAATCAAATCTAACAAGGGCTTGTGAGCTTCTAGGGGATGATTTTTCTTAAAGGCTTACTGGCTAAAAAGTTGAAGAGCTGCGTTATCATCCAATGTCTTGACCTCATATATATAATTAGCCATACTTTCAAAAACTTGCTTATTTCTGCTTGTTACAATAATTCTACTTCCTGCCCCAAAGCATTGTTGCAAATTATCAACATCATCTAAAACAATTAATATCTGTTTACGACATAATCTCCTAATTAAAGATTTTCCAGGTCCAATGATAGATGTATAAATTTTAATATGACTATCCCCTAATGCTTGTGAAATGAGCTCTTCTAATAACTTTTTCATGCCATTTTTTTCTGATTCCTCCCTAACATTGTTAAGAAAGCAGCAGCCCTCAAAGTGACATGAAATTTGGCTAAAAATAGCTTCAGCAATAGTTGTTTTGCCTATACCGCCCATGCCCCAAATCCCTAAAATGCGAGCATCTTGGGACCCAATAGCTAGCACCCTTTTGATTTGCTCAAGATGTGAATTTATTCCCACCAGGCGCTCCGTATGCAAAGGCAATTCTTGATCCAGTTTCTCCAAAACATCTTTGACAATTTGGTCAGTAAGTTTACGCTCTAGCCTGTCGTAAATAAGCCAAAGTTTCATAACTATGCAATGCACATTGATGTTGCAACATACTTAGGCATTACTTGATGTCTCTTTTGGGTGTTCTACATGTTTCAGTTGCAAATCAATTATGTCCCGTAGCAATTTTGCAACAGATTTATAAAACTTTAAGGAACAAAAATGTCATCAGCGTTATCAAGTGTTAAATTTCAAAATGGGACAGCATGGATTCCACTTCAATGAACTAGCTAGGTGGAGTTGAAAACTTATAGATTTTCACTTAGCCTATAAGTAACTGAAACTTGAACCTCGTAAAGTTACCTGATGACATTGGAATCCCACCCGGATAGATTGGCAGCTCTGGTCAAAGCAGCCTTCCATTTGGGGACCTTGTCGGAGTTGAGCTCAAAATTTCTCTTGCGTTTACGATCAGTTGCTTCAGCAAAGCTCCCAGTCTGTTTCCTGACGTCGGATGGATCCACATGATAGAACACTGGCATAACAATCTGTCCGTGGGTGTCACGGCATTCCATGATCTTGACGAGTTCGTCCAAACACCAGGAAGAAGACGCATAGTCTTGGGAGAAAATGACGACGGCAACCTTTGATTCTTGGATTGCTTGCAAAAGGGCCGGAGCGATTTCGTCTCCTCTACGAAGCTGGTAGTCTGTGAAGGTCTCAACACCTTTTTCAGAGAAGGCAGCAAGGAGATGGCTGATGAAATTGTCGCGAGTGTCTTCACCCCTGAAACTCAAGAAGACGTCATACTTCCATTGATGCTGATTGTGAGCATGGGTGGCTGGAAGACTAGAGGGAGAGGATGAAGAAGAGGAAGCCAAAGTCATCGGATAATTATAACTCATAATTAAGAGGGCAGTGCGTGCAGACGGAAGAATTAATGCGACTCTTCACCTCCTTTTGAGTTATGAAAGAATAGACAACCATAGCACAAGAAAACAACTTGATCAGAATTTATCATAGAGCCCATTGACTCGCGGTCTAACTTTTATTTATTTATTTATTGCATCAAATTTTTCTGCGAAATGACAAATGATAATCGTATGAAGTTTCATGAAAGTTTTCTATGAATTTGCAAATGACTTTTGCTTCAGCCAACTTTGTCTCGTCCAAAAAATTAAGAGATTGGCCTTGTGTGATGTTTATCTAAATAGAAATTTGCATCATACCAAGTTTACAAGGTTACCATAAAGTTTTCATCGTAACTTACATTTTACAATTAAAATTATGATAAACTTTCAGGGGACAAAATATGACAACACAGGAAGCCACTAGTATGAACTCGCATATTTCTACTTCATGCCGATGCCAATTTTTTCCACGATGGGACAGCCCCAAATTTTATAAACCAAGTTTTCTCTTGGTCCCAACGACTAGGTTATCATAATTTATACATCGTATTCATGCGGCGTTTCAAGCACATAAGACCCACCAAAAGAGAACAAAGCTGGATTTACTTGGTGTGACCAACTTCAATTAGAAATGAGATATCCTGATTTTTAAATCACATTCGTGTCAACCACTTTTGTTTTTCTCGAATAAAATTACGAGATCAGCCTTTTGTAGTAGTTATTTTTACACACTGTACAAGTTTGTAGAATTATAAAATTAAAAATTGTAAGTATCATGTTTGCGTCACTTCATAAATTTGCTCAAAATTAAAGGGTCAAAGATGAAAAATCAACACAAATATGATTAGAAAGATTTCAAGACTTAAGCTGGTGTTGTTCCAAAAATTACAAAAGAACATCTTAAGCTAATTTGGAGACTTGCTATATAAAATATTGAGAATTAATTGTTTATACAGTACACAATCTATCATGTTGTTACAAAAGTTGCTTGCTATTAAATACAACAATTTTTATCAGCTTGAAATGGAGAAAATTTGTTGAACCACATTTCACATCAATGGGAACACTACTCCATGCGGCTTCTGATCTTAAGTTCAATAACAATGGTCTTATAGTTCTGTTGCTTGTTGTCCAAATCAATGCCTCAAAATCATTGAATGGGTTCAACTGAGAAAACATGTAGCAAATAGACCCCTTATGATTAGCTAATGCACCCTTAATGAGTATTAAATTGACCTTCTTTCCTGCTATGACTATTACTTGTCTATTTCTCTTATTGTCCCAAAATTTTCCCATCGTGTCAGGTCATAATTCTAAGGGAATATAGATATTTTAGTGCCTTGCAAGGAAAAAACTTTGCATCATGTTGTCAGTATTGAACTGAAAATACCAATACTTAGCCAATATTAGCATCCATGCAAATAGAAAACTATCCAATTTTGTAGTGTCTTGCATCCCAGTAAAGGTAAAAGGGAAAAAGAAAGAAAAAATAATTAGTTAATCATTATTTCAGAGAAATTTAGTTAATTATTTCTACAATATGAAAATCTTGTAACATCATACTTTTATATCTATGAACTTGAATCTAAAGAATAGAAATATAGATCTTTTAAAGAATACCTTAGTGGTTAAAGGTTAAATTATTCTTCTTGGAAGGATTATGAGATTTATTAAAAAAAAAATTACTTCCTATTATGAAGTTTATAATCTAATAAATTTCTTAATAGAATAAAAAATGAGAAAAAAAACATAGGAAGAACATCCTTAAAATATGTTAAAAATTAAATAATGTACTATCTAGAATGGTCAATGAGTTTAGCTTTTAAAAGTAATGATGAACAATAGATGCCCAAGAAAATATCCCTCGCATAGCATAAGAGCCCTCAATCAAGAACAATTGCATAAAATTGCTGCACTTAAGTAAAGCATGCAATAATTTAGTGAGAAATTAAACGTCATCGTGCCAAACAATTAAGAGTGTGATAAATAAAATGATGCCCTTATTAAAATATTCCAAGTAAAAATAAAAAATAGAGAATCTATAATGTTGTTTTATGACCCTTTACATCCTTCAATATAGCATATCCTGTTTCAATGTGAGAATTCTTTTCAAATGCTTGGAAAATATTCCAACTCCACTCCTAATACATCCTGTTGCCCGTTAAACACCATAGATAAAAGAGGGATTCAACTGTTTCAAGTCTTAAAATATTACAAGACATACATATACTCATGTCATGAGAGTTTCACATGGGAAACAATCAGAGAATGATACAATATTTTGTTATATCATGAAGCTAAGGATAACTAACCTATCCAAAATTAAAAAAATAATTCTCTCCAGCTAGTTTTGCCGAGGTAGATTGGTTGAAGTTATAACATGTCCAGGCAAGTTGTGTAAGAATGAGAAACAATTACATGAGCGCTCTCACATGCTCACACACAGACATTATATGCATCAATCACATGCTTGTGAATTATGTTTATGTATATGTTAATAAACAAATTGGTATGTAAATAGAAAATGAAAGGCTAACCATTAACCAAACCCCTTACTAGGAAGAGAAGGAAAGATCTTTTCAACTTGGTTATTTGGGAAGAGTGAAGTCAAGCTATGTTATTTTGAGAAAATTCTGTCGAAGTAAAATTGCATAAATATAGGGCCAGTTTTAGAAAAAAAGTACCTCTTTTGTTATTTAAAGAAATTTTTGTGAGTCAATAGGCCCATAATTAGATGATCCTAAAGCCAGCATTCCGAGAGCAAACCATGCTAGTTCATCCATTGTATGAACATGAAGGAGGACACGAGAAGGATTTAACATGAACACTGCTTTTCTCTATGTGGGCAAATAAAAGTAATGGAATACATAAATATATTGTTAAGAGTAATTAATGGAAACTAAATATTACCTTGTTAGCCAACATATCTTTACTCACCCAAACTTAAGAGACCTTTCATTGACTTTTCCCACATTTTTATGTTTCCAAGACCCCATATAAAAATTTGAAACAAAAAGATATACAAAAAAACATAGCTTGAGATATTATTAGATATTATTAAGTTACTCAAGTGGACTTGATACAGAAAGACCTTTGTTGAGTTGATTGAGATGGTTATTTAGAACCCATCAAGCTTCTCCAAAAGGACTTAAAAGAAGTGCAAAAGTAGGTAAAAGTTTCAAGCTTTTCACGACATAGAGAGGACGAAAGCTAGTCCAATAGTGTGACTTATCCCTTTTTGTGCCAAATTTTCTGTTTGTAGTGATTTCAATGCATCTGAGACTTAAGCTATTTATCTACCTCCAAGCAAGTCTTTCTCTGTTCTTGTCGGTTGGCTTTTCTTTAGTCATTGTAATCTAGATTGAATGCAATCTTGAGGAGGCACTGATGCACCCCTCGTTTGTAGACTCCCTTCGCCAATTACTAGTGGTTAGAGTTTGTCGATGACGCCATGTTGGGCATGGCTTTGAGTAACCATGTCTTCCTTGCTTACCACAATCTCGAATTGGGACAATTGTCTTTCACTAAGCGCCACCAATGACAACACAGAGAAACCGGCCTATGTGGCTATCAAACATAGACTTTATAGTTTCGTTATTTACAATGTATCCATAATGAGGTAATGTTATTATCAACTTAAGATAACAGTTATGTTCACAATTCTGATGAGGAACTAGGATTTTAGGAAAAAGAAAATTATGGAAATATTGAAAAAGGGATGGATCGCTTTGAGGAGATCAACCTCCAAAGATTGCTTTAAGGGGATCAACCTTCAAATAACTAGAAAAGCTTTAATAGATGTTATTGCTTCAATCCATAAGCCATAGGCTTTATATGTATATATAGTGCTTAATTATAATATGGAATTAATCTTATCGCAAAAATTAAGGAAATCTTATTACATAAATAAAGGCCCAGAATCCTATTATCAAGGAATCCAATCAATTAGAGAATCCTATTACATAAATTAAGAAATCTTATTATTAAGGAATCATATCATTCTTCTACCCTTCAAAGCAGCCTTGTCCTCAAGGATGAGCAGTAATAAACTCCGAGAATTGCTCAGCAAGAGAGTGATAGAACTCATAAGTTGCTTTCTCAATAGGAAGAGTAGACCATTAAACAAGAATTTAAGTAACAGCTTGGTTTCTACATTTGATAATTCATCAATCTAAGATGACCTGTGGCTGAACCTTAACTTCTCCTGTAGGAGTAATGTGAGGTAGCTAACTTTGTGCAATCACATGCTCCCCTAACTCTCTTTAGACAAGAGACATGAAAGACAGGATGTATTTTAGACTTTAGTGGTAAGTCCAAATGATAGGGCAACAGGACCAATAAGTTTAAGGACTTCGAATAGCCCAAAGAAGTGAGTAGATAGTTTCATTGATAAACAAACAATAATAGATAACTGTCGATATGGTTGAAGTCTAAGATAGACCCAATCTCCTATGGTGAACTCACATTTAGTGTGATGTGTATCACTATGCTTCTTCATTTAGGCTTGGGCTACGACAAGATTGTCTTTGAGAAGCTGAAGCAACTTGTCTCAATCTTACAAGTCTCTATCAACTTGGTTTACATGAGAAGAACTAGTTGTATACCTTATAAGGGTTGGCAAAGCTCAATCATAAATAGCCTCAAATGAGGACATTCTCGTTAAGGAATGATAAGTGGTATTGTACCACCGCTTTGCCCAAGGATGTTATTTCACCCAGTCCTTTAACTTGTCACTTACAATACAACGAAGGTAATTCTCCAAACACCTGTTAATGACTTCAGTTTGCCCATCCATTTGTAGGTGGTAAGCTGTGCTTATATTCTAGCCGTGTTCTTTGCAAACGAAATAACTCTTTCCAAATTTTACGAGTGAAGACTTTATCTTGATCACTAACAATGGATTTAAAAACACTGTGCAGCTTCACAATCCTCTCCATCTTTCCCTTCTGAAAATATGGGTAATGATATGGTTTGCCATTAGTCAGTGTATTCTCAGGGAATAGAGGAATACGATGATCATATGGCCTTCGTGGAGGTAAATTCATAGGCTCCACAAATACATAAGAGAACTTGGTCAATAATGTATTGACATATTTTTCATTTATGGAATAAGATTTTGTTGCTCCTACATTATATAGCTACACAAACAATCTTTATCTTGACTTATGAAGAACTTTCTCCATCCAATGACTAGTAACAGTTGTAATTTTGCTGCCTCGCCTAGCCCATAATTCAACTGCATGCCCATTTAATTGAAATTTCATTGCTAGCTTGGAAAAATTTAAAGTAATATCTCCCAAAGTTCTTAACCAGTCAATGGTAAGAACAATCTTATAATCATTCAAAGGTAATAAAAAGAGGTTAACATAAATAATTTGACCTTGCAGCAAGAGTTTTACCTTTGTGCACTTACCCTGGCATGTCAAATTCCTACCATTAGCAACCTTTACAACAAACTTGTCATAATCCTCGATTAGAAAAGCAAGTTTTTTGGCAATTCTTTCATCCCCAAAATTGTTGGTACTTCCTAAACAACTAGTACCATTACTAATCATTTTTTAAGAAGCCTATCCATTTTCATATTTCGTGGATTGGAATACCCTACCAAAACATAAACTATAGACTCGTTAATGTATTCAACATGAATGTCATCACATTTGGAATAAGTGTGATCATCATTAGTCTCATCAGCTTCCTTAGCGGGCTCAATCATTAAAAGCCTCCTTTGTTTACATCGATGCTCCTTATGCCACTTCTCATCGCAATGTCAGTATAGTCCCTTTGCCATCCGCTCTTTCAATTGCTTTTGATTCAAGTGTCTAGGATTAATGGGATGATTTGAAGAGGATGAATTATTGTTTCCATCTGTCTGTTTGCTAACTCCCTTAGTAATGAGGCAACAATTTTCAACACCCAACTTTTTCTCTTATAGGTAAGCAAAAGAGATAGTTGCTACCATTGTTCAAGGTCAATGAGCTTTAACTTCTTGTCGAATGTCAGGAATAAGCCCTTTGATGAAGGTGCCTACCAACTATCTTTTTGACCAATCTTTAGCTCAATTGGCGAGTTGCTTAAAACAACTCTAATACTCTAAGATAGTTGATGTTTGATGAATTTTTGCAAGTTCTCCATCAACGTTGTGATATTCTAAAGGCCCAAAACACATAAGAAGGCCTTTAGTAAAGTTAGCCCATATTAAAACTTCAACACACGTTTCAAACCAATCATACCATTGGATAGCATTACCTTCCAACTAGATAGAAATAATTTCCACCTTAGATTGCTTTGTTGTACGGTGGAAATGGAAGTATTTTCAACCTTGGAAATCCAACCTACAAGATCACTTTCATCCTAACGAGGGAATTCCACCCTCAGACATGGTTGTGTATAGTCGCAATCAACGCCTTCAAAAAATTCTCCATCCAAGGTTTTGCAAAGCATCAACCCCCTTGTTGATTTGAACTGGTACAATATGGCTTCCATCATTCTTGCTCTCCTCAAAATGATTTGTCCTCAAATCAACACCTACATCATCAAAGAGAAAAGGAGAAAGGTCAAAAACATTAAATGTTGTACTCATATTAAACTCACCTGGCAAGTCAAGTTTATATGCATTATCGTTGACTCTTGCCACCACTTGAAAAGGACCATCTCCCCTTGGTTGCAACTTTGATTTCCTTTGCATAGGAAATCTCTCCTTTCGCAAATGTACCCAAACCCAATCACTAGGTTCAAAAGTGATATGCCTACGACCTTTGTTGGCTTGTGTTTCATATTGTTTGGTTTTTCCCTCAATGTTAAGCCTAGCTTTCTCATGAAGTTGCTTAACCACTTCAGCCTTCTTCTTCCCATCTAAATTAACCCTGTCCTATAAAGGCAATGGTATTAAATCTAAAGGAGATAATGGATTAAAACCATAAACAAGCTCGAAAGGAGAATAACCTACAGCATTATAAACAACATGATTATAAGCAAACTCCATAAAGGGCAAACATTCTTCCCAGGTTCTAGAGTTCTTACCAATAATAGCACGTAACAATGTACCAAGAGTTCGATTTACTACCTCAATCTGTCCATCGGTTTGTGGATGGCAAGTTGTAGAAAACAACAACTTTGTTTCAGGCTTACCCCATAATGTCTTCCAAAAATGGCTCAAAAATTTTGCATCATGGTCTGACAAAATACTCTTTGGCACTCCATGTAGGCGAACAATCTCTCTAAAAAATAAGTCTGCAATGTGTATGGCATCATCCGTTTTGGTGCAAGCAATGAAATGCGTCATCTTTGAAAACCTGTCAACTACAACAAGAATACAATCTCGACCCTTCTTGGACCTAAGTAACCCAAGAATAAAATCCATAGAAATGTTGGTCCAAGGTTCACAAGGGGTTTCTAAAGGTATATACTTACTATAGGGTAAAACCCTAGACTTAGCTTGTCTACAGGTAATACACTTGGCACAGACTCTTTCAACATCCCTTTTCATATGTAGCCAAAAGAAATGTTCATTTAAAACATCAAAAGTCTTTTGAATGCCAAAGTGTCCCATTAAACCACCCCCATGAGCTTCTCTCACAAGTAATGCTCTCATAGACCCTTGAGGAATACAAAGCTTATTTACTCTAAACAAATACCCCTCATGTCTATAGAGCTTACCAAAGGCAACTTTCTCACATGCAACATATACATTACTAAAGTCAACATCATTACTATACAAATCAATAATGTGCTCAAACCCCAGCAACTTAACGCTCAATGTGCTAATCAATGTGTACCTACGTGACAATGTGTCAATAATAACATTTTCCTTACCTAATTTATATTGAATTACATAAGGAAAAGTTTCAATAAACTCAACCCATTTTGTATGTCTCCTATTCAACTTACCTTGCCCCTTCAAGTATTTTACATAAGGAAAAGATCCATCTTTCTTTGGCATAAGCAACACTGGCACTGCACATGGACTCATGCTCTCCCTTACATGCCCCTTCTTCATCAACTCATTAACTTGCCTCTGAAGCTCCTTTGTCTCCTCAGGATTACTTCTATACGCTGGCTTATTGGGAATGGGAGCTCTAGGAATAAGATCAATGTGATGTTCAATCCCTCTCCTTAGTGGTAAACCATTTAGAATCTCCTCAGGGAATACATCATTATACATCCACAGTGGTAGGGACTCTTCCTTACCGAGACTATCCACTATACTTAAAAATTCCAGTTACAATGGATGCCTTAATCCTCTGCTCCTTTCACTATTGTAATTACTAAGCAAGTACAATACAAAGAATATCACTTACTGTGTCTACCCTTCTTCTAGCTTGTCTTGTCTCTGTTGAATTGAAAGGCTACTCCACTACCGCTTAGAAGTTCACCACAACACTCTTTAACTTCTCTTGAAGAAATATGGAAATATGTTGAGTTCTTTCCGATGCTTCGCCAAATTCCTTCTCTACTCCACTGCCTCATGTTTCTAGTTTGGTGTTACATGTCTCACGCATGTTTCTAGTTTGCACCCATTGCTGGTCACACACCTCACACACGCTTCTGGTTTGACATTTCACGTCTGATGTATGTTTCTGGTTTGCACGCCTTGCTGGTCACACGCCTTACCACCATTTCTGGTTTGCACTTGTCCGTTTCATACCTTTGGACAGCTTGGTTTGCTCTCCCGGTGGTCTCCTCTTTCAAGGTTTCTCCTCTCTTCCCTTATAGATAGTGTGCTGTCTTCTCTCTTACATGAGTCACACTGTTTTCTCCAGCCGTTACACCTCTTTGTCGTGTGTTCTCCCTTGCTGTCCAGCCTTGCTTTGGCCGTTCTCCTCCTTGCTTGGCCGTCCACCCCTTTGCTGTTGGTTGTGTTTGGCCATGTAGATTGGTTTAGACGTTTACCTTGTTTGGCTGTGTAGGTTGGTTTGGACGTTCACCTTTGGCCACGTAGATTGGTTTGGACATTCACCTTTGGTTGGCTGGTTATCTCCTTTCGGTTGTCCCTTTGTGTTTTGCTGTCCAGCTTTTGCTATCCAGCCGTTCCTCCCTTGTTTTCTCTCTTTGGCCGGTCACCCTTTGTGTTTTGCCATCCAGCACCTTCTGATTTGTGATTTGCCATTCACCTTTGGTTGCTGTCCAGCCGTGTCTTCTCTTGTTTTCTCTCTTTGGCTGGTCACCCTTTGTGTTTTGCTATCCAGCACCTTCTGATTTGTGATTTGCAGTTCACCTTTAGTTGTTGTCCAGTCGTGTCTTCCCTTGTTTTCTCTCTTTGGTTGGCTGGTTGTTTAGGTTTTCTGTCCGTTTTGCTCAATTGCTGACTCCCTCCATTTGTTGTCTTCCAATGGCCTTTATATACTCCTCTATGAAACCCTAATATGGCTACTTGTAGCGAATTTACTATCTTGCCCTTCTATGTGGCTTTTACGTTCTTGTCCCTCATGTGGCTTTTACCTTCTTGCCCCTCCATGTGATTTTTACCTTCTTGCCCCTCCATGTCACTTTTACTTTCTTGCATACTTAAACCTAATTAACAACAATTACAACCCATACAAAGCTGTGGGAACAACAGTACAACAAGATCATAATGAGCAAAAAGAGCAAGAAAACAATAACTTACTATTTTGTATGATTTGGTTATGTTTATCATCAAAGACAAAATAGAAACTACTCAATGAGTAGAGATTGCAAGTAACTCAATTTGACATCCTAATGCTAAGCAAATTCAACCTCATAGATTGATTAGGAACTTTTTAATGAAGAATGATATATTACTATAGTTGCACAAAGCAAAATTGTATAATAAAGTTTGATATAAAGAGTATCATGTATATCTCAATAGATTTTTTTAGTGGAATCAATTCCATTTAATATCAAAAAATAAATATGGCTACTTCCTTGATAAGATTTGAGAAAGAACAAGTGGAAACTAATAGAAAAGGAAAAGATTAACTACCCCTATGTTGTTTAAGAAAATTTTGAATCTACATCATAATATTTTCTCTTGTTCAGACTTATGTTCCTCAATCCTTGTTTAACATTATGAAAGTATTCATTACCTTCTTGTGTTTCAATAATGGCACTTGTTCTGATTGAAGGATTCAAATGGATGGTTGAAATCTCTTGAAAAGAAATTATTTGTTTGGACTTGTGGCTACTTTAGGTTCTGAAAAGTTCTTACCACTCTTTTTGTTCATTATGACTTTCATGAAATTGGTTATGTATCTACAATGGAATGTTAGAATTGTACCTGAAGCAGTCTACTTACTTAGAAATTCTTCCGTTCTTCTAGAGGACAACATCCAGAGAATTGTGTCGACTTGACAGTGTTTCTCATTCTCCTATATATTCGACCTTTACAGAGACACTTGATGGATCATCAATTATAAGAGCTTTTAAGTCCAAGGTAGGTACTTGAATGTACTCTTTGATTCATCTTGTTAGAATGACAGTTAATTTTATTATAAACATACGATTAGAATGGAATACTTAAAACCAAAAATGCATCATAACAGTTCATGTGGGCTTGTCACAAAAGTTGATTTCTCAAACATCAGAGCCGATGTATGTACAAGCCAAGCAGGCCACATAAAAATCTGAGTCACTTTTCAGTACTTCTAAACGACTACATATATGACATATTAACTCCACAAAAGTGACAACAGAAGCCTTAGCATTGACAATGCCTTGAGTTGACAATAACAGGGAAAATTGTGCCTAAGCCTAATGAAAGAGAAAGTTGCATAAGATGGCCCAACATTCTCTATGTTCAGTAGAACCGAGACTTGGCGAGCTAATGATGTTCTGTTAGTACAGAAAGAGAGGCGAGGACATAAGGACTAAACCGAAAGTGGAAAAAAACGGAATGAAGTCAAGGGGATGATCAACTTCACGCGAAACTAACAATTACCTTAGAAGCTGCTAATATTGGGTCTATCGAGTGCTGAGGGATGGCGGCATGACTTCCTTCTCCACTTATTAATGCTTCAAAGAAAGCCACTACCAGCCAGCAGAGGACCAGTTCTGGAGGCCACTTCAGCCAAAGGTAATTTAGCGTCAACATGCAATCCAAAAATGGCATTGACATTCTCTAAGACTCCCTCATCAATCATTTTATTCACTCCACCACCTCTTCCTCCACTGGATGGAAGACAAGAACACCTATTCCCTGATAACACACAAACAAAAAATAATAATAATATAAAATAAAAAAAAAAAAACCAAAAAGTTATTACTCCAAAAGAGAGAGTATTCAAACCGACTATTCTATTGAACAGACTCGGTGGATGAGGTACGAAGCAAGCAAGCAAGCAAGGTAGGAAGGTGGATTTAGTAGCTTCGTCTCCCCACCCAACGTCGTTCCACCAACTTTCGATGACGAGTTTGCAATCCTTTTGCACTGTTGGAGTTGAGTGGAAGCCTCTTAAAGGCTTGGGCAACCCACCACTGTTACATCCATGGGCGGGTCTCGCGGAATAATTGAGATAATCACTGTTCCATCTAGAGATAACCACTCCCAATAATTCAATGGAAAGATTCACTCCAAAAATGCATAAAGAAAACACTAGCGTGCCCCGGGGTCCTTAAGAATGAAGACGTTGAGAATTTGTTTTTAAGAATTTATTATTGATTTGATTAATTAGTTGGTGATTTTTTAATTATTATTTTTTAATATTAAATCAACCTAAAATAACTATAGTTTCATAAAACAAAGTAAAATTATGATTATTAAAATTATACATTTATAATTATATAAAAATTATAAGAATATTGTTTGTGTTGATTTAAATTTATTTAAAATAGACTAATAAATACTCTAATTAAGAAAAATAACTTAATACGGGTAGTTGATAAGAGGAGGAGGAAAAAAAATTTATTAATTATTTAAAGAATTTTTAATTCAAAAAGATATAAAATAATTAAGTATTATGTTTAATTTAATGACACAATAAAACAAATAATACAAAAAAAATTATATAATTGATATCAATTCAATTTACGATTATGATTTTTTATTTTTGTTGTTGTGGTTGGGATTAGAAATGGTAACGATGTAGGCTGAGTGCTTCTAATTTTTATGTATATTTTTTTCTTTTTCGCTCCCTAGTTTTAATTCTCTCAAAACCACTCTTTGCAAGTCTCTTAAGGGTTCAAGCTGCTTTGATACCACTTGTTAGTTTCTATAGAACGATTGGATTTGATTCATAGAGGTTTGGGTGGTTCAGATGAAGGAAACGAATTTGAAAAGCAAAGTCAAATCGGTTCTATGTCATGAGTCGGTTGGTTATTGGTAAAATGCAAAAAAGTTGTTTCTTCAACTTGAAGCAATTGGTTTCTTGGGAGAGCAGAATGCTCTGCTAGTTACTGCATTCCTGCATTTCCAATGAGACAAGTAACACTGCAGCACCATGGTCTTCAGCTTCAGTACCCACGCTCATCTCTTGGGAGTTTTACATGGGAAATACCAGATCATATAATATAACTAACCTGTCCAAAATGGAAAAAATAATTCTCTCCGGCCAATTTTGCTAGTGTACATTGGTAGAAGTTATAACGTGTCCAGGCAAGTTGCTCAGGGATGAGAAAAAATTACATGAGTGCCCTCACGCACACACATTTTATATGCATCCATGATAATTTTGTGAAGTTGTGTCCATGTGTGTAAACAAACTAGTATGTAAATTGAAGATGAAAGGCTTCAACCATTAACCAAATCAGACCCCTTTGTGGGAAAAGATGGCAAGATCCTTTCAATTGGGTTTCTTTGTGGAGATTGAGGTCAATGCTACTCTGGGAAAATTTTGTCCAAGTAAAATTGCATAAATATAAAGCCAGTTTTTGAAAAAGAACACCTCTTCTGCTAGTGAAAGAAATTTTCGTGATTCAGCAAGCCCATAATTAGATGATCCTAAAGCTAGCATTGCTAGAGCAAAGTAGGCTAGTTCATCCATATGCATGTACAAGGAGGATGCATGAGAAGGATTTAAAATTAACACTTTTTTTTTTTCTCTATGTAAGCAAATGAAAGTAACGGAAAACATAAATATATTGTCAACAATAATTAATGGAAACTAAATATTACCTTGTCAGTCAGCACGTCTCCACTCTTTTTGGAGTTGATGGCAAAATTTCACTTATGTTTATAGTCAAATAGTTTAGAGAACTATTATTCTGTGTCCTAACATTTGATGGATCCACGTGATAGAATACTAGCATAGCAATCTGTCCATGGGCTTCTTGGCATCCCATGATCTTGACAAGTTTGTTTATACACCAGCAAGAAGGCTTAGTTTGTTGAATAAACATTAAATGTCTGTTTTTTATTAGTACGTTATTTCAGCAGTTTTATAGGAAAATGAAATGTCAAGAGTCAGCAGTTACTCTTACGAGTGATAATGGGTTTTAATTTTGGTTTATGACTATTAACAGAATTGCCTATAATTAAGTTTATTTCAGTTTTAGAAAGGTAGACTACAACCTATAAATAAATCATTGTATTGCTTGTAAGGATGACACAGAATCGAGACTAAAGCCTCTCTTCAGAAATTATTTTTTCTCCACAAGTCCATAGTTTGCAGCCAACAATATTTTTTTTACAAATTGGTATCAGAGCCGATGGGGAGTGTAATCAATAATGTTCCACTGCCCCGATTAACGAAGGTGAACTATGAGAATTGGATCATTCAAATGAAAGCTCTTCTTGATTTTGTGGATTGTTAGGAGGTGGTTCAAGAAGGTTTCGAAGAACCAGAATCTACCGCAGAATATACGGTGGCTTAAAATAAGGCGTTGAAAGAAACGCGATCAAAAGATAAGACGGCATTGTACATGCTTTTCCGAGCTGTTGATGAGTTGGGCTTTGAGAAGATTGCGACTGCGAAAACTTCAAAAGAAGCATGGGACATCTTGGAGACTGCGTACAAAGGAGCCGATTGAGTTAAACAAGTTCGCCTTCAAACTCTTCGCAACAAGTTGGAAGGCATGAAGATGAAGGAGTCGGAAGGTGTGTCCGATTACATCACGTGTGTTCAAACCATGGTGAATCAACTCAACCGAGATGGAGAAAAGTTGTCCGATACGCGGGTTGTGGAGAAGATTCTGAGGTCGTTAACTTATAGTTTCGAGAATGTGGCATGTGCAATAGAAGAGTCAAAGGATCTAGCAACGTTCACGATCAACGAGCTTGCCGGTTCCTTTATGGCACATGAATATTGTAAGAAGAAGAAAGAGGAGCAGACACTTGAGCAGGCACTTCAAACCAAAGCATCGATCAATGACGAAAAGATATTTTATTCTCAAAACATTCGAGGTAAATGGCATGGCTGTGGTGGTCGAGGAAATAATCGCGGTGGGAAAAGCTGCGGTCAAGAAGGGTATCATAAGGAGAAGGGGCAATCAAACCAACAGAATTGGTGTGGAAGAGGTGGTCGGTCAAATTATTCTAACATCGAGTGCTACTAGTGTGGCAAATATGGTCACTATGCGAAGGATTGCAATTCCGATAAGTGTTACAATTGTGGAAAGGTGGGGCATTTTGCAAAAGAATGTTGAGTCGAGAAAAAGGTGGAAGAGACAACCAACCTAACCACAGAAGATGAGGTGAAAGAAGGTTTTCTCTTAATGGCATATAACAAAGTCAACACCGACAATGACACGGTGTGGTACCTCGACACGACTGCAAGCAACCATATGTGCGAGCATGAGCATTGTTTCAAAGAGATGCGAAAGGTTGAAGCTGTATCTGTATCATTTGGATATGGCTCAAAGGTTGAGGTCAAAGGCCAAGGTACGATTTATTATTTACAAAAGGATGGTTTAATTGGGTCAATCCAAGATGTGTATTACGTACCAGACCTCAAGAGCAACATTTTAAGTATGGGGCAACTTATGGAGAAAGGTTATTCAGTTTTTTTGAAAGACCGGATATTACTATTGAAAGACAAGCAAGGGCGTTCAGTCGCTCAAGTTGAAATGGGGAGAAATCGGATGTACAAACTAAATTTGAGAAGTGTACGAGAAAAATGTTTGCAAGTCAACGTAGAAGACAAGGCGTCACTGTGGCATCTTCATTTTAGTCACTTACGTCATGAAGGCCTAAACAAGTTGGCAAAGAAGAACATGGTGCACGAACTACCGGACATGGAATACGAGGGAAAATTTTGTGAAGAATGTGTGCTCGGAAAGCGTGCGAGAATGTCGTTTCAAAAGAAGGCAGAATATCAGGCTAAGCAACCTCTCAAGTTAATTCATTCCGACATATGTGGACCAATCACCCCCGAATCTTTCAGCAGCAAAAGGTATTTCATTCCTTTATTGATGATTTCTCACGAAAAACTTGGGTTTATTTTCTGAAAGAAAAATCAAAGGCGTTCAAGGTGTTCAAAAAATTCAAAGTGCTGGTGGAAAAGGCAACCGGTAGACACATCAAATCTGTACGATCCGATAGAGGTAGCGAGTACACTTCGATGGTTTTCATGGAGTATTGTGAGGAGCAAGGCATAAGGAGATTTCTAATTGCACTGTACTCTCCACAGAAAAATGGTGTGGCCGAAAGGAAGAACCAGACCATTCTTGACATGGATTGGTCAATGCTCAAGAGCAAGAAAATGCTGAAGGAATTTTGGGTGGAAGCCGTGCAATGCGCCGTCTATGTTCAAAATCGGTGTCCACATGCGAAGTTGTATGATCAAACACCATAAGAGGTATGGAAGGAAGTGTGGAATTAGTGCACGTGGCAAGTCGGGACCAAGTCGCGGATATCTTCACGAAACTGCTATCGACGATACTTCTCGACAACTGCAAAAGATTGATCGGCATGAAATATGGCAGAAGCATTTAAGTTTATGGGGGAGTCTTGTTGAATAAACATTAAATGTTCGTTTTTTATTTGTACGTTATTTCAGCAATTTTATAAGAAAATGAAATGTTAAGAGTCAGCAGTTACTCTTACGGGTGATAATGGGTTTTAATTTTGGTTTATGACTATTAATAGAATTGCCTACAATTAAGTTTATTTTAGTTTTAGAAGGGCAGACTACAGCCTATAAATAAATCATTGTATTGCTTATAAGGATGACACAGAATCGAGAATAAAGCCTCTCTTCAGAAATTATTTTTTCTCCACAAGTCCATAGTTTGCAGCCAACAATATTTTATTTACATAGTCTTGGGAGATGATGACAGCAACGTTTGATTCTTGGGTTGGCGAAGGAGCAATTTCTTGTCCTCCACGAAGTTGTTAGTCTATGAAAGTTCTAATAACTTTTCCAGATAAGGTAACAAATAGGCGTCTGATAAGATTATCCCAAGTGTCTTCGCCCCCAAAGCTGTAGAAAACATCATACTTCCATTGATGGGCAAATGGATGAATTGAAGTGAAGAGACTCCAAAGCATCTGATCATTACTTTTTTATTCAAGGGACTTGTTGACTTTTAATGTCAATGGTAATGACGACTTCGAAGCTTCGTGGAAGAGTACGCATCTTTGATCCACAAATACATAATCAGCCCAAGAGAGGCCCAATGCCTCTTTGATCCTCCTTGGATGATTTTCTTAACTGCATATTGACTAAAAAGTTGAAGAGCTAAACGATAGCCTAATACCTTGAACTTATAAATATATATATATAATCAGCCGTTCATGTTTATTTCCACTTATCACAATATTCCTGCTTTTTGGACCAAACAAATAACAATTTTCAACTAAAGATTCTAATTGTTGTGGATCATCCACATTGTAAAGAATAACTAATGTCTATTTGTAGGAGAGTTTATTGGTTAAAGATATTCCAAGTCTGATACTTGATGTATCAATTTTGATATAACTATCCTGCAATGCTTTCAAAATGAGCTCCTTTTATAACCTTTTCTTGCTAACTTTGTCCCATTCATCCCTAACATTCTTAAGAAAGCAGTAGCCTTCAAAATGGCAAGAAATCTAGCTAAAAATAGCTTCAACAACAGTTGTTTTGAACCATGCCCCAAATCCTAAGATGTGAACATCTTGGCATCCAATAGATAGTACTTTGATTTGCTCAATGTTTGAATTTATTCCCAAAAGGTACTCTAGGCCAGTGGACAACCCTTGTTCCAAAATTCCCAAACATGTTTGACAATTTGGTTGATAAGTTCTCACTCTGGCCAATGATACACAAGCAAAGCATGAAATAAAACTTAAATAGAACAGACAAGGATAGATTGATGTTTGGTTTTCACTTTCAATTAGTTTTTCCTACATTGAGACATTACTGTACGAAATTTAAATAAATGTTTTTATTATTAAAGTTTCAGAGGAGATAGACTCTCACTGTAGCTTGATGCTTATTTTTGAAAATAATAATAATAAAGGATTTCAAAGAAACAGAATGCATATTCAGTGAACTAACAGGTTGAACAAATAATTGCAAGCCCTATATTTAAACAGTAACATTAACATCTAACCTCCTTTTCAAACCTGGGAATCCCAATCGAATGGATTGGCGGCTTTGGCCAAGGTAGCCTTCCTGATGCGATCCCTAATAGGCGGGATTAGTAGGTGGCGTTCTTAATAATTGTCTTTTATTATTTCTGAATTAGTAAGCGGGATTATATCTCTCGTAGGTGAGATTGTCTTTTATTATTTCCAAATTAGTAAGCGGGATTATATCCCTAACAGTGGTCTGTCAAGTCTATATAAATGTACTATCCAAGTCAACCAGTACCATTGCTGGCCATCCCTTGATGACTCCATTAATCTTCATAGTTTATGGGTTCGAATACCCAACTAAAGCATGCATTGCAGGCTCATTTATGAATTCAATAAAGGTGTCATCATCATCTGGGCCCGTATGGTCAGTCCTTATTTCTTCAGTCTCCTCAACTGGCTCAATCATTAAAAGCTTTCTTTGCTTACAACGGTGCTCCTTGTGCCACTTCTCATCATAGTACCAACACAACCCTTTTGCCATTTGCTCTTTTAATTTTTCTTGGGTTAAGCGTCTAGTGTTAAAAGGACAAGTAAGAGAAGATAAGTTGGTGTTACCTTCGATAGGTTTGCTAATCACATTAACATATGGTCGACGATTTTCAGCATCTAGCTTCTCCTCCTGCAAGCAAGCAAAGGAAATAGCTACTATCATTGCTCGTGGTTGGTGAGCCTTGACTTCTCGTCGGATGTCAGAAGTAAGCCCTTCAATGAATGTTCCCACCAATTGCCTTTCAAACCAATCTTTAGCTCGATTGGCAAGTCATTCGAATCGACTCTGATATTCGAGGATGGTGGATGTTTGGTGAATTTTTGCGAGCTCTCCATCAACATTGCGATATTCCGAGGGCCCAAATTGCACAAGAAGGCCTTTAGTGAATTCAGCCCACGTACGAATTCCACCACATGTTTCAACCCAATCATGAGAAGATTGCCAAAAAACTTGCTTTTCCAATCGAGGATTGTGACAAGTTTGCTGTGAAGGTTGCAGATGGGAGAAAGTTGACATGTCAAGGGAAGTGCACAAAGGTAAAACTTGCGTTACAAGGTCAGATTGTTTATGTTGATCTTTTCTTACTACCCTTAGAAGATTATGAAATTGTCCTTGACATTGATTGATTACGAACCTTGGGAGATATTACTTGGAATTTCTCTAAGTTAAGAATGAAGTTTCTATTGAATGGACATCCAGTGGAATTATACGGAAGATGCGGGGGTAAAGTTACTACTGTTAGTAGTCATCGAATGGAGAAAGTCCTACAAAAGGCAGGACAAAGGTTCCCGGTACAGTTGACAGGTCTACCTCTATAAAGGACACACGACCATCATATTCCGTTATTATCCGAGAATACACTTGTTAATGTTCGACCTTACCATTATCCACACTTTCAAAAAGGGAAAATTAAGAAAATTATTAAGGAGGTGTTGGAAGCAGGCATCATCAAATCGAGTGTTAGCCCATACTCATCTACTGTCCTTTAAAAAAAAAAAAGGACAGTTCTTGGAGGATATGTATGGAAATTGAGCTGTTATCCAAATCTTGGTTCAATAGACTAACCTTCCTGTTGAGGATGCTACCTAGGAGTTCTATTATTCTTTTACAGATTGATTTCTAGACTTTATTACCAGTCAGCCTTGAGGACAAAGCTATTTTGAAGGACAGCGGAATGATGCGATCCCTAATAGGCGGGATTAGTAGGTGGCGTTCTTAATAATTGTCTTTTATTATTTCTGAATTAGTAGGTGGGATTATATCTCTCGTAGGTGAGATTGTCTTTTATTATTTCCAAATTAGTAGGCGGGATTATATACCTAACAATGGTTTGTCAAGTCTATATAAATGTAATACCTATGACCTTTGAATTCAACTAAGCAATAATATGACCAAAGCATTTAGCTTATTAGAGGTTGATCCCCTCGAAGTGATCATTGGAGGCTGATCCCCTCGAAGCGATCATTGGAGGCTGATCCCCTCGAAGCGATCATTGGAGGCTGATCCCCTCGAAGCGATCAATCCTATCTCTTTTATTTCTGCAAAACCCTTATTTTCAATCCCCACTTCCCAATTTTTATTCCAACTTCCTTGTTCTAAAACCCTAAGTTCTCATCACTTCCATTTCTAAAAAATGGTTTAGCGAAACTCCGGATCTGTTTCCTGACATCGGATGGATCCACCTGATAGAACACCGGTATAACAATCTGTGCAAGCATTTGCGATTATTCCCTTGACTTCTTTTGGCCAATTTTGCTAGGCTCCGATCGAAATGGGCTTTGTGATTATTCCGCCTGCGGATAATGTACGATAAACCATTTTGACGACGCCTGATAGGGCTCTTCGGTAGCACCAAAAGGAAGTAATAATAATAACAACAATGATAAAACGTTCAAAAATAATATCCATATGCAACAACACAGGAACGGGGAGAAAAGGAAAACGGAAACCAACTGCTGCCAAGGGATAGAAATTGATGGCAATGTTCCTGCTTCTGATGATTTTCCAAAGGGAACAAGACGTTTCTTTGTCAATTACAAGAGGAAAACCCAAGAGACTCGGTGAAAAAAAGCAAAATAAAAAAGGAAAGGCAATGAGAGGCTAAAGCTTAATTCTATCAACTGTGGGCATACCATGGAATGGCCCCGCATTTCTTCACCTCGTAAAAATACTGGCGGAAAAATCGATGACAAACTTTGAAGTTAAACAAGACGGCGTCGTACGAGCATTGGGTGAGGTGAAGACGATTCTCAGCTATATTTTCATACACGCTCCCAGTGTAGGGCAGAACCACGCGCTCTGCATGGTTTCCACCAATTGTACTCCAATTTTGTACATAAAAAGTGAAACGACTGCCGTCATCACATTGGTCTCCAAAATGCCAGTTGACACGGATCCGTATGAAAGCTTTGTGATCACACTCGAGAACGAGGCATAAAATAAATTCGAAGAAGGCATCGTTGAGCTAATTTGAGGGAAGTGGGACTCTGACAGTATCTCCGGTGCTTTGATTCACGCACCACCCTGGAATTCTACCTCCCGGATAAATGATATTAACCATAAACTTATGCAACTGTACCACAAAAACAAAAATCATAGACATGATATAAGCAGTGAAAAAACAAGAAAAGAACAAAGAGAGTGTGAGAGACAGTTACGGAGACCTTTCTTTTGCGTTCCACCACATACTCCGCTAAATAACGATTCCTGAACTGAGAGATAGGATCTCTTTCATTTTTATCCACTTTAAAGCAATTACAGAGGCCGACTCTGAGGTCTAAAGATGCCTTATTGAAAAGTAGTTGATCAAGGGAAGATACGTTTTCTAATGATGTGCAATCGGTCGCATCTAGCTCACATAGGCTTGCTGGAAGCTCTGGCAAAGATCGAAGCCTTACGCAGTGGCGTATCCAAAGTTTTTCAAGTTGACTAAGATGTTTGATACTTTCAGGGATACTCTCAAAGAGGATAAACACCCGAGGTCAGCAGGTAATTGCCGCAGATTAGACCTTGTCAAGTCTAATGAGGTTAAACAAGACAAGGTTGAACAAGCCATCCCCAACCACGGAGTTAATGAAGCAACGTTTCCGAAAGAACACATATCCAACCATTTTAGCCTTTTTAGGTTCTCCACACGGGATGGTAGCTCTTCAATGGCTGTGTCGAACAATATTAGATCCTCTAGATTATCCATGCTCTCCCAGATTTCTGGAAACACCTTCAGGTTAGAGCAACTTCCCAGGCTGAGAGTCTGAAGACTTGTTAACTTGTAAATGTTGGTTGGGAGGCTCGCAAGCTTGGAGCAACAATGTAAGTTCAGTTCGACCAGTCGATCCATGTACTCAACAGAGGAAGGCACTTCCTTTATTGCAGTCCTCCTTAAGTATAGGTACCTTACGTTCCTTGAGACCTCTGGAAACACAACGAGTCTTGAGCAACCGGAGGGGTCAAGAGTATCCAGACATCTCATATCAACATTATTCGGAAGACTCGTCAGGTTTTGGCAGTTGCGCAAAGTTATGTGCGTGACCACACCGAATTGCCTCAAGGATGAGCAATGCCTAACAATATTCAGAGGTTGCATGTAGTGAAAGAGAATTATGCGTAAATTGATTAGTAAATCAAAGAGAGCTTTTGGTCAATCTGAAAGGGGTCTTTAATGAGTAATTTGTACCTCTGCTTCTTTCCAAAGTCCTTTAATGTTGCTATGAGGTAACTCAATCGACCAGAGATACTCGGGGCAAAACTCTGTTGGTAAATACTCCAATGGATATCCATACCAACAAAGATACCTCAGCCCACTGGGAAGATAATCAAGGCTCTCAGAAAGGTGCACTTTTCATTCTTCTTTTTCCGTTATGGTGTAGATTTTTAGCAGTTTCAAGTTATACATGTTTTCAAAGGCATTAGGATTCAAGTGGATTTCTTTACTTAACTTTATCATATTGAGTAATATGCCTCAACTTTTCTTGTTTCTTGAAAAATAACAGGAAAAGTAGCTATGAGTAAATATGAAAAGTGAATTAGAATTTCTACAACTATTAAAATCTTACCGTCTTAATCTTAAATACGTGATATATCTCTTGTGGATCCCACATTCTGCTACGTTCGCCTGGCTCCTTCGATTCTTTGCGTACAATCTCTTTACCCATTTCTTGTAATAGATCTTGCATTTCTAGTGAATTTTTAGTAGTAGTTATCAAGGACTTGTCAATAAGATCCCGTATTCCAATCTGCAGAAAAGCCACAATTATTCAGTATTTGTACCACAAAAACCATGTCATAACTTTTAAAGAAACATGCAATGTGAAGAAATATTTCTCTCTCTTCCTTATGTAAGGCGTTGTAACTAATTTTCAACATCTTTTGAATCTCATTTACAGGTACCATTTTCAGTTTATTCACAATACTTTCCCACAGAGTTTTTTCCCTCTTGTCAAATAAAAAAGAGCTCATAACTTTAAGAGCCAAAGAATTGCCTTGACAATATCTAATAACCAAATCTAACAAGGGCTTGTGACCTTGTAGGGGATGATTTTTCTTGAAGGCATACTGGCTAAAAAGTTGAAGAGCTGCATTATCATCCAATGTCTTGACCTCATATATATAATTAGTCATACTTTCAAAAGCTTGCTTATTTCGACCTGTTACAATAATCCTACTTCCTACCCCAAACCAACATGGGTTTCCAACTAAACATTCTAATTGTTGCAAATTATGAACATCATCTAAAACAATTAATATCTATTTACGACATAATCTCCTAATTAAAGATTTTCCAAGTCCAATAGAAATTTTAGTATGACAATCCCCCAATGCTTGTGAAATGAGCACTTCTAATAACTTTTTCATGCCATTTTTTTCTGATTCTTCCCTAACATTGTTAAGAAAGCAGTAGCCCTCAAAGTGACATGAAATTTGGCTAAAAATAGCTTCAGCAATAGTTGTTTTGCCTATACCGCCCATGCCCCAAATCCCTAAAATGCGAGCATCTTGGGACCCAATAGCTAGCACCCTTTTGATTTGCTCAAGATGTGAATTTATTCCCACCAGGCGCTCCGTATGCAAAGGAAATTCTTGATCCAGTTTCTCCAAAACATCTTTGACAATTTGGTCAGTAAGTTTACGCTCTGGCCTGTCATAAATAAGCCAAAGTTTCATAAATATGCAATGCACATTGATGTTGCAACATACTTAGGCATTACTTGATGTCTCTTTTGGGTGTTCTACATGTTTCAGTTGCAAATCAATTATGTCTAGCAATTTTGCAACAGATTTATAAAACTTTAAGGAACAAAAATGTCATCAGCGTTATCAAGTGTTAAATTTCAAAATGGGACAGCATGGATTCCACTTCAATGAACAAGCTAGGTGGAGTTGAAAACTTATAGTTTTTCACTTAGCCTATAAGTAACTGAAACTTGAACCTCGTAAAGTTACCTGATGACCTTGGAATCCCGCCCGGATAGATTGGCAGCTCTGGTCAAAGCAGCCTTCCATTTGGGGACCTTGTCGGAGTTGATCTCAAAATTTCTCTTGCTTGCTTCAGCGAAGCTCCCAGTCTGTTTCCTGACGTCGGATGGATCCACATGATAGAACACTGGCATAACAATCTGTCCGTGGGTGTCACGGCATTCCATGATCTTGAAGAGTTCGTCCAAACACCAGGAAGAAGACGCATAGTCTTGGGAGAAAATGACGACGGCAACCTTTGATTCTTGGATTGCTTGCAAAAGGGCCGGAGCGATTTCGTCTCCTCTACGAAGCTGGTAGTCTGTGAAGGTCTCAACACCTTTTTCAGAGAAGGCAGCAAGGAGATGGCTGATGAAATTGTCGCGAGTGTCTTCACCCCTGAAACTCAAGAAGACGTCATACTTCCATTGATGCTGATTGTGAGCATGGGTGGCTGGAAGACTAGAGGGAGAGGATGAAGAAAAGGAAGCCAAAGTCATCGGATAATTATAACTCATAATTAAGAGGGCAGTGCCTGCAGACGGAAGAATTGTAAGTGACTCTTCACCTCCTTTTTAGTTATGAAAGAATAGACAACCATAGTAGAAGAAAACAACTTGATCAGCAATTTATTAGAGCCCATTGACTCGCGGTACACCCTTTTATTTACTTATTGCATCAAATTTTTCTGCGAACAGCAAACGATTTTTGTGTCAGCCATTCACTCACGGTCAACCTTTTTCTGTCTTTTTTTTTCCATGACAATCGTGTGAAGTTTCATCAAAGTTTTCTGTGAATTTGCAAACGACTTTTGCGTCAACTAATTTTGTCTCGTCCAGAAAAATTAAGAGATTGGCGTTGTGTGATGTTTATCTAAATAGAAATTTGCATCATACCAAGTTTACAAGGTTACCATAAAGTTTTCATCGTAACTTACATTTTACAATTAAAATTATGATAAACTTTCAGGGGACAAAATATGACAACACAGGAAGCCACTGGTATGAACTCGCATATTTCTACTTCATGCCGATGCCAATTTTTTCCACCATGGGACAGCCCCAATTTTATAAACCACGTTTTCTCTTGGTCCCAACGACTAGGTTATCATAATTTATACATCGTATTCATGCGGCGTTTCAAGCACATAAGACCCACCAAAAGAGAACAAAGCTGAATTTACTTGGTATGATCAACTTCAATTAAAAATAAGACACCCTGATTTCTAAATCATATTTGTGTCAATCACTTTCGTCTTTCTTGGATAACATTACGAGATCAGCCTCTTGTAATGGTTATCTTAATAGATTTTTACACACTATACAAGTTTGTAAAATTATAAAATTAAAAATTATAAGTATAATGTTTGCGCTACTTCATAAATTTGCTCAAAATTAAAGGGTTAAAGATGAAAAACCAACATAGAGATGATTAGAAAAATTTCAAGATTTAAGCTGGTGTTGTTCCAAAAATTACAAATAATCAATACGCCAAAAAACATCTTAAGCTAATTTGGAAACTTGCTGTATAAAATATTGAGAATTAATTGTTTATATGGTACACAATCTATCATGTTGTAGCAAAAGTTGCTTGCTATTAAATATAACAATTTTTATCAGCTTGAAATGGGGAAAATTTATTGAACCACATTTCACATCAATGGGAACATTACTCCATGCAGCTTCTGATCTTAAGTTCAATAACAATGGTCTTATAGTTCTGCTACTTCTCGTCCAAATCAATGCCTTAAAATCATTGAATGGGTTCAACTGAGAAAACAGGCAGCAAATAGACCCCTTATGATCAGCTAATGAACCCTTAATGAGTATTAAATTGACCTTCTTTCTTACTATGACTATTACTTGTCTGTTTCTCTGATTTGTCCCAAAATTTTCCCATCATGTCGGGTCACAATTCTAAGGGAGTATAGATATTTTAGTGCCTTGCGAGGAAAAAACTTTGCATCATGTTGTCTTTGACTCCAATATTGAACTGAAAATACCAATACTT
Source organism: Ceriops zippeliana (assembly GCA_037897445.1). Classification (NCBI taxonomy): domain Eukaryota; kingdom Viridiplantae; phylum Streptophyta; class Magnoliopsida; order Malpighiales; family Rhizophoraceae; genus Ceriops; species Ceriops zippeliana. The sequence goes on from JBAPLH010000126.1 coordinate 1,111,319, forward strand.
AGCCAGTATTAGCATCCATGCAAAAAGAAAACTATCCAATTTTGAAGTGTCTTGTATCCCGAAAAAGGTAAAAGGGAAAAGAGAAAAAATAATTAGTTAATCATTACTTTAGAGAAATTTAGTTAATTATCTCTACAATATGAAAATCTTGCAACCATCATACTTTTATATCTATGAACTTGAATCTAAAGAAAATAGAAATATAAGTCTCTTAAAGAATACCTTAATGGTTAAAGGCCAAATTATTCTTCTTAGAAGGACTGTGAGATTTATTTAAAAAAAAAAAAACTTCCTATGATGAAGTTTATAATCTAATAAATTTCTTAATAGAATAAAAAATGAGGAAAAAAAACATAGGAAGAACATCCATAAGATACGTTAAAAATTAAATAATGTACCATCCAGAATGGTCAATGAGTTTAACTTTTAAAAGTAACGATGAACAATAGATGCCCAAGAAAATATCCCTGGCATAGCATAAGAGCCCTCAATTAAGAATAATTGCATAAGATTGTTGCACTTAGGTAAAGCATGCAATAATTTAGTGAGAAATTAAACGTCATCGTGCCAAACAGTTAAGAGTGTGATAAATAGAATGATGCCCTTTAAAATATTCCAAGTAAAAATAAAAAATTGAGAATCTATGATGCTATTTTATGACCCTTTACATCCTTTAATCTAGCATATCTTGATTCAATGTGAGAATTCTTTTCAAATGCTTGGAAAATATTCCAACCCCATTCCTGATGCATTTTATTGCCCGTTAAACACCATAGATAAAAGAGGGATTCAACTATTTCAGGTCTCAAAATATTACAAGACATACCCATACTCATGTCTTGAGAGTTTCACATGGGAAACAATCAGAGAATGGTACAATATTTTGTTATATCATGAAGCTAAGGATAACTAACCTATCCAAAATGGAAAAAATAATTCTCTCTAGCTAGTTTTGCCAAGGTATATTGGTAGAAGTTATAACATGTTCAGGCAAGCTGTGCAAGAAAAAAAATTACATGAGCGCTCTCACATGCTCACACACAAACATTATATGCATTAATCACATGCTTGTGAATTATGTTTGTATATATGTTTATAAACAAATTGGTACATAAATAGAAAATGAAAGGCTAACCATTAACCAAATCAGACCCCTTACTGGGAAGAGAAGGAAAGATCCTTTCAACTTGGTTATTTAGGAAGAGTGAAGTCAAGCTATGCTATTATGAGAAAATTCTGTCCAAGTAAAATTGCATAAATATAGGGCCAGTTTTTAAAAAAGAGTACCTCTTCTGTTATTTAAAGAAATTTTTGTGAGTCAGTAAGCCCATAATCAAATGATCCTAAAGCATGCATTTTGGGAGCAAACCATGCTAGTTCATCCATCTACATAAACATGAAGGAGGACACACGAGAAGGATTTAACATAAACACTACTTTTCTCTATATGGGCAAATGGAAGTAATGGAATACATAAATATATTGTTAAGAGTAATTAATGGAAACTAAATATTACCTTATCAGCCAATATTTCTCTACTCTTTTCACCCAAGCTTAAGAGACCTTTCATTGACCTTTCCTACATTTTTTTGTTTCCAAGACCCCACATAAAAATTTAAAACAAAAAGATATACAAAAGAACATAGCTTGAGATATTATTAGATATTATTAGGCTACTTAAGTGGACTTGATACGAAAAGACCTTTGTTGAGTTGATGAGATGGGTATCTAGAATCCATCAAGCTTCTCCAAGAGAACTCAAAAGAAGTACAAAAGTAGGTAAAAGTTTCAAGCTTTTCACAACATAGAGAGGAGGGAAGCTAGTCCAATAGTGTGACCTATCCCTTTTCGTGCCAAATTTTCTGTTTGTAGTGATTTCAATGCATTTGAGACTCAAGCTATTTATCTGCCTCTTAGTTGGCTTTTCCTGATTCATTGCAATGTAGATCAAATGCAATCTTAAGGAGGCATTGATACACCCCTCGTTCACAGATTCCGCCAATTACTAGCGGCTAGAGTTCATTAGTGATGCCATGTTGGGCGTGGCTTTGAGTAACCACGTCTTCCTTGCTTACCACAATCTCAAATTGGGACAGTTGTCTTTCACTAGGCGCCACCAATGACAGCGCAAAGAAATTGGCTCGTGTGGCCATCAAGCATGGACTTTACAGTTTTGTTCGACACAATGCATCTGATCTTGACAATGAGGTAATGTTATTATAAACTTAGGACAACAGTTGTGTTAATAATTCTGAGTACATGTTACACAAGCAGCCATATACTCAGGCTCCATTGTGCTTAAAGCAACACTATTTTGCTTTCTACTTAGCCATGCAACACACTTTGAACCCACGTCGAAGCTGCAGCCATTGGTTGATTTTCTGTCATCTGTACTTCCTGCCCAGCTTGCATCAGTGTATGCTCGTAGTTTTACAGAATCCATGGCAGGATACCACAAACCCATTTCCAGTGTCCCTTTGAGGTATCTTAGGATTCTTTTCACTGCCAACACATGAGATTCCTTAGGATCAGCTTGGAATCTACTGGCGATGCACACAGCTTGCATAAGATCAGGCCTTAACGTTGTAAGGTACAGAAGGCTCCCTATCATCTTCTTGTATTCTATGGGGCTTGTACTCCTTCCTTCCTGATCTTTTGTTAACTTGTAGCCTATTATTATAAGGGTACTGATAGGTCTGCTATCCTCTATGCCAAACTTTTTCAGCATCTCTTTGGCATATTTTGTCTGAGAAATAAAAATACCTTCTTCACACTATTTTATCTGTAATCCAAGAAAGTAAGTCATTTCTCCAATCAATGACATCTTAAATTCCTCACTCATCTTCTGTGCAAATTCTTGGCATAGCTCAGAGTGATCCCCTCCAAAGATGATGTCATCTATATATACTATGGTTATCAGTTGGCCTTTCTCTGAGTTGAACACATATAGGTTATTATCAACGGTTCCTCTTCTGAAGTTCAACCTTCTCAAATATGCGTCCAGCTTGCTGTACCATGCTCTTGGGGCTTGTTTAAGGCCATACAAGGCTTTCTTTAGCTTGCACACGTGTGTCTCATCCTCACTAATTTGTACTCCATCGTGTTGTTCAATATACACTTCTTCTTGCGGGAGCCCATTCAAAAAGGCTGATTTCACATCCATTTGGTAAACTTTATACCTCTTATGTGCTGCCAATGCTAAGAACATTCTAATAGTTTCCAACCTTGCTACTGGTGCAAAGGTTTCATCAGCATCTACTCATTCTATCTGAGTGTAGCCTTTGCAAACCAGCCTAGCCTTGTTCCTCACCACCTTGCCATCTTCATTGTGTTTATTTTTAAACACCCATTTTTTCTTATGACATTCTTGTTAGTGGGTCTTGGAACCAGCTCCCATGTTTCATTCTTCTCGATTTGATCCAGCTCCTCATTGATAGCTTTGACCCAGGTTTTGTCTTGTGTAGCCTCTTCAACAGATTTAGGTTTAACTTGTGATAGTAAAGTAGTAGCTCCCATAATTCTTCTTCTTGTTGTAACTCCTACTGATGGGTCACTTATGATCTGATTTCCTTGATGAGTACTGGTCCATATCTTCTTTGTCTTTCTCTCTTGCACAGTCTTAGTTACAAGAGAATCTCTTTCTTCATCTTCAAACTCACTCTTCTCTGAGTCTGAACTTACTTCTTTTCCCTCTTCTTCATGTTGGTCTGATTCTTCATCTATCTTGAAGTCATCTTCTTCACTATCCTCAACTTCTCCATTATGCATTATTTTCCAGTTTTCATCTATTCTCACATCACTGAAAGTGACCACTTTTCCCAGTTTATGCAAAAAAACTCTGTAACTTTTTGTCTTTGCTGAGTATCCCACAAAGATGCCTTCATCTGACCTAGCATGGAATTTTCCCAAGTTTTTCTCCTTGTTTTTCACAAAACATGGGCTGCCAAAGATTCTAAGATACTTGGCTGTTGTCTTCTTCCCACTCTATAGCTCATATGGAGTCTTATCAGTATTGAGCCTTAATAAAACTCTGTTCAGTAGGTGCACAGCTGTAAATGTTGCTTCTATCCAAAATCTTGTGTGAAGCTTGGATTCCAGCAGTAGGGTTCTTGCTATTTCAACCACAGCTCTATTTTTCCTCTCTACCATCCTGTTCTGTTAAGGTGTTCTTGCTGCTGCCATATGATGGTGAATTCCATGCTTCCTAAGGTAATCTTCAAAAGCTCCATTTGTGAATTCAGTGCCTTGATCTGACCTCAATACTTTGATCTTCTTTCCACTCTTATTTTCAGCCAATCTTCTGTATCTCTTAAAGCATTTCAAAACTTCTGACTTGTATTTGAGGTGCATGATGCAAGTCCTTCTAGAATAATCATCAACAAGATGAAGTACCTCTCACCATTCAACCCTTTTGTTCTCATTGGCCATATAAATCAGTATGTACAATGTCAAGCACTGCTTCAAAATTGAACTCTTTGGTCTTATACTGCTTTCTGACCTGTTTTCCTTTAAAGCATGCTGAGTAGACATACTCCCTCCCTCTCTTGAGGTTTAGAATGTCTCTAATTGCACGAGTAGTGGTCAGCTTCCTCATATTCTTTGGTGTTAAGTGTCCTAGCCTCATATGCCAGAGTTGATTTTTTTCTTCTTTTGTAAGTAAACAGTTGTTTGTCTTATCCTCATCAATCACATATAAATTTTTGGCTATTCTCTTCCCGGCTGCAATAGTATTGCCTTCTTTACTCTTTACTTGGTAACCTATTTTTGTGAATATCACTTTATGGTCTTCATTGCATAGTTGGCTAACATATACTATATTATATCTGAGTCCTTCAACGTGCAAAACATCTTTCAACTTTCCTTTTCCAATATTTACAGACCCTTGACCACTAATGTTGAGTGAATCATCATTGCCAAACTTGACTCTGCATTCTCTTGACTTGTTCAACTTTGATAATTTACTCTTGTCTCCTGTCATGTGTGAAGTGCATCCATTATCAAGGATCCACTACTTATCCTTGTAGTTAGCCTTTAGTGCAATTTCAACTATATTAGCCTCCTCCCTTTTGGCTTTATATTCCTTCTTTTGAACTGGCTTGAAGATAGCTTTCTCCTTTTTCTCAGCTTTGACTATACTAGTTGGTTTTACTGTGCCATTGAGTGCCTTCTCTTACTCAAGGAGAAGTGTCATGCATCTCTTGGCATTATGGCCATCTTGCCTGCACATTTCACACTGTTCCAAATCTGCCAATATAGCAAACTTGTTCTTTGAAATCACTGGTTTGGGCTTTCACCAACAATCCTTGTCAGTGTGTCCTTGCTTTTTATAGTATGTGCAAGAACTCACGATAGGTGTTCTACTCTGAATTTTGTATTGTCTCCCCCTGTATACAGCATTGTATCTTCTCAAGTTGGAGACATATACTGGCCTTCTCCACCAGCATTTACTTGCCTTATGACCCCAAACTTCACAATAAAGATAGTAACCTTGAAACTGCCTCTTCTTGGGTTTAATCACAACTTGTTTTCTTTTGTGCATTACTTGCTGTGTAGGTAAGGTTGCTAACTTCTTTGCTTGTGTGACTTTCATTTTAGTCACCTTCTTCCTTTTTCTGTTTAGCCGTAGCCCTAGGTTGCTTCTTCAAATCTTCTTTATTTTTCGCCTTCACTGTTCCTGGCTGATCAATCTTTTCTTTCTGAGACTTAACCTTCTCTTTCAACTTCTGTGGCAAATTCTCATTATCTTTAGGCAATGTAGCCTTAGATTGCTGCACTTTCTCTTCATTCTTCTTTTCTCTTACAGAGCTTGGTTTCTCCTACCACTTCAAGCTTCTATAAGTTCTCTTCACTCTTTTTGAGTTGTTGTTGAAGTCTCAGCAACTCTATCTCCATTTCTTTAATTGTTGAAATCGTTAAGCCAAGCTCTATAGTAAGGTCTTCACATATTTTGATCTGTTCTTCAAATCTTCTCTTCAAGTCAATATGTTTAGCCCTTATTTCATCCTTTTGACTTTCTGCTTCCTCAATCTTTGCTTCAACTTGTTTTATATGGGCCTTCAACCTTCTTATGGTTCTGCCCCTTCCAATTATCTCCTTTGAAGTTGCTTCTAACTCAGCTTCAAGATTTGGTTCTTCTTCATCAATTTCCTCTTCCTCTTCAGAGGTTGAACTACCACATCGAGCTGATGCCATATAGGCATGCTCATCTGATGAGTCTACATCATCCTCCTCATCGACTTCTTTTGTCTGGCTTAAATAACTCTTGAATGAGCCTCTCTTTTTCTTTTGTGGGTTAGCAGTTTTCTTATTGGACTTCCTTGACTTGAATGATGGTCTTCTCTATTTTGAATTCTGCTCATCATCACCATCCTCATCTTCATCATCAAGTTTCACTTTGTACTGAGAAGCAAAGTGTCCAGTCTACCCACAACGATAACATCTTAAGGACAACTATCCTTTTCCCTTTTTAGACCCCTTTTTGAATTTCCTTGTGAAGTAAGCCAACACTTCACCTTCACTTTCTTTCTCCTCATCATCATCATCCTCACTGGATGATTCTTCCTCTTCTCTTATCTTCAAGTGTCTCATAGGTTTGAAAGTTGCCTCCTTTGATAGCTTTGATGTTGAGGAGCTTTCAGTTGACTTTATTCTCATCTCATATGCAATGAGATTACATTGGAGATCATGCAGTGACATAGAATTGAGATCTCTACTTTCCTCTATGGCTGCCACCTTTGAGGCAAACCTTTCAGGAAGAATTCTCAAAATTTTCTTCACAATAGATGAGTCCTTCTTGTTCTTCCCATGACTTCTAAGGTCATTTAAAGCATTAATAACCCTGGTGAAGAACTCTTGGGCTGTCTCATTCTTCTACATTCTGAGGGATTCATATCTCTCCTTGAAAACTTGAAGCTTGGCCTCCTTCATTTTGCCATCACCTTCATAGACCTTTTGCAATCTGTCCCATATCTCCTTAGTAGATTTGCGATCCATAACTTTAGCATATTTAACATCTATCAATGTTGAAATGATGACATTTGAGGTCTTCTCATTGATATCAAACTACCTTAATTCCTCTAGGGTTGGATCTCTACCTTCTTTTAGAGGTTTAAAACCCTTCTATACAGATTTCACCACGTTCATGCCCATGGTTACAAATACCACTTGCATTCTCACTCTCCACATATGGTAGTTAGTTCCATTTAAGATTGAAACCTTCTTGCTATAAATAGTGCTGGTGCTATTACTGGCATCCATTTTTCAGTATGCTGAACAAGTTAAAACTTCTGAAATCCTTCAAACTAGTACACCAAGCTGTTAAGCTTTAAACTAGTGAACTTGTGCTCTGATACCAATTGAAGTTCCCAACTTTACTTTAGGATCTACTAGTCTGTAATACTGAGAGGAGGGATGAATTAGTATTACCCCCTTTTTAATTGGTAGGTGAACAACTTCAAACTCTTCTTAGAAATGAACACTTTCTCAGATTCAACTAAGGTATATCTATTCTTACCTACTAATCACAATAGTCCCTAAAGTTGCCTTTCAAACACCTTGCCTATTAAACGAATTGGTTGTTCTTGATTAGGTCTTCTTTTAGGTTATGGGTTTGATGATTCTTTAGCTTTGTTCATAACTCAATTCAAAACACAGAATGTAAATTCAAAGCAAGGACACAAGAGATTTACGTGGTTCTACCCATGAGACATACTCCATGGTGGTAGGGATTCTTCCTTTACTGAGACAATCCACTATACTTGAGAATACCAGTGTGGTATCCCCTATGATTACAATGGATGTCTTAATCTTCTACTCCTTTCACTATTACAAACACAAAGCAATCACAATACAAAGAGTGTCACTTACTGTGTTTACCCTTCTTCTAGCTTGTCTTGCCTCTGTTTGATTTGAATAGGCTGCTTCACTGCCACTTGGAAGATCACCAAAACACTCTCTAACCTCTTTTAAAGAAATCTAAAAATTCGTTGACTTCTCTCAAATGCTTCACCGAATTTCTTCTCTAGGTTGTCTCATACGCCTCCTGGTCTCACCATCTCACGGTCTCACCTGTCTCCTGGTCTCACCGTCTCACCATTTCACCCTTTTCTGGTCTCACCAATTCTGGGTCTTATGGTGTGTTCTGATGTCACACATTTTACCCTTTTCTGGTCTCACCAATTCTGGTCTTCTGGTGTGTTTTGGTGTCACTCGTTTCACCCTTTTCTGGTCTCACCAATTCTGGTCTTTTGGTGTGCTCTGGTGTCACCCGTTTCACCCTTTTTTGGTCTCATGCCTCACTTGGTCTCACGGTGTTTCACCATTTCTCATCTCCTGCATTTCTGGTTTGTTTTTTTCACTGTCGCACGTTTCTGGTCTGCTCTCACTGTTGCACATTTCTATTTTGCTCACACCATCGTATGTTTTTGGTCTGCTTTAACCGTCGCACGTTTCTAGTCTACTCACACCATCGCATGTTTCTGTTCTGGTCTCACCTACTCCAGGTGATCTAGTCTCACCCGTTCCAAGTCTGGTCTGGTCTCACCCGTTCCAGGTCTAGTCTAGTCTCACCTAATCTCATGTTTCCAGGTCTCACCTGGTCTCACCGTTCTGGTCAGGTCTGGTCTCACTTGGTCTCACATTTCCAGGTCTCACCTGGTCTCACATTCTGGTCTGGTCTGGTCTCACGTTTCCAGGTCTCACTTAGTCTCACGTTCTGGTCTGCTCTCACCTGTTGCACGCTTCACTAGTCTCACATCTCACAGTTTCTAGGTCTGGTCTGCTCTAACATCTCACTTTCTCTAGGTCTCACGTCCTCTCTTTTTGGTCTGCTCTAATGTGTTTCTCTATCTTACGGTTGTTCCACCAATTCTGGTATGCTTTGCTTCACTATTTTCTAGGTGGTCTGCTCTCACATCTCCCCTTCTCTAGGTTTCACATTTTCATATCTTGTCTGCTCTATCTTCCGGTGGCTACTTCAACAAAGAGATAAGTCTTGGTTTATATACTCCCTTCTATGCAAACCCTAGTAGGGTTTACTGGAGCCGCGACGAATTTCCTTTCTTGCCCCTCTATGTGGTTTCATATTACTGTTCCATTCAAAATTCAGCATTATCCTCCTTCTTAATTTATTTTTCTTGCTCTTTTCTTTCTACAGAAAAACTTATCCCTTGAATGCTTGAATGAGCCACTTCTGCTTGTACACTTAAATCTGGTTGACAACAATTATAACCCATACAAGGTTGTAGGAACAATAACTTGAATAGATGTTATTGCTTGAATCCATAAGTCATAGGCTTTACATATATATATATAGTGTGAAGTTCTTGACTTCACCTTAGAATCTACTAGTTTGTGATACTGAGAGGGGGAGTGAATCAGTATCACTACAATTCGCAGGTATGTAAACAACTTCAACCTCTTCTTAAAAGCAAACTCTTTCTCATATTCGACTAAGGTAGATCTATTGCTACCTACTAATCACAATAGTCCCTAAAGTCGCCTTTCAGACACCTTGCCCATTAGGTCTTCGTTAGGTTATAGGTTGGCTGATACTTTAGTCGCGTTCACAACTCAATTAAAAATACAGAACATAAATAAAAGTAAGGACACATGAGATTTATATGGTTCCGTCAACGTAACGTATATCCACGGTGGTAAGGACTTTCCCTCTACCGAGACAATCCACTATACTTGAGAATACTAATTACAATGGATGTCTTAATCCTCTGTTCCTTTCACTATTGCAAATACTAAGCAAGTATAATACAAAGAGTGTCACTTACTGTGTCTACCCTTCTTCTAGCTTGTCTTGCCTCTGTTGAATTGAAAAGACTACTTCACTGCTGCGTTGAAGTTCACCACAACGCTCTTTAACCTCTCTTGAAGAAATTTGGAAATACGTTGAGTTCTTTCAATGCTTAGCCAAATTCCTTCTCTAGGTTGTCTCACATAGCTCTTGCTTTCACCGTCCCCTATTTCACGTCTCACAGCCTGGCTCACTTTGCTAGTTTGGCGTTACACGTCACGCACGTTTCTGGTTTGCACCCTTTGTTGGTCACACACCTCATGCACGCTTTTGGTTTGGCATTTCACGTCTCACGTACGTTTCTGGTTTGCACGCCTTGCTGGTCACATGCCTTACCATTGTTTCTGGTTTGCACTTGTCTGTTTCACACCTCCGGACAACTTGGTTTGCTCTCCCAGTGGTCTCCTCTTTCAAGGTTTCTCCTTTCTTCCCTTACAGACGGTGTGTTGTCTTCTCTCTTACGTGAGTCACCTGGTTTTCTCCAACCGTCACATCTCTTTGTCGTGTGTTCTCCCTTGCCATCAGCCTTGCTTGGTCATCCACCCTTTTGCCGTTGGTTGTGTTTGGCCATGTAGATTGGTTTAGACGTTTACCTTATTTGGCCGTGTAGGTTGGTTTGGACGTTCACCTTTGGCTGTGTAAATTGGTTTGGACGTTCACCTTTGGTTAGCCAGTTGTCTCCCTTTGCCTTTGCCTTTGTGTTTCGCAGTCCAGCTCTTGCTCTCCAGCTGTTCCTCCCTTGTTTTCTCTCTTTGTCTGGTCACACTTTATGTTTTGCCATCCAACACCTTCTAATTTGTGATTTGCCGTTCACCTTTGGTTGCTGTCCAGCCATGTCTTCTTTCGTTTTCTCTCTTTGGTCGGCTGGTTGTCGAGGATTTCTGTCCATTTTGCTCAATTGCCAACTTTGCTCCCTTGTGTTGGATGGTTTCTCTCTAGGTTTTGGTCGACTCCCTTGGTTGAACGGTTTCTCTTGTGTTTGCCGAACTCACTCTTTGTGTTTATGCCGTGTATTCAATTGTGTTGGCCTTACCTTAGTTTTGTCTTCCAAGGTCTTTATATACTCTTTTCCATGAAACCCTAATAAGGCTTACTTGCGGCAAATTTACTGTCTTGCCCTTCCATGTGGCTTTTACCTTCTTGCCCTTCCATATGACTTTACGTTCTTGCACACTTAAACCTAGTTGACAACAATTACAACCCATACAAGGCTGTGGGAACAACAATCTCCCCCTTTGTAATTGTTGGCAACACTCACAACAAAAGCCATTATGCAACAATTTCAACTCCCCCTTTCTTAACAGCTCTCCTTGCACTGTTGCTTCTTTCCCCCTTTGCCAACCAATTACAAATCTGAAAAACTCGCAAAGTAGAGATGGAGGATTCACCTGAAATTCAAACTTGAGGAGGCATTTGCACAGATAGACTCAATCTGTGTTTTTCAAACAGCTCTATGGATAGAAATTTAGTTAGATCTTGTAGCATCTTTAATAGATTTAGGTTCAACTTGTGAGAGTAATGTAGTAGCTCCCACAATTCTTTTTCTTGTTGTAACTCCTACAGATAGGTCACCTATGATCTGATTTTCTTGATAAGTACCGGTCCACGTTTTCTTTGGCTTTCTTTCTTGCACAGTCTTAGTTGCAAGAGGATCTCTTTATTCATCTTTAGACTCACTCTTCTCTGAGTCTGAACTTACTTCTTGTTCCTTTTCATCAGGTTGGTCTGATTCTTCATCTACATTGAAGTCATCTTCTTTACTGTCCTCAACTTCTCCATTCTACATTGTTTTCCAGTTCTCTTCTATTTTCACATCACTAGACATGATCACTTTTCCCAACTTATGCAGGAAAACTCTATAACCTTTTGTCTTTGCTGAGTATCCCATAAAGATGCCTTCATCAAACCTAGCATTCAATTTTCCCAAGTTTTGCTCCTTGTTCTTCACAAAACATGGGCTACCAAAGATTCTGAGATACTTGGTTGTTGTCTTCTTCCCACTCCATAGCTCATATGGAGTCTTATTAGTATTAGGCCTTAGTAAGACTCTATTCAGTAGATGTACAACTGTAAATGTTGATTCTGTCCAAAATCTTATATGAAGCTTGGATTCCAGTAGTAGAGTTCTTGCCATTTCAACCACATCTCTATTTTTCCTTTCTACCACCCCGTTCTGTTAAGGTGTTCTTGCTGCTGCCATTTGGTGACAAATACCATGCTTCTCAAGGTAATCTTCAAAAGTTTCATTTGTAAATTCAATGCCTTGATCTGACCTCAATACTTTGATCTTCCTTCCATTCTCATTTTTAGAAAATCATCTGTATCTCTTGAAGCAATTCAAAACTTCTGACTTATGTTTGAGGTGCATAATGCAGGTCCTTCTGGAATAATCATTAACAAACAAGATGAAGTACCTCTCACCATTCAACCCTTTTGTCCTTATCGGTCCACACAAATCAGTATGCACAATGTCAAGCACTGCTTCAAAACTGAACTCTTTGGTCTTATATTGCTTTCTGGCATGTTTTCCTTTAGAGCATGCTGAGCAAACATACTCTCTCTCTCTCTCTTGAGGTCAGGAATATCACTAATTGCATGAGTAATGGTCAGCTTCCTCATGTTCTTCTGTGTTAAGTGTCCCAGCCTCCTATGCCAGAGCTGATTTTCTTCTTCCTTTGTAAGTAAATAGCTGTCTGTCTTGTCCTCATCAATCACGTACAAATTTCCAGTTGTTCTCTTCCCAACTACAATAGTATTTCCTTCTTTACTCTTTACTTGGCAACCTATTTTTGTGAATATCACTTTGTAGTCGTCGTTGCATAGTTGGTTGACAGATGTTAGATTATATCTGAGTCCTTCAACTTGCATAACATCTTTCAGCTTTCCTTTTCCAATATTCACTGACCCCTGACCACTAATGTTGAGTGAATCATCATTGCCAAACTTAACTCTATCTTCTCTTGATTTTTTTAGCTTTGATAATTTACTCTTGTCTCCTGTCATGTGCGAAGTGCATCCACTATCAAGGATCCACTGCTTATCCTTGCAATCAACCTTTAGTGCAATTTTAGCTGTATTAGCCACCTCCCTTTTTGCTCTATATTCCTTCTTTTGAACTGGTTGGAAGATAGCTTTCTCCTTTTTCTCAGCTTTGACTGCACCACATGTTTTCACTGTGCCATTAAGTGCCTTCTCTTGCTCAGGGAGAAGTGTCATGCATCTCTTGGCATTATGGCCATCCTGCCCGCACCTTTCACATTGTTCCAAGTCTGCCAATATAGCAAACTTGTTCTTTGAAACTACTGGTAAGGGCTTCTACCAACAATCCTTGTCAGTGTGTCCTTGCCTTTTACAGTATCTGCAAGAACTCATGACAGGTGTTCTCCTTTGAGTTTTGTATTGTCTCCCTTTGTATGCAGCGTCGTATCTTCTCAAGTTAGAAACATGTACTGACCTTTTCCACCAGCAATTACTCGCCTTATGACCCCAAACTCTACAATAAAGGTAATGACCTTGAAACTACCTCTTCTTGGGTCTGATCACAGCTTGTCTTCTTCTATTCATCACTTGTTGTGTAGGCAAAGTAGCTGGCTTCTTTGCTTGTGTGACTTTCATTTCAGTCACCTTCTTCTCCTTCTTCTATTCAGCCGTAGCCCTTTGCTGGCTGACTTTCTTTTCTTCCTTCTTGTTTGCCACCCTAGGTTGCTTCTTCAGATCTTTTTTATTCTCAACTATCTTCTTCTAAGTCACAACCTTCTCTTTCAACTTCTATGGCACATTCTTATTTTCTTTAGCTAATGCAGCCTCAGATTGCTGCACTTTCTCTATATTCTTCTCTCCTTTTGCAGAACTTGTTTCTCCTATCATTTCAAGCTTCTGCAAGTTCTCTTTGTTACTTTTGAGTTGTTGCTGAAGTCTCAGTAACTCTTTCTCTATTTCTTCAATTTTTGAAGCCATTAAGCCAAGCTCTACTGTAAGGTCTTCACATATTTTGATATGTTCCTCAAATCTTCTCTTTAAGTCAATATGCTTAGCCTTTATTTCATCCTTTTGACTTTCAGCTTCCTTAGACTTTGCTTCAACTTGTTTTATATGGGCTTCCAACCTTTTTATGGTTCTGCCCCTTCTGATTATCTCCTTTGAAGTTGCTTCCAGTTCAGCTTCAAGATCTAGCTCTTCTTCATCAACCTCCTCTTCCTCTTTAGAGGTTGAGCTACCACCTTGTGCTGATGCCATAGAGACATGCTCATCTGATGAGTCTTCATCTTCCTCTTCATCAGTTTCTTGTCTGACTCACATAACTCTTGAATGAGCCTCTCTTCTTCCTCTGTGGGTTGGCAATCTTCTTACTGGATGTCTTTGATTTGAATGATGATCTTCTCCATCTTGAATTCTACTCATCATCACTATCCTCATCTTCATCATCAAGTTTCACTTTGCACTAAGAAGCAAAGTGTCCAATCGGCTCACAACGATAACATCTCAAGGACAACTGTTCTTTTCTCTCATTAGACCCCTTTTTGAATTACCTTGTGAAGTAAGTCAATACTTCACCTTCACTTTCTTCTTCCTCATCATCATCATCCTCACTAGATGATTCTTCCTCTTCTTTTATCTTCAGGTGCTTTATAGCTTTGAAAGCTACCTCCTTTGATACCTTCGTTGTTGCAGGGCTTTTAGCTGATTTTATCCTCATCTCATATGCAATGAGATTGCACTGGAGATCATGCAGAGACATAGAATTGAGATCTCTACTCTCCTCTATGGCTGCCACCTTTGAGGCAAACCTCTCAAGTAGAATTCTCAGAATTTTCTTCATAATAGATGAGTCCTTCTTGTTCTCCCCATGACTTCTAAGATCGTTTACAACATTAATAACCCTGGTGAAGAACTCTTGGACTGTCTCATTTTTCTACATTCTAAGAGATTCATATCTCTCTTTGAAAACTTGAAGCTTGGCCTCCTTTATTCTACCATCCCCTTCATAGACTTTCTGCAATCTGTCCTATATCTCTTTGGCAAATTTGTAGTCCATAACTTTAACATACTCAGCATCTGTCAATGCTGAAATAAGGACGTTTGAGGCCTTCCTATTTATCTCAAACTACCTTAATTCCTTTAGGGTTGGGTCTTTACCTTCTTCTGGAGCCATAAAACCCTCTTGTACGGATTTCACCAAGTTCATGCCCATGGTTGCAAATACCACCTGCATTCTCGCTCTCTACATATGATAGTTGGTTCCGTTGAAGATTGGAACCTTCTTACTGTAAGTAATACTGGTGCTGGTACTGGCATCCATTTCTCAGTATGCTGAACAAGCTAAAACTTCTAAAACCCTTTAAACTAGTACACCAAGCTATTAAGTTTCAAACTAGTGAACCTGTACTCTGATACCAATTAAAGTTCCCAACTTCACCCTAGGATCTACTAGTTTGTAATACTGAGAGGGGGAGTGAATCAGTATCACCACAATTCACAGGTATGTAAACAACTTCAACCTCTTCTTAAAAGTGAAATCTTTCTTAGATTCAACTAAGGTAGATCTATTACTACCTACTAATCACAATAGTCCCCAAAGTCACCTTTCAGACACCTTGCCTATTAGGTCTTCGTTAAGTTATGGGTTGGCTGATACTTTAGTCGCGTTCACAACTCAATTCAAAACACAGAATGTAAATCAAAGTAAGGACACACGAGTTTTATGTGGTTCTATCAACGTGACGTATATCCACGGTGGTAGGGACTCTCCCTTTATCGAGACAATCCACTATGCTTGAGAATACCAGTTACAATGGATGTCTTAATCCTCTACTCCTTTCACTATTGCAAATACTAAGTAAGTACAATACAAAGAGTGTCACTTACTATGTCTACCCTTCTTCTAGCCTGTCTTGCCTCTGTTGAATTGAAAAGGCTGCTTCACTGCCGCTTTGAAGTTCAACACAACGCTCTCTAACTTTTCTTGAAGAAATCTGGAAATACGTTGAGTTCTTTCAATGCTTCACCGAATTCCTTCTCTAGGTTGTCTCACACAGCTCCTGCTTTCACCGTCTCATGGTCTCACTCGTCTCCTATTTTACGTCTCATGGCCTGCCTCACGTTTCTGGTTTGGCGTTACACATCTTACGCGCGTTTCTAGTTTGCACCCTTTGCTGGTAACACACCTCACCCACGCTTCTGGTTTGGAATTTCACGTCTCACGTACTTTTTTAGTTTGCACGCCTTACTGGTCACATGCCTTACCACTGTTTCTAGTTTGCACTTGTCCGTTTCACACCCTAGACAGCTTGGTTTGCTCTCCCGGTGGTCTCCTCTTTCAAGGTTTCTCCTCTCTTCCCTTACGGACGGTGTGTTGTCTTCTCTCTTACATGAGTCACACGGTTTTCTCCAACCATCACACCTCTTTGTCATGTGTTCTCCCTTGCTCTCCAGCCTTGCTTTGGTCATTCTCCTCCTTACTTGGCCATTTACCCCTTTGCCATTGGTTGTGTTTGGCCGTGTAGATTGGTTTAGACGTTTCCCTTGTTTGGCCGTGTAGGTTGGTTTGGACATTCACCTTTGGCCGTATAGAGTGTTTTGGATGTTCACCATTGGTTGGCCGGTTGTCTCCCTTTGGTTGTCCCTTTGTGTTTTGTCATCCAGCTCTTGCTGTCCAACTGTTCCTCCCTTATTTTCTCTCTTTGGCCAGTCACCCTTTGTGTTTTGCCGTCCAGCACCTTCTGATTTGTGATTTGCCGTTCACCTTTGGTTGCTGTCCAGCCATGTCTTCCCTCGTTTTCTCTCTTTGGTCAACTGGTTGTCTAGGTTTGCTGTCCATTTTGCTCAATTGTCAACTTTGCTCCCTTGTGTTGGATGGTTTCTCTCTAGGTTTTGGCCGACTCCCTTGGTTGAACGGTTTCTCTTGTGTTTGCCGAACTCACTCTTTGTGTTTATGCCATGTATTCAATTGTGTTGGCCTTATCCTAGTTTTGTCTTCCAAAGTCTTTATATACTCTCTTCCATGAAACCCTAATAGGGCTTACTTGCAGCAAATTTACTGTCTTGCCCTTCCATGTGGCTTTTACATTCTTGCCCCTCCATGTGGCTTTTACCTTCTTGCCCTTCCTTGTGGCTTTACTTTCTTACACACTTAAAACTAGTTGACAACAATTACAACCCATACAAGGTTGTGGGAACAACATAGTGCTTAATTGTAATATGGAATTAATCTTATCATATAAATTAAGGAAATCTTGTAACATAAATTATGGATCAGAATCTTATTATCAAGGAATCCTATCAATTAGGGAATCCTATTACGCAAATTAAGAAATCCTATTATTAAGTAATCTTATTATTCTTTCACCCTTCAAAATAGCCATGTCTTTAAGGATGAGCAGCAATAAACTCTAGGAATTGCTCCGTAAAAAAGTGATAGAACTCCTAAGTTGCTTCCTCAATAGGAAGAGTAAACCATTGAACAAGAATTTGAGTAACAGCTTGGTTTCTATATTTGATAATTCGTCGGTCTAAAATGACCTATGGCTAAACCTTAACTTCTCCTGTAGAGGAAATGTCAAGTAGCTAACTTTATGCAATCACATGCTCCCTAACTTTTTCTTTAGATAAGAAACATGAAAGAGAAGATGTGTTTTGGACTCTGGTGGTAAGTCCAAATGATAAGCAATAGGACCAATGAGTTCAAGGACTTCAAATGGCCCAAAGAAGCAAGCAGATAATTTCATTGATGAACGAACAATAATAAATAACTATCAATATGGTTGAAGTCTAAGATAGACCCAATCTTCTATGGTGAACTCGCGTTTAATGTGTGAAGTTCCTGACTTCTCCCTAGGATCTACTAGTTTATGATACTGAGAAGGGGGTGAATTAGTATCACCACAATTCGCAATTCGCAGGTAAGTGAACAACTTCATCTCTTCTTAAAAGCGAACTCTTTCTCAGACTCGACTAAGGTAAATCTATTGCTACCTACTAATCATAATAGTCCCCAAAGTCACCTTTCAAACACTTTGCCTAATAGACAATACGGATGTTCTTGTTTAGGTCTTCCTTAGGTTATGGGTTGGTTGATACTTTAGTTGCGTTCACAACTCAATTCAAAACACAGAACGTAAAGCAAATTAAAGACACACGAGATTTACGTGGTTCCGTCAATGTGACATACATCCACGGTGGTAGGGACTCTCCCTTACCGAGACTATCCACTATACTTGTGAATACAGGTTACAATGGATGTCTTTAATTCTCTGCTCCTTTCACTATTGCAATTACTAAGCAAGTACAATACAAAGAATGTCACTTACTGTGTCTACCCTTCTTCTAGCTTGTCTTGCCTCTATTAAATTGAAAAGCTGCTCCACTATTGCTTAGAAGTTCACCGCAATGCTTTCTAACCTCTCTTGAAGAAGTCTGAAAATATGTTGAGTTCAATGCTTCGCCGAATTCCTTCTCTACATTGTCTTACACAATTCCTGCTTTCACTGTCTTACAGTCTCATCCCTCTCCTTATCTCACGATCTCATCGTCTCACGACTCGCCTATCCGTTTCTCTCTTTCTTGTTGTCCAGTCGGATTTCTCTCTCTTCTCACCGGATTTCTCTCTATTACCACTGGATTTCTCTCTCTTACTGTCCAGCTCCTCTTCTCTCTCTCAGACCTTTGTTCTCTGTTCAGCCCTTTATTTTGTCTTCACTCTTCTTCCTGCTGACGGTCTCTGATCTGGCCGTGTATGATTTTTCTCCTTCTTTTTGGTCAATTTCCGTTTTTTCTTCTTCTTCCAGCGACAGTACTATTCATGACGGCTACTGTTCACTCAACTGTTACACTGTTCACGACGGCTAGTCTTTTCTTTTGCAGATGGTGTTCTTCTGTATAGGGTTTGGTATTCTCTTTGGTTGGTCGATTGTCTAGGTTTTTCTGAATACTCAATATTACCGACTCTTTGTTCTTTGTCTTCCAAGACCTTCATATATCTCTTCCATGAAATCCTAATAGGGCTTACGTGGTGGATTTACGTTCTTGCCCTTATGCAGCAAATTTACTTTCTTGCCCCTCCATGCAAATTTATGTTCTTGCCCTTCCATGTGGATTTACTTTCTTACCCTTCCATGTGGCTTTACTTTCTTACACACTTAAACCTAGTTGACAACAATTACAACCCATACAAGGCTGTGGGAACAACAATGTGATGTGTATCACTGTGCTCCTTCATTTGAGCTTAAGCTGTGACAAAATTGTCTTTAAGAAGAGGAAACAACTTGTCTCAATCCTACAAGTCTCTATCAACTTAGTTTATATGAGAAGACCTAGTTGTATACCTTATAAGGGTTGATGGAGCTTGACCATAAACAACCTCAAATGAGGACATTCTCATTGAGGAATGACAAGTGGTATTGTAGCACTACTCTGCCTAAGGAAGTCATTTCACCCAGTCCTTTGGCTTGTCACTTACAAAACAACGAAGGTAATTCTCCAAATACCTATTAATGACTTCAGTCTGCCCATTTGTTTGTGGATGGTAAGCAGTGCTTATATTCTAACTGTGTTCCTTGTAGACAAAATAACTTCCAAAATTTACTAGTGAAGACCTTATCTCGATCACTAACAATGGATTTAAGAACACTGTGCAGCTTTACAATTCTCTCCATCTTTCCCTCCTGAAAATATGTGTAGTGATATGGTATGAAATTAATTGGTGTACTCCTAGGCAATAGAGGAATACGATGATTATATGCCCTTCGTTAAGGTAAATTCATAGGCTTCATGAATACATCAAAGAACTTGGTCAATAATGTATTGACATCTTTTTCATTTGTGAAATAAGATTTTGTTGCTCTTACACTGTATTGCTGCACAAACAATCCTTGTCCCGCCTTACAAAGAACTCAACTGCATACCCATTTAACTGAAATTTCATTGCTAGCTTGGAAAAATTCGAAGTAATATCTCTTAAAATTCTCAACCAATTAATGCTAAGAACAATCTTATAATCATTTAAAAGTAACAAAAAGAGGTCAATGTAAATAGTTTGACCTTGCAGCAAGAGTTTTACCTTTGTACACTTACCTTGGCATGTCAAATTCCTACCATCAACAACCTTCACAACAAACTTGTCACAATCCTCGATTGGAAAAGCAAATTTTTTTGGCAATTCTTTCATCCACAAAATTGTTGGTACTTCCTAAATTAACTAGTACCATTACTAGTCATTTTTTAAAAAGCCCATCAATTTTCATAGTTTATGGATTGGAATACCCTACCAAAACATGAACCGTAGGCTTATCAGTGTATTCAACATGAATGTCATCACATTTGGAATAAGTGTGATCATCATCAGCCTCATCAGCTTCCTTAGCAGGCTTAATTATTAAAAGCCTCCTTTGGTTACATTGATGCTTCTTATGCCACTTCTCATCGCAATACTAGCATATTCCCTTTGCCATCTGCTCTTTCAATTGCTTTTGAGTCAAGTGTCTAGGATTAATGGGATGATTTGAAGAGGATAAACTATTGTTTCCATCTGTTGGTTTGCTAACTCCCTTAGTAATGAGGCAACAATTTTCAACACCCAACTTTTCCTCTTGTAGGCAAGCATAAGAGATAACTACTACTATTATTTGAGGTTGACGAGCTTTAACTTCTCGTCAAATGTCAGGAATAAGCCCTTCGATAAAGGTGCCCACTAATTATCTTTCTAACCAGTCTTTAACTTGATTGACGAGCTATTTGAAATGACTATGATACCCCAAGATAGTTTATGTTTGATGAATTTTTGCAAGTTCTCCATCAACGTTGTGATATTTTAAAGGCCCAAAACACACAAGAAGGCCTTTGGTGAAGTTAGCCCACATTAGAACTCCAACACACATTTCAAACCAATTATACCATTAGATAGCATTACCTTCCAACTGGATAGAAGTAATTTCCACCTTAGAGTGCTTTGTTATACAGTGGAAATGAAAGTATTTTTTAGCCCTGGAAATCCAATCGACAAGATCACTCATCCCAATAAAGGAATTCCACCCTCAGACGTGATTGTGTATAGTCACAATCAATGCCTCCAGAGGATTTTCCTAATTCTTTTTGTTATGTATTGTTTCTTGACTAATTGTTTGTTATGGTTAGGATCGCTTGTTGGAGCCTTTAAAAGACTCTTGAATGAGAAATATTGATTCTTCAAGATAAGATATTTTAGTGTCAGAATCCATTGAGTTGCGTGAAGATATGGTGTAAGATTATAAATCGATAATGCCAAGATTTTTCTTTTGTTGTCGGGTAAGGGACATAAAACAAACTTTATTTTTTTTGGTTTAGGGATTTGGAACAAAAGTAAGGGGATTTGAAATAAAAATGAAGCCCCTACGAACATCGCTCTAATACTAGATGGTGAGAAATTGGGTTTTGGGAAAAAGACAATTGTGAAAATAAGGGAGAAGAGATTGATCGCTTGGGGATCAGCTTTCAATGATCGATTTGAGGAAATCGGCTTCCAAAAAAGTTTGAATATATGTTATTACTTAAATCCATAAGTCATAGCTTAATTGTATATGAATATAAAATTAATCTTATCATATAAATTAGAGATCTTAGAAATCCTATTATTAAGGAATTTTATCAAATTCTCATATTTCTTTGTTTTGTCTTTTTTTTAAATAAAATTAAATATGAAATTTTTAATTCTTGTTGGGGTTAGAGTTTAGTGATGCTGCTGTGAGGAGGGAAGATGATGCAGTGTTTTATGGTGGGTCAGTGAAAGCATCCAAGATTCTAGCCGATATTGTGGAAGCTGTGGAGGGCTGCTGTTTATTTTGATGTTGATGTTGGTTTTGACCTTGAACGGCTAAGGGTGGTGAGTATTAGAGGGTAGTTAATTCTGCTTATACAAGCTTCTTGACAGCAAAATTCAAATTGCCACACAATTTTTGCTGCTAATTCTAACTTTTCTTGTAATGCTGGTGGTGGGTTAGGGTGAGAGAAGATTGGCGGGTGTTGCTTAGCTAGCAAAGTCTCTTTGCATTGTCTCATGTGACCTAAGGTTGATTCTCATTACCTATTGAAAGCTATTCCAGCCAATGATCTACTGCAGCTGAGATGGTCTAAAATATATTTACTTGTTTTGAATATATAGTTTTGGATGATTTTGATGTATGAGTTTAGTGTTTAGCTTGATATTCTACATTTTTCTATGTAGATATTTAGGGGCCTGTTGGAACCCACAATGGAGCTCTTGCAACAACCACAACCACAACCAGTGACATTGTTTTTTGAGCTGTGCAAAAAGCAGGGAAAGCAAGTTGACATCAAGCATTGGAAAAAGTGGGCAAAAAACATTGCTAGTGTGTATGTAGATGGTCAATTTGTTGCTTCTGGTTCTTCTGAGTGGAAAGAAATTGTGAGGCTTAACACAACAAAATTAACTTATCCAAATCCAATTGATAGAAAACCAAAATTTTGGATTGATCTTAGTCTCGTAGTTGACGCTTATACACACATGATCTTGATATTCTTCTCTTTCCGCCGCAAAGGTCTCATCATGTTGCCTTCCTCTTTCTATAGCCAAAAAATAAGATATATCAAAACTTTTTCATTTTCTACTTTATCCATAATGTTCTTCACTTTTTTTATACTTTAAATATTAGGTCATATTATAATCATATATATATATCCATTGATAAACATTGTTATGGTCAAATGAAAGCATCAGTAATGGACAAATTAAAAAGCGATCAATCTATATTGAACCCCTAAACTATAAATTTTAGAATGATGGCAGATCAAAAAGCTTTAAGTTTGAAAATCAATTCGCCGTTCTTATTGAGCGCGAATAACAACCTAGGTCCTCAGAATTCAGGGGGGGACCGAAAAGACAATGGAGTAATTTGCTCTCACTATCAAAAACCAGGACATAGCCTGGACACATGCTTTCGTCTACATGGCTACCCTGACTGGTGGACAAGAAATTCGTCTCAAGGAAAAGGCAGAGGACGTGGTCATCAAGGACGTAGTCGTGGTAGAGTAGCACTGACTAATGTTACACAAGAGGCAGTAGGGTCGGCTGCTAATGTTCTCCGTAGGAGACCACTTGATGATTCTGATAAAGCTGGGTTGGAGACCTTGAGCAGGGATGATTGGGAGACTTTGAAGTCTCTCTGGAACACTCACACGAATAATACATCTATTGCTCAACCAAGACTTAATGGTAAGGCGTATTTACCATGGTTGTTTGATACAGGTGCTTCGCATCATATGACGGGAGAGGAAACTGCATTTGTAGAGCTTCAAGGAATACCTCCTTGTCCCGTAAAAATGCCAAACGGTGAATAAGTTATGGCAACAAGAGAAGGAACAGTTCTTATAGGAAAATTATTTCTCAAGGAAATACGATGCAATTTGATATCTGTTTCAAAATTAGCCCGAGACAAAGTTCATACTTTGACATTCACTGATCGTTTATGTGTTGTCCAGGACCGCACTTCAAGGATGCTGGTTGGAGTAGGTGAAGAGCTTGAGGGGCTGTATGTCGCACGAGGGGAGCTTTTGGTCAGTGCTCATGGAGCTATTATAGTCAAGAATACGGGTTTATGGCATAAAAGGTTGGGACATCCCTCTATGCGAGTCATAGAAAAGCTCCCTACAATAGAAGGTAGTATCGAAATAAATAAAGGGGTTCATGAACCTTGTGATGTTTGTTTTCGGACAAAACAAACTCGTATTCCTTTTTCTTCTAGTGACAATAAAGTTGGTGATATCTTTGATTTAATTCATTGTGATCTGTGGGGAGCTTATTGAGAGGCTAGTTTTTGTGGTGCTACTTATTTTCTGACTATTGTTGATGATTGTTCTCGTGGTGTATGGGTCTATTTGTTAAAGGGGAAACATGATGTCCAATATGTTGTTAAGAATTTTTTGGCTATGATCGAGAGACAATTCAATAAGCAAGTCAAAATTATACGCAGTGACAATGGTACAGAATTTACTTGTTTAGGTGATTATTTTAAGGAATGTGGCATTATTCATTAGACTTCCATGGTTGGGACACCTCAACAAAATGGAAGAGTTGAGAGGAAACATAGACACATTTTGAATGTTGGTAGGGCGCTTCGTTTTCAAGCTAACTTACCTATTCAATTTTAGGGAGAATGCATCCTCACTGCAGGATATTTAATTAATCGTACTCCATCATCAATTTTGGGTGGAAAAACTCCATATGAAATTTTGTTTAGAAGCCCTCCACCTATTTCTCATCTTAGAGTATTTGGTTGCCTATGTTATGCTAAGAACATTAATCAGGAAAAGGATAAGTTTGCAAGTCGAAGTCATAAGTGTATATTTATGGGCTATCCTTATGGTAAAAAGGGGTGGAAGGTGTGTGATCTAGATAGGAAGGTTTGCTTTGAAAGTCGAGATGTTGAGTTCGTTGAGCACGTGTTTCCTTTTGTTCATACGGACTCTGCGAGGCCTGCAACTCCAGATTCCCTGCCTACTGTCATTGAGCCTACTATATTGGAGGACGTGCATGAGATTGAGGCACCTCCGTCAGCTTTTGAATATGACGGACAGTCTGTGGAAGAGGGTGTGACAGCAAATGGAGATGTACCAGTACCTGACGTTATAGAGGTTACAGGTGCAGCAGATGATCTGGTCGCGGCAAATGAGTGCGACAGTCTTCAGTTCGTTTGCATGATTACTTGTTACATACAGCTGCCCTCAGTCCCTCAAGCTCTCCTTTCTCTTCCTTGGCATCCTCAGGTACGCCCTACCCCATCACAACCTATCTGAATTGTGCTAAATTTTCCTTGTCGCATCGTCGATTTGTGGCTGAAGTAACTACAGGGATTGAACCAACCAATTTTAAAGAGGCAATGCAGCATTCATGTTGGCGTGAGGCAATGAAAAAGGAGGTTGAGGCACTGGAAGATAATGGGACATGGACAGTTGCTACTTTACCTAAGGGAAAGAAGGCTCTTGGTAGTAAATGGGTGTACAAAATCAAGTATCATGCAGACGGAACAATCGAGCAATACAAGGCACGTTTGGTTGTTTTTGGGAATCACCAAATCGAAGATCTTGATTATAATGAGACGTTCGCACCTACTGCAAAGATGGTCACAGTTCGTACCTTCTTGGCAGTAGCAGCGATCCATGGGTGGGAATTGCATCAAATGGATGTGCATAATGCATTTTTGCATGGCGATCTTGAGGAGGAAGTTTATATGCGTTTTCCACCAGGTTTTACGACACCCGGAGCTGATAAAGTGTGTCGTTTGCGCAAGTCTCACTACGGGTTGCGACAAGCACCGCGATGTTGGTTTGCCAAGCTTGCTGCGGCTCTGGTTCAATATGGATTTCAGCAATCTAGTTCAGATTATTCTTTGCTCACGTATCGACATGGCAAAGTTCAGTTGACCATTTTGGTCTATGTGGATGATCTGGTAATAGGTGGGACTGATAGTCATGTCATTCATGCATTTAAAACTTACTTGAATGCTTGTTTTCATATGAAAGACCTTGGCAAATTAAAGTACTTCCTCAGTCTTGAAGTAGCACGAAATTCGACTGGAATTTTTCTTTGTCAAAGAAAGTATGCTCTTGATATTATTTCTAAATCCGGTTTGTTAGGTGTTAAACCTGCCAGCACACCAATTGAGCAAAATCATCACCTTGCTTTGGCTAAGGATGCAATTCTTCCTGATCCTATGTCTTATCGGCGTTTTATTGGTCGTCTTATCTACCTGACGATTACTCGACCTGAATTGTCTTATTGTGTACATATCTTGTCACAATTTATGCAAGAGCCACGACAGTCATTGGGAGGCGGCTCTTCGGGTTGTTCATTTCTTAAAACTTCATCCTAACAAGGTCTTTTGCTCCGCTCTGATTCCTCTCTTCATCTTACGGCTTATTGTGATGCGGATTGGGCAAGTTGCCCCTTAACTCGACGTTCTTTGACGACATATTTTGTCTTTCTCGGGGATTCTCCAATTTCTTGGAAAACGAAAAAACAGCATATTGTATCTCGATCTTCGGCTGAGGCAGAGTATCGATTTTTGGCTTCTACAACTTGTGAATTGAAATGGCTTAAGGGTTTGTTAGTTTCGCTTGGCATCCCTCACCCATCTCCTATGCAAATTTATTGTGATAGTCAGTCAGCTCTTCATCTTGCTCACAACCCTGTGTTTCATGAACGCACCAAGCACATCGAGGTTGATTGTCACTTTGTTCGTGATGAGATTCGTCGTGGTATCATTCTTCTTCAATCTGTATCATCGTCTCACCAACTAGCTGATATCCTTACCAAAGCTCTTGGCAAACGTTCGTTTGATGCCATTCTGTGCAAGTTGGGCATTTCTAATCTTCATGCTCCAACTTGAGGAGGGGTATTAGTGTGTATATTTGGTGGCTGAAGATAAGGCACGTATTACAAAGAGGATAAGGCACACATTACAAGAAGATATTAGTCTGTATATTTGGTGTCTGAAGATAAGGCACGCATTACAAAAAGATAAGGCACACATTACAAAAAGATATTAGTATATATATTTGGTGGTTGAAGATAAGGCACGTATTACAAGAAGATAAGGCATACATTACAAATCACGCATTACAAGAGTCATTCAAAGCACATTGTTCTTGTATAAATAGATCATATTGCAATGAGAAAAAGCAACACAGAAAAATATTTCTCCCAATTTTTTTTGGTTTAACAATACTTCTCTCAATTCTTCTTGATTTAACAAGTTCCAAGCATATTCATCGAGAATAAATAACAGTTCCACGGCAATGTTATCTTTTGCAATTCATTCATAAGCTCTAGTCTAAAAAGATGGTTGCATGGATCTACTCAAGTGATAAGAACTAGGAATTGATATCTAAACCGTACAACTAAGATTGCTTTAGCTTCTGGGTAATGCTTGCGCCAGAATCCCATGATGAATCCTATAAAATAGGGAAGTATAGCTGTGAGCCTGTCTGTACATGATAGATGCACCAAAATGTGCACCATCAAGTTAGCCAATTCCCAAGACAGTATGTAGATAAAATACAGTATAGGATTCCCATTTACATCCCAGCAACAATTGTTTCATGACAGAGGAATTAGCAACCCAAATTTCTGCGGTAACTGTCTCATTTTCTAGCAGGAAAATAGTAGATCTCAAGCATATAAATTGCATTTTTTAACCCACAGTCATGTCCTGGCTGCACTCAATTTAGGTGTGTTTGCGCAAATCAAAAGCCTAAGTGCATAATTGGAAAGTAGGATATTAGACAATTGATGAAAATTGCCGCAATTTTATAATGCTTAAAAAATCAATTAAATCTGCAATGTACCTGTACTGGAGTGTGACCAAGTGAACCTCGCAGAGGTCAAACATCAGAGACACGGTGTTCGGGGGGTAGCTCACATACAATTTGATGTAGTAACTGTGCTAAGCAGTGCAAAGGAGTTAGTAAACCCAATTTAACAAGTATAACCAGAAAATAATTAGACAGCATCACCACACAAAAGACAGGATAACCCACTACAAGAAAGTATCTTCTTTTTGGATGGTCATCTTCTTCCTAAGATGAGAAAAAGTTCTTGCCAAGGTTCCTTCATTATTGTTGTATATTTATGTACAGAACATTAATTGCAATAATTGCAATGATCTCACCTCAGCTTGGCCACCAGCATGAAGTCTAACACCAGAAGCATCATACATAACCTGTGGAAAATCTGATATTAACAGCTTGAAAGTTTTACTCAAAATGGACTGATGGCGACTAGTGGTTCTGCAAGTAGACGCGCAAAGGAACATGAGAATAAACGAAGCCAAGCAGCTAGTGTCATAGAAGAAAATCAGTCTACACCAGTGGTACCCAAAGTATCATCGTCAGCATCCATTGCCACCCAAACTAATTCCAACGCTTGGAGATGTGGCTTCTCTATCAAATTGGCCGCTGCACAAGTTTCGGCTTCACCAGTGTGGTAGTGGGAGTAGTAGTAGTACCCTTCTGATTGCCTTTTCCATTCCCATGATGCGGCAAATTCTCAATACTGAGCATTCCTCCCAACTTGTTCAAGTCATGTAATTCACCCAGTCCTCCACTCTTCCGTGTCGAGTTGTTACTTGTTGGGCAGTACGAATCTCGTTAATCTCTCCAGCTAAGTCAACTGTCCAATCCCACGTGGCATGTGAGTCAAATCGTCGCATCTCATAATGTCAAGTTTCTTGAGATTGACAGCTTTTTGATATCCTTGGCTAGTTGTTGTCTAAGTGAGTAACATTGTTATGGATTCAGCACTTGCAAGTTTTGTAATCTGGTAATTGGACCGGGGGCACTGTCGCAGTAAGCGATACTTGTACATCCAACTGCCGTAAATGCTGCAAATTACAAAAAATTACGTGCAATTGCCCTTGGCCTAGAGGGAAATAATGTGGATTTTATGCCAAAAATGTCCGCAGACCCTTTCTTCAAGCACAGATACTGGAACTTGTCAATTGTTATATGAGATATGCCAAATTTTCTCACCAACTTCTCTCGGGTCTGAGTTCCAGACATAGTGACTTCCAGCTCCAACTACTGTAGATAGAATTGTTGAGAGAGTGAGAGTGAGAGAGAGGCTGCCCGACAGCCAAAAGAAAGAAAAAAAAGAGAGAAAAAGAAAAAAAAAAGGAAAAATCAAAAGAAGAGGTGAAAACTATTGGTAGAGTGTTCTTTGATCTTACGTTTGGAAAGGATATTGGTGTCCAATTAGTTTAAAACTTGGATAGTTGATAGAGGACATAAAATTGGGTTTCGAGCATTGTAAGTCTTACTTCTCTTCAGTTTTAGTAGGTCTATTTTCTGGACAATGTTTTGTGTACATAATTGGTTAACTGTGTAATTGGAAAATTGTTTGTAGTCCGATCGAACTGATTTTTGGTCAGTAGTTGGAGGATACATAGATCTTCTTTGTGGATGGTTGGATTGAGTTTCTGTGAATTGCAAGGGCAGGTATTCCATTCTAACAGAAGCCTCTCAATTCTGGTAACTCTCTGCTCTCTCATCTGTGGCAGATTTGGTAAACCGTATGATTGATTATTGACCTGTGGTCCGATTGAGCTAAAATTTGGACAGCTAGTAGGGGACATCTGGGGGTTCATTTTGAACGATTGGATTACTGCCTTGAAGTCTAGTTGTTGTGTTATTATTAACAAAAAGTGTCTTTCGTATTAATTAACTCATTTGGTCTCTCACTTTTGTTCAAATTGAGTTTGTTCAATTTGGTTGATGTAATTGAGGTTGTGTACCTCTGTTATATTCACTTATTGATTATAGTGAAGTTGATTTCTGGACTGGTGTGTCCCGTGGTTTTTCCTCTTTGCTTTGAAGGGGTTTTCCACGTAAAAAATCGGTGTGTTTTTGTGTGATTGTTTAAGTTGCCTTATTTATTATTCAGTTAACTTCTCACATATTCAAACAAGTGGAAGAAGTCTCTTAGGCAATTTGTATTCCGCTGCCCCTCTCCCTACAAAGTGGTATCAGAGCCTGGTTACCTGGTTGGTGAATTTAGGTTATTTGAATGATGGAGTTAAATGTGAATAGAATGGTCTGTTTGAATGACACGAATTATCATATATGGAGGAGTAAAATGAAGGATCTCCTATTTGTAACAAAATTGCATCTGCCAGTATTTGCTACTACGAAACCTGAGTCTAAAACTGATGAAGAATGGGAATTTGAGCATGAACAGGTTTGTGGTTTTATACGGCAATTTGTTGATGATAATGTTTATAATCACATTTGCAATGAGATACACGCATGAACTTTGTGGAGCAAGCTTGAGACTTTGTATGCTTCAAAGTCTGGTAATAACAAGTTGTTCTTGTTAAAGAAAATGATGCAGTTGAAATATAATAAAGGGAGTTCAATTGCTAACTACTTAAATGAATTTCAGGGTCTCATTGATCAACTATCAAGCATGAGCATTAAGTTTGATGACGAAGTTCTCGGGTTATAGTTACTTGCTACCTTACCTGATTCTTGGGAGACTTTTCGTATGTCTCTCGCTAATTCTGCCTCCGATGGTGTTTTGTCAATGGAACTTGTAAAGAGTGGTGTGTTGAATGAGGAGATGAAAAGGAAATCTCATTGTTCATCATCATCTAAATCAGAAGTTTTATTAACTGAAAATAAGGGGAGAAGTCAAGAAAAAGGAAGTGGTAAAAATGGTAGAAGTAAGAGCCGAAGCAAGTCACAATCCAAGTACGAGAATGTCTAGTGTCATTATTGCGGAAAGATGGGTCACATTCAGAAAAAGTGTTACAAGTGGAATAGAGAAAATAAAGATGACAGTGATAGGCATGAGAAAAAGAATGTGAGTAATGATCATGTTACTACTGCATCAGCTTCTGGTTCTGGTGACCTTATTGTTGTTTCTGATGAAAATGTGATTAACCTGACATCTCATGAGACTGATTGGGTCATAGATAGTGGTGCTTCTTTTCATGTTACGTCACGTAAGGAATTCTTCTCTACATATACACCTGGAAATCATGGGGTGTTAAATATGGGTAATAATGGCTTAGTAGAAGTCATTAATATTGGTGATATTTGCTTAAAGACTGGCAATAGAGCTCAACTGACATTAAGGGATGTTAGACATGTCCCTGATATCCGTTTGAATTTGATTTCAACGGGAAAGTTAGATGATGAAGGTTTTTGCAGTACCTTCAATGATGGCCAGTAAAAGCTCACCAAAGGTTCCTTAATTGTGGCACAAGGTAAGAAATGCTCCAGTTTATATTTTATGCAAGCTTCTATTGTTAGAGATGCTGTGAATGCTGTGGAGAATGAGAATTTAATTGATTTATGACATAAACGACTTAGCCATATGAGTGAAGAGGGGATGAATTGTTTGACAAGGAAAAACCAGCTTTCAGGCATAAAGAGTGTAGCTTTAAACAAGTGTCCTCATTGTTTGGCTGGAAAACAGAATAGAGTTACATTTAAGAGTCACTGGCCTTCAAGGAAATAATTGGTGCATTCTGATGTATGTGGTCCTTTGAAGGTACGCTCACTTGATGGTGCTCTTTATTTTGTGACTTTTATTGATGATCACTCAAAGAAACTTTAGGTTTATGCGTTAAAGACTAAAGATCAAGTCTTTGATGCATTTAAATAATTTCATGCCTTTGTTGTGAGACAGACTAGTAAGAAGTTGAAATGTGTCCGCACTGACAATGGTAGTGAGTATAGTAGTCCATTTGATGAATACTGCAGAAAGTATAGGATCAAACATCAAAGAACACCTCCCAAGACACTACAGTTAAATGGTTTAGCAGAAAGGATGAACAGAACGTTGATTGAGAGGGTTAGATGTCTTCTCTCAGATGCAAAGCTGCCTAGATCCTTTTGGGGTGAAGCCTTGAATACAGTGACACATGTAATTAATCTGTCTCCTAGTGTTCCATTACAAGGTGATGTTCCAGACAAAGTTTGGTTTGGTAAGGAAGTCTCTTATAATCATTTACGAGTCTTTGGCTATAAAGCTTTTGTTCATATCCCTAAAGATGAAAGAGGGAAGTTAGATGTGAAGACTCGATAGGAGCTTGGTTATAGTGAAGATGATTTCAGGTACCGTTTATATGATTCGGTTGAGAAAAAGCTTGTAAGGAGTAGAGATGTTGTGTTCGTTGAGGATCAAAACATTAAACACATCGAGAAGTCAACTCCTCATGTTAATGATAATTCTGCTGACATTGTTCTATTTCCTCAGACTCCTCTAAGTGATCTTGATGTGCATGGTGATATTCAAGAACATGATGAGAATGTTCAATAGAATCATGATATGCAGGATGCAGGTGATATTGATGCTCCAATAGAAGATCATCCACACATACCTTCACCTTCATTTTAGCCACGAAGGTCCAATAGAATTCCAGTGCCTTTTACTCGGTACTCTCCTGATGAGTTTGTGATGTTAACTTATAGGGGAGAACCTGAGTGTTATATAGAAGCAATTGAAAGTGAGCATAAGCAGCACTGAATTGATGCTATGACAGATGAGATGAAATCCTTATATGATAACTCTGCTTATGAGTTAGTAAAGTTACCTAAAGGTAAGAGGGCTTTGAAGAATCGGTGGATTTACAAAATAAAGCAAGAAGAAAATACTTCACGTCCACGATATAAAGCCAGATTGGTTGTTAAAGGATTTCGTTAGAAACAAGGTGTCGACTTTAAAGAGATCTTCTCACCGGTGGTGAAAATGTCTTCCATTCGAGTTATGTTGAGTTTGGCTGCTTGCTATGACTTAGAGATTGAGCAGATGGATGTGAAAACAGCTTTCTTCCATGGTGACTTGGAAGAAGAAATTTATATGGAACAACTACAGGGATTTGAGGTGGAAGGAAAAGAGGATTATGTGTGCAAGTTGAAGAAAAGCTTGTATGGCTTGAAACAAGTTTCGAGACAATAGTATAAAAAGTTTGAGTCTGTTATGGGGGAGCAAAGCTATAAAAAGACTACTTCTGATCATTGTGTTTTTGTTCAGAAATTTACTGATGATGATTTTATTATTTTACTGCTTTATGTTGATGATATGCTTATTATTGGTGGTAATGCTTCTAGAATTAACAAGTTGAAGCAAAAGTTGAGTAAGTCCTTTGCCATAAAGGACTTGAGACCAGCAAAGAAGATCCTCGGCATATCAATCACTCAGGATAGGAAAAAGAAAAGGTTATACCTGTCCCAAAAGCAATACATTGAAAAGATACTTCAGAGGTTTAATATGGATAAGGCTAAAGTGGTAGGTACTCCTCTTACTACACACTTTAAATTATCCATTAACCAATGTCCTTCCACAGAAAAAGAAAAGGAAGATATGCAAAGAGTTCCATTTGCATCAGCCGTGGGCAGTTTGATGTATGCAATGGTATGTACGAGACCTGATATAGCTCATGCAGTTGGCACAGTTAGTTGGTTCCTTTCAAATCCCAGCAAAAAGCATTGGGATGCAGTGAAGTGGATAATGAGATATTTATGAGGCTCTGCTAATGTCGAACTTTGTTTTGAGAGTGATGAGCCTACTCTTATTGGATTCATTGATTCAGATATGGCTGGTGATATTGACTCCAGAAAATCTACTTCAGGCTATGTAATTACTCTTGTAGGGGGAGCAGTGAGTTGGCAATCTCGATTACAAAAGTGTGTTGCATTGTCCACTACAGAGGCAAAGTTTATTGCAGTAACTGAAGCGTCTAAAGAGTTGTTTTGGATGAAAAGGTTTATGAAGGAACTTGGTTTTCAACAATCAAATTATGTGTTGTATTGTGATAGTTAGAGTGTCATCCATCTTGGTAAGAATCTGGCATTTCATGCTAGATCAAAGCATATTGATGTGTCGTATCATTGGATACGGAATGCTATTGATTCTAAACAATTAGCACTTGAAAAGATTCATACAGATGATAATGCTGCTGATATGTTAACAAAGGTATTGCCAAGAGGAAAGTTTGAATTGTGTTGTTCGTTGGTTAGGATGGTCAACACCTCCACGTAGTCGGGAGGGGGAGAATTGTTAGGTATCCCTCCTACGTGGAGGGAACCTTTGAAAAAAAAAATGTTTGACTTAATGAGGTATAAAATACCTCACTAAGATTAGGTTTTGGTAAGATGAGATATTGAGAGAGTGAGAGTGAGAGAGAGGCTGCCCGATGACCAAAAGAAAGAGAAAAAAGACAGAAAAAGAAAAAAAAAAGGAAAATCAAAAGAAGAGGTGAAAACTATTGGTGTTCTTATTTCTACGTTTGGAAAGGATATCGGTGTCCGATCAACTTAAAACTTAGATAGTTGATAAAGGACATTTGGTTCTTATTTCTAAACGGTGGAGATTGGATTTCGAGCACTGTAGGTCCTACTTCTCTTCAGTTTTAGTAGGTCTATTTTCTGGGCAATATTTGTGTACAGAATTGGTTAACCGTATAATTGAAAGATTGTTTGTGGTCCGATCGAGCTGATTTTTGGTCAGTAGTTGGAGGACACATAGATCTTCTTTGTGGACGGTTGGATTGAGTTTCTATGAATTGCATGGACAAGTATTCCATTCAAACAGAAGTCTCTCAATTTCGGTAACTCTCTGCTCTCTCATCTATGGCAGAATTGGTAAACCATATGATTAGTTATTAACCCGTGGTCCGATTGAGTTAAAATTTGGACAGCTAGTAGGGGACATCTGGGGGTTCATTTTGAACGGTTAGATTATTGCCTTGAGGTCTGTTTGTTGAGTTGATATTAACAGAAAGTGTCTTTCGTGTTAGTTAACTCCTTTGATCTCTCACTTTTGTTCAAATTGAGTTTGTTCAATTTGGTTGATGTAATTGAGGTTGTGTACCTCTGTTGTATTCACTTATTTATTATAGTGAAGTTAATTTCTGAACCGGTGTGTCCCGTGATTTTTTCTCTTTACTTTGAAGGGGCTTTCCACGTAAAAAATTAGTGTGTTCTTGTGTGATTGTTTAAGTTGCCTTATTTATTATTCAGTTAACTTCTCACAAATTCAAACAAGTGGGAGAGATCTCTTGGACAATTTGTATTTTGCTGCTCCTCTCCCTACATATTTGTCATCTAGCAACTTAGGCAATGACAAAGATTCGATGTTTCGGTAACTATTTTACATCCCTTTTCTTGGATTAAGTATATATGCCCCTTTCCCTGAAGATCACAGTTTAGTTCACCATCCATACCACAATTAGCTTAATAGGAAATGCAATAATCTACTGATAGACGACTCTCCCTCAACGGCCTGAAATTTAATACCCTCTTTTATAGCTTAATGATAGAGGTTCCAACTTTGTCGCATCACAGAGCCCAAAAAACATTTCAGCAGATCAAAACACCAGCACACAATCTTTATACGTGTGTTTGCATAAAGAGATAGAGGAAAAGGAAGTACCAGTGACTGAGTAATTATAATCAGGCGAGGCAAAGAGCATGCTATCGGCCCCAAAGACCTTTTCCCTGAAAACTTCAACGGCTGGTGGGAAGTGACCATCCACTTCAAGATCGGTATTTAGCATTGGCAGCTAAGAAATGTCTATGTATTCAATTTGCATGCCCAGAAGAACTGAGTCCTGGTTAAGCTCAATTGCTGCAAAACAAGAAAATGACACCAACCCACGTCCATATATCAAAAAACCAAAATCACAAGTCATAATAACAGAGATCAAGCAATTCCCAAGACAAAGTGTAAACCTTTTTGTCTGAAAAATTCATGGATTGGAGTAAAGAAAAAAAAAGGAAAGCTAGAAAGCACATATGTAAATAATAATGTAAAAGGAAAGAAGATAAAAAGCTTGTTGTGGGAGGTAGTGGTTTACCGGATCGAATGAGACCACGGTTAGAAGAGGCTTTTCGAAGAGACCCACAAATGGCTGCCACTTTGATAACTCGTTTTGACGCCTCCGCTCCCTCCTTCTCCGTCTCTACTTCCTGAACTGTACGCCTCTTTTGCCTCTGGCGTTTCGTTGCACGGTTGCTCCAAAAAGTCTAAAATTTTAGTTGACAAGACAGCCATCAGAATTAAAAATAATAATAATAAAAATAAATTATATTTAATTTAATTTTAAAATAATTAAAATTAAATTTTTTAAAAATTATATATATATATATATATATATAATATTACTTAATAAGTATTATTATATAATAATTTTTAATTTAATTAACTAATAAATTAATCAAACTAAAATTTAATTAATTAAATTAAATTTTATAATTAATTAATTTAATTTATATAATTTGATATTTTTGATTTGATTATAATTTTTAATTTTGATAAACTAAAATTAATCAAATTAAATTTAAGTATATTTTATTTTAATTATATTAAAATTATTATTAATAAAATTAGTAATATAAATTTAAATATTACTACATTATTATTGTATTTTAAATTATTTATTTATATTATATATAATAATTATTATAATTTTTTAATACATCAAAATTATATTTTTTATTAAAATTAATTTAAACTAATTAATTATTTTATAAAAATCAAACTGAAATAAAATTTTTAATAATCATAAATTTAATTTTATTTTAATTTTTAAAATAAACAAATCAGAATTTTTTATTAGATTTGATTTCAAATTTAATACTCCATTTGTGTTGTAAAGATATACTAATATTACTAATTTGATAATTGAAATCAACATTAAAATTATGCTGTATTGATTTATACTTAAGACAATTTTATTCTTTAAAATCTAAAGTCCATCCCATCCATTTATCTTTTGTCTTTTTTTTTATTTAATTTTTTACAATAAATATTATTATTATTATTTTATTTTATTTTATTTTTATTTTTATTTTTACGCTATCTTCCCATATACTAGCTCAAGTACATCTACGTTAATCAACATCAACTGCTCATCTGCTAATAGGTAAGATATCTGAGGATAGCATCTTGCCGGTCGACTTCAGTTTTTAGGTGGTGGGGGTGTCAGTAGGGTCTGACGTTTGCAGGCATTGATTTCGCTATCAAAGGGATTTAGTGATCTTTTCAACAGTAACAACTGTAGATAGTCAAATACATATCTGAATTTTTGAATCCCCATTTGTAACTGTTCGAATATGGAAGCTTGGGCAAGCAATGTGACGGTGGCAAATAAATGAGCCTGAAACCTAGAGTCTGTTTTGCAAATTAGGTTTTTCAATTTTCTTTTTCAGTCATAATAAATACTATCGTTTTTTCTTGAGTCTGCCCATAAAGCATAACAGCTTGTCTCGGACAGAGTCTTGGACTTCTAATCCAACACCAGTGAGTTGGGGTCCCCGTAGCCAGTTAACTCGCAAGATAACATATCACACTCCCAGCCGACTCCCGTCCTAAAAAGAGTGATCATGCATCTCTGTAAGTGCTACAATTATCACTATTGGCACAGTCGTTAGAATCTTACTATTCCAGAAGTTATGAGTATCAATCAATATTATCAATTGCTGTCGACTAACAAACCTTGACTTCCTGAAATCGAGAGAAATCTCACCGGTATTATTATCTTCTGCCGCTTCTTGAGGAGACTGCTTTTCCATTCCTGTCTTTCACCATCTTATGTTCTTTCTGGCCTTCATTCAGGTGTAGATGCTTTCTTTTTGACATTGATGCCCATATGCATATTTCTCCCCCACAACAGTAACAATCCCCTATTCTTTTAACCTCCTCCCACGGCCTTCTATCATGCGTGTTGTGGGTTTAAATAGCCTGTTTTTTTTTTTTTTTTTTTTTTTTGTTTCTGCTGCCTCCACTGTTAACTCTAGTTAGGACTACAATCTCAAATTCTTACATCTAACATCTTTGGTTTCATAATCTTCACAATGGGCTGGATCTCATCGCTTAATCCACTAAGAAAGCTAGAGACAAAGGAGGACTTTTTTTTTAAGTAATAATGAATGCAGCTTGGCAAATTGTTCTTGATATGCCCGCACAGTTCCAATTCGCCTTACCTTGCACATTTCCTCAATCGTATCCGGAAAAGAAGATGACCAAAACGATGACATAAATCCAATTGAAATTCGGCCCAAATAGACATGAGTTTGGTAAAAATCCAACCTTGAAACCAAGTATTAGTCCTGCCGTCGATGTATATGGCAACAGTTTTCAATTTGGATCCTTCCTCAATGTTATACACACAAAAGAAACGATCGCATTTACAAAGCCAGCCGTGTGGATCGTCCCCTTCGAACCGTTGTAGCTTAATCTTCGGTACAAAGGCATATATAAAGGAGGACTACACAGATGTGCTAGCTAGAATTTGTCTTGTACCGTACCAAGGCTGAATAATTTTTTTTATTGATCCCAATCAAAACAAGCAGAAGTTGAGTTTATGAAACGGAAGATGTGATACACAGTGTAATATTAGCATCAGACGTAACTATATCGGTAGAGTTTAATATATAATTGTTTTTTTAATCTCGTTAACAACTTAAGTTTCAAGTTAAAAAATAATTTTATCATCAAGAAGTTAAGAATTTTTATAACCAAAAATTTAAATTTCTTCTTTTTTTTCATTTTATTTGCAAATTTTTAAAGATATATTGATAAAATTTAATATGTAATATATTTTTAAAATTCATCTAAATGTATTATAATGTTATTGCATTTTTCAATACAAAATATTCACATGTATAATAAGTCACTTCTAAATAAATGATGTAGTTTTTTTTTTAATAAATATAGGATGAGTATATTTTTTTTAAAAAAAAATTGTGGTTATATTTTCTCTTTGCAATTTTCTTGAATAAATAACATGGCAATAACTTATCTCATGAGAAGAATTGTGATGGAATTTCTTAACATGGATGATTTGATTCTTTTAGTGCCACGGGGATAAGGAGCTCAATCAATTTAGTGTAGGATGAACCAGTAAGATCTTTTTTATATTCTACTAAGATATTATTCCTGAATGATGTGAGTTCCTGTAATGATTATTATTCTTGAATTTTTTAACTTCATAATTGTTAGAATTTAATATATTTTATTTTTTTAATTTCACTTAATCATTTAAATTTTTTTAATATAAAAGTTTTATATTTTAATGTCTAATTTATTATTTTTTATTATAAAATATTAATATATAAATTCAATACATTTAACTTAAAGGTCTGAATATATATAGTTATATATATATATAAAAGATACTATACATGAAACAACACTAATTAATCTTAATTACAATTCTTGTTTATTAAGATATTTTTGATTTTGAACAGGCTTGGCCGGAGAAAAAATCTTTTCACCAAAAATTCTATATTGGGATGGTACTATGGACTTCTTGGTGCCAAAATTGCAGAGTCTGTCCCACCATATTACACTGACTATTAGAAATTTCAATTTTGTGCAATACGTAGACATATAATTATTATATAGCAACGCAAAGAGGCGAAGCATTGGCTCTTTTAAGAAATCGTACTTTTGGTTTTGGGGCATATA
Source organism: Ceriops zippeliana (assembly GCA_037897445.1). Classification (NCBI taxonomy): domain Eukaryota; kingdom Viridiplantae; phylum Streptophyta; class Magnoliopsida; order Malpighiales; family Rhizophoraceae; genus Ceriops; species Ceriops zippeliana. The sequence goes on from JBAPLH010000126.1 coordinate 1,150,081, forward strand.
AGAGTTTATGTTGGTTTTGGGACATAAGAGTGTATGTTGAGGAGGAGCGGGGATGAAATGAAGTTAATGATCGTTTGCTCTATTTCTAAGATAAAAAACATAAGTGCATGTACAGTTCATTTGGTTGACGTAGTATATGTGCAACAGTTCAACCTTTAGGGAGTTGATGCCTATGAGAAAACATGTATAGCACCATTGTGTTCAACTATTGTATATTCGAGAGCAATTTTGGATTTCAATGGAAAACTGAGTTCCAAAAATGAGTGGCTAGGCATGAATACGTCCGACACTATTTTGTATGAAACAATGATTGGTATAGGAAGTTACGTGACGATGCGATGCATATGTCTACCCCATACATGTGATGCGTGTGTATATACATACGTATGTATCAGCGTGAGATTTGAGTTGAAGTAAGCTTTGTGAAAACAAATCAATGGCTACTCCTACTCTCTTCGTTGTCCCTACCCTACCTATCTCAATCGCAAGTATATATAATTCCACTTTTAGTACTTGAATTCTAATTTGGTTGGCACCTTCCGTTGGCTGTCACGAATAGTTCTCAGGTGACGCCTTCCATTGGCATTGTTGACATTTGTCCGACGCGCTCTTTAGACCTTTGAACAAAAAAAAAAAAAAAAGAATAAAATAATTAACTTGCCTTCTTTTGGCCTTCTTTACGTAAAAGATTTGAGTTAAATAGATTAAAAAATTTTCAGCGTTATTAAGTAATACAATCCTTACAACTTTCAATTAGAAATTAATTTTTTAAAAATAAAATAAAATCAATTATTATAGTTAGAATAATTAAAAAATAATATGCACTCAAAAATTAAAAATTGAGTTTTGGCTAATAAAAAGGCTATTCAATTTCCACTAGCACATTTGAAAAGAATAACAAAATATTTAATTTTATAGATGTAGGTGAAAAGAATTAAGAAAACACAATCCTCCTATAGATATTGATTTTAAAAATATATAAAGAACTCAAATTTTACCAAGTATAAAGTTTAAGCATTGAATGATACTATATTGATTATTTTTTTTCATATTTTTTCTCTATTACAAAATCCTTTGAACACCAAGTTTTTTCTCTATTAGATTACACACTAATTTCTCAAATGATATGATTTGTAGTAATTTTATTGAAAATTATATATTATTCATTTAAAATGATAAATTAACCGTAGCAAAACAAGATTGCTAGAGAAAGATGTTCTTATCCTCCAACACAATATGCTTGAATGAAGAATGGTCGAGGTAATGAGAATGATAGAGTAAATAGTTCCAATAAGAAATTTCAACTATAAAATCAAGTTAACGATATAGAACCAGTGAAAATCTTGAGGGATATTTTTGTCATTTATAAGTAGCTGATACAAATAACATTGTGACACTTGTACCCTCTATTGTACCCATATTTGGGATCCCTCCAAAGCAAATATGGTCATCTTTGTGTAGTAATTACTTGTGGATGGTTCATCTGGATTCCACAGGCCACCCTACAGCCCATCCACTGTTACAGAATCTACCCAAGGTGCAACCTCCAGATACATCATAGCTAAAGCATTTATACTCCAGGGTGGGATACATAAAAAGCTTTTCTTCCTATCCAGATACATCATATGCACTATTGAAACTTTTCATGTCACTTTTTGCTTTTAGTTGCCCTTGCTATTGTTGATCTGAATTCTACCATTTTTAATTTAAAACGCAATCTTTTTGCTTCTCTCATATTTAAGAGTATCACTTTTTGTTCTTGAAATGGGGTCTCCAATAGTTTTTTATCTCATTGTCTCTCTTGCCAGTCAAGCATCTGGCAATAGTTGTCTATCTGCATAAAAATCATAGAAAATAATTAGTGTTGCCACAGCAGCTAGTTTCTCTAACCAAAAAGTCTCTTCACTAGCACTTTAGGGGAATTATGAATAGCAACTATAACAATACAGTAACTAACTACAACTAGACCTTAAAGGTGCAATTTAAGAGAGATGCATTACTTATTAACCCGCAAGCAGCTTAATAATAATTAACTCCTTCAGAGGTGTAATTAGACCTCTTTTAAGGCTAGACATCACAAGTTTAAGGCAATTTACCCAGCTCAACCTATCGCTCTTACTACTTCTATTTAAGCCCGACAGCAACACAGCAGTAACACAAGTTCTTAAATCAAAATCAAGAGAAAAAAAAATTGCAAAATCATTCTTTTTAGATGGTATATGCTGATAAGAAATGCCTTACCAGCGCACCTGGCACAGAACTCCACCTACCTTCTCTATACAACTTCACATGTTCACTAAGCAAAGAGTACGAGGACCATACCTCCACCCTTGCTGAGAAACCCCACAACTGATGGCTACAATTATTCCACTTTCACTACTTTCCAAAATAAGACAACAACAACATTCATGCCTTTAACCCCTGTGCCTGCAACAAATCCAGTAGAGTATAAATAGTGCCTGCAGTAATTTGATAGCCAATTTTGCCAAAAGACCTGCAAAATATTCATGAAAACCAAAATTAAAAGTTCATCAATATTCGCCAAAGAACGAGCATAGGCTTCACTACTAAAAAATATTGTAAATTGAAAAAGACAACTACAAACCTACTTAAATTGCAAAGGGTTGCTGTAAATGTAGTAAATCCCACAAAACTGAAATTATGGCTCTCCAATTTGGATATTAGGGATGTGAGCAATGTTAGGCTCAAAGGACTTACCATTTTGGGAGCAATTTCTTTTCACTACATGAAAGATCAAAAAATTACCTCAGCAATGATTTATACATAAAATGATTTGTTCCATACTGAGGAAATGAAAAATTGAAATATCCCAAGCTGTGAATCTCACAAACCCAACACACTCTTAGAGACATGAGAAACTCCATTGGGATGAAACACATATGAGTGTTTTGCAAGATGATGATGATGCTAGTTTTGATGATATAATTTGGTAAGGAAAGATGCAATGTCAATTGAAGATGCCTACAAGGATTTGAACAAAAAAAAAAAAGAAATCTGTTAATTTCTGGAGATAAATAGCACCACAGGCTCTTTTTTTAATAGAAACAAAATGGATAGAGATGGAGATAAAAAGATGAGAGCAGTAGGAGGAGTAACCTGCCGAAATTGGAAAGAAAAGGTTGAGGGATTCTTCTAATCAAATCAAAGTTCATAGCGGCCATCCCGCTGGACCCAACTCCCATTGAATGCAATGGTAGGGATGTGGGCAATCTTGGGCCAATCCTCGCCCATGTTGTTTTTGCATCTCTCTGACAGCTGGGAACAATTTCCAATCCATAAATATTTTAATGAGGTGAGGTTGGGCATCCACTCCGGCAAGGATGCCAAATTAGGGCAACCCCATATCATGAGCCAGACAATTGAATGCAGCAGAAACCTCTTTGTGATACCAGAAATGTGAAGAGAGATGAGACTTCTAACCAGAAATTTGAAGAGAGATGAGGCTTCTAAGGCCTTGCCCTTGAGATAGAATAGCATCGTCGTTGTTTGCCGTCATCATCATAATTGGACAGATCTAGATTTTCACAATCCCTAATCTGGAGACTCTGGAGGGAAGTGAGAATCAGCATTTTCGCATGAGGTAGACAAGTTAATGTCGGGCAATCCTTAATCTTTAAATACTCCAGAGAAGTGAGGGTTTGCAGCAACTCCACCGGCAGAAAATCTTCTGGCAGTTGCTCAATATCATAAATCCTCAGATGTATCAGAGACGAAGAGAGATTAGATGGAAGAGAAGAAGACGACGGTTCATGTGCTGGAGAAATCGTCCCCTTGAGCATTTGCTCCAATGAATTGAAGCTGACTGACTTCATGTACAGAATTTTCAAGGATGGGGATGACGGCAGCATTGAAGTCAGGTTTCTGGCAAAATTCAATCCGCAGATTAGAAAGCTGAAATTGGGGAAGAGAAGATGACGGCGATGATGGTCGCCATCCCTTCAGATTGGGACAGTCAGTGACTCAAGGGAAGGGAAGAAGGAGACCATGCTATTGTTGTTGCTGCTGCTGCTACAGATATCTGGTCCTCCTCCGATATCTATGTATTCCAGATCAGTTATTTCCATGATTACTATATCTTTTAGCGAAGGGAGTTGATCCAATGCCGGCGGACTTCGGCATTTCGGGCAGTGAGACAACTTAAACCTAACCAGATTCGTGAGGGAAGAAAGCCAGTTGACAAAATTTATTCCTCCGTAATTCCGCACTTCTAAGCTTTTCAAATTTGGGTGTGGCTGCAGAGCTTCCAATGACATGTCATCTTCATTAAAATCAATATCATCGCCACCATCCAATGGCACCCAATATAATTCAACTCTTGGAGACGTGGCTTCTCTATCAAATTGGCCGTAGTGGGAGTAGCAGTACCCTTCTGATTGCCTTTTCCATTCCCATGATGCGGCAAATTCTCAGCTTTCCTCCCAACTTGTTCATGTCATGTCCTCCACTCTTCCGTTTCGAGCAGCGAAGTCAACTGTCCAATCTCACGTAGCAAATGAGTCAAATTATCGCAATTATCGATATCAAGTTTCTTGAGATTGGCCAGCTTTTTGATATCGTGGGGTAGTTGTCTAAGCCCTCTGCAGTATCCTAGTTTGAGCACTTGTAAGTTTTGTAATCTGGTGATTGAACGGGGCAGCAATTTGATCTTTGTATTATAAGACAAATTAAGATACCTCAATTGCTTCAATTTACGGATGGAATTGGCACTGTCTCAGTACCCGATGCTTGTAGATCCAACTGCTGTAAACGCCGCAAATTACAAAAAATTGCATGGCATTGCCCTTCGCGTATGTTATTGTCATTGTACAACTCTACCTCTGGTGCCAAAAATGTCCTTAGACTTTTTGCTTCAAGCACAGATCCTGGAACTTGCCAATTGTTATTGTTTATGTCAAATGAAATATGCCGAGTTTTATCATCAACGTCTCTCGATTTTGAAATTGGCCTATAGATACTTTCATCTCCAGCTACTGAAGAGGTAAGATCATGCATTAAGTCATACATTATGCAACTCCTTATCTTACCCAACTCATCTTCATCCACATTTTGGAAGAAAGACTTCCCTAGAGATCTATGAAATACTCTTGACCAATATCTTCGAAACATTAACTTTGATTTGATAACCTAATATAGTCTTGCATCGTCCAAAAATCTCCCAATGTATTTACATAAATTATTTGGTTTTTTAAAAATGACTTATAATAAGTAAAATAATATTTAAAATGTGAACAAAGATTATTATAACTCAACTTAAGAGTTATCATGATATTAGTTCCTTCTTCATTCATTGTCACCAACTCTTAACTTTTGAATAATTCCCATAAAAAAATTTATTTTGGAACACATGAAAAGCCCAATTACCCTTATAGCCAAGGGAACTCTCTTGTACTTTGCAACAATTTTCTTACTAATTGCTTTTACTTTGGTGTTGGTGGCGCGTCAAATGCCATTTAAGCAAATAGGGAATAAGATTTCTCGTCAGATAAGTCCTCCAATTTAAGTTGCACTTGACTTGTGATGTTTGCAAGCTTTTTGAAACGTGTAGTTATCAAGGTTTGATTTCATATAAATCACTATTTAATAAATTTATTAATATTTTATTTTAAATATTATTTAATATAAATAAATATTTTTTTTCATTAATTTTTTTACAAAAAAACTTTTTTTATCGTCTCCGTCTTCATCCCCATTATATTAAATTTACTTCCGACCGATTCTAAAATTTTTCTAATTATCAACTTTACATCGAAAAGATCAGAAACACAATCTCATGTCCTTAAATCAAAATGCGTCTTCACATTGTCATCCTGATATGCGCCCTGAGCCAACGTGGTCTTTCCCAATCCTCCAATTCCAACTATCGAAATCACAATCACGTTACGCTCGCTGTACTTCTCAGACAAAAGAACTTTAATCTCGTTCTCATCATCTTCTCTGCCAACCACAACTTCAGGGGGAGAGGAGTGTGTTTGCTCTTTTTTTCCAGCCATTGACTCGTCAACGGGAAGTTGCTGGAATTTAAACCGCTCTCCGACACGCATAACATCATCTAGTCTCTCCCGAGTTGCCTTGATTTTGTGACCCATCTTAAGGCCATATGCAAGCCGGTTTGAACTTGAAAAGAAAAGGCGTACCTCATTTGTCAATTTGTTCCCGTCATGACCTTTCGCCGCAGAACTTGTGTGGAAAAGTCATCCAGCAAGTCCTCTGCATCGCACATGACATTTTTCAGCTTACCGAGCCAATCTTTGACTTCGACATCACCTCGTGCTTCTGCATCACGAAGCACGGCCTTGACACCTTGAACTGCAAGGCCCATCGATTCAATCTGATCTTTGACACCCTACCACAGGCCAATCTCTCGAAGATCAGAGGAGCCTAATTCTCCAACAATTCTCTCTGCAACACCAAACAGAAATCCTTCTGCCATGTCCCTATTGGGCGCAAGTTGAAAAGCAAGGAACTTAAGTTGTGTTTGAAGTAACAATAGTAGACGATCTCAAGAGGCTTAGGTGCAGATGGGACCAGGAAGGCTTATGTTTTAATGATGAAGATATGCACACATAGACAGTCCTTGAGATGTTGACTAGTCAACCTCTTGGAGGAGAAAAATTAATCAAACGGGAAGCTTTGCGGAACAAGTATGTGTCCCAGCTCCACCCCACGATGAACAATTAACAAATAAGAAATACTTGCTGTACCCCAAAAAAGAAAAAAAAAAAAAAGAAATACTTGGAGAGAGTCGGCAGGAAAAAAATATAAAATAGGTGTGAAAGTGAAATCCATGGGCGGTGGCAACTGGGAATAATCAACCAAGTCCGTCCCAACCGACCATTACGTCTACCTGACTTGGTTGTCAGGTTCTCCCCCTCCCCCTACCTGTCCAAGAGTAAGTAATTTATATAGAAAGGAATAATAAGTTGAGTAAATATAATTTATTAAAAAATAATAAATTAGGGTAAATTACAAACTTTGAGTGCCTCGTCCAAGTAACGGTGGAGTTATTTTTTTTTTTGAATTTTTCACAATAAATCTAACCTATTATTATTATTAATTAATAAAATTTTATAATTTAATTTATTTTTCAAAACAATTAAGTCTACTTAATGTCATATATATATATATATCATTTAAGTGAGTAATAATAACAACAACAATAATAGGTCTAATAGTGCTATTAAAATATTTTAAATATTTTATCTGTATAAGTGAAAAGTAAAACTCTTTTATTAACAATAAAAAATAGTAAATTTTTTAAATATATATGTAAAGTTTACATAACCTTTATTTATTTTTATTTTATTTTTTGGTAGAAAATGCCTATGTCATGATAGATGAAAGTTTGATGGCAAGTACTTATTTGACTATAAGTTTAATTAGGATTTGAATCTTCACTCTTCTAAAAAAATAATTTGATATGGTGTAAAATTCAAAATAGACGTATTATTGGTACCATATTGTTAAGGTAGTAGATGAAATTACTAATTTTGGATTGTATAATTATTATAATATTTTATGTAATTTTTTTAAAAATGATGATTTTACTTTTTAAATATTAAGCAAAATTTTAATTTGATTTTCTTTTAGTAAAGTAAATTTTCTTTTTTAAATTAGTACCTAAAAAGTAAGACTACTTAAAGTAATATAGGTCACATTTAAATAAAAAAATGCTAATTTAAATAATTAATTAAATGATTTCTTATTGAGTAATTATGAGTTTTAATGTTATTCAAATTTAAAGAATTTTTTACATAATTTTTGTAATATTTAAATAAAAAATTTTATTCAAAATTCAATAATAAATAAACAAAAAGTCATGTTTGAATAAAAACCACTTGACTTAAGTAACTACTCAAACCAATCATATTATTATTTAAATTTTGAGTTTTACATAATTTACATAATTTAGATAACAAGTTAATTAAAATTTAAGGAAAAGTAAAAATAAATTAAATTTAAATAAAAAATATTCTTTTTAAGTGACTAGTTAAATGGATCATAATATTATTCAAAATTAAGGATTTTTTAAATAACTTTTGTAATTTAAGTAAAAATTTATACAAATTTTAAGAATAAATTAAAAAAAGTCATATTTGAATTGAAAATCTTTAACTTGAGTAATTAGCCAAATAAATCATATAGTTATTTAAATTTTAAATCTTTTTATGTAATTTATGCAATTTAAGTAATAAGTTATTTAAAATTTAAGAAAAAAGTAAAATTAGGTTTTTGAATAAAATATATTCTATTTAAGTAATTACTTAAATGAGTATAATAATTGCATGTTATTATCTCAAACATAAATTAATGGAGTTCAAACTAAAATTATATGTATATATATAACAAATAATTTAAGTGAGTAATAATATAACAACAATAATAATTAATCTAATAGTGTCAATAAAGTATTTGAAATATTTTTTTTTCACGAGTAAAAAGAAGACCTTTATTGAAAAAGAAAAAAAAATAGTAAACCTTATTTAAGCATATATATATATAATTCATGTAGTCCTTATTTATTTTTATTTATTTTGGTAAAAAATGTCTATGTCATGAGAGATGAAAGTTTAGTGATAAGCATTTTTTTAGTTATGTTTGATTAGAATTTGAATCAACCATTTTTTTAGTGAAAAAATAATTTGATACAACGTAAAACTTAAATTTAATATATTATTGATATTATCATTATTAAAACAATAGATGTCATTATTAATTCTGAATCAGATGATAATTACAATATTTTATGTAATTTTTTAAAATGATAGTACTATTTTATAAATATTAATAAAAAATCTAATTTATTTAAAGTAAATTTTCTTTTTTAAGTTGCTTAATACCTAAAAATAAAACTACTTAAAGTAAAGTTAGTTATATGTTTATGATTATTTATACATATTCTTAAATAAAAATAAAAATTATAAATATATGATAAGTAATTGACCTCTCTTGAATGATGTTAAAACAATTCATTATCTTTGCCCACTAAACCTCCAACGTGATATAATAATGTCAGTTTGTTTGTTTGATGCAAGTTTTTTCCTTTTTCTCTTTGTTTTGGGCTTCTGGGTCTTCTCGTCTCACGCCGGAGGGGATATGTATGTTGCTCTCCTTGGTTTTTCCGAACTTCGTTTTATTATCTATTTCCGACCTGTCCCCGCGACGGCAGCTCATGGACCGTCCAGCAAAAGGAGCCAGTAATTGTAATCTTCTCGCAAATAATGACAAAGATTAAAAACAAGAAAACAAAATTATTGGAAGAATATAATCTTAGTTGGACAAGAATCGGATTTATCATAATGACAATCCACAATCACGAGATAGGTCTCAAAATATTTCAATTAATTAACTAACAACTTGGACATTTTTTACTCAAAGACAACTTGATAAGCGATAAAATGAAAGATTAGGATGAAAAAGAAAATGTAGAAACAATATTTAAGCATCTCTTTATTCAAAATTTTACAAATATAGTCAATAATGGAGGATCAAGAGGACAATAAAATATAAACATTATGTCATTATATATTACTAACAAACAAAAATATAAGTCAAAACATATAAGAACAAACTTCATAAACACAATTTTAACTATATTATTGTACATAATCGATCAATAATACCACATATCACAATAATATATATATATATATATATATATAATATTCATTTGTTGAGTATTCTTGATTTTAGTTTTTTTATTTATTAATTGTGTATAATGTGCCTAAAAAAAATAATATCTAACTAGTAAATTCTAAAATGTAAAGTCAAAATTAACAATTATCAAATAAGTAATCTGCAGATATCTCAAGTATTACTCTCACCTCCAACAAAATTTTTTGAAATTACTTAGGATTTCATATCAGTAACTTTTGGGTGTAAAAACCAGCATCTGCAACTTAGAACCCATCTTCAGATTTTGGTCTCCTATAAACACAAAAAGATTCAGTCTTTTTCTCATAATTATAATAATCCTATAACTGGAACAGTGGGGTACAATCCCTCGACCATTCAATGAGATATTAAACTAATATGAATATTCAATTGTATTGGCCATTTCTTCGCCTTTACCTTTCATTTCTTGGGTACTTATGGTTGCAACGGCTCTGCTTCCCCTTCTAGGGTGTATTTAGCCCAATTCAAATTTTTGCACGATGGTAGCTCCTTCAACAAGCCCACCAAACCCAAGTGGCCGGACTGCCATCATCTTAAAATTATCGAAGGACTTCACAATATTAATGATTTGCAAAATTGCATACTATATTTGAAAATATTTATATAACATTGAACAAAGACATAACAATTCTTATGAGTTGGTTGAAATGAACTGTATGCAAAACAATGTATGTTTATATTTTACACCTTGTTCATATCAAATACTATGCACATTTCTTTGATGGTAAGGAACAAATTTCTATTTCAAATGTATGCAAGAGTTGGAAGAAATCGGTATGCTAAGTTTTATCAAATACATCCAAATATAAAAGTGAAAACTTTTATGTATATAGAAAAATCATTATATTTAAAAATTTTAAAATGGAGTAAACTTTAAATTTAGTTTATAAAACTAATTAAATATGTGTTTCTAATTAAATATATAAATTTGCATAATAGTGTAAGTATTTTAATACCTTAGTTCCTTTGCAGCCATTTCGACTTAAATTCTTTTAAAGTTAGATATTCAGCATTTATCGAACAAGCCTGTTTAGAATTTTTTAACTAAATCATCACCATACGCTTTCTCTATTGAAGCTTTATTCCATACGCCATCTTTTCCTAAATGCGCTTGATCTAGCTTCACTTTGTCTTAGATCAGTAGCTTGCTCACTAAATCCTACAACATCCTTTTGCTTCTCATATTCACTTATTGTTGTGATACAACAAAGGGACTAAAATCAAAAAAAATAAATACCACATAATAGATAACATTCTCCCTCTACAAACACTTGCTCATAAGCACACACAAAAAACCCGAAATGCATATATGAAGTAATATTGGTGTAATGTCGAGAGCATGGAGTAGCTATCTTGCTATGACCCATAAGACCAATAGAAGAGCTCCAACAACAAGATCCATGGTCAATCTTCTATCCTCAAATGAATTGATTCTAAATTCTACTGAATTGGCAAGACTCTACTTAAGAAGAGACAAATACCTTGATTGTCTAAACATTAGGCAAATTATAATCGCTATTACATGTTCATTTAGCTCATACAACAACAAACTATTTTGTCCAAAGTAGAAAGCACAATACTATTCAACAATAAATGTGTTAGTACATTAGTGGATAACTGCCAATGTACATGGTCTCACAAAGGCAATAGCTAAGTCAATCTAATTAAAATTCAGTTACCTGCAACAAAGTTGGTAATGAGTAACAAATATCAATACATCAATATCTATATAAAAAAAAAAATCCTTATTTGAAACACAGTGTATTTGTTGCTTTATCTTAATTTGCGTATCATTTATTGTTGGATAAGCAACCTAATTAATATAACAAATTCATATTTAGAAATTTAAAGTGAATAATATTTCAACTATAATGAATTACAAAATTAACAAAAGCCCTATCTCTTTCTTTTAACCATACGTATAAGAGCTTTGAACAAAATAAACTTGCAAGTAATTATTATTTCAAATTAGGTATGTGCATCACTTCCTTATATAGGAAATCTCTGTGGTTCCTTACTTGGCTACTTGTTTAATCTTTATTCGTTCTAACGAAACCAATAAGTGGCTTATTTCACCCACACATCACTAGACACCGCTATAAATGTTGATATATTCTTCTTATACATTGTATTCCATGATTATTTGTATGATGAGATGATGTATAGCAATATACTCATCTCATTGTGTTGATCATAAAATCCATGTGAAAATGCCTACTAATTTTTGACTTTTAAGATGTGATCAAAAATTAGTAGGTTTAGGCCTACCTACTGTCTTTGACTTTTGGAGCCATTAAGAGTAGGGCTAACAAAAGTTTTGGCTTCATTTTTGTAGAGATTGCATTTCTTCATAAGCCTACTATAAAATGTTGTCTAGTAATCTTCTAAGAATCCTTAAAAATTTGATAAGAGTCAAAAATCACATTTGCCTTCTCAAACTAACTAGGAAATACATAATCAAGTCATAATTGTAATTGAATTGCTATAAAACCTTGATTAAAGAAGAATTGTTCAATCATATATTATTGTGTTTGCATAATTCACAACAAGACATTATGTGTGTGCCTTTTGTCTGACCATAAATAAGTTGAATTGTCATTTCCAAATTAAAGTAGAGTATGACTCTAACCTTTTTTTTAAAAAATAAAATTTTACTAGACATTCTTTTACAATTAAGAGAGATGATAACGTGGTTGCATCTGAATCACAAAGGTTGTCTATTTTCTTTCAGTTGTAAAGTGAATTCCAATAAGTTTAAAAGAACTTTTTTTAGTCTCTCCTTAATCTTTGGATCAATCAAATTACCATCTCTATCAAATTTTGCAGGAGGGGCATATGCATGCAAGAAAAGCTCAGGCTTGTTCATAAAATGAAGATCTAGAAAAACTCTAATATGGTGAAGATGGTATTATGCTCATCGACCATAAGAGCCTCCTACAGCACTTACTATGACAATAGCCTTACCAACCTAGCAGTTTGGTAATCTAGATGCCCAATCAATTGCATTCTTTAGAGGTTTTAACGAAATCGAAGGAAAATAAGAACTTAGAAGAACAACTAATTTATTTGAACCATACATGGTGTTGTAATCAAGAGTAATGCTCTACATCAAAATGACACCCCTACTAAACTATTTATCATCCATAAATGCATTTAATAAGCCAAGCATTTTATCAAAAAAAAAAAGAAAAGCATCTTCCATAACAGTTAGCAAAGGACCTAATTTAAATTCAAAGTAGTTTAATCCAACTGCATCATCTCAACTCAAGGATTTATATTCTAGAACTTAAATGACCATTCTATCTCCATTTAAATTAACAAGCATTTGCAATTTTCACAGCACTTAGCTACTTATTAGTGGACATAGGAGAATTCATGCATCCTAGTAGTTTCCTAAAAGACCTTAATGCAGTATGAGGGGATGTCCCAAGAAAACAAGTTTGCAAAACGATCTCATAGAATCTCATGCATAAGAAACTTTTAAGATGTTAGTACACTAGGCTTCTTCACTTCAATTTAGCAAATGTGAACAAATTGAAGGTAATGTTCTTATAGAGGAATATTAAAAAGTTGCGATGCCTTCCATTATATTAATAGTATTTGCCATCTAGCAACTTAGGTGATGACAAAGATTTGATGTTTCAATAACAATTATACATCATGTTTTCTTGGATTAAGTATATATACCCCTTTCCCTGAAGATCACAATTTAGTTCACCATCCATAACACAATTAGCTTAATGAGAAATGCAATAATCTACTAATAGATGTCTCTCCCTCTATGGCCTAAAATGTAATATCCTTTTTTATGGCTTAATGATAAAGGTTCCAAATGTTGCATCACAAATCCCAAAAACATTTCAATAAATCAAACAGAAAAACACCAACACATGCACTTGTTATTTATGTATGTGTATGTATAAAGAGATAGAGCAAAAGGAAGTACTAGTTATTATGTAATTATAATCAAGCAAGGTAAAGTGGATGCTATTGACCTCCAAGACCTTTTCCTTGAAAGCATCAACGTGGGGTGGGAAATGGCCATCCACTTCAAGATCGGTATTTAGCATTGGTAGTTAAGAAATGTCTATGTGTTCAATCTGGATGCCTAGAAGAACTGAGTCCTAGTTTAGCTCAATTGCTACAAAACAAGAAAATGACACCACTCACATCCATATATCAAAAAACCCAAATCACAAGTCATAATAGCGGAGATCAAGCAATTCCTAAGACAAAGTGTAAACCTTTTTGTCAAATCATAAACGATTAAAAAATTCATGGATTGGAGTAAAGAAATATAAGGAAAGCTAGAAAATGTATATGTAAATAATGTAGAAGGAAAGAAGATCAAAAGATTGTTGTGGGGAGGGGTGGTTAGAAAACCCAAATCACAAGTCATAATAGCAGAGATCAAGCAATTCCTAAGATCAAATGAGAGCATGGCTAGAAAAGGCTTTTTGAAGAGACCCATAAATGGCTACTACTTTGATACCTCGTTTTGACACCTCTGCTCCCTCTTTCTTTATCTCTACTTCCTAAACTATATGACTTTTTTGCCTCTAGGCATTTCATTATAGGGTTATTCCAAAAAGTCTAAAAATTTAGTTGAAAAGAAGTTAGACAGCCATCATAATTGAAAATAATAATAATAATAAATTACATCCAATTTGATTTTAAAATAAATAAAATTAAATTTTTAAAAATTATTTCATTATTTTTATATATATTATATTACTTAATAAGTGTTATTATATAATAAATTTTAATTTAGTTAACTAATAGTTTAATCAAACTAAAATCTAATTAACTAAATTAAATTTTATAATTAGTTAATGTAATTTATGTAAATTGATGTTTTTGATTTGATTATAGTTTTTAGTTTTGGTAAACTAAGGTTAATCAAACCAAATTGAAGTGTTTTTTATTTTAATTATATTAAAATTATTATTAATAAAATTAGTTATATAAATTTAAACATTACTCCATTATTATTGTATCTTAGATTACTTATTTAAATTATATATAATAATAATTATAGTTTTTTAATGCATCAAATTATATTTTTTTATTGGAAATAATTCAAACCAACTAATCATTTTACAAAAACCAAACCACACTAAAATTTTTAATAGTCATCAATTTAGTTTAATTTTAATTTTTTAAAATAAACAAACCAAAATTTTTGATTCAATTTGATTTTAAGCTTATTGCTCTATTTATATTGTAAAGATATACTAGTATTACTAATTTGACAATATGAGATTAACAATAAAATTATAATATGTTGATTTATGCTTAAGACAATTTTATTCTTTAAATATTCTATATTTAAAATTAAAATAAATAAAAAGATAAATAAATTTGAGAATTAATATAAATATGACTATTACAAATATATATGTTATATTTATTAGTTGTGGGTACAATAAAATTAACATATTGATATTATGATATTAGACATTACAATATAAGTAACATTTGGAATTATAATATTCTTTGACTACACGATATTTATTTTATTTATTGGGGTTAATATATAAATTAATTTGAAACATTAAAGGTTATAATTAGTTAAAAAATAATAATTAAGGACTTATAAAATTTTTTAATAACAAATTTATTTCATCATTAATTCTTAGTGATGGGTTTTGTCGAACCAATTGATACTGGAGCTAAAGAGGGCTTAGGTGATGGGGGAGGATGGTCTTGTATGAGATGACACTGGAGTTAAACTTGTATTGAAAATCAAAAAAGGCTTATTTGATTAGGTAGATAATGAATTGTGAAGATGAGATAGAGGCAACATAATCAGATACAAATTTGAAATAATGTAAGGAGCTCCCTCCCACAAAAAAAAAAAAAAAAACCCAAAAAAAAATTAAAAAGAAACCAGCATTTAACTCCAAATACCAAGTTAGACCCTTTATCAACATAATACACTTCCAAGTGAGGAAAATTTTAAAGCTTAAATCATTAAACGATAAAGGGTACAAGTGGCACAAATGGATGGATTAAAGTGACTTCAAGTTAGAATTATTTTGAATTTTAGATTATTTGAACCTAAATTATTTGAATTTTAAGATTTTAAATTTTAAATATTTTAAATTTTGAGTTATTTTAATTTCAGTTGAAGTTAAATTATGAGTCATTAACGTTTCATTCAATGCAAGTCAAATCAAATTGGATTACAAACAAATTAAGTTTAGTTATTTAACTCAAGTTAGTATATCTATTTATAAATATTTTCTATTCATTACTATACTAATATAACAAAATGTTTTCTTTTTATTTATGAAAAAATAAAAAATAATTTGTAGTAAGAATGAATTATTAGTTTTATGTAAATAAAAATAATTAAATATAAGGTAAGTTTTTTTTTTTAAGAAACTAATATATGATAGTTTATAAAGGAGAGGACAAGAAAAATCTAAATTTAAAAATTAGTAAAAATATTGTGTTTCTATAGTATATTAAAGAGAGGGAAAAAATTTTGACTTTAAAATATGAAAAAAAATATATTTTAAAATTTCAAAATTAAATATATGCATATCATGAAAGTAGTTTTATAATTTTTTTATTATAATGTTTTTGATTAATAATAACAGTATAAATTTCAAATTTTAGTTCACATATATCATTGAAAAAAATTAAATTAAATAATTGATATTTGATATATTTAAACTAATGTTTATATTAATTTAAATATAAAAAATACTTTTATAAATAATAAGTATTTATAAATAAAAATAAATCAAGTAAAAAAAAATAATTTTTGAATTAAAAATATCTAAAACTTTTAATTTGTATTAAAATGAATTAAAATTTTAAAATGGATTTATTTTAAATTAGCTTATATTATTGCAAGTTTTGGGTCACTCAAGTTTGAGTTTGAGCTATTTTAGATTTGAATTATTTCAAATTCAATTTATTTGAGTTTTAAGTTATTTTATAATTAAATTATTTAGGTTTTAGGTTTTTTCAATTACAAATTATTCGAGTTTCAAGTTATTTGCATTTTAAATCAAGTTAAGTTATGTGACAATCCTCTAAGGAAAATACAAAAAGGGCTAAAGAACAAAGCAAAATAGAGATGTAAGGCATTAGAGAGAAATAGAGAGAGAGGGGGAAAGGGAGAGAGAGAAATTCAATATTTATATTCCATAACTAATTACATACATCACATATGGCTAACTTTTTTATACTTGCCCCAAGAGCTTTGTCATCCACTAATTCTCTCAGAATTACAAGGGAAACCATAAAGGTAATAATAATCGTAACTACCTCATTATTATCTCAAACTTAATTCCTTATTTAGTGAGGTCATAGGCCATAATTGAGTTGGATCATGACAACTTTTTCCCTTAACATCATTGTTCTTTAGGACTATAAAAATTAAAGTCTAGAAGTTTTAATTGGATGAATGGAAGGTTCTCCCATGTTGCCTTCTCTTAGGTCATATTGGTCTAATGATCCAATACTTATGTAGCCACTATATTCTTTTGCTACATAATGCATCGATTGAGGATTACTACTAATTCTATCTTGAATTGTCCATTTTTACCACCGAAGGAAAGCTATTGATGCTAAAATGCCAATTTTGTAGACTTCTTGAGTAAGGAAATATGGAAGACAAGATGAATCTCACTATTTTTTAGCAATTGTAGTTTATAAACAATTGTTCCCACCCTTCCCAATACCTTAAATGGACTATAATACTTTAAGGCTAACTTCAAATTGATGTACACCACCATTGAAGTTTTTACCTATGAGGTTGTAATTTTAAGAATGCCTAATCCTTAGCCTTAATGGTCCTATGTATCTTATTCCTATTGGCACAAAACTTTATTCATTATTAAGTTCATTGTACTTACTCTTTCAGCACCTTAGTCAACACTTGTTGCTCTAAAAAAAATTCTGACAAAGAGGCCATTCTTGTTTTTGATGTAAGTATGGAAGTTAGACGAGGAGTAAGATACTTGGATAATGCCTAAAATGACATCATGTTAATGACATAATAGAACATGGTGTTGTACAACCATTCTCTCAGTGATAGCCATTTAAACTAGTGATGACAGTGTAAAAAACACATTCATTAAAGGTGATTCTCCACATAGCAATTGAATCTCTCCGTTTACTTGTCGATTTGTGGATGATAAGCAGAGTTGAGATACAATTTTGTTCCTTCTAACTTGAACATTTTTTTGCTAAAACTAACTCGTAAAGATCTTAGTGCAACTTATCACAATTTATTAGGGAGTTTAAAGAACAATCTAACTACTCTAGATGTTATAAATGGGTTTTTTAGGTCAACAAAATGCATTGACTTAGTGAATTGATCAATCATCACCATTATTACATTCTTCCCTTCAAAATTGGGTAGTCCCTTCCATGAAATTCATGCTAATATGGCACTAAGCTTGTTTTGGTATTGGTAAGGGCTACAATAGACCTAGATATAATACATTTTCCCATTCACAACATTAACAAAGCTCATATGCTTACACCTGCTATTTCACTGACTTCTTTATGCTAGGCCAATAGAAATACTATTTAAGCCTTTCATACGTCACTCAAATTCCATAGTGACCACCTACAATTGAGTAATGCATCACTTTTATTGATTGAGCCCATAATTCCTTTACATTACCCATATAGATTTTATACTTCTTTCACAACATTCCTTTCTTGTAGGCGAGTTTGGTGAAATTACTTCTTGTTCCTGTAGGATAAGCTCTATGCCATGTACTTATCCCCTTTATAACTTTGCTTGATGTCCTCCAACATTTTGGGAACAACTATTATAATTATTGAACAATTAGCTTTATATCACCAAGATAAAACATGTATAATTTTGTTTTCATTGCCTTTTTTATAATGTATAATGTAATCAAGCCCTTGCAATTTCATAATGCTCTTTTACTACACATAGGCATGTAGACATTATTAGAGAAGATGCTTAATGCTTTCATGGTTAGTCTTGATAATAAAGTGTTGTCCTTTCTTATAATGATGTCATTTAATGATTACTATAATTATTCCTAGTAATTCTTTTCATAGATGGATAATCCCTTGGTCTTGGCTTTAAATGTCTTGCTCAAGTAAGCCATAAGGTGCCCTTTTTGCATTAAAATGGCTCTCGTCTTAGCATCACAAACATTTATCTTAATTATAAATAACTTGGTATAATCGGACAAGGTCAAAACAGGGGCCTAGTACCTTGTGTCTTAGTTGCTTAAACACTTCTTAGGTTAATTGACTACATTTGAAACTATCTTTCTTTTATAATTTTGTAAGTGGTTTGTTAATGATCTGATTTGATAGTGTCTAATGAGTTTGCAATAATGACCAACTAGCCCAACAAACCTTTGAGACTTTTAATGAAAGTTGGTACTAGCCATAAATGCATTGTTTCAATCTTTGAAGGGTTAGTGGAAATGCTTGCCACTATAAGTATCTGCCCTAAGTATTCAATTTG
The DNA here is from genome assembly GCA_037897445.1 of Ceriops zippeliana. Lineage (NCBI taxonomy): Eukaryota > Viridiplantae > Streptophyta > Magnoliopsida > Malpighiales > Rhizophoraceae > Ceriops > Ceriops zippeliana. Next base: position 1,169,249 of record JBAPLH010000126.1, read on the forward strand.
TGTTTGTTTAAACAAACACTTAGTTTTCTTGTTTATAACCAATGTTGCCTTGGTAATAACAAAATTTGTCTCAAATATTCAATCTAACTCATTATATCAATACTATAAATAAGGATGTCATGCAAAAAACTAAGATATATTTGCACAATAATAGAGCAAAGATATGATTCATCAACAATTGGAATGTTGCTAGAGCATTGTTAAGAATGAACAACATGACCTTGAACACATAGTATCCTTGGTGAGTTCAAAAGACTATTTCAATATATCTTCCTCCTCTATATAAATTTAGTGGTACTTAATGTGTCAATCTGGTTTCTATAAGACTCATGCCCTTTACAACTTATTCAACAAATCATAGATGATTAATATTGAAAATTTGTCTTTCACAGTTATGTTATTTAAGTGGCAGTAATCAACATAAGAATGCCATAATCTGTCCTTTTTCTTGACTAACAATATCAAAAAAGTGAATGGATTATTACAATTTCTAATCAATTATGAATTAAAGATCTCTTACACCTACCTTTTGATTTCTATTTTTAAGTGATTTAGGTATTTGTACAGTTTAATATTAATTAGCGAGGTCTTGGCCATCAACAAAATTTTGTGATCATGCTCTTAGATTGATGGTAGAGAACATAGTTTCTTGAAGATGTCATATAATTCGAGTACATTGCCTAGAACCTTCAATCTAGTCTAGTCATTAACTGTTTTAGAGCATTTGTGGTCAACTTATTTGCTATTACAACAGTTGAAGTTGAGTGAGTGATGGTTTTTGTTGATCATTTCTTCCTTATTGTCACTTCCACTATCACTTCTTGCAAGACAACAATCTCGTACACCTTTTAAAGGGCCTTAAGTTCAATTATTTTTACAATGGGTTAAATCTCATCACTTAACACACTAAGAAAGTTGGAGACAAAAAAGCACTCATCTAAGGATGAATTGGTTGCTAAAGTAGAAAGTGAAGTTCCATGAATTTTTCCTTGTCATCTCACATTGAATCCAACCATTATAACTTTTACATCTCCTTTATCATCTATAAGGTGTACTTAAAGTCATTATTAGATATGATGGCTAAAGTTTAAGGTTAGTTTGATTTTCAATCCAAGCCTTAAACTTTTTAAAGGTAGAGGGAACTTCAGTTTTGAGTTTCAAGAAATACACTTAACAGAATATAATGAGGTCATCAATGAAAATTATGAAGTATCGGTTTCCATTCAAGGAATTTGTAGTCATGGGTCTGCATAAATCAGTATGGTTTAGTTGTAGTCTTTACATAGCTCTTTATGGTTTGTTTGTTATACAAGGTAGTTTGGTTTGTTTGCCAAACTGATAGATACTACATATGACATTAGGCATATGTATTTCAAGTAAATCCATAGTAAGGCCCCTTTTAGCCATGGTCTAAATGCTTGCACAATTGAAATGTCTAAGCCTCATATGCCATAAGACAAACTCATTAGTAGAGGCAAACTAGGCCTTATTGCTAGCTGTTGGCTAATTTAATTAAAAACTCTACCCTTTTATAGGAACAATAATAAGTTCACAACCTTTATAATTATAAATTACGCATTTTTTATCCTTAAAGGTTAGAGAGCATCTTCTCTTAAGTAATTGACCAATGCTTAAAGGTTTTGAGTGATGTTAGGAACATATAATACATCAGTAATTACCTTGGCACCTATTAATGCGCTAATCTTTATTATGCCTTTCCTTTTATTAGTGTATTTATGATAAAATGACTGTAGTATATTGGTTTTATCTTTTTCCTTGCTATTGCATTTCTAGCAATAGTAAATTAAGCTTTTTTTTTTTTTTTTTTTTGGTGTGTTAGCTCATTCCTTTTTCCTTTTTAAGTGATGTAGGTAATGCCAACACATTACTAAAAGCACCCATTGGACTAATCTAAATTTCAACTATATTCATTTATATACTGTGTTTGTTGCTAGGCACTTTTCCTCAAGACTCGAATAACATGAGATATTATCAAAGGTCTTACTAATTTTATTATGTATTATTTTCACTCATATGTGCTTCCAATGCATTGTTATCAAAGGATCAAATGAATGCCAATCTAGATTTATTCTACATTTATAAAGAGCATGATAAACTACTTTGAGTTTGATTAATTAACTTACATCATAAGCTATTGTCTTATATTATATGAATTCTCCTTAAAAAAGTTAAAGTTAATTATAAGGTTTCTTAACTTAACAATTAAGATTCTTTAAACTTGTTTTTCTAAGTCGATCACATGTCCTAGGAAATCTCATAAAACTTACTAATAAGTTCATTTTTCAAATTTTCAAGTAAAGCTATGCAAACCACACGTCATTTCTTTCATGCCATTTAAACCTTGTGGTCTTGTCTTTACTAAATCGAGACACTCTTCTCAAAGATTAATTATAATGCTATTAATAATTTCTAATACTTTAGGCCCTTTAGACTTATTCTAATGTTATAATACCATATGTTGTGATTATTTCTATTCCACTTAATCTCCTTACTAAGTTTGTGAAGTTCCCGACTTCTCCCTAAATATGCACTCCCCTTTTCTTAACAGCTCCCCCTGCACTGTTGCTTTTCTCCCCTTTTGTCAATTAATAACAAATCTGAAAAACTCGCAAAGTAAAGATGGAGGATTCACCTGAACTTCAGGCTTGAAGAGGCATTTGCACATACAGACTCATTCTATGCTTTTCAAATAGCTATATGGACAGAGATTTAGTTAGATCTTGTGTAGTCTCTTCAATAGATTTAGGTTCAACTTATGAGAGTAAAGCAGTAGCTCCCATAATTCTTCTTCTTGTTGTAACTCTTGCTAATAGGTCACCTATGATCTGATTTTCTTGATGAGCACTGGTCTACGTTTTCTTTGGCTTTCTTTCTTGCACAGTCTTAGTTGCAAGAGGATCTCTTTCTTCATCTTCAGACTTACTCTTTTTTGAGTCTGAACTTACTTCTTGTTCCTTTTCTTTAAATTGGTCTGATTCTTCATCTACATTGAAGTCATCTTCTTCATTGTCCTCAGCAACTCCATTCTGCATTGTTTTCCAATTCTCATCTATTCTCACATCACTGAAAGTGATCACTTTTCCTAACTTATGCAGGAAAACTCTATAACCTTTTGTCTTTGCTGAGTATCCACAAAGATGCCTTCATCAGACCTAGCATTGAATTTTCCCAAGTTTTGCTCCTTGTTCTTCACAAAACATGGGATGCCAAAGACTTTGAGATACTTAGCTGTTGTCTTCTTCCCACTCCATAGCTCATATGGAGTCTTATTGATATTAGGCCTTAGTAAGACTCTATTCAGTAAGTGCACTGCTATAAATGTTGCTTCTGTCCAAAATCTTGTGTGAAGCATGGATTCCAACAGTAAAGTTCTTGCCATTTTAACCACAGCTCTATTTTTCCTCTCTACCACCCCGTTCTGTTGAGGTGTTCTTGCTATTGCCAATTGGTGATGAATTCCATGCTTCTCAAGATAATCTTCAAAAGCTTTATTTGTAAATTCAGTGCCTTGATTTGACCTCAATACTTTAATTTTCCACTCTCATTTTTAGCCAATCTTCTGTATCTCTTGAAGCATTTAAAAACTTCTGACTTGTGTTTGAGGTGCATGATGCAAGTCCTTCTAGAATAATCATCAATAAACAAGATAAAGTACCTCTCACCATTCAACCCTTTTGTTCTCATCGTTCTACACAAATCAGTATGCACAATGTCAAGCACTGCTTCAGAACTGAACTTTTTAGTCTTATACTGCTTTCTGGCATGTTTTCCTTTAGAGCATGTTGAGCAAACATACTCTCTCTCTCTCTCATGAGGTCGGGAATGTCTTTGATTGCATGAGTAGTGGTCAGCTTCCTCATGTTCTTCTGTGATAAGTGTCCCAGCCTCCTATGCCAGAGTTGATTTTCTTCTTCTTTGATGAGTAAACAACTACTTGTCTTGTCCTCATCAATCACATATAAATTTCCAGCTATTCTCTTCATGGTTGCAATAGTATTGCCTTCTTTACTCTTTACCTGGCAACCTGTTTTTGTGAATATTACCTTATGGTCTTCATTGTATAGTTGGCTAACAAATGTTAGATTATATCTGAGTCCTTCAACGTGCAGAACATCTTTCAGCTTTCCTTTTCCAATATTCACTGACCCTTGACCACTGATGTTGAGTGAATCATCATTGCCAAACTTGACTCTGCCTTCCCTTGACTTGTTTAGCTTTGATAATTTACTCTATAATGTGTGAAGTGCATCCACTATCAAGGATCCACTACTTATCCTCGTAATCAGCCTTTAGTGCAATTTCAACTATGTTAGCCACCTCCCTTTTTGCTCTATATTCCTTCTTTTGAACTAGTTGGAAGATAGCTTTCTCCTTTTTCTCAACTTTGACTGCACCGCTTGTTTTCATTGTGCCATTGAGTGCCTTCTCTTGCTTAGGGAGAAGTGTCATGCATCTCTTAGCATTATGACCATCCTGCCCGCACCTTTCACATTGTTCCAAGTCTGCCAATATAGCAAACTTGTTCTTTGAAACCACTAGTTTAGGCTTCCACCTACACTCCTTGTCAGTGTGTCCTTGCTTCTTACAGTATGTGCAAGAACTCACGACAGGTGTTCTCCTCTGAGTTTTGTATTGTCTCCCCTTATATGCAACATCGTATCTTCTCAAGTTTGAGATATATAATGGCCTTCTCCACCAGCAGTTACTCGCCTCATGACCCCAAACTCCATAATAAAGGCAATGACCTTGAAACTGCCTTTTTTTTTTGGTCTAATCACAGCTTGTCTTCTTCTGTTCATCACTTGCTATGTAGGCAAAGTAGCTGGCTTCTTTGCTTGTGTGACTTTCATTTTAGTCACCTTCTTCTCCTTCTTCTGTTCAGCCGTAGCCCTCTGTTAGCTAACTTTCTTTTCTTTTTGAGACGTAGCAGCTATGGGCTACTGCTCTTTAACCACATACATCCTTTTTGGCCCTGGCTTTGGTTTGACAACTGTCTTCTCTTCTTCAGTTATCTTCTCCTGAGTCACAGCCTTCTCTTTCAACTTCTATGGCAAAGTCTCATTCTTCTTTTCTCTTACAGAGTTTGTTTCTCCTACCATTTCAAACTTTTGCAAGTTCTCCTCACTCTTTTTTAGTTGTTGCTGAAGTCTTAACAACTCTATCTCCATTTCTTCAATTTTTGAAGCCCTTGAGCCAAGCTCTATTGTAAGGTCTTCATATATTTTGATCTGTTCCTCAAATCTTCTCTTCAAATCAATATGCTTAGCCCTTATTTCATCCTTTTGACTTTCAGCTTCCTTAGACTTTGCTTCAACTTGTTTTATATGGGCCTCCAACCTTCTTATGGTTCTGCCTCTTCTGATTATCTCCTTTGAAGCTACTTCCAGCTCAGCTTCAAGATCTGGCTCTTCTTCATCAACCTCCTCTTCCTCTTCAGTGGTTGAACTACCACCTTGAGCTGATGCCATAAAGGCATGCTCATTTGATGATTCTTCATCTTCCTCCTCATCAGCTTCTTTTATTTGACTCACATAACTCTTGAATGAACCTCTCTTATTCTTCTATGGGTTGAAGTCTTCTTACTGAACTTCTTTGATTTGAGTGATGATCTTTTCCATCTTGAATTCTGCTCATCATCAAAATCCTCTTCTTCATCAAGTTTCACTTTGCATTGAGAAGCAAAGTGTCCAGTCTGCCCACACTGATAACATCTCAAGGACAACTGTCCTTTTCCCTTCTTAGACCCCTTTTTCAATTTTCTTTTGAAGTAAGCCAACACTTCACTTTCACTTTCTTCCTCCTCATCATCATCATCCTTACTGAATGATTCTTCTTCTTCTTTTATCTTCAAGTGCTTCATAGCTTTGAAAGCTGCGTCCTTTGATACCTTTGTTGTTGTAGAGCTTTCAACTGACTTTATCCTCATCTCATATGCAATGAGATTGCACTGGAGATCATGCAAAGACATAGAATTGAGATCTCTACTCTCCTTTATGGCTACTACCTTTGAGGCAAACCTCTTAGGCAAAATTCTCAGAATTTTCTTCACGATAAATGAGTCCTTCTTGTTCTTCCCATGACTTCTAAGATCGTTTATAACATTAATAACCCTGGTGAAGAACTCTTGAACTGTCTTATTCTTCTGTATTCTAAAAGATTCATATCACTCCTTGAACACTTGAAGCTTAGCCTCATTCATTCTGCCATCACCTTCATAAACTTTCTGCAATCTGTTCCACATCTCCTTGGCAGATTTGCAGTCCATAACTTTAGCATACTCAGCATCTGTCAATGTTGAAATGATGACATTTGAGGCTTTCCCATTTATCTCAAATTGCCTTAACTCCTTTGGGGTTGGGTCTTTACCTTCTTCCAGAGCCACAAAACCCTCATGTACACATTTCACCACGTTCATGCCCATGGTTGCAAATACCACTTGCATTCTTGCTCTCCACATATGGTAATTGGTTTTATTGAAGATTGGAACCTTCTTGCTGTAAGTGGTGCTAGTGTTGGTATCAACTTCCATTTCTTAATATGCTGAACAAGTCAAACTTCTAGATCCCTTCAAACTAGTACACCAAGCTGTTAAGCTTTAAACTGGTGAACCAGTGCTCTGATACCAATTGACATTCCCGACTTCTCCTTAAATATGCACTCCCCCTTTCTTAACAGCTCCCCCCGTTGAAGTTCCTGACTTCTCCCTAAGATCTACTAGTTTATGATACTGAGAGGGGGGTGAATCGGTATCACCACAATTCGCAATTCGTAGGTAAGTAAACAACTTCAACCTCTTCTTAAAAGTGAACTCTTTCTCAGACTTGACTAAGGTAGATCTATTGCTACTTACTAATCATAATAGTCCTCAAAGTCACCTTTCAAACACCTTGCCTAATAGACAATTCGGATGTTCTTGTTTAGATCTTTGTTAGGTTATGGGTTGGCTAATACTTTAGTTACGTTCACAACTCAATTCAAAACACAGAACATAAAGCACATTAAGGACACACGAGATTTACGTGGTTTTGTCAACGTGACGTACATCCATGGTGGTAAGGACTCTCCCTTACCGAGACTATCCACTATACTTGAGAATTCCAGTTACAATGGATGTCTTAATCATCTACTCCTTTTATTATTGCAATTACTAAGCAAGTACAATACAAAGAGTGTCACTTACTGTGTCTACCCTTCTTCTAGCTTGTCTTGCCTCTGTTTTATTGAAAGGCTGCTCCACTGCCGCTTAGAAGTTCACCGCAACGCTCTCTAACCTCTCTTGAAGAAATCTGGAAATACGTTGAGTTCTTTGAATGCTTCGCCGAATTCCTTCTCTAGGTTGTCTCACATAGCTCCTGCTTTCATCGTCTCGCGATCACACCTATCTCCTTGTCTCACGGCTCACCTCACGTTTCTGATTTACCGTTCCACTTCTCACAGCTTGCCTCACGTTTTTGGTTTGGTGTTACACGTCTCACGCACGTTTTTGGTCTCATGTCGTCGCACGTTCTGGTCTCACTCCATCCAACTAGATATCTCTCTTATCGTCGGATTTCTCTCTCTTACCGTCCAGCCAGATTTCTCTCTCATCGTCCAACCAGATTTCCTCTGTTTTGTCGATGATCTCTCTCTTCCAACAACTGTCTCAATTTTTCTCTCTTTCTCTCGTGTTCTGCTGACCATTGGTGTGCTGGTGGTGTGCCATTCCTTTGCCATCCACTCTCCTCTTTTGCTGTATCGGATTTTCTCTCCTTCCTCTGTTTTGCTGTCGACTCACTTGGTTGACCAAATAGGACTTTGCCATTTCGCTCTTCCGGTTTGCTGTCCAGTTGTCCAGCCCCTTCAGCCGTCTCCTCTTTTCTCTATTTTTGCTGACCTCTGTTTTTTTTTCAGCAGTCTCTCCTCTTTCTCTCTCTCACAACCTTTGTTCTTCATTCAGCCCGGTTGTCTCCTTTTTCTCTCTTTCTCGACAGTTGTTCTTCATTCAGCTCGGCCGTCAACCGTCTCCTCTTTCTCTCTCTCTCTCGATGGTTGTCTCTCTCTTCCGTATCGTTCTGCTGTCACCCCCCTTCACCAACCGTTTCGATCATCTCTCTTTTCTACCGATGGTGTAGGGTTGTCTTGTTGTCTCCTCGCCGACCGTCTAGCCATTATGTCCATTTCTCTCTTATCTCCGACGACGGCTTTTCTCTCTCTTCCAAGTGTTTTCTCTCTCTTCGTCCAACGGCTTCACTGTTCACTCGACGGCTTTGATTTGCTCAATTGCTGACCTTCTCTTTTCTATTTTGCCATCCCCTATTCTGTTGTTCACTTGCCGTCGGTGTGCTTTAGCTGTATGTTGTATTTTTCTATTTTCTCTATTTGCTTGTCCACACACTTTTGTATTTTACCGTATATTCAATTGTATTAGCCTTTCCCTAGTTTTGTCTTCCAAGGTCTTTATATACTCTCTTCTGTAAAACCCTAATAGGACTTATGTGACAGATTTACGTTCTTGCCCTTACGCTGTAGATTTACTTTCTTGTCCTTCCATTTAGATTTACTTTATTGCCCTTCCATATGGCTTTACTTTCTTGTCCTTCCATGTGACTTTACTTTCTTATACACTTAAACCTAGTTGACAACAATAACAACCCATATAAGGCTGTGGGAACAACAATTTGCTTATAGCAATCGTAGTAGTCATCGTTTGAGAAAATTACTTTAAAGCATTTGTTAATAATTAATCCTAGCATTCAACCATTAATTTTGCATCAATCTTGAAATATATTAATAGTAACTTAATAATAGTTATAGAATTAAAAGTTTACTACATTTTTAATCATCTTTTGTTATACCAATAATTGGTAATTTTAATTTATTTTAAATTATACAAAATTTAACTTTTTTAGGTGAGGATTCCTTGAATCCCATCAACCTAAGAACTCTTACTTAGAACAAATTCTTTTAATAATTTAATATTATGCAACTATATATGTGTTACAAATATTTCATAGAATAAGTACATATATTAATATGCAATTATAAACAATTGCAACCAACAAATAATTACATCCAAAATATCAAATGTGGAATAATATATGTAATTAAAGTATTGACTATTAACATCTTTTAAAAGGAATATTAATATGATATTTTATGAAGTTCATATGAGCACACAAGTGATATCTCAACTTTAACTTCACAAAAAATTGAAGTTTATCTTTCATAAATTATAAAATTTTCCCTCATTTGCCAAAAACTCATATATCATGCATTTTGGAGACAAGTCAACAAGTAGTCCACCTTAAGATGCATTTGATATAATGTTTTTATATATTTCTAGCAACAACCTTGTAACTTGAAAAGAATTTAAGCATATGAAATCTTCTTCATTAATGATGTAGTAATATTTTTTTAATGTGATTAATTAGTGAACACTTGATTTTAAATGTGTTATAACATTTATTAATGGGACTCATTTCCCTGTTTTGAAATTCTCAAAAAAAAAAAATCTTTCAAAATTAATCACTTTCTAAATTCTTAAATTTTGTCATTTTAATACACTTAAATTTATTTTTTTGGTTAATTAAATAAAGACCAAAATAGTACCGACAAAAACAAAGTCTCTTTTTTTTATTTTAATTTTAAAAAATATGATTTTATGACATACCCAGTTTTTCCATAAAACCATAAGGCAATTGGGTTGCACAATTAGAAAAGGCATGTAAGACTGGTATAGATGTAGTTACTATTCATCTTCTTTCTCATATTTTCCAAATTGGAATGCTTATATATAAATTTTCGTGGCCAAAAACTTGTAAATATGTGAGAAACAATTTTTACCCTTTTGTAGCCTGAAAGAAAACAAAAAAGATAGATGAACGAGGCACAAACAAGATTGAACAGATTACTTCAATGCCCGAATCAGCCCTTTTAAGCTTTAATATCAGTGTAGAACATAGAAGGTTATTTGTGCAAATTACTCGTCTCTTAGCCTAGTTCTCTATCCAATTTGCTTCCTAAATGTTGAAAGCATTCAAAGTAAATCAAGCTAATTTCATGGTTTGCAAGGTGCCAGTTATGTCAAAATTTTAGATGTCAACGTATAAGTCATATAGTTAAAAAAATAATAAATAATATATAAGTGAGATAAATAAATAAATAAATTTAATATTTTAAAATTTTGAATTAAAATGTGATACCAAATTTATAAAATTCATTGTTTTATTTGGATTGCTCAAATTTTATAATTTATTTGTATGATAATATGATTAATCTCTTTCTTGATTCTTTAAATCTACGACAATAAAAGGGAACTCAAAAAACAAAAAATAATTGAATGACAAGTGAATTAAGGTCATCAAATCCTGTTATAATTTGCTCTATTTTGTTGATTCATGCCTTCGAATGTTGCTCTTAGTTGATATTAAAAATGTAGATTTAAGAGCACGAATTTGAATACGAAATATTGTAGAGAAGACATTAAAAAAAATAAAAATAAAAAACATAGAGGGTTGTTTAGATGAAACCAGAAGAATTTGAGTGTCGAGAGAGGCTTGATCCGACGCTGGAGTAGAATTGGAATGTCCTAACCTTAATATTATTTTTTCTTCTTTTATACTGTTTCTTGTGCAGACGTGTCAGTGAAGATGGATCGAACAATCTGATGAGTGCCGTAATGGTTGCAAAGGAGTTTTTTGATATGAATTTTTTATCGTAAATATATGTACATTTTTTAGGATGAAAGATAGAGGATAAGCTTTTAATAGTCTTTGAAAAGAAAAATAAGATATTTTTTTTAAAAAAAGATAATTTATGAAAATTTTAAGTTTAACCTAAATTTTTTTAACTTTTTAATAGTTTTTTTTTGTTTTAAAAAATTTTTTTCTAAATTTGAGAATTTTACCACCTCACTAAAAATAATCTCCAAAATAAAACAACAATTTTTTTCTTATTTAAGCAAATACTATATGACATATAGATAGATAGGTTGGTTTCATCATCATATCATCGTCATCGTTATCAAGAAAGAAGAAGAAAATGTGATAGAACTAATAGCCAAAGTACCCAGGAAACAAAGATACGTACAATTTGTGGGAAAGATTGGATAGAATCTCAGATTTCCCATTTGAGAAAAGGTCCAATTAACAGTGGAACCACTGAAACTTTCCAATCTCACTGAATTTCCCAGAACTTGGGAATAGTCCTTGTGTACACCATTGTAGTAGAGCCCAGCAGGTCATCTGAAAATCCACATGCTCTGAAGAAAGACCTGGGTCAATTGTTTTTTTTTTTTTTTTTTTTTTTTTTTTTTAGACAAGCAACCCTGATTAACATTTAACATTTACTTCCTAGCCATGTTTTCAACACATGCAATACAAACGTGAATTTCGCAAGCATTTCTTGAAATATAATTTTTGGTCTCCCGTCGTAAGCCTTGGCTGGCTGATCTAAATGGTTTGACAGTCAAATGCCTAGCCAACTCATTATAAGAAACTTCTCACAATACTTTCCGATCTACTCAGAATTCTGTTTGCTTACCTCTCCTTGGCGGAACAAAGGGCTGAAATGTCATATATCTCTTTATTTGTGAGGATTCTGGGACGCAAGGAAAACAAAACAAAACAGAGTCCTGAGTGTTGGGAACCAGTTGAGGAAAATGAAACATAAATTGCATAAAATTCTCCAGCAACTACATGGACAAAGATCACAAAACATGATGATAATATTAGTAGAGCTTGTTGGGAAGGAGCTGTTAAATTAATTAACATGACTGTCTCATGTCATTTAAAGTATGACTCAAAATAAAAGGTCTAATATGATGGTCGGTTAGGCATAACGGTAATTTGGGTCATCGGGTTTAAAATCCCTCCACTCTCCCTATTAAGAATAAACGTTATAGGAAGAGTAGTATCTTCCTATTAAGAATAATCGTTACAGGAAAAGGAGTATCTTCCCATTTAAGATAATTATTACAGAAAGGGAGGATATTCCTATTTAAGGTAACGGTTACAGGAAAGGAATATGTGTATATATATCTTCCCCTATTAAGAATAATCGTTACAGGAAAAGAAGTATCTTCCCATTTAAGATAATTATTACAGAAAGGGAGGATCTTCCTATTTAAGGTAACGGTTATAGGAAAGGAAGATGTGTATATATATATATATATATATATATATATATATATATATATATATATATATATATATATATATATATATATGTTATTACGGACCTTTCCTAGATCTCAACCATCAGAGAGAGAAAACGTAAAGAAGAACGAAATAGAAGAGGATTCCCATCTCCACTGCGGGACATCAGCATAATGGACAACGGTATATTGATTTCAATTACAGTTTTATTGCTAGTATTCGCATAAAGAAAGATCCTGCAATATATGAAATAAGAATTTCAGAAAGAGAAATTCTAGAAAAGTCCAACAATTGGTATCAGAGCGGGTTTGCGAATATTGCAATTTGGTTTTCTTTATCTCTTTGTGTCGTATAGTATTTTATTTTATTTGGTTGTATTTTGTTTTTTCTTTTGCGTGTAATCGATAATTACAACGCGGGACAAAACAAATATTTTGATTTGTTGTACTCAACGCAAAACGGACAATGCGTTTTCGTGCTTAACTGTGAAACGGCCGGCGTTGAAAGGGAAAACGCCGGCCATGAAAGGTCAGCACCGGCGAAACGGTCGGTGCCGAAAGGAAGAGGGAAAGTCGGCACGGGACGGTACGTCGCCAGACCCGAACGGGTCGGGTATGGCGGATCGGCCTTGTACTTCCAGGTAAAGCCGCCGACCCGAATGGATCTGGGCACGGCAGAACGGGAAAGCTCTCTTCTGGGTGACGCCGGGATCCAGGTTGGTCGGGTAGAGGTGGCAGAACGGTGGTGCCGCCACTGTACGACCGGAGCGTGTTGGGTTGCCTGGTACGCGGGTCCCACCTGCAGTATGGTGGTGCTCGGGTCCGAATGAATACCATGAAAAAAAAAAAAAGGGACCGGTTATTGGAAAAAATCCCACATAAAAGATAATTTAATCTTCGTAATTGAAGATTATTAAATTCACGTCAATGAGTCAAATATTAAAAGCTTGTTAGTCACCAAAATGGCCTAGCTTTGAATGGATTTGAACAACTGACTGTGAATTTTAATTGTTCATTTTGGATGCTAATAAAATGTTTTGAAATGAACAATTGTGGTTATTAATTATAAAGCTAGGAGATCATCCAAAGATGGATCATTGCTTATAATTAATGACAATAAAAGGGATTAATTAATATACTAAGTAAACGTGATTGTATATCCAAAGATGACATTCATGTTAATTTTAGTATGATTAATTGATCTATTAAAGTTTATTTAAATTAGCATCATTATTGATTAGAGTTATGTATTTGAGGATCACCCAAAGGTGAACTTAAATACATGATTAAAGTTTGTAATGTATCTGAATCCATTAGAGTTTACTCAAAGCATTAACGTATAAATTTGGATTATGTTTGTAGCTTCCACCAATGTATTTGCCTTGGGCAATTCGATGATCAAATTCAATGGGCTGAACTATGCTGAATGGTTTGAGCATATTCAGTTTCATTTGGGTGTATTGGGCTTGGACTTAGAAGTCATTTCGGATGAAAAGCCTGCAGCCATTACAGGGACTAGTACAGAATCTGATAAGTCTTTTTATGAGGCTTGGGTACGGTCCAATAGGCTGAGTTTGAATTTGATGCGGATGACGATAGCTGAAAACGTCAAGCCATCGATGCCTAAGACGAAAAATGCGAGGGAATTTCTGATAAGAATTAAGGAATACTCTCAGTCAGATATAACTGATAAATCCATCGTAGGAACCCTAATGAGTGAGTTGACGACCAAGAAATTTGATTGGTCACAACCCATTCATGATCATGTGACTAGTATGGCTAATCTAGCAGCAAGGTTGAAAACAATGGGCATGGATGTGAGTGAATCATTTCTGGTTCAATTCATCATAAACTCACTGCCTCCTGAATTTGGCTAGAACCAAGTGAATTATAACACTATTAAAGAGAAATGGAACTTTCAAGAAATTAAGGCCATGTTAGTTCAGGAGGAAGGGAGATTAAAGAAAATGAAGGATCACTTCATTCATCTCATCGTTCATAAGGATGCTAGTGGTAGCAGGTCTAAACCACATAAGAAAGGTAAGAAGAAGGACAAAGCCTCTATGAAAGTCACTGGAGGTCAGATCCAGAAGGATCAGAAATGCTTCTTCTGCAAAAAGATGGGTCACTTCAAAAATGATTGCCTAAAAAGAAAGGCTTGGTTTGAAAAGAAAGGTACGTACTGTATATCAGTATGTTTTGAATCAAACATAATTGAAGTGCCCAATAATACTTGGTGGTTAGATTCTGGAGCTACTATTGTGTCACATATTGTGCAGGGATTCCTTTCAATCCAACCCATAACAGGAACTGAGAAATTCCTCTATATGGGAAACAGAATGAAGGCACGAATAGAAGGGATTGGGACATACAGATTGATCTTGGACACCAAGTGTCATTTGGATCTAGAAAAGTGTCTCTATGTTCCTGAATGTGCTAGAAATTTAGTTTCTGTTGCAAAGTTGGATAAACAAAGATTTAACCTCAAGATTAGAAATGGTGCATTTTCATTGTATAGACATTCGTACTATTATGGATCTGGTACTTTGATTGATGATTTGTACCGTTTTAATCTTGATGATATGTATGCTGATTCCATATTTCTTGTTGAGCATGGTATAGGTAACAAACGTAATATGCATGATGAAAGTTCTGCTTTCTTATGGCATCAAAGATTGGGTCATATATCCAAAGAAAGGATATTGAGGTTGATGAAAGGTGATGTCCTGCCTCAATTGGATTTTACTGATTGGGATATATGTGTTGATTGTATAAAAGGGAAACAAACAAAACATACATCAAAGAACCCAGCCATAAGAAGCAATGAGCCTTTAGAATTGATACACACTGATGTTTGTGGCCTGTTTGATATCCCAACATGGGGTGGTGAGAAATATTTCATCACCTTTATAGATGACTACTCACGGTATTGTTACTTGTATCTACTGCATGAAAAATCTCAGTCAGTAAACATCCTAGAAGTGTTTATTAATGAAGTTGAAAGGCAGTTAGATAGAAAAGTAAAAGTGATTAAGTCAGATAGGGGTGGTGAATATTATGGAAAATTCAATGAAAGTGAACAATGTCCTGGTCCATTTGCAAAACTTCTTGAGAGTCGAGGCATATGTGCACAGTATACAATGCCTGGTACACCACAATAGAATGGTGTAGCGGAAAGGCGGAATCGCACACCTATGGATATGGTTAGGAGCATGTTGAATTACAGTACTGTACCCTCATCCTTGTGGATGCATGCATTAAGAACTGCTGCATATCTGCTGAATAGAGTTCCTAGTAAGGCTGTCCCTAAAACTCCTTACGAGTTATGGACAGGAAGGAAACCTAGTTTGAGACACCTTCATGTTTGGGGTTGTCCAGCAGAAGTAAGGATATACAATCCACATGAAGGAAAGCTTGATGCAAGAACCATTAGTGTTTACTTCATTGGCTATCCTGAAAAGTCCAAAGGGTATAGGTTTTACTGCCCTAACTATAGTACTAGAATAGTTGAGTCTGGTAATGCTCGGTTCATTGAAAATGGTTAGTTCAGTGGGAGTGGGGAATCACGAAAGGTGGATATTAAAGAATCACAAAATGAATGGTCCACAGTGAGTACTCCTACTCATGTCGGTATTCCCACACCCAGTGTTTCTACTCAAATTGTTATTCCTTATGTTGCATCACAGTCACGTGACATGCAAGGACAATAAATTGATACTCGAAACACGCAAAGTGAACATATAAGAGATGAACCAAGTGACAATGTTCAATTTACAAATGAACAAGTGATACCACAAGAAATGGCATTACGGAGGTCTACAAGACAGAAAAGGCCAGTAGTTTCAAATGATTATGTGGTTTACTCACTTGAGCATGAATCGGAATTGAGCATTGATAAAGATCCAGTCTCATTTAAACAAGCCATGGAATGTAATGATTCTGAAAGGTGGTTCAATGCCATGAAAGAAGAGATGAAATCGATGGATGTAAACCAAGTCTGGGAGCTAGTAGAGTTACCTGAAGGATCAAAACGAGTTGGCTGTAAGTGGGTCTTCAAGACCAAGCGAAACTCGAACGGTAACATCGAAAGGTATAAGGCCAGACTTGTAGCCAAAGGTTTCACTCAAAGGGATGGTGTTGACTATAAGGAGACTTTCTCTCCAGTTTCTAAGAAAGACTCTTTAAGAATTATTATGGCTTTGGTGGCTCATAATGATCTAGAGCTCCACCAAATGGATGTAAAGACCGCCTTTCTGAATGGTGACTTGGAAGAGGAAGTGTATATGGACTAACCTGAAGGTTTCATCACCACGGGGCAAGAAAATTTGGTGTGTAAATTAAAGAAATCGATATATGGACTGAAACAAGCCTCCCGACAATGGTATATTAAGTTCAATAATACCATTACGTCACGGTTTTGTAGAAAATACCGTTGATCGGTGTATTTATATGAAGGTCAGTGGGAGCAAGTTCATTATATTAGTCCTATATGTCGATGACATTCTTTTGGCTGCTAATGACATAGGTTTGTTACATAATGTGAAGAAATTTCTCTTTAAAACTTTTGAAATGAAAGATATGAATGAGGCATCTTATGTGATAGGAATAGAAATATTTCGTGATAGATCACAAGGATTGTTAGGATTGTCTCAAAAAGGCTATATCAATAAAGTATTAGAGAGATTTAGAATAGAAAATTGCTCAACAGGAATAGTTCCAATTCAAAAAGGGGACAAGTTCAGTGAATTACAATGTCCAAAGAATGATTTGGAACGGAAAGCGATGGAATCAGTTCCCTATGCATCACTGGTTGGAAGCCTGATGTATGCGCAAACATGTACTCGGCCAGACATCAGTTTCACAGTTGGAATGTTAGGTCGATATCAAAGTAATCCTGGAATAGATCATTGGAAAGCCAGAAAGAAAGTACTAAGGTACTTACAAGGCACCAAAGATTATATGCTTACTTATAAAAGATCAAGTCATCTTGAAGTAGTAGGCTACTCGGATTCAGATTATGCTGGATGTGTAGACTCGAGGAAATCTACATTTGGTTACATGTTTCTCCTGGCTGAAGGAGCAGTTTCCTTGAAAAGCGGGAAGCAGTCTGTCATTGCTACTTCCACTATGGAGGCTGAATTTGTAGCATGCTTTGAGGCTACTGTTCATGCATTATGGTTGCGGAATTTTATCTTAAGGCTTGGTTTGGTCGACAGTATAGAAAAGCCGTTAAGAATTTTTTGTGACAATTCCGCAGCAGTCTTCTTCTCTAAGAATGATAGGTATTCTAAAGGTGCGAAACATATGGATTTGAAATACCTATCTGTTAAAGAAGAAGTGCAAAACCAAAGAGTGTCCATTGAGCATATTAGCACTGAGTTGATGATAGCGGACCCGTTAACTAAAGGTTTGCCACCGAAAACATTTACTGGACATGTTGATCGGATGGGCATTATGGACAGGTCCTCATACACTTGAAAGCCAATATTTAGAATGCTCATATCATTGTGACACTCGTGAATTCAATTAAAGTTATGGTTTTGCTTATGCTCTGTTATCTCTATTTAGATGTATACAATTATGGTTTGTGAGATAATTAAAGGCATATATGAGAATGACAGTTTAAAGTTTCAATGTTCCTAAGTAAAGTTATTATGAATTATGATGATCATGTGATGCATGGAAGGAATCATGTCGCTATAAGATGTGTGACCGCCATGATCCAATCATTTTAATTCAATTAAGTGTTGTAATTTGATGATCTTTAAGAATTGTGCGCACTTAATTATTATTGTTTCATCAAGTCATGACATGGACCAAGTGGGAGATTGTTAAATTAATTAACATGAGTGGCCCATGTCATTTAAAGTATGACTCAAAATAAAAGGCCTAATATGATGGTCGGTTAGGCATAACGGTAATTTGGGTCATCGGGTTTAAAATCCCTCCACTCTCCCTATTAAGAATAAACATTACAGGAAGAGGAGTATCTTCCTATTAAGAATAATCGTTACAGGAAAAGGAGTATCTTCCCATTTAACATAATTATTACAGAAAGGGAGGATCTTCCTATTTAAGGTAACGGTTACAGGAAAGGAATATGTGTATATATATCTTCCTCTATTAAGAATAATCGTTATAGGAAAAGGAGTATCTTCCCATTTAAGATAATTATTACAGAAAGGGAGGATCTTCCTATTTAAGGTAACGGTTACAGGAAAGGAAGATGTGTATATATATATATATGTTATTACGGACCTTTCCTGGATCTCAACCATCAGAGAGAGAAAACGTAAAGAAAAGAAAGGGAAAGAGTAGGAGAAAAGTGAGAAGCGTTCAAGAAGGAAACAGAAGAGGATTTCCATCTCCACTGCGGGACATCAGCATAATGGACAATGGTATGTTGATTTCAATTACAGTTTTATTGCTAGTATTCGCATAAAGAAAGATCCTGTAATATATGAAATAAGAATTTCAAAAAGAGAAATTCTAAAAAAGTCCAACAGGACATGGATGCACAAGAGACGGCTATCAAGGCATTATCAATTTTTAAGACAATTATGTAGAGCCCATTGACAAACCATCATCGATCAGTCGATATTCACAGTGGAGGATCAGTATATAGCCAGACGAAGATGAGACAAAAGGACGATTACGTTGCCACGGGAGGGTCCAGGATAGGATTTGGTAAATTCTCAAGCAATACACAGAGAGAGTGAGTGTTTCAATGAACATTTAGATTTGTTTAATTAAGGAAATATAAAAAGAGAGAGTTGACTGACTAACCTCACAATTCTTTTAACAATCATCTTGCCAATCCCTATTCCCCGTAGTGAAGGTATAACCTGTTATGGCAGGAGTAGGCACCGAAAACCAATTATACAAATGCATCCCAGTTAACTTGAAGATGATAGCAAGGAAGAAATTACCATGACATCGTGGATTGAGGCGGTCAATCCGAGATCAGAAACGGCACGCCCAAAGCCCACGAGCAGGCCATTAGAGGGCAAAACCAAAGGAAGCGGCAGAGGCATCACTCTCCGGAACAAATCTCCCAAACCCACCATCGAAGAAGAAGAAGAAGGATTAGAAGGGTATTCTTGTTTCGCTTGATTGTCGCTTGGTAGATCTTGCGGATTGCAGAATACGGATACGACAACAGGGCTGTAGGCGAGAGCAATGCAAAGTTTCTTGATATCAACAGCTGCTTCCTCTTGTTCTTCAACTAGCAGTATTCTTCTTCCGACCTGGGTCTGGTCAAGCTTTGGGAATCGATGGCAAGAGTGATTACAGGTGCGGTACAATTCTCTCAGAGCTTTGGGCTTCACATAAGATGGGTTTGTGGATATGTAAATGGGTATCGTGCTTGATGATGATGATGATGGGGATGACGATTTAAATCTTCTCTTAGAGATTGTCCATCTTATTTCCATGGTCGCGCTGCCATATCCACAACTTCTTCCCTTCCGCTTCAGCTGTGCGAACGCAGAAGTAATAATAGGAAGCTCCATGTACCCACTTGTCTGTCCGATACAGCGACACACACTTAAAGTAGACAAGGGGCGGAGATAAACGCTGACATGAGCCTTGGGAGGGTGTTAGTACTTTATATATATATATATATATATAAATAAAATATATTATATTGATAGAGATAAAAAAAAAAAAGGGCAAACGTTGTATGGATAGTTATTAGTAGTTAATAATTTAAATTTAAATTTTAAAATAAAATTTAATATTTATAAAAATTGAAAAAAATCTTAAACTATCGTATAGTACTCTTGTTCAAACTAAATTTGAAAAAACGTTTTTAGATTTGGAGCCAAGAATTTAGGAGAAAATTGGAAAGATAAAAAAATAAAAAGAGATAATTTAGATGAGAGAGAAAGTAAATCATACGATGGTTCTCTTGTTTCTTTTCTTTTTATAATCATCCACTTCACTTTATACACTTGTCTAGTAAGTACAATCATATAGAGCAACAATAGAATATAACCTAAATGTAGCATTTTGTATATTACGTTTATATTTATGATGATGGACCTAACAGTAATGGTATAACAAAAATTTAAATCCTCTTTAGAAAGGCTTTGTTTCCTTATCTAGCATGCATTGTTCCTAACAAATCCCTGCTATTAAATGGCTTGTTGTTGTGTAGAGTATCATTCTCATGTCCTTTCTTAATTAAGATTGGAGCATAAGTTTGATGTATTTACGATTGTGATAAAAGATTTTCTCCTTCAAGCTTTTACAATTCAGCTAAGATCCTTTCTGCAATATTTGTGTCATCAGTTAGTGTATAAGATATGTTGAAAGAATTGTTCTAATTTCTTTCTATATCACCATGCTGAAGCTGTCTAATTTGTTGCAAAATTAACTTGTTGAATTGTGCCTTTACTTAACAAGAGGTAATGTTCTTAGGCACATTGTTGGTGGAAGCAAGCTACCAATGGGAGCCACTGAAAAGGGTAAACTAGTTACGATCCTTCCTAAGACTTGTTGACTATTACTAAAGGATTATTAAAAGCTACTTTTCTATTACATCTTAACTAACTCAATTGTTAAAAAAGAATAGAGTATGAGGTTGGATGCTAGCTGCGAAGGAACATTTAAGATGCTCAAGCAATTGGTGATTGAAGAATTGGTGTTGTCCCTTCTCAAATCACACCAAGCTATATGAGATAGACATCAATGCTTTTGATTTTACGCTTGGTAATATCTTGATGTAAGAAAATCATTCCATTATCTATAAGAGCCGCAAATTCAACAATACTAAGTGTCAATATAGTGTACAAGGAAAGGATATGACTGCAACTAGCATGATTGTATCATCCAGCTCTATTGCGATGTGGCACGCACGCCAATATGGCCAGCATGATTGTATCATTCATCCTCTGGCTCAAGGCCAAACAAATGGATGAATGATTCTTCGTAGAGGACATTATTGAACATTTCCCAAAAAAAAAGTCTTGGTAGTACTTAACAAAAAAGATTATTTAAAATATAATATTCCTTCTTAGTATTGATTTTTTTCTAGGATATTAGCTTCAGAGTTTCAACTTTTTGTCAGCATGAAGTAAATATATTTAATACATCAATTCAGCATAAAAACCAAAGTTTTTCACATTTTTTATTCTTGTACTAAGTCAAACGTACAGCTTAGTTGGTAGTTGTCCAACATTAGTAGTTCACAAAAAAACTGACAGATGATTTAGAATTATATATGCCATATATCTTGTTGATAGGTCATAATAAGACAAAGATATGTCCTTCCACAATGTCTTTGTTTTACATAACTCCTCCACTAATTTGGATTCTAATTTGAGTGAAAGTTAATATGGATCGTTCACGTGAAGGAATCTGGATCGTCTTTTTCAGCTGGGCAAAGGTAGCTACTTTGCCTTGCACGTGCTCTTCTCAAATCTTTTAAGGTAAAATCATGATATATGACCATAATTTTGCACTTATATAGTTTTCTTTATTAAGATACTTTAAGATGATACTAACATTGCTACATAAAGGTGTCTGCTTTTAAGTTCTAGCACACTAGTATTTTTTTAGATGAATCATTTGGCTCTATTACATTGCTGAGGGATTTCATTGAACAATGCATTGATGAATGCTTATGTGCTATAGTAAGAGAGTAGATTACTAACCTATCATGCATTCTCAGGTACTTTGTTTGGATGAATGCAGTGCAAGCATTAACACACAAACAGCTTCAATACGACAGAATGCAATATTTACTAACTGTAAAGGAATGACAATAATCACAATCGCTCATTACATTTCCACTATTTTGGGCATAGACAACATCCTTATTCTTGATCATGAGAACTTGGTATGATGCAAAAAAACCCCAAAAAGACGTGGTTTAGGGACCCAATGCACACAAGGAATTAAAGAACAACCAAGAAAGATAAACCAGAGTTTAATAACACAAACCTTAGACCCACTATTCGAAGGAACACGAACCTAAGGTATTTAAAAAAGATATGGACGCCACACTCCAGAAAAGAAAGGAATTGGGAGTGATAAGTCGATTGGAACGCCACAAGAAGAAGTACCTCTTGATAAGTTCTTTACTTCTCAAAAGAACTAAGGGAAAAAAAACCCTTAGTTTTTATTTCACTTAAAGTTGTATGATTTTCTAGAGCTTACAAGGGGTGCCTATTTATAGGCTAAGATAGCAATTCTAAAGAAGCACAAATTCCTACTTAGGACAAATCCTTATTTTGGAGGAATTCTTAACTATGGACAAATTCTAACATAGACAATAAACTTTTATTTAGGAGTGAATGCTATTACTTAGTCTAACCATTAAGTATTCCAATTATATTAATTAGGCTTGGACTCTTTGTTAAACTTAAATTCGAACAATTTGAAGTTTGGTTGACATAAATGTCCTCAATTAGCCCATTTAGTACTTCTTTAATCTTTTTGGCTCTAGCTCATGTTATTGGGCCTTTTGGAATGTGCAATAGACCTCTTACATCCATTGAAGCTCTAGCTCATGTTATTGGGCCTTCTGGGATGTGCAATGGACCTCTTGCATCCATTGAAGCTTCCATCTATCATTTTTACGGTTCTCATCATTCCCCCTTTCCTTAAAAGGATTCGTCCCCGAATCATCACCTACATTAAAATGGGAAAGATTAGAAATGTTAAATGTTGCACTCATATAATACTCACCGGGAAGGTCTAACTTATAAGCATTTTCATTAATTCGTGCTACAACTTGAAAGGGACCATCTCCTCGATTGTAGCTTTAAACGCCTTTGAACTGGAAACCATTCCTTGTGTATATGCACCCAAACCCAATCACCAGGTTCAAACACCACCTTTTTTCGCCCTTTGTTGACATGGGATGCATATTGCTCAGTTTGTTTTTCAATATGTTGTCATACCTTCTTATGCAATTTTTTATCATGTTAGCCTTGTGTTCACCATCTAAGCTTGCATACTCATTGACAGGTATAGGTACCAAATCCAAAGGAGTTAATGGATTAAAACCATATACAATTTCAAATGAAGAGTAACTAGTAGCAGAATGAACACTCCTATTATACGCAAACTCGACATGTGGTAAACAATCTTCCCATGTTTTCAAATTTGTTCAAATAATAGCACGCAAAAGAGTAGAAAGAGTTTGATTAACCACCTCAGTCTGCCCATTAGTTTGTGGATGACAAGTAATTGAAAAAAATAGCTTAGTACCTAACTTACCCCACAAAGTCTTCTAAAAGTAACTTAAGAACTTTGTATCCCAGTCTGAAATAATGTTTCGTGGTATGCCATACAAACGTATTACTTCTCTAAAGAATAAGTCAGCCACATTATTTGCATCATCAGTTTTATGGCATAGGATGAAGTATGCTATCTTTGAAAATCTATCAACAACAATAAATACAAAATCCCTACCCCTTTTTGTTCGTGGCAATCCTAACACGAAGTCTATAGATAAATCAACCCAGGGATAGCTAAGTATGGGTAAATGGGTATATAAGCCATGAGGTAGAACTCTAGATTTAGCCTGTTTGCATGTTATGTATTTCTCACATATCCTCTCAACACCTCGTTTCATGCATGACCAAAAAAAATGTTCATTTAGGACATCTAGGGTTTTCTTAACTTCAAAATGACCCATTAGACCACCCTTATAAGCTTCTCTTACAACCAACTCTCTCAAAGAACTCATAGGCATGCATAAACGATTTTTCCTAAATAAGAAACCATTATGCCTATAAAACTTCCCAAAGGCTGATGTCTCACATGCTCCATACCTATTAGCAAAGTCAAGATCATTCACATATAAATCCTTCATATGTTCAAATCCTAATAAGTTTGCAGTAAGTGTAGAGATAAAGGCATACCTGTGAGATAATGCATCATTTACCACATTTTCCTTACCTTGTTTATATTTGATGATGTAAGGAAAGGTCTTAATGAATTCAATCCACTTGGCATATCTTTTGTTCAACTTTCCTTGTCCCTTTAAGTGCTTCAAAGATTCATGGTCAGTATGGATGACAAACTCCTTGGGCCAAAGGTAATGTTGCCATGTCTCCAATACCTATATCAATGCATACATCTCTTTGTCGTAAGTAAGATAATTAAGGCTTGCTCCACTTAGCTTTTTACTAAAGTAAGTAATTAGACGCCTTTCCTATATCAAAATAGCTCCAATGCCAATACCTAAAGCATTACACTCAATCTTGAAAGCTTTTGCAAAGTTAGGTAAAACAAGTAAAGGTGCAGAACTTAATTTTTTCTTAATGCAATTAAAAGCCTTGTCTTGGTCATTACCCTACCTAAAACTCATGTTCTTTTTGATAAGCTCAGTGAGTGGTGTAGCAATGGTGCTAAAGTCCTTAATAAAGCATTTATAAAAACTAGCTAGACCATGAAAGCTATGTACATCACTAATTGACTTAAGTGTAGGCCAATCTCAAATTGCCTTAACTTTTTCCTCGTCAACTTCAACACTTTTAGCACTGACAATATAGCTAAGAAATGTGATTTGATTAGTACAAAGGAACATTTTTGTAAGTTAGCATACAATTTCTTAGAATGTAAAACACTTATAATAGAATATAAATGATTAAGATGCTTTTATAGGGTTTTACTATAGAGCAAAATATCATCAAAATACACAACTATAAATTTACCAATGAATGGATGTAAAACATGATTCATTAGTTGCATAAAAGTGCTTAGTGCATTAGTGAGACTAAATGGCATAACAAGCCATTCATATAAACCGTACTTAGTTTTGAAAGTTGTTTTTCACTCATCTTCCTCTCTCATCCTAATCTGATGATATCCACTTTTCAAATCAATCTTAGAAAAGACATATAAACCATGCAATTCATCCAACATGTCATCTAATCTAGGTATGGGGTGACGATACTTTACAATGATTTTGTTGATTGCTCGACAATCAACGCACATCCTCCAAGTCCCATCTTTTTTGGGTACAAGTAGGACAGGAACAACATATGGACTCATGCTTTCCCTCACATATCTTTTGGAAATAAGCTCCTCAACCTACCTTTAAAGCTCATTTGTCTCCTCAGGATTACTCTTATATGCTGACTGGTTAGGGATGGATGCACCTGGGATGCAATCAATTTGATGCTTAATTCCTCTATTAGGTGGCAATCCATTTGGGACATTGTTAAAGAATACGTCTTCAAATTTTTTGCAATAGAGCAATAACAACACTAGGCAAAGATGGGTCAAACTTGTTAGTATTAAAATAAGCCTCCTTGTACAAAAGTACAATTATAGGTTGTTTAGCATAGAATGCTTTTTTGACATTACTTTCTTTTGCATAGAGACTTTCTTTTTTTCTTTTCTTTCTCTTATGTCCTCAAATTTTCTCCCATCTTTTCTTTTTTATCGATCTCTCTTTTCTGTTCACTCTCATTTTTTATTCTCAATTGATCCTTATAAGCTCGTTGAGGTGATAGTGGTATAAGAGTGATAGGTTTTTCATTTATTACAAAAGAATATCGATTCTTGAAGCCATCATGCATAAATTACTTGTCAAATTGCCATGGTCTTCCTAATATAATATGGCCCACATGCATAGGTACAACATCACATAAAACTTCATCATGGTACCTTCCAATAGAAAATGATATGAACATTTGCTTATTTACCTTGACTTCACCACTTTCATTCAACCATTGAAGCTTATATGGCCTAGGATGCTTCATAGTAGGTAAATAAAACTTTTCAACCATAGTTGTGCTAGCAACATTAGTGCAACTCCCACCATCAATAATCATACTATAAACCTTATCTTTAATAAGACACCTTGTCTAAAAGATGTTATCTCGTTGTACCTCATTTTCTTCCTTTACTTGCGCATTCAATACTTGCCTTGTAATGAGAGCTACTCTATTAACCAGATATTCCTTCCTATCACTTGCACCCTCTGATGATGGCACAGAATCATCATCTGATTCACTTTCAATTTCAACATCACCATTACTTCTTAAGATCATTACACGCTTATTTAGACATTAAGATGCAATGTGACCCTTGCCTAAATACTTAAAACATTTAACATCTCTATTTCTACTTAGTTAGAGTTCAAAATTTCTTGTCTCCTTACTAGAACCCATATTCTTGTGCTTGGGTAGCTTGGCTTTGGACTTATAATTGGCCATCTCATCCATTTTACTCCAATTTGGCTTCTAAGATGAGCTAGAACCTGAATTCTACCCAAATCGTGTGGAGCCCTTTCGTTTAAGTTGCCTTTCAACTTTCATTGCCATGTGCACCATGTCTTCTCGTTCCACATAGTGTTGTAATTCAACCATGTTTGCTATGTCCCTATTTAGCCCATGCAAAAATTGAGCCATGGTTACCTCTCTATCTTCTTTTACATTCACCTTAATCATGGTAATCTTCATCTCCTTGTGGTAGTCCACATTTTTGGTGCCTTGAGTAAGCCCTTGTAGCCTTTGGTACAACTCCTTGTAATAGTGATTAAGGATAAACTTCCTCCTCATGATAGCCTTCATCTCTTCCCATATATCTATAGGTCACTCATGATTCCTTCTCCTAATCAAAACAAGTTGATCCCACCAAATAATAGCATAATTAGTAAATTCAATTGTAGTAAGTTTTACCTTTTTCTCCTCGAAATAACTGTGGCAGTCAAAGACCAATTCAACCTTCTTCTCCCATTCTAAGTATACATCAGGATCATTCTTACCTTAGAATGAAGGAATTGTCATTTTAATACTGCTAAAATTATGGTCATAGGTGCCTTGCCTCCCAATTCTCTTTGATCTCTTCTATTGTTAACATTTCTAACCATAAAAATTTGATCGTTAAATTCATCATCTTCATGGTCATAGGCACATCTCAATTGCCTTCTTGCTTTAGGAGCCTCATATTCCCTATGCCTCATTTGCAACTTTACTATTGTATTAGCTTGCTCCTCCATCCTCTCCCTCATATCATTAAATTTGGTATTCATGCGCTCAAATTGTTGTTGCATAGCTTTGATCATAAAGGATACATCACCAACTTCCTCCTAAGCTACACCTTTGTCTTTGGATGTCATAATATTACTTCTACACAAAATAATTAGGATACCTCACAAAACACTCCCTCACATGTGTCACTCAAAAGATGGTGTCATACTCCCTCGTGTTTACACTTTTTATGACTTTTTCTTTATATGAACTTTCACTCTTACCTTTTACCATTCAGATTTCCCCTTTTAGCTCTATAAAGAACTAAACAATGTAAATCAAGGGTATTGATTTTGAACAAAATAAGATAAATGATGTAGAATCAAACAAATTAGAGAACAAGGAGTCAAAAATGAAAAAGGATATCAAGGCAAACGAATTTAATGAACTAAACTCATAAAAATCAGGATAGGGGTAGTACAACCTAGAGTACAAATTTAGGTAACAAAATAGGAAAATAGATAGTAGAATTGGAGTTGAGCAAGAAAACTTTTATTATTATTATGGCTAATATGATCAAACTGTTAATTTGAATTTGATGTTCTCTTTCTTTTGTTTTTCTTCCTTCTTTTTTTTTTAACATAAAATAACAATAAAATACTTAGATACAACAATTGGAATTGAAATTACACATTTATGAGCTTAAATAAACAAGCAAAGAGAGAAGGATTGCAAATAAACAAATTTGTGCATTTAGATGGTAATGCACATAATAGACAAACTAAACAGAAATAAATAAATCATAAGGTAGAAAATTGAAGAGTGAGTGGAGTTAACCTGATTTAGAACCAGGCTTTGATACCAATTGATGCGAAAAACCCCAAAAAGATGTGGTTTAAGGACCCAACACACACAAGGAATCAAAGAACAACTAGGAAAGTTAAACCAGAGTTTAATAATACAAACCCTAGACCCACCATTTGAAGGAACACGAACCTAGGGTATTTAAGAAGGATATAGATGCCACACTTTAGAAAAGAAAGTAATTGGGAGTGATAACTCGATTGGAACACCACAAGAAGAAGTGCCTTTTGATAAGTTCTTTAGTCCTCAAAAGAATTGAAGGAGAAAAACTCTTGCTTTCTATTTCACTCAAAGTTGTATGATTTTCCAGAACTTACAAAGGGTGCCTTGTAAGATAGCAATTCTAAAGAGGCACAAATTCCTATTTAGGACAAATCTTTATTTTGGAGGAATTCCTAACTATGGACAAATTCCAACATAGACAATAAACTCCTATTTAGGAGTAAATGCTATTACTTAATTTGACCATTAAGTATTCCAATTAAATTAATTAAGCCTTGACTCTTTGTCAAACTTAAATTTGAACAATTTGAAGTTTGGTTGGCTTGAATGTCCTCAATTAGCCCATTTAGTGCTTTTTTAATCTTTTTGGCTCTAGCTCATGTTATTGGGCCTTTTGGAATGTGCGATAGACCTCTTGCATCCATTAAAGCTCTAGCTTGTATTATTGGGCCTTCTGGGATATTTAATGGACATTTTGCATCCATTGAAGCCTTCCACCCATCATCTCTACGGTTCTTATTATGGTATGCCAAATCTTCTAGCTCTTGCTTTCTTTTTTACTTAATTCTAGTTCAGAGTTAACCAACTCTTGACAAGACAGCCTTTGTGAAAATTTGAAGAGTATAAAGAAAAAAAAAATTATAGTCATGATATTAGACAATTTGCTTATTTTGGACAATTTTAAAGTGCCTATGGCTACAAAAGAGCTAAACTTTGATTTGTTCAGGACTCTATAATCTCTTAAAAAGGCTGCTTGTTTTGAGATTGAAACCAACCTAAAATTTGTGTGTTTGTCTCCATTTAGTAAAATGTTAGTCTTCAGCTAGGCTCAACCTTGACTCAAATATTTTCATAAAGAAGTTCAAATGCAAGGTCAAATTGATGTTAAGGCCTGGGCTAGAACTCGACTTCATTTATGGATTTAAAATGTCTAGGCATGTTATGAAAATTGACAAAGAGCATGCCACACATTGTAATAAATAAGATTTAACAAGTTTAAAAGTTAAAGACACAATGTGAAACTATGTATCGTATGGAGAATGATAATAGAGAAGTACCATAGAGAATGATATTTATTCTGTAACAGATGACCAAAGCAAAAAAAAATTCCAAGAGCATTTGATCATATCTGGCTTTTGAATAAATGAGCATGAATGTTTCACTAGAGATTTTTTCTTTAGGTAACTAGATGAGCTTCAAACAAGCCTTTATTAGATTGAACCTATATGCTGTGAATGAGCTGCTTAATTTGTTCATAACTCTATTGAGATTGTGTATCTTGCTACCATTGGATGTTGTTCCAAAAGGCTAGAAGATATTGGCTTTAAGCAAATGTAAAAGCAATTATTTGTGCTAACACACTTGAAATGATATGTTATTTCTTATTAAGAGGACATGGACATTGATTTTATAGGTCTTTTGTATTTATATATTACTTAATTTATGTCCCAATTTTAATATAAGATTTTTTAATAGCGCAATTGTAATTCTAACAATCACTTTGATGTGTTATTCTTTAACTATACAATTTATATGTTTATGTTTACAGTTGAAATTTCAACAACTAAGATAGCTCATCTCTCTTTTTAAAGCCTTTACGCCCAGAGTTGCTGCCTCCAGCCCACCTAAAGACTTCTCACATAAAGTGGTGTGTTTTTTCATAGGGCTGAGTTCTCGCAAGACTAAGTCTCTTAGCGAAACTGAGAAACAATTTGACCTCTTTAGACCTAATTATTCTTATTATATATGCAACATAAAAAATTTTATTGCACTAAAATTGCCACAATACCCAACATACCTACAAAACAATTAGGTTCAATGAACACTGCTCAAACTATACAGGATTGAATGAAGAGATTAATAGTCCACTTTTATGGATAAGTAGCAACATCATGACAGAATCTTCTACTTTAATAAGTCATTTTTTACTGCAGAAGCAAAATCAGATTACTGATTATTGACATCAAAATTTTTGCAACTTTTTGTAAATAAGAAGCTGGATTTATTCCCTATTAACGATTTTTCCAGTAGTGAAGCGGATTCTGGGTGCAATTCAAGAAGATGCAGCCAATGATGCATGAAGTGTGGCACCATTAGGAAATGCATCTACATTGATTTTGAAATGAGGCATATGAATAAATTCAAGCTTTTTGTGTCGCATTCTGCATTCCAAGAAAGAAAATGCATCCAGGCATAACCTATTGGTAAAAGGAAAAATCTGCGGCAACATTAATATCTCCGAGCACATCTCCAGCTACAACTCAGAAGTGCTCATGCAAGTCCTTGTCATTTATAGTAGAAGGGTAAATGAGTTCTCGGAAATTAATGATTGCTCTACATCTCTGTACTGCAGCTTGCCCTGTGATAACCTGTTATTCAAGCAAAAAATTCTTGATGATTGTGCAATAATTTAATAATAAAAATAATACAAGATCTTTACTCCACAAAAAGAAAAAAAAATTACGAGGAACACAACAAAGTGGACGCTATAGAAACGGAGGGGAAACATTTCAAGTTGAAAAAAGCAATGCATGCAGAAACAAAAGTTTGATCTGATCTGGGTTGGAAACAAGAAAATTGGTTCAATGAAAAACCAAGAATCAAATTAAGGGAAGACATAGCTATAATCCTATTGAAAATGCTTTCTGCAACAACTGAATGTATGCAGGTCACGGCCTTGTATGCCTTCAAAGATGTTACTGTGGTGCATGATTTATGTTACTGTCGGGTTTGCAAGTAGTTGGAAGATCTCTGCACCATTGTCAGTGACTTGTCATAGATGCCCTCAAAGATGCCATCATTATGACACAAACTACTGAGTATAGTTGTTTCCATTGAATTTTGGGGGAGGTAAGGGAGTAAGGCCAAAGGAAGCCATTCAGGAAGGCAACAAACTGTTTTCCAGAGAGCGCTCTAGTGTTTTTTTTTTCTTTTAAGCTCACTGGTTTTAACTCTCTCAAAACCGCTCTTTGCAGGTCTCTTAAGGGTTCAAGCTGCTCTGATACCACTTGTTAGTTTCTATAAAAATAAAACGACTGGATTTGATTCATAGAGGTTTGGGTGGTTCAGATGAAGGAAACGAATTTGAAAAGCAAAGTCAAATCGGTTCTAAGACCGATTCTATGTCGTGAGCCAGTTTGTTACTGGTAAAATGCAAAAAAGTTATTTCTTCAACTTGAAGTAACTGGTTTCTTGGGAGAGCAGAATGCTCTGCTAGCTACTGCATTCCTACATTTCCAATGAGATGAGTAACACTGCAGCACCATGGTCTTCAGCTTCAGTACCCACGCTCATCTCCTGAGAGTTTCACGTGGGAAACAGAGGATGATATAATATAACTAACCTGTCCAAAATGGAAAAAATAATTCTCTCCGGCCAATTTTGCTAGTGTACATTGCTACAAAGTGTCCAGGCAAGTTGCTCAGGGATGAGAGAAAATTACATGAGTGCCCTCATGCACACATATTTTATATGCATCCATGATAATTTTGTGAAGTTGTGTCCATGTGTGTAAACAAACTAATATGTAAATTGAAGATGAAAGGCTTCAACCATTAACCAAATCAGACCCCTTTGTGGGAAAAGATGGCAAGATCCTTTCAATTGGGTTTCTTTGTGGAGATCGAGGTCAAGCTATGCTACTCTGGGAAAATTTTGTCCAAGTAAAATTGCATAAATATAAAGCCAGTTTTTGAAAAAGAACACCTTTTCGGCTAGTGAAAGAAATTTCCGTGAGTTAGCAAGCCCATAATCAGATGATCCTAAAGCTAGCATTGCTAGAGCAAAGTAGGCTAGTTCATCCATATGCATGTACAAGGAGGATGCATGAGAAGGATTTAAAATTAACACTTTTTTTTTTCTCTATGTAAGTAAATGAAAGTAACGAAAAACATAAGTATATTGTCAACAATAATTAATGGAAACTAAATATTACCTTGTCAGTCAGCATGTCACCACTTTTTTTGGAGTTGATGTCAAAATTTTGCTTATGTTTATAGTCAAATAGTTTAGAGAACTGTTAGTATGTGTCCTCACATCTGATGGATCCACGTGATAGAATACTAGCATAGCAATCTGTCCATGGGCTTCATGGCATCCCATGATCTTGACAAGTTCGTTTATGCACCAGCAAGAAGGCTTAGTCTTGGGAGAAAATGATGACAGCAACGTTTGATTCTTGGGTTGGCAAAGGAGCAATTTCTTGTCCTCCACGAAGTTGTTAGTCTATGAAAGTTCTAATACCTTTTCCAGATAAGGCAACAAATAGACGTCTGATAAGATTATCCCAAGTGTCTTCGCCCCCAAAGCTGTAGAAAACATCATACTTCCATTGATGGGCAAATGGATGAATTGACGTGAAGAGACTCCAAAGCATCTGATCATTACTTTTTTTATTCAAGGGACCTGTTGACTTTTAATGTAAATGGTAATGACGACTTCAAAGCTTCATGGAAGAGTACGCCTCTTTGATCCACAAATACATAATCAGCCCAAGAGAGGCCCAATGCCTCTTTGATCCTCCTTGGATGATTTTCTTAACTGCATATTGACTAAAAAGTTGAAGAGCTAAACGATATATATATATATATAATTAGCCTTTCATACTTATTTCTACTTGTCACAATATTCCTAGTTTTTGGACCAAACAAATAACAATTTTCAACTAAAGATTCTAATTGTTGTGGATCATCCACATTGTGAAGGATAACTAATGTCTGTTTGTAGGGGAGTTTGCTGGTTAAAGATAGTCTAAGTCCATACTTGATGTATCAATTTTGATATAACTATCCTGCAATGCTTTCGAAACGAGCTCCTCTTATAACCTTTTCTTGCTACCTTTGTCCCATTGTCCCTAACATTCTTAAGAAAGCAGTAGCCTCCAAAATGGCAAGAAATCTAGCTAAAAATAGCTTCAGCAACAGTTGTTTTGCACCATGCCCCAAATCCTAAGATGCGAACATCTTGGCATCCAATAGACAGTACTTTGATTTGCACAATGTTTGAATTTATTCCCAAAAGGTACTCCAGGCCAGTGGACAACCCTTGTTCCAAAATTCCCAAACATGTTTGACAATTTGGTTGATAAGTTCTCACTGTGGCTAATGATACATAAGCAAAGCATGGAATAAAACTTAAATAGAATAGACAAGGATAGATTGATGTTCTGGCATAGATTGATGTTTGGTTTTCACTTTCGATTAGTTTTTCCTACTTGAGACCTTACTATACCAAAATTTAAATAAATATTTTTATTATTAAAGTTCTGGAGGAGATAGACTCCCATTGTGAAAGCTTGAACTAATAATAATAATAATAATAATAATAAAGAATTTTAAAGAAGACAGAATGCATATTCATTGAACTAACAGGGTTGAACAAATAGTTGCAAGCCTATATTTAAACAGTAACATTAACATCTAACCTCCTTTTTCAGATCACCAGATGACCTGGGAATCCCAACCGGATGGATTGGGGGCTTTGGCCAAGGCAGCCTTCCATTTCTGAATCTTTTCAAAGTTAATCTCAAAAATTTGCTTGTGCTTACTGTAAAATGGTTTAGCAAAACTCCGGATCTGTTTCCTGACATCGGATGGACCCACCTGATAGAACACTGGTATAACAATCTGTGCAAGGATTTGCGATTATTCCCTTGACTTCCTTCGGCCAATTTTGCTGGGCTCCGATCGGAATGGGCTTTGTGATTATTCCGCCAGCGGATAAAGCGTAATAAACCATTTTGACGACGCTGATAGGGCTCTTCGGCAGCACAAAAAGGAAGTAATAATAATAACAACAATAATAAAACGTTCAAAAATAATATCCATATGCAACAACACAAGAATGGGGAGAAAAGGAAAACGGAAACCAACTGCTGCCATGGGATAGAAATTGATGGCAATGTTGCTGCTTCTGATGATTTTCCAAGGGAACAAGACGTTTGTTTGTCAATTACAAGAGGAAAACCCTACAGACTCGGTGAAAAAAAGCAAAATAAAAAAGGAAAGGCAGTGAAAGGCTAAAGCTTAATTCTGTCAACTTGGGGCATACCATGGAATGGCCCCGCATTTCTTCACCTTGTAAAAATACTGGCGGCGAATTAAATGACAAACTTTGAAGTTAAACAAGACGGCGTCGTACGAGCATTGGGTGAGGTGAAGACGATTCTCAGCTATATTGTCATACACGCTCCCAGTGTAGAGCAGTACCACGCGCTCTGCATGGTTTCCACCAATTGTTCTCCAATATTGTTCAAAAAAAGTGAAATCACTGCCGTCATCACATTGGTCTCCAAAATCCCAGTTGCATTGGATCCTTATGCCAGTAGTGAAATCACACTTGACAACGAGGCATAAAATAAATCCCAAGAAGGCATCGTTGAGCCAATTTGAGGGAAGTGGGATTTTGACAGTGTCTCCGGTGCTTTGATTCACGCACCACTCTGGAATTCTCCCTCCCGGATAAATGATGTCAACCATAAACTCCTCCAACTGTACCACAAAAGCAAAAATCATAGACATGATATAAGCAGTGAAAAAAATAAGAAAAGAACAAAGAGAGTGTGAGAGACAGTTGCGGAGACCTTTCTTTTGCGTTCCACCACATACATACTCCGCTAAATAACGATTCCTGAACTGAGAGATAGGATCTCTTTCATTTTTATCCACTTTGAAGCAATTACAGAGGCCGACTCTGAGGTATAAAGATGGCTTATTGAAAAATAGTTGATCAATGGAAGATACGTTTTCTAATGATGTGCAATCGGTCGCATCTAGCTTATATAGGCTCACTGGAAGCTCTGGCAAAGATCGAAGCCTTTTGCAGGAGCATATCCAAAGTTCTTCAAGTTGAGTAAGTTGTTTGATGCTTTCAGGGATACTCTCAAAGTTGTTCCCAGTTAAATATAATTTCCTTAAAGAGGATAAACACCGGAGGTCAGCAGGTAATTGCCACAGATTAGACCATGCCAAGTCTAATGAGGTTAAACAAGACAAGGTTGAACAAGCCATCCCCAACCACGAAGTTAATGAAGCAACGTTTCTGAAACGACACATATTCAACCATTTTAACCTTTTTAGGTTCTCCACACGGGATGGTAGCTCTTCAATGGCTGTGTCGAACAATATCAGATCCTCTAGATTATCCATGCTCTCCCAGATTTCTGGAAACACTTTCAGATTAGAGCAACTTCCCAGGCTGAGAGTCTGAAGAATTGTTAACTTGTAAATGTTGGTTGGGAGGCTCGCAAGCTTGGAGCAAAAATTTAACCTCAGTTCGACAAGTCGATCCATATGCTCAATAGAGGAAGGCACTTCCTTTATTGCAGTCTTGCTTAAGAATAGGTACCTTACGTTCCTTGAGACCTCTGGAAACACAACGAGTCTTGAGCAACCGGAGAGGTCAAGAGTATCCAGACATCTCATATCAACATTATTCGGAAGACTCGTCAGGTTTTGGCAGTTGCGCAAAGTTATGTGCGTGACCACACCGAATTGCCTCAAGGATGAGCAATGCCTAACAATATTCAGAGGCTATGTAGTGAAAGAGAATTATGCATAAATTGATTAGTAAATCAAAAGAGAGCTTTTGGTCAACCAGAAGGGGGGTCTTTAATATGAGTAATTTGTACCTCTGCTTCTTTCCAAAGTCCTTTAATGTTGCTATGAGGCAACTCAATCGACCAGAGATACTCGGGGTAAAACTCTGTTGGTAAATACTCCAATGGATATCCATACCAATAAAGATACCTCAGTCACTGGGAAGATAATCCAGGCCCTGAGAAAGGTGCACTTTCCATTCTTCTTCTTCCGTTATGGTGTAGATTTTTAGCAGTTTCAAGTTAGACATGTTTTCAAAGGCATTAGGATTCAAGTAGATTTCTTTACTTAGCTTTCTCATATTGAGGAATATGCCCTCAACTTTTCTCGTTCCCTAAAAAATAACAGGAAAAGTCGCAATGAGTAAACATGAAAAGTGAATTGGAATTTCTACAATGATTAAAATCTTACCGTCTTATTCTTGAATATGTCATATATCTCTTGTGAATCCCACAGTCTGCTACGTTCACTTGGCTCCTTCGATTCCTCGCGTACAAACTCTTTACCCATTTCTTGTAATAGATCATGCATTTCTAGTGAATTTTTAGTAGTAGTTATCAAGGACTTGTCAACAAGATCCCGTATTCCAATCTCCGCAGAAAAGCCACAACTATTTAGTATTTGTACTACAAAAACCATGTCATAACTTTTAAAGAAACATACAATGTGAAGAAACATTTCTCTCTCTTCCCTATCTAGGGCGTTGTAACTAATTTTCAACACCTATTGAATCTCATTCACAGATACTGTTTTTAGTTTATTCACAGTACTTTTCCACAGAGTTTTTTCCCTCTTGCCAAATAAAAAGGAGCCCATAACTTTAAGAGCCAAAGGATTGACTTGACAATATCTGATAACCAAATCTAACAAGGGCTTGTGACTTTCTAGTGGATGATTTTTCTTGAAGGTATACTGGCTAAAAAGTTGAAGAGCTGCGTTATCATCCAATGTCTTGACCTCATATATATAATTAGCCATACTTTCAAAAGCTTGCTTATATCTGCCTGTTACAATAATCCTACTTCCTGCCCCAAACCAACATGGATTTCCAACTAAACATTCTAATTGTTGCAAATTATCAACATCATCTAAAACAATTAATATCTGTTTACCACATAATCTCCTAACGAAAGATATTTCAGGTCCAATGATAGATGTAGAAATTTTAGTATAACGATCCCCCAATGCTTGTGAAATGAGCTTTTCTAATAACTTTTTCATACCATTTTTTTCTGATTCTTCCCTAACATTGTTAAGAAAGCAGCAGCCCTCAAAGTGACATGAAATTTGGCTAAAAATAGCTTCAGCAATAGTTGTTTTGCCTATACCG
Source organism: Ceriops zippeliana (assembly GCA_037897445.1). Lineage (NCBI taxonomy): Eukaryota > Viridiplantae > Streptophyta > Magnoliopsida > Malpighiales > Rhizophoraceae > Ceriops > Ceriops zippeliana. Next base: position 1,206,347 of record JBAPLH010000126.1, read on the forward strand.
CCCATGCCCCAAATCCCTAAAATGCGAGCATCTTGGGACCCAATAGCTAGCACCCTTTTGATTTGCTCAAGATGTGAATTTATTCCCACCAGGCGCTCCGTATGCAAAGGCAATTCTTGATCCAGTTTCTCCAAAACATCTTTGACAATTTGGTCAGTAAGTTTACTCTCTGGCCTGTCATAAATAAGCCAAAGTTTCATAACTATGCAATGCACATTGATGTTGCAACATACTTAGGCATTACTTGATGTTTCTTTTGGGTGTTCTACATGTTTCAGTTGCAAATCAATTATGTCCCGTTGCAATTTTGCAACAGATTTATAAAACTTTAAGGAACAAAAATGTCATCAGCGTTATCAAGTGTTAAATTTCAAAATGGGACAGCATGGATTCCACTTCAATGAACTAGCTAGGTGGAGTTGAAAACTTTTAGTTTTTCACTTAGTTGAACCTCGTAAAGTTACCTGATGACATTGGAATCCCACCCGGATAGATTGGCAGCTCTGGTCAAAGCAGCCTTCCATTTGGGGACCTTGTCGGAGTTGATCTCAAAATTTCTCTTGCGTTTACGATCAGTTGCTTCAGCGAAGCTCCCAGTCTGTTTCCTGACGTCGGATGGATCCACATGATAGAACACTGGCATAACAATCTGTCCGTGGGTGTCACGGCATTCCATGATCTTGACGAGTTCGTCCAAACACCAGGAAGAAGACGCATAGTCTTGGGAGAAAATGACGACGGCAACCTTTGATTCTTGGATTGCTTGCAAAAGGGCCGGAGAGATTTCGTCTCCTCTACGAAGCTGGTAGTCTGTGAAGGTCTCAACACCTTTTTCAGAGAAGGCAGCAAGGAGATGGCTGATGAAATTGTGGCGAGTGTCTTCACCCCTGAAACTCAAGAAGACGTCATACTTCCATTGATGCTGATTGTGAGCATGGGTGGCTGGAAGACTAGAGGGAGAGGATGAAGAAGAGGAAGCCAAAGTCATCGGATAATTATAACTCATAATTAAGAGGGCAGTGCCTGCAGACGGAAGAATTAATGCGACTCTTCACCTCCTTTTGAGTTATGAAAGAATAGACAACCATAGCACAAGAAACCAACTTGATCATAATTTATCATAGAGCCCATTGACTCGCGGTCTACCTTTTATTTATTTATTTATTGCATCAAATTTTTCTGCAAAATTACAAACGGTTTTTGTGTCAACCCATTCACTCACCGTCAACCTTTTTCTTTGTCTTTTCTTTTTTCACAATAATAGTGTGAAGTTTCATCAAAATTTTCTATGAATTTACAAACGACTTTTGCGTCAACCAACTTTGTCTCGTCCAAAAAAATTAAGAGATTGGCGTTGTGTGATGTTTATCTAAATAGAAATTTGCATCATATCAAGTTTACAAGGTTACCATAAAGTTTTCATGTAACTTACATTTTACAATTAAAATTATGATAAACTTTCAGGGGACAAAATATGACAACACAGGAAGCCACTAGTATGAACTCGCATATTTCTACTTCATGCCGATGCCAATATTTTCCACGATGGGACAGCCCCAAATTTTATAAACCAAGTTTTCTCTTGGTCTCAACGACTAGGTTATCATAATTTATACATCGTATTCATGCGGCGTTTCAAGCACAAAGAGAACAAAGCTGGATTTACTTGGTGTGATCAACTTCAATTAGAAATGAGATGCCCTGATTTCTAAATTACATTCGTGTTAACTACTTTCGCTTTCTTGGATAAAATTACAAGATTAGCCTCTCGTAACGATTATCTTAGTAGATTTTTACACACTATACAAGTTTGTAGAATTATAAAATTAAAAATTATAAGTATCATGTTTGCATCACTTCATAAATTTGCTCAAAATTAAAGGGTCAAAGATGAAAATCCAACACAGAGATGATTAGAAAAATTTCAAGACTTAAGCTGGTGTTGTTCCAAAAATTACAAATAATCAGTAGACCAAAAAACATCTTAAGCTAATTTGAAGACTTGTTGTATAAAATATTGGGAATTAATTGTTTATATGGTACACAATCTACCAGGTTGTTGCAAAAGTTGCTTGCTATTAAATAAAACAATTTTTATCAAGTTGAAATGGAGAAAATTTATTGAACCACATTTCACATCAATGGGAACACTACTCCATGCGGCTTCTGATCTTAAGTTCAATAACAATGGTCTTATAGTTTTGCTATTTTTATACTACTCCAAATCAATGCCTCAAAATCATTGAATGGGTTCAATTAAGAAAACAGGAAGCAAATAGACCCCTTATGATCAATTAATGAACCCTTAATGAGTTTTAAATTGACCTTTCCTGTTATGATTATTACTTGTCTGTTTCTTTAATTGTCCCAAATTTTCCCATCGTGTAGGGTCACAATTCTAAGGGAGTATAGATATTTTAGTGCCTTGTGAGGAAAAACCTTTGCATCATGTTGTCTTTGACTCCAGTATTGAACTAAAAATACTAATACTTAGCTAGCATGCAAAAAGAAAACTATTCAATTTTGTAGTGTTTTGCATCCTAGCAAAGGTAAAAGGGGAAAAGAAAGAAAAAATAATTAGTTAATCATTATTTTAGAGAAATTTAGTCAATTATCTCTACAATATAAAAATCTTTTAACCATCATATTTTTATATCTATGAACTTGAATCTAAAGAAAATAGAAATACACGTCTTTTAAAGAATACCTTAGTGGTTAAAGGCCAAATTATTCTTCTTGGAAGTATTGAGATTTATTAAAAAAGAAAAGACTACTTCCTACTGTGAAATTTATAATCTAATAAATTTCTTAATAGAATAAAAAATGAGAAAAAAATATAAGAAAAACATTCTTAAAATATGTTAAAAATTAAATAATGTGCTATCCATAATGGTCACTGAATTTAGCTTTTAAAAGTAATGATGAACAATAGATGCTCAAGAAAATATCCCTGGCATATCCTAAGAGTCCTTAATCAAGAATAATTGCATAAGATTGCTGCACTTAGGTAAAACATGCAATAATTTAATGAGAAATTAAAAATGTTATTGTGCCAAACAATTAAAAGTGTGATAAATAGAATGATGCCCTTATTAAAATATTCCAAGTAAAAAAATAAAAAATAGAGAATCTATAATGCTTATTTATGACCCTTTACACATCCTTTAATTTAGCATATCTTGATTCAATGTGAGAATTCTTTTCAAATGCTTGGAAAATATTTCAACCCCATTCCTGATGCATCCTGTTGCCTGTTAAACACCATAGATAGAAGAGGGATTCAACTATTTTAGGTCTCAAAATATTACAAGACGTACTCATACTCATGTCCTGAGAGTTTCACATGGGAAACAATCAGAGAATGGTATAGTATTTTGTTATATTATGAAGCTAAGGATAACTAACTTATCCAGAATGGAAAAAATAATTCTCTTCAGCTAATTTTGTCGAGGTAGATTGGTAGAAGTTATAACATGTCTAGGCATGTTGTATAAGAATGAGAAAAAATTACATGAGTGCTCTCACATGCTCATACAGAGACATTATATGCATCAATCACATGCTTGGGAATTATGTTTGTGTATATGTTCATAAACTGAAGTTCCCAACTTCACCCTAGGATCTACTAGTCTGTGATACTGAGAGGGGGGGTGAATCAGTATTACACCCTTTAAAAAACACACTGATAATTTAAGCCAAAGTATTCTACTTATTTAATACTCTAGCTCTTGTTAATAAGTAGGTATGTGAACAACTTCAAACTCTTCTCAAAAGTGAACTCTTTCTCATATTCGACTAAGGTAGATCTATTGTTACCTACTAATCATAATAGTCCCCAAAGTCACCTTTCAGACACCTTGCCTATTAGATAGATCAGATGTTCTTGATTAGGTCTTCTTTAGGTTATGGGTTCGATGATAGTTTACTTGCGTTCACAACTCAATTCAAAACATAGAATGTAAATCAAAGTAAGGATACAAGAGATTTACGTGGTTCTGTCAATGTGACGTATATCCACGATGGTAGGGATTCTCTCTCACCGTCTAGCCGGGATTCAACTTTGCATGTTCTGGTCTCACGCCATCACATGTTCTGGTCTCACGCCGTCACACGTTCTGGTCTCATGTCGTCCCACGTGCTGGTTTCACGCTGACGCACATTTTGGTCTCATATTTCAGATTTGCACCCGCTTTGCTGTTCTTAAGCCTTACGGATACCAGATCTACTCTCCTCATCCGTTTCATGATTCTACTAGTCTCCCATTTATGGTTGTTGCCCTCACCTTAAGTTTCTGGTTTTCTTCGCTTCAAAGGGTGGTGCGTTTCTGGTTTTGTTGTTAGTGTGTTGTCTTTTAGATCTGCTCTCCTAGTCCATTTCATGGTTTTCTCCTTGTCATGTCGTCCATTTCTCTCCCAGTGGTTGTATGTCTCTCACAAGTTTTCTCTCTCACTGTCCAGTCGGGTTTTCTCTCTTACTGGTCAATTGTTTTCTCTCTCACTGTCCAACCAGGTTTCCTCTGTCACCGTCCAGTCGTGTTTTCTCTCTCACCGTCCAGCCGAGTTTCCTCTCTCACCGTCTAGCCAAGTTTCCTCTCTCACCATCTAGCCATGTACCCCTATTTTGTCGTCCACTCTGATTTGGCTATCTCGGTTTTTCTCTCTTTTTAACCGATGGTGTATGTTGCCGTGTAGGTTTTCTCTCTTGCAAAGTTGTGGTTTTACTTTCTTGCTCCTCCATGTAGTTTCAAATTACTCTCTTGTCCTTCCATGTGGCTTTACTTTCTTGCCCCTCCATGTCAAATTACTTACACACTTAAATCTAGTTGACAACAATTACAACCCATACAAGGTTGTGGGAACAACAATCTCCCCCTTTGTAATTGTTGGCAACACTCATAACAAAAGCCATGATGCAACAATTACAACTCTCCCTAAATATGCACTCCCCCTTTCTTAACAACTCCGCTTGCACTGTTGCTTCTCTCCCCTTTTGCTAACCAATTACAAAAAAAACTCACAAAGTAGAGATGGAGGATTCACCTGAACTTCAAGCTTAAGGAGACATTTGCACAGACAGACTCATTTTATACTTTTCAAACAACTTTGTGCACAAAGGTTTAGTTAGAATATATGAAATTTGATCTTTAGTGCCAACATACTCCAATTGAATTGTACCTTGTTCTACTTGATCTTTGATGAAGTGATACCGGATGTCAATATACTTGCTCCTTGAATGTTAAACCGGATTCTTGCTGAGATCAATAGCACTTTGATTATCACAAAGTACACTCACTGGTAACTTCACTTCAATACCCACGTCTGCTAATTGTCTTTGCATCCATCACTTGAGTATATATTGCATAAGCAGTCATATACTCAGCCTCAGCTGTGCTTAAAGTAACACTGTTTTGCTTTCTATTTAACCATGTAACACACTTTGAACCCAAGTAGAAACTACAGCTGTTGGTTGATTTTCTGTCATCTGTACTTCCTGCCCAGTCTGCATCAATGTATGCTTGTAGTTTTACAGAATCTATGGCAGGATACCACAAACCCATTTCCAGTGTCCCTTTGAGGTATCTTAGGATTCTTTTCACTACCAATACATAAGATTCCTTAGGATCAGCTTGGAATCTAATGGCAACGCACACAGCTTGCATAAGATCAGGCCTTGATGTTGTAAGGTATAGAAGGCTCCCTATCATCTTCCTGTATTTTGTAGGGCTTGTACTCCTTCCTTCTTGATCTTTTGTTAACTTGCAGCCCACTGACATAGGGGTACTGACAGGTTTGCTATCCTCCATGCCAAACCTTTTTAGCATTTCTTTGGCATATTTTGTCTAAATAAAAATACCTTCTTCACACTGTTTTATCTATAATCCAAGAAAGTAAGTCATTTCTCCAATCAATGACATCTCAAATTCCTCACTCATCTTCTATGCAAATTCTTGGCATAGCTTAGAGTGATCCCTTCCAAAGATGATGTCATTTACATATAATATGGTTATTAGTTGGCCTTTCTCTGAGTTGAACACATATAGGTTATTGTCAACTGTTCCTCTTCTGAAGTTCAACCTTCTCAAATACGCATCCAGCCTGTTGTACCATGCTCTTAGGGCTTGTTTAAGGCCATACAAGGCTTTCTTCAGCTTGCACACGTGTGTCTCATCCTCACTGATTTGGACTCCATCGGGTTGTTCAATATACACTTCTTCTTTCAGGAGCCCATTCAGAAAGGCTGATTTTACATCCATCTGATAAACTTTATACCTCTTATGTGTTGCCAAAGTTAGGAACATTCTAATAGTTTCTAACCTTGCCACTGGTGCAAAAGTTTCATCAACATCTACTCCTTCTATTTGAGTGTAACCTTTGCAAACCAACCTAGCCTTGTTCCTCACCACCTTACCATCTTCATTGTGTTTATTTTTAAACATCCATTTTGTTCCTATGACATTCTTGTTAGTGGGTCTTAGAACCAGCTCCCATGTTTCATTCTTCTCGATTTGATCCAGCTCCTCATTGATAACTTTGACCCAAGCTTTGTCTTGTGTAGCCTTTTCAACAGATTTGGGTTCAACTTGTGAGAGTAAAACAGTAGCTCCCACAATTCTTCTTCTTGTTGTAACTCCTGCTGATGGGTCACCTATGATCTGATTTCCTTGATGAGCACTGGTTCATGTCTTCTTTATCTTTCTCTCTTGCATAGTCTTAATTGCAAGAGAATCTCTTTCTTCATCTTCAGACTCACTCTTCTCTGAGTCTGAACTTCTTTTCCCTCTTCTTCATATTGGTCTGATTCTTTATCTATCTTGAAGTCATCTTCTTTATTGTCTCTCCATTATGCATTGTTTTCCAATTCTCATCTATTCTCACATCACTGAACGTGATAACTTTTCCCAGCTTATACAGAAAAACTTTGTAACCTTTTGTCTTTGCTGAGTATCCCACAAAGATGCCTTCATTAGACCTAGCATTGAATTTTTCCAAGTTTTGCTCCTTGTTCTTCACAAAACATGGGTTGCTAAAGATTATGAGATACTTGGCTGTTGTCTTCTTCCCACTCTATAGCTCATATGGAGTCTTATTAGTATTGGGCCTTAGTAAAACTTTGTTCAATAGGTGCACGACTGTAAATGTTACTTCTGTCCAAAATCTTGTGTGAAGCTTGGATTCCAGCAGTAGAGTTCTTGCCATTTTAACCACAGCTTTATTTTTCCTCTCTACCACCCCGTTCTGTTGAGGTGTTCTTGCTGCTGCCATCTGATGGTGAATACCATGCTTCTCAAGGTAATCTTCAAAAGCTTCATTTGTAAATTCAGTGTCTTGATTTGACCTCAATACTTTGATCTTCTTTCCACTCTTATTTTCAGCCAATCTTCTGTATCTCTTGAAGCATTTCAAAATTTCTGCCTTGTGTTTGAGGTGCATGATGTAGGTCCTTCTGGAATAATCATTAACAAACAAGATGAAGTACCTCTCACCATTCAACCCTTTTGTTCTCATTGGCCCACACAAATCAGTATGTATAATGTCAAGCACTGCTTCAGAACTATACTCTTTGGTCTTATACTGCTTTCTGGCATGTTTTCCTTTAGAGCATGCTAAGCAGACATACTCCTCTCTCTTGAGGTCTGGAATGTCTCTGATTGCATGAGTAGTGATCAGCTTCCTCATATTCTTTTGTGTTAAGTGTCCCAGTCTCTTATGCTAAAGTTGATTTTCTTCTTCTTTTGTAAGTAAACAGCTACTTGTCTTGTCCTTATCAATCACATATAAATTTCCAGCTGTTCTTTTCCTGGCTACAATAGTATTGCCTTCTTTACTCTTTACTTGGCAACCTGTTTTTGTGAATATCACTTTATGATCTTCATTACATAGCTGGCTAACAGATGCTAGATTATATTTGAGTCCTTCAACGTGCAGAACATCTTTCAACTTTCCTTTTCCAATATTTATTGACCCCTAACCACTGATGTTGAGTGAATCATCATTGCCAAACTTGACTCTGCCTTCTCTTGACTTGTTTAACTCTGCCTTCTCTTGGCTTGTTTAGCTTTGATAATTTACTCGTCTCTTGTCATGTGTGAAGTGCATCCACTGTCAAGGATCCACTGCTTATCCTTGTAGTCAGCCTTTAGTGCAATTTCAGCTATATTAGCCACCTCCCTTTTAGCTTTATATTCCTTCTTTTGAATTGGCTGGAAGATAGCTTTCTCCTTTTTCTCAGCTTTAACTGCACCAATTGCTTTTACTGTGCCATCGAGTTCCTTTTCTTGCTCAGGGAGAAGTGTCATGCATCTCTTGGCATTATGGTCATCTTGCTCGCACCTTTCACACTGTTCCAAGTCTACCAATATAACAAACTTGTTCTTTGAAACCACTGGTTTGGGCTTCCACCAACAATCCTTATCAGTGTGTCCTTGCCTTTTACAGTATGTGTAAGAACTCATGACAGGTGTTCTCTTTTGAATTCTGTATTGTTTCCCCCTGTATGCAACATCGAATCTTCTAAATTTGGAGATGTATACTGACCTTCTCCACCAGCAGTTACTTGCCTTATGACCCTAAACTTCACAATAAAGACAGTGACCTTGAAACTACCTCTTATTGGATCTACTCACAGCTTGTTTTCTTTTGTTCATTACTTGCTGTGTAGACAAAGTAGCTAGCTTCTTTGCTTGTGTGGCTTTCATTTTAGTCACCTTCTTCTCCTTCTTATGTTCAGTCGTAGCCCTTTGTTGGCTGACTTTCTTTTCTTCATTTTTGTTTGCAACCCTAGGTTGCTTCTTCAAATCTTCTTTGTTCTCAGCTATCTTCTCCTGAGTCACAACCTTCTCTTTCAACTTATGTGGCACATTCTTATTATCTTTAAGTAATGTAGTCTCAGATTGCTGCACTTTCTCTTCATTTCTCTTTTCTTTTGTAGAACTTGTTTCTCCTATCATTTCAAGCTTCTGCAAGTTCTCTTCACTTCTTTTGAGTTGTTGCTGAAGTCTCAGCAACTCTTTCTCCATTCCTTCAATTTAAGGTCTTCACATATTTTGATCTGTTCTTCAAATCTTCTCTTTAAGTCAATATGTTCAGTGCTTATTTCATCCTTTTGACTTTCAGCTTCCCTAGACTTTGCTTCAACTTGTTTTATGTGAGCCTTCAACCTTTTTATGGTTCTGCCCCTTCTAATTATCTCCTTTGAAGCTGCTTCCGACTCAGCTTCATGATCTAGTTCTTTTTCATCAACCTTCTCTTCCTCTTTAGAAGTTGAACTATCACTTTGAGCTGATGCCATAAAGGCCTGCTCATCTGATGATTCTTCATCTTCCTCCTCATTAGCTTCTTTTATCTAGCTCACATAACTCTTGAATGAGTCTCTCTTCTTCTTCTGGGGGTTGGTAGTCTTCTTGTTGGACTTTTTTGATTTGAATGATGGTCTTCTCCATTTTGAATTTGGCTCATCACCATCCTCATCTTCATCATCAAGTTTCACTTTGCACTGAGAAGCAAAGTGTCCATTCTGCCCACAATGATAACATTTCAAGGACAACTGTGCTTTTCCCTTCTTAGACCCCTTCTTGAATTTCTTTATGAAGTAAGCCAACACTTTACCTTCACTTTCTTCCTCATCACCATCATTGTCCTCACTGGACGATTCTTCTTCTTCTCTTATCTTCAAGTGTCTCATAGCTTTGAAAGCTGCCTCCTTTGGTAGCTTTGATGTTGAGGAGCTTTCAGTTGACTTTATTCTCATCTCATATGCAATGAGATTGCATTGGAGATCATGCAGTGACATAGAATTGAGATCTCTACTCTCCTCTATGGCTACCACCTTTGAGGCAAACCTCTTAGGCAGAATTCTCAGATTTTCTTCATAATAGATGAGTCTTTCTTGTTCTTCCCATGACTTCTAAGATCGTTTACAACATCAATAACCCTGGTGAAGAACTCTTGGATTGTCTCATTTTTCTACAATATGAGAGATTCATATCTCTCCTTGAACACTTGAAGCTTGGCCTCCTTCATTCTGCCATCACCTTCATAGACTTTTTGTAATCTGTCCCATATCTCCTTAGCACTTTAGCATACTCAGCATCTGTCAATGCTGAAATGATGATGTTTGAGGCCTTCCCTTTTATCTTAAATTGCCTTAATCCTTTGGGGTTAGATCTTTACCTTCTTCTGGGGCCACAAAACCCTCTTGTATGGATTTCACCATGTTCATGTCCATGCTTGCAAATACCACCTGCATTCTTGCTCCCCACATATGGTAGTTGGTTCCGTTGAAGATTGGAACCTTCTTACTGTAAGTAGTGCTAATGCTGGCACTGACATCCATTTCTCAGTATGTTGAACAAGTCAAAACTTCTGAAATCCTTTAAACTAGTACACCAAGTTGTTAAGTTTCAAACTGGTAAACCTAAGCTCTGATACCAATTGAAGTTCCCAACTTCACCCTAAGATCTACTAGTCTATGATACTGAGAGGGGGGATGAATCAGTATCACACCCCTTAAAAAACACACTCTAATAATTTAAGCCAAAATATTCTACTTATTTAATACTCTAGCTCTTATTAATACGTAGGTATGTGAACAACTTCAAACTCTTCTCAAAAGCGAACTCTTTCTCAGATTCGACTAAGGTAGATCTATTGTTACCTACTAATCACAATAGTCCCCAAAGTCACCTTTCAGACACCTTGCCTATTAGACAGATTGGATGTTCTTGATTAGGTCTTCTTTAGGTTATGGGTTCAATGATACTTGAAATTCCTAACTTCACCCTAGGATCTACTAATCTGTGATACTGAGAGGGGGGTTGAATTAGTATCACACCCATTGAAAACACACTCTGATAATTTAAGCCAAAGTATTCTACTTATTTAATACTCTAGCTCTCATTGATACATAGGTATGTGAACAACTTCAAACTCTTCTTAAAAGCGAACTCTTTCTCAGATTCAACTAAGGTAGATCTATTGTTACCTACTAATTGCAATAGTCCCCAAAGTCACCTTTCAGACACCTTGCCTATTAGATAGATTAGATGTTCTTGATTAGGTCTTCTTTAGGTTATTGGTTTGATGATACTTTAGCTGCATTCACAACTCAATTCAAAACACAGAATGTAAATCAAAGTAAGGACACAAGAGATTTATGTGGTTCCGTCAATTTGATGTACGTCCATAGTGGTAGGGAGTCTTCTTTTACCGAGACAATCTACTATACTTGAGAATACCAGTGTGGTATTCCCGATGTTCACAATGTAGTTACAATGGATGTCATAATCCTTTGTTCCTTTCACTATTACAAATACAAAGCAAGTACAATACAAAGAGTGTCACTTACTGTGTCTACCCTTCTTTTAACTTGTCTTGCCTCTGTTGAATTGAATAGGCTACTTCACTGCCACTTAGAAGTCCACCACAACATTCTCTAACCTCTCTTGAAAGAATCTGGAAATACGTTGAGTTCTTTCCAATGCTTCACCGAATTCCTCTAAGTTGTTTCACACAACTCCTGCTTTCACCGTCTCACAGCTTCACGGCTTGCAGTCACGCTTCTGGTCTACCATTTCACGTCCTAGTCTCATGCCGACGCACGTTCTGTCTCACGCCTATGTACGTTCTGGTCTCACGTTTCAAATCTGCACCCGCTTCGTTGTTCTTAAGCCTCACGAATACCAAATCTGCTCTTTTGGTGATCTATTTTTCTCTTACAATGGTGGCTTTCTCTCTCACGGTGGTGGCTCTTCGTTTTGGTGATGTCTCTTTGTTTTCTCTCTCACCATCCAGCCGTATCTCTCTCACTGTCCACTCTATTTTGTCGTCGACTTGTTTTGCCTTCCACCTCTTTGCCGTGTTGTCTCCTTGCCATCCAGTCTTCGTTTTGCTGTCCAGCTCCCTTTTCCTTTGCCGTCCACTCCTGATTTTGACATTCACCTCCTTGCCGTCCACCCAAATTTTGGCCGTATTGGGTTTTTCTCTCCTTCCCTTGTTCTGCCATCCAGCTGTTCACCTCTTTGCCGAGAGTTCTTGTGTTTCTGCCATGCGTTCCTTTGCTGTCCACTCTCCTCTTTGGCCGTCTCTCGATTTTTCTCTCTCTTTACTGCCAACGGTATATTTTTGGCCGTGTTTTCTCTCTCACTGTCCGGCTGTGTACCCCTGTTCTGCCATTTTGCTCTCCAGGTGGTGTACATGTTGTTCTGCTCACTTTTCGGCCGTCTTCCCTATTTTTCCGTATCATCTTTTTCTTTTCTCTCGTGTAGGTTTTCTCTCTTGCAAGGGTGTGGTTTTACTTTCTTGCCCCTCCATGTAGCTACAAATTACTCTCTGAACCCTCCATGTGGCTTTACTTTCTTGCCCCTCCATGTCAAATTACTTACACACTTAAATCTAGTTGACAACAATTACAACCTATACAAGGTTGTGGGAACAACAATAGTTTAGCTACGTTCACAACTCAATTCAAAACACAGAATATAAATCAAAGTAAGGACACAAGAGATTTACGTGGTTTCGTCAATGTCACGTATGTCTACGGTGGTAGGAACTCTTCCTCTACCGAGACAATTCACTATACTTGAGAATACCAGTATGGTACTCCCGATGTTCACAATGTAGTTACAATGGATGTCTTAATCCTCTATTCCTTTCACTATTGCAAATATAAAGCAAGTTTAATACAAAGAGTGTCACTTACTGTGTCTACCCTTCTTCTAACTTGTCTTGCCTCTGTTGAATTGAAGAGGCTGCTTCACTGTCGCTTAGAAGTCCACCACAACACTCTCTAACCTCACTTAAAGAAATTTGGAAATACGTTGAGTTCTTTCCAATGCTTCACCAAATTCCTTATCTAGGTTGTTTCACACAACTCTTGTTTTCACTGTCTCACGGCTTCACGGCTTGCACTCACAGTTTTGGTCTGCCGTTTCATGTCTCATGGCCTGCCCCATGCTTCTGATCAGTCACGTCGTTGCATGTTCTGGTCTCATGCCGTTGCACATTTTGGTCTCACGCAGACTCACGTTCTGGTCTCACGCCGTTGCACGTTCTGGTCTCACATTTCAGATCTGCACCTGCTTCACTGTTCTCAAGCCTCACGGATACTAGATCTGCTCTCCTCGTCCATTTCATAGTTCCGCTGGTCTCCCGTTTCTGGTATTTGCCCTCACCTCATGTTTCTGGTTTTCTTCTCTTCCAGGGGTGGTGCATTTCTGGTTTTGCCGTTAGTGTGTCATCTTCCAGATCTGCTCTCCTCGTCCGTTTCATAGTTTTCTCCTTGCCGTGTCGTCCGTTTCTCCCGATGGTTGTACGTCTCTCATGGGTTTTCTCTCTCACCGTCTAGCTGGGTTTTCTCTCTCACCTTCCAGTCGTGTTTCCTCTCTCACCATCTAGCCGGGTTTCCTCTCTCACCGTCTAGCCATGTACCCCTGTTTTGCCATCCACTCTGATTTGGCCGTCTCGGGTTTTTCTCTCTTTTTAAGCGATGGTGTATGTTGCCGTGTAGGTTTTCTCTCTTGCAAAGTTGTGGTTTTACTTTCTTGCCCCTCCATGTAGCTTCAAATTACTCTCTTGCCCCTCCATATGGCTTTACTTTCTTGCCCTTCCATGTCAAATTACTTGCACACAAATCTAGTTGACAACAATTACAACCCATACAAGGCTGTGGGAACAACATAACAAATTGGTACATAAATAGAAAATGAAAGGCTAACCATTAACCAAATCAGACCCCTTACTAGGAAGAGAAGGAAATATCCTTTCAACTTGGTTATTTGGGAAGAGTGAACTGAAGCTATGCTATTATAAGAAAATTTTGTCCAAGTAAAATTGCATAAATATAAGGCCAATTTTTGAAAAAGAGTACCTCTTCTATTATTTAAAGAAATTTTTATGAGTCAGTAAGCCCATAATCAAATAATCCTAAAGCTAGCATTTTGGGAGCAAACCATGCTAGTTCATCCATCTGCATTAACATGAAGGAGGACACATGATAAGAATTTAACATGAACACTACTTTTCTCTATATGAGCAAATGGAAGTAATGGAATACAAATATATTGTTAAGAGTAATTAATGTAAACTAATATTACCTTGTCAGCCAATATATCTCTACTCTTTTCACCCAAGCTTAAGAGACCTTTCATTAACTTTTCCCACATTGTTTGTTTCCAAGACCCCATATAAAAATTTAAAACAAAAAGATATACAAAAGAACACAGCTTAAGATATTATTAGATATTATTAGGCTACTCAAGTGGACTCGATACGAAAAGACCTTTGTTGAGTTAATGAGATGGATATCTAGAACCCATTAAGCTTTTCCAAGAGAACTCAAAAGAAGTACAAAAATAGGTAAAAGTTTCAAGCTTTTCACAATATAGAGAGGACAAAAGCTAGTCCAATAGTGTGACCTATCCCTTCTCGTGCCAAATTTTCTGTTTGTAGTGATTTCAATGCATTTAAGACTCAAGCTATTTATCTGCCTCCAAGCAAGTCTTTCTCTATTCTTGTCAGTTGGCTTTTCCTAATTCATTGTAATCTAGATCGAATGCAATCTCAAGGAGGCATTGATGCACCCCTTGTTCACAGACTTCACTAGTTACTAGTGGCTGGAGTTCATCGATGACACCATGCTGAGCATGGCTTTGAGTAACCACGTCTTCCTTGCTTACCACAATCTCAAATCGGGACAGTTGTCTTTCATTAGGCGCCACCAACAACAGCGCAGAGAAATTGGCCCGTATGGCCATCAAGCATGGACTTTACGGTTTTGTTCGACACAATGCATCTAATCTTGACAATGAGGTAATGTTATTATCAACTTAGGACAACAGTTGTGTTCATAATTCTAATAAGGAATTAGGATTTTGGAAAAAAGAAAATTGTGAAAATATTGGAAAAGATCACTATATATATATATATATAGTACTTAATTATAATAAGGAATTAATCTTATCACATAAATTCAGGAAATTCTGTTACGTAAATTAGGGATCAGAATCCTATCAATTAGGGAATCCTATTACGTAAATTAAGAAATCCTATTATTAAGTAATCTTATTATTCTTCCACCCTTCAAAGTAGTCATGTCCTTAAGGATGAGCAGCAATAAACTCCAGGAATTACTCCGCAAAAGAGTGATAGAACTCCTAAGTTGCTTCTTTAATAGGAAGAGTAGACCATTGAACAAGAATTTGAGTAATAACTTGGTTTCTATATTTGATAATTCATTCGTCTAAGATGACCTGTGGTTGAACCTTAACTTCTCTTATAGAAGAAATGTCAGGTAGCTAACTTTGTGCAATCACATGCTCCCCTAACTTTTTCTTTAGATAAGAAATATGAAAGACAAGATGTATTTTGGACTTTGGTGGTAAGTCTAAATGATAAGCAATAGGACCAATGAGTTCAAGGACTTCGAATGGCCCAAAGAAGCAAGCAGATAGTTTCATTGATGAACGAACAATAATAGATAACTTTCAATATGGTTGAAGTCTACGATAAGCCCACTCTTTTATGGTGAACTCGCATTCAATGTAATGTGTATCACTGTGCTTCTTCATTCGGGCTTTGGCTGTGAAAAAATTGTCTTTAAGAAGCCGAAGCAACTTGTCTCAATCCTGCAAGTCTCTATCAACTTAGTTTATACCATAAAAGCCTCAAATGAGGACATTCTCGTTGAGGAATGATAAGTGGTATTGTACCACCACTCTGCCTAAGGAAGTCATTTCACCCAATCCTTTGGCTTGTCACTTACAAAACAACGAAGGTAATTCTCCAAATACCTGTTAATGACTTCAGTCTGCCCATTTGTTTGTGGATGGAAAGTAGTGCTCATATTCTAACTGTGTTCCTTGCAGACAAAATAACTCTTTCGAAAATTTACTAGTGAAGACCTTATCTCGATCACTAACAATGGATTTAAGAACACCGTGCAGCTTTACAATCCTTTCCATCTTTCCCTCCTAAAAATATGGGTAGCGATATGGTCTGACATTAGTTGGTGTACTCCTAGACAATAGAGGAATACAATGATCATGTGCCCTCCGTGGTGGTAAATTCATAGGCTCCACGAATACATCAGAGAACTCAGTTAATAATGTATTGACATCTTTTTCATTTGTGAAATAAGATTTTGTTCCTTTTACACTGTATAGCTACACAAACAATCGTTGTCCCGCCTTATAAAGAACTTTCTCCATCTGATGACTATTAACAGTTGTAATTTTGCCACCTCGTGTACCCCATAACTCAACTACATACCCATTTAACTGAAATTTCATTGCTAGCTGGGAAAAATTTGAAGTAATATCTCCCAAAGTTCTCAACTAGCCAATGCTAAGAACAATCTCATAATCATTTAAAGGTAACAAAAAGAGGTCAACATAAATAGTTTGACCTTGCAACAAGAGTTTTACCTTTGTGCACTTACCTTGACATGTCAAATTCCTACCATCAACAACCTTCACAAAAAACTTGTCACAATCCTCGATTGGAAAAGTAAGTTTTTTGGCAATTCTTTCATCTATAAAATTGTTGGTACTTCCTGAATCAACTAGTACCATTACTAGTCATTTTTTAAAAAGCCCATCAATTTTCATAGTTTATGGATTGGAATACCCTGCCAAAACGTGAACCGTAGGTTCATCAATGTATTCAACATGAGTGTCATCACATTTGGAATAAGTGTGATCATCATCAGCCTCTCAGCTTCCTTAGCAGGCTCAATCATTAAAAGCCTCCTTTGGTTACATCGATGCTTCTTATGCCACTTCTCATCGCAGTGCTAGCATATTCCCTTTGCCATCCACTCTTTCAATTACTCTTGAGTCAAGTGTTTAGGATTAATGGGATGATTTAAAGAGGATGAACTATTGTTTCCATCTGTCGGTTTGCTAACTCCCTTAGTAATGAGGCAACAATTTTTAACACCCAACTTTTCCTCCTGCAAGTGAGCATAAGAGACAACTGCTACTATTATTTAAGGTTGACAAGCTTTAACTTCCCATCGAATGTCAGGACTAAACCCTTCGATAAAGGTGTCTACCAACTATTTTTCTGACCAATCTTTAGCTTGATTGGCGAATTGCTTGAAACAACTTGGATACCCCAAGATAGTTGATGTTTGATGAATTTTTGCAAGTTCTCCATCAACGTTGTGATATTCTAAAGGCCTAAAACGCACAAGAAGGCCTTTGGTGAAGTTAGCCCACGTTGGAACTCCAACACATGTTTCAAACCAATTATACCATTGGATAGCATTACCTTCCAACTAGATAAAAGTAATTTTCACTTTAGATTGCTTTGCTATACAATGGAAACTGAAGTATTTTTTAGCCCTAGAAATCCAACCAACAAGATCACTTTCATCCCAATAAGGGAATTCCACCCTTAGATGTGATTGTGTATAGTCACAATCAACGCCTCCAGAGGATTCTCCTTATTCTTTTTGTTATGTATTGTTTCTTGAGTAATTGTTTGTTATGGTTAGGACTGCTTGTTCGAGCCTTTTAAAAGATTCTTGAATAAGAAACATTGATTCTTCAAGTTGAGATATTTTAGTGTCAAAATCCATTGAGTTGCGTGAAGACAAGGTGTAAGATTGTAAATCGGGAATGCCAAGATTTTTCTTTTGTTGTCGAGTAATGGACATAAAATAAACTTTTTTGTTTTTTTGGTTTAGGGATTTGGAACAAAAGCAAGGAGATTTGAAATAGAAATGAAGGCCTTATGAACATCGCTTTGATACCATATGACAAGAAATTGGGTTTTGGGAAAGACAATTGTGAAAATAAGGGAGAAGAGATTGATCGCTTGGGGATTAGTTTCCAATGATCACTTTGAGGAGATCGGACTCCAAAAAACTTAAATAGATGTTATTACTTGAATCCATAAGTCATAACTTAATTTTATATTAAAAAATATTGGACTTGAGTAATTACTCAAATGAATCATATTATTATTTAAATTTTAAATTTTTTTATATCATTTATACAATTTAAGTAACAAATTATTCAAATTTTAAGAAAAAATAAAAATATGTCAATTTTGAATAAAAAATTTTTATTTAAGTGATTGCTTAAATAGATACTAATATTATTCAAATTTGAAGTTTTTTTTATATAATTTTTGTAATTTATGTAAAAAGTTACTCCAAATTCAAGAATAAATAAAAAATATCATATTTGATAAAATAAATGCTCAATTTAAGTGACTACTCAAATAAAAGTTATTTTTATTTAAATTTTGAGTTTTGTTTTACATAATTTAAATAACAAATTACTTAAAAAGTCATATTTAAATAAAAAAATTCATTTAAATAATTATTTAAAATATGTGTGAGTAAATTTAACTCTTTAAAATAGAAATAAAATTAGTCAATATCAAATATTAGTTAGCCACTAACAATACTTTTAACTTTTTAAAAATTTATTCTCTATTTAAAAAATAAGTACAAAAATTTAAAAATATATTTACTTAGAATTAGGAAACTCAAGAATTGAATTCAATATAATTATTGTTATTTGTGATATACCTACAAATTATAATCATCATTTTAATTAAATAATTATTTAAATAATTAAGATCAAAGTAAATTAAAAAATATTATATAATACAACATTTTTTATGTAAGATAAAGATAACACAATATAAAATATTATGTTATATTGTAATAATAATGATTAATTTTATCTTTATAATTATTTATATATATTTATAATTAAAAATAAAAATTATAAATATTTATCTCTCTTTAACGAATCCAAACAATTCATTATTTTGGTACACTCCACTATTAGTATGAAAAATGAAGGAAAGTAAATAAATAAATAAAAGGAACCACATGGTTGAGATCATGTCCGTCGATGGGTCAAGTCAATCAGTAATCATCGTGCTTAAACGTGTGCAGGAAATAATATGGATGGAGGTTATGATATGGAATCACAGCAGGTTACTAATTGGCCAAATTCGAAAGCAACGTACATCTAACGGCAGAAATGCGTGGGTGTGGGCAGCTTTTAAATTCGTCCGAAAACATGACATGACCATCCACTACATGTGTCGCGTCTTTTTCGCATCAATGGACTTGGCCCACCACTAAAGCAATTATGTCTGACGATACCAATGTGCCATTGGAATCAAAGCACAAAACACAAAACAAAACTGCGTCATGTTCATGAAAAATTGACCAATACATTTACCCCAAAAATGGTGTGTCGTCCACTTGAGTCTCGTACCTTTCACTGATGTGTGTACTGCCGCAGGGGAGGTCCTAACATTGAATCCGAAATAAGTTATTTAAGTTATTCTGTGTTTTGACGTGTTGTTTTTGTGTTAGTTTATGAATGTTTGAAATTAAATTGCTATCTTATCTATCTTAAATTAAATTAACTAAAATTAAAATTTTAATAGTTTATAACTAAAATTAATTAAAATAATAACATGCAATTTTTTTAAAAAACAAAAATTAATAATTTAATTTATATAAAAAATGAGTATCTTTTAAAACTTTTTAGAAAAGTAAAAAGGAAGAAATAGAGATCCTAATATCATCATTGAAAGAAAAATTGACAATGCATGTGTTCATCATCCAATCACTTCTTATGACTTACGTCTTTTACTTTTTCTTTTGTATTAATCATTTGGCTTTCGACACTCAAAGCAATTATTATTTTTTATAATAATTTGTGCCATTTGGATCAAACCACAAAAAAAAAAAAAAGATGAATCATTAAGTTTTAATTTAATAATATAAAAATTTTATTTTTAAATTTTAAAATCTTAAATTTGAATTATATCAATAAAAAAACAAAAGAAAAAATGAGACATGATTAGAAAAATATTGAATCATAAATATCTATATTACATAAGGGAAGGTATTGATAAAAAAAAGTAATTTTTTGTGAATTAAGTATACAAATTAAATTGAAAGAATAGAAAAAAAGAAACAAAAGAGTAGAATTCTTTAATATTTTATTTTCTTTTGTTATATTATTTTCCTTTTTCTTAAAATTAACTTTACTTTTTCAAAAACATTTTAGTTACTTATTAAAAAGGTGTTCCATTGTTTTTTTTTTTCAAAAGTAATTTTTCTCATTCTTGAACCAAAAAATGTATCATGGTTATGATTACAAAAATCTCTCTCTTTAGACCATAATTAGAAAGTTACTCTATATATATTTTTAATTTTATTTAAAAAAATTATTTTCTTAAAATAAATAATTATCAAATAAATTATTACAAGCATAAGCAAAACAAAACACGTGAAATACCTTTTTGTACTTAAAAATTTTAAGTAAATGAATATATTCACTAAAAATTAGATGATTTAACTCATTAAAATTTCGATCAAAATTTAAAATTAAAAATCATTTACTAAACAAATCAAGTTTGAATAATAAAATCTCAACTTATTTATACTTGCAAATAGCTCATTTAAAGATTGTTTAAAACTTGTTTTACAAGATTATTAAAATAATTCTTTAGTGTGCAATTATTATTTGTTTAATAAAATTTGTTTTTAGTTAAAAAATAGTCTTTTGTAAAAATAAAGATAAGATTATTTCTTAGATTATACCATGTAAACACCTTATTCATTATAATGTCTTTTTATATTTATAATTATACACTAAAATTAAGCACTTATTTTTAAAAATTAGCTAGTTTTATTAAATATTTTTATCAATTTAATTTTCTTTATAATAATAATTTTTGTAATTTCAATTATGCATGTTAATAACTATAAAGTTAAACAAGTTATTTATGAAAAGCTTGAGGCTCAATTTGATAAAAAATAGACAATGCTAAACTCGTAAATTAAACAATTTAATGTTAAATATGTTCAAATTTAACTTGATATGGCTCTCTTATCGTCTTATTTTTTATTAGACTTAAATATCATTATCTTACTTACATATTAACTTGTTACGTTACTTATTACATTATTATTGACAAGAAATAGTAATTTTAATTATTTTAAAAAATTCATGAATTAAATTACCTAAAATTAAAATACATGATTAACTGAATTTTAAAAATTTATAATTTGAATTAATTAAAATAAAAATATATAATTTACACTAATAAAATATAAAAAATTTACAATTATTTAATTCAAGGAGATATCATTATCACATCATAAAGAATGATTTGCAATATATTTATGATGTAATTGCAAAAATGGTTTTGCAATCAATTTGTAATGAGATTTTTTTCGCTTTAGAACAAAATTTATAGTACGCATGACTACAACTTTATTTCATTGAAAAATACAAAAGGCCGGAGGGCATTTACGTATGCATCTGTGTACGCACATTACAAATTCCTGGCCAAATGACTTTAACACTATGCGCTGTCCCCCACACAAAATCTAACGGCAACAATGTGTGGGCGTGAGAGGGTTTTCAACTCATATGAAATTAAGACTGTCCAAATTAAACTCGCGAGGCTAGAAGAAACATCCACTCGCTCTATCATCCACTTCATGTCTTGTGTCTTTATCTTGCATTAATTGCTTACCCTACCACTCTAGCAAATTATTTATGACAATAGCATGCTTCATTATGATCAAATCTCAAGTGAAAGAATGAGACATGACTATGTAAAATTGACCCATAAATATCTGTATTACTATATATAGAAAAAAGATTTTTGGTAAATTAAGTATAAAAATTGAATAATAAGAGTGTTAAAAAAGTATATTTTTTTAATATATTTTATATTTTTAGATTTTTCTAATATATTTTATATTTTTCTTATTTATTATATTGTAATTTTTTTAAAATTTTTTGTTAAATGCTATATAGTCAATTTTGGACACATTGAAAATTATTGTCTCTTTACTTAAAAAAAAAAAAGAAAAAGGAAAGTTATTTTCTCTTTTCTAAAACTAACTTCATTTTATACGGACATTTTTTTTACATTTTCAAAGGGTATATAAAAATAGGATTTCTTCTTTATATTGTAATAAATCTTTGTTATGCCATATGTCCTTTTTTTAAAACAAAAAATAACACTTTTCTTTGGCACAATTTTGGCTTATTAATATTGTTTTTTTATTTTTTTAATCAAACAAATAGTGTAATTGTAAAATGCCTAATTGTTTTCACATTGACATGTTGTAAAAAAAGAGACAATTATATATATATATATATATATATATATATATATACATATTATGTATGTACAAAGAAATAAAATAGTTCTGATTAATGTGCATAAATATTAATATTTTTTTTTTCTAGATTGGAGAATACAATATGATTCAGATGTGTGGACAATAAGAATTCAAGGAAGTTTATCCAAACATGTTTAAAGTACCTTTGTCAAAAGCATGTAGAAGGAATCTTATTCAAAAGTTGAAAGCTTGAGAAAGACCCCTCAATAATTAAAGGTGTATGTGAAATAAGACATTACATCACAATTATGGTCCCTTTAGTATATAGAATTAAGATATACAAGTATAGTTGAATTTATTATATGCTCATTAAATTTATTTTTTCATGGCTAAACTTTAGGGCATTTGGTTAATCTTTACTTATATATGGAAAGAAAGCTTTTGAGGAGTGATATTAGAGGCTAATTCCTTGGTAGCAATAATCATCAAGAGATTTTAGTTCAAATCAAAGGTCAAAATATCTAGATTGAAAAACATAAGTTTTCTTTCATGATTACAATCATCTTCAATAATTTGATATGTAGCACCCCTTAAAAAATTAGTATACCCTTTTTTTCTATTTTTCACTTTTGAGATTTATAAATCTTTCAAATACTTTATCTTGAAAAGTTATTAAATCCAAATTAAGACACAGAGAAAAAACTTACAAATGAATTAATTTGAAAATAAAATTGAACCCAAATACATTATTGATGATCCTTCTCATCTTCCTTGAAAATAATTAAAAGAAGTAGCAAGTAGAATTTTAAGGATCAAACAACAATAGTTCATAAATTGCACAGATGTTAAAACGTAGAGAAAAGTACAAACCTGTGCAAAGTGCAACTTGACTACTATAAACATAGTTGATGATACCATGAAACTGAAATAATGGTTCCCTAATTTGGATATTAGGAACATGAGCAATTTTAGGTTAATCCTTATGCATCAATTATTCCTTGCTGCTTTTTTTTGGAAAACCTAAGGTAAACTATCTATCAATAACATTCTTAGCTCAATCTACATCTGTATACTTTTAATGTTCAAATGACTATGCTTTTTGAACATAAGCCCTTTTCTCGGGGCTGACTTTAAGTACCTCACTATTTGATACATTGCATTCATATGACTTGTATTGGGATTTTGCATAAATTAACTCCTAAAATTAATAAAGTATTCATTGTTTGGTCTAGTATATGACAAGTATATCAATTTTCATACTAGTCAGTAATACTTTTTCTTGTCCATTGAACTTAAATCCAAACTTTGTCCCAATTAATGATGTTGAATTATGAGAGTCTTTACAAGTTCTCAATCTAGCATTCTTATCACTGCTAAAAGATATAAAACATATTTCCTTTATGAAAGAAAGATGTCTCGTTTCAATCACACCACCTTAATGCTTAACAAATATTTCAACCAATTAAAAATTTTCATATCAAACTCTTTTGCAAGTTGTTTTTCTAACTTAGAGATTTTGTTTGTACCATTTCTTATGATTATCATATTATCAACATAAATATGGTTTGTATGACCTTTTTTTATAGTTATATCTCTATATCGCCCCATTAAACCTTCCTAACCATGCTCTTAGGATTGTTTTAGACCATATAATGCCTTTTATAGGTCACACACCACATGAGTTCTTTTTGATGCATAAAAACCTAGTGGAATATCCATACACATTTCTTTTACTAAAATTTTATAAAGGAAAGCATTTTTGACATCAAACTTGTGTAATGGCTAATAATGCCATAAGAGACAAGAGGACTTGAACAGTGTTTAGTTTTTCCATTTGAGAGAATATTTCTTAATAATCAACACCATATGTTTATATATATCCCTTTATAACTAGTTTAGCTTTATATATTTTTATTAAGTCATTTGCCTTATATTTGATTAAAAAAACTCATTTACATTTCACTAGCTTTTTTCCCTTTAAGGATAGATACTATTTCTCATGTACTATTTTTCTATAGTGCTCCTATTTTCTTTTTAATTGCCTTTATCCATTTTGGATCCTTTTAAAGCCTTATCTATAGTGGATGGAATATGTTTAAAGGATAATTGGTTCACAAACTTCTCAAGTGATATTGAT
Source organism: Ceriops zippeliana (assembly GCA_037897445.1). Taxonomy (NCBI): domain Eukaryota; kingdom Viridiplantae; phylum Streptophyta; class Magnoliopsida; order Malpighiales; family Rhizophoraceae; genus Ceriops; species Ceriops zippeliana. The sequence goes on from JBAPLH010000126.1 coordinate 1,230,600, forward strand.
AAATTTTGGGTGTTGAAATAATTACCAATCAAGTGTCTTACTTTTATATTCTCTACATCAAGAGAATATCAATTTGGTTGCACTCTATGATTATACCTAAAAGGCAATTTATATCCACTAGAATAATCATCAGTGTCATCAAGAAAAGAGTTTGTACTTTGTACTATAGGATTATTTTATAAAGATTAGTTGTGTACTATAGAATAAGTATTATCAAAAAATGGCTATTCAAGAGCTTCTAAATGAATCAATTCACCAATACCTTCTTGTCTTGTCAATATGGTGAAATGTGGTCTTGATCACTTAGTTTTATTGAATTTGTTTTTAGGTAAGAATTATCAAAACTAGGCTAAACCTTCCATCCTTTCATCATACTATTAAATCCCTTTATGGATGTTTCTAAACTTTCAAGAAAATTTTTTTTGTTCATGAAAGTAACATCCATAAAAATATATCATCACTTGGTGCTTAGATCAAAGCATTGGTATCCTCTCTAATAGGCTCCATAATCTAGAAAAACACACTTAACTGCATTAAGATCTAATTTAGTTCATTGATTTTTATGAAGATAAAATAAGCTACAAACTGAAAGATTTTTGGTGGAAGCATCAAAACAAATGAAAGAGCCATATGTTGTGAGAGTTTATATAGGCATTCTAAAGTTTAATACCAATGATGGTATCTTGTTTAACATATAGACTGCCATAATTATTGTTTCAAACTAAAATTGTCTAAGTACATTTGTTGAAATTTAAAAACTTGTTTTTAGGATATGCTTGTTTTCTTTTTAGCAATGTCATTTTGGTAAGGGGGTTTGAGAACAAGTTGTTTTATGGAACTTATTATGTAACTTAAAGTATTTCTGAAACTCATTATTGATATATTTTCCACCATTATTTGATCTTAAAATTTGAATTTTATTAGAAAATTGGGTCTTGACTATATTGTGAAATAAACAAAAAATAATAAACACTTCATTCTTATTCTTAATAACATAAAGCCAAGTTATATGTATACAATCATTGACAAATATCACAAATCATCTAATACTACATTGTATCATAATTAGTGTTGGCCCCTGCAAATCTAAATGGATTAATACAAATGGCTTTTAACACTAAGTAATACTAAATAAAAAAGAAACATGATGACTTTTAGCTAGTAAACAAGTTACACATTTGTTCTATGACCCCTAGAAACCTGAAAATAAACTTGGGTATAGGGGCTTTATGTATGGGACTGATGGGTGTCCTAATTAGTAAATGCCACAATCAAATTTTCTCTTCTTTGCTAGTTACTTGGTTCATTTTATATCCTTGTTTGAGTGAGAATTTATCAACATAGTATAACCCTCTTTGGTTAGTATCACAATCAATAATCTCTTTGATGAAAATATCATGGAACAAACAGAAGGTGGGATAAATTAGTACACAACAATTTAAATTCTCAATTATTTGTCTTATAAACAATAGTTTATTTGCAAGAGATGGAACTAAAAGTGTGTTTGAAAGGGGAAGCGAAGATGACAATTTTATTATCCCAGCTCCAGTAACCAAATACTTTACACCATCAGCATTTGTAACATAGGTTCTTTTTGGTTTGGTTGGTTTCACAAAATCTTGTTCATTAAACGTTATATGTTCTGTAGTTCTTGAATCATTAATCTAACTATGTTTACTTAGTTCTTTAGAGATTTCTAGGTCACAAGATGTTATGGCAAAGATAGCTACTTGATGAGAGAAATTACCTGCCTTGACTCTCATTTTTTAAGGTATAGGTAAAGTTATGGTTGTATTTTGGTGTTTATTAATGAAGGTAGACTTTAATTGTCTCTAACCTCATTACCTTGCTTTCTTAAATTTTAGTTTATGCCACCACTCTGAGTATCTATGAAGTTTGAAGTAAGTCATTTAAGTATGCTTTGGATTTCCATAGTGGGTAAATCCTCTTTCATTTCCTTGTATTTTTGGTTTGGAGGCACTAAGCCCTCCACCACCTAGTGGCTCAAAGGATGGTGTTTCAATTTTCCTTTAGATATCATTACGACTCTTAGAATAGGATTTTTGTTCCTCTTGACTAACATCATGATTTGCTGAATATCTTTTTGCTGAATAATAACATATGCTTTCTTTATTATGTTAAACATTTGAAGATGACAGACATTTCCTTTAATTTTATCAAGCTGATCATCTAGCCCACCCAAAAAGGTATAGAGTCTATATGCTTGGATGATATCATTATACTTCTTGTTGTCCACTTCACATTTCATTAGATTTGGATATTAAAAATCAATTTCCCTCCATTGAAGGGTATTGAAATATTTTTCAATAGGGCCTCCTCCTTGCTTCATTTTCATCACCTTTCTCTTGAGATCATATACTAGTGAAGCATTTATACCATCAAAAAGGGTCATGGCTACGACATCCTATACTGTCTTGATCAACCATCCTTTTACTGCTACAATTTTTGTCTTCCATTTCTTGAATTTAGGATCCATTTCTTGATGTTGTGGAATATCTATTTAAATAGCCTATCTTATATTTGCCTGAGATGTATGTCACAACAACTTGGGAACATAATTCCTAGTTATTGCCATTTAGCTTGATGCTCATAGTTATTGCTATTAAGTTTTGGTTTAACATCTGGGTTATTGTTGAAGTTAAATTTATAAGGATAGAAATCTCTCTTAGAGACATCTCCACCATGACAGCAAATTTTGTCATTTGTCCTTTTTTTTCCTTTATAGATTTTTGAATCTTTGCTCTAATACAGATGAATTACATGGGATTTTTTCTTATTGAGAAGTTATCTCCTTTTGATATTACAAAACTTTATATATAAATGGGATGATCAAAGCTAGAAATAAGACATTACAACATAATCTCCTAATTAACAATAATACTAAATATCTCTTTAAATTATAGCTTATGCCAACAAATAATACCTTGTTATTGATTTTTTAAAAAGGATTGTGTTATACAAAGAGAAAACAAAAAAATGAAATATAAATCTCACAAACTTAACATAAATCGTCATAGTAAGTAAACTACTTGTCACTATAAGATATACAAAGAAATCCATTGGCATGAAACATGAGTGTTTTTCATCTACATCATCTAGATTCATAATAGTCTTTTGGTGATTATAAAATTTTTTTTCTTTTAAATAAAAAAATAATAAGGTTCATCATCTTGAGCAAAATTTGCAAGATAAAGTTAAACTAAATCAGGGGGATGCAACAAGTGGCCAATATGGCCACATGTGAGACCTAACTCTTGTAAAAACCAAAGCTATGAGAAGTGTTGATAAGGAAAGGAAAAAGTTGCCTTGCCTAAGCAAGATATGTAGGAAGGTAGGACACTACCTACCTATTAAAGTTGTGTACTTCTAGTATATTAAATGATAGTGTGGTTGGAGAAGACCAATGTTACAATTAACTCAAATGGACGAAAAGGATGTAATTGGTGATACTACGTGTGAGGTTAGCCATTATTTATAAAATCTCATATATTGTGTTTTCCTCCTAATTAAAATGTTATAGTTTGGTCTACTTACCCTTATCGGATTTCAAATTCTTGATGTTTTAGTTTTCTTTTTAGGAGTTGCTCTAAATAATGTCTATGGTAGATGGATCAAGTCAAAGGGGAGACTTGAGTGTTTACCCAAAGCAATGTTGAATTGTGAGGCATCTCTTGTCATAGTGGTCGTTTTTATGTTTCACATTGATGCAAATTGTCAACATTATAATGTTAATAATTGTGAATGTTTTGCAAATGGTTTAGATATGCTTGAGTTATTTGCCCATATTGTTTAGTCTAGCAACCGAAACTAGTAGATCTTTTGTTGACATTCAAAATGTATATTATGTACATAAACTGTTGATCTATAATACTTGTCTTTGTGTTTTATGTTAATTGAAAAGTTGTGTTGTTTTAATCAAATTTATCTTATCCATTAAATTGATATACAATGTTTGTACAATGTCTGTCATATATGAGAGTGCCATAGTCACCCATCGCATATATATCCTAAAAGCATTAAACAATTGCTTAATTGAATGAACAAAGGCATTAAACCATATCTTGTCTAAATTTACCTATGATATGTGGTTGGCATTTACCACTCCACAATTTTTCAGTTTTCATTTATAAGAAGTAATCAGAGGCAAGCAACAACATTGCAAAAGCAAGTAACTCCTTTTTCATATATGGGATTCACCTTTTATTTTCGCCTTTTTCACAAGAGACATTTTCATTTTATTTGTTTGTAAAAGGGGCATGTGAAAAAAAAAAAAACAAATTTGTGTTATCTTATTACACTATAGAATTCACTAAGATACTTATTGTTTGCTTTATCTATTTTACTAAAGATTTGCATCTCCAAAGTACATTCTTAATAGATTGAGCAATTTCCAAACTACATCAATGTTGCAACTCTTTAAAATTCTTCTCGAATCATAATGTTGTTGATCCCTTTTCTTGTGGGAGTTTATTTGACACATTCAAAAGGGAGTCAAATTAGAATTTGCTCTTGTTTGTTTTGTTGTCTTTTTTTTTTTTAATTCTTTTTCTAACAAGTCAAAATAACTGTGTCACTGTGTAACAATACCCACCTAGTAAATGCTTCCTCTATTTTTTAGTTATGTTCTGGTTAAGACTAAGCAAAATAAAGCTTGTCAAAGGCAATGGTTCTAGTTAGTTTTTGAACCATTATGCCTACTATATCATTGATTGCCTACAATACTAGGTAAGTGAGGACAACAGTTATCTTCAAAGGACATTCACATATGCATCATTTACATGGGCAAAAGTTCCTCTCCATAGCTGGATGGAGGATGCATGATAGACAAAATTTGACCTCATTATAGTTAGAGTCCCAACAATTGGCTTAACATACTGCCTTTTGATTTAAGTGCTTTCAATCTTCCCTTGTAACTACATCTTGTGCTAAAACAAACACTATTGTTAAAGATAGAATCATGACATTTATTCACTTGCTTGGTGCATGACCAGCCATTTTATCATCTTCATTTTGTTAGGTTCAATATAACTTAAGGCAACTTACATGCAAACTTAGTCATGAATCCAATTTATCCATTCAAAAATGATAATGTCAAAGTATTAGAAAATTAAAGAAATGAGAATGCTATTTTCCTTATTGAGTCTTGATTGCTAAAAATGTCATATCGCATGTATCCCATTAGGTGTAAACTATAGTCATGACTACAATCGTAGCAATAAACTAAGTGAATAACAGGTTCATAAGACAAGTAGGTAAAAATAAAGTAACTTAAAATTGGTACATACATATTGTTTTGTTACAAGACAATCAAAGTTGAAATCTTGAATTCATTAAAATTTGGAACCACCATTTGCAATGACTCATGAAAATTTGGTTCAGCACACAATACTTGTAATACCTGCATCTGCAAAGAAAGAAAAAAAGATAGTTGGAATAGTAATTTTTGAAAAGTATGTCATCACATGATAAATCATTCAACTATTATCACTTCCATAATGTCTGCTTCTTTCCTTGACTTTGTCTTTCCCTATGGACTGTCTATATTAATGTTTGATGTTCTTTCACTTTCACCAAACATAAGTACCAATGCATTGAGTCCTTATTTATTGGAATAAAAATCTGGTCATAACAATATCACATGTCATGAAATTGGATGCACAAAATCAAAGGAAACCAGGAAAGTAGTGAAAAAGAATGAGCAAAAGCTTACGTATTCAACTGTTAGTATGCTTCCCATGTATGAAATTTCTCCTTGTCTAAAATGTTTTATGTAAACATGCACCCCTCGAGTTTGTCTTGTGAGTAGCACCATTTTCTACACAAAAGATATGTGTTCATTGAAACATTGTTAAAGCAATGTATACATTTTCCATAAATGTAATTGAATTAGTAATTGAATCTGTTGATCTTAACATAGATATGGCACATACTGCGAAACATGTGGGCAAGTAACAATCCTTCCGTTCATTAATCCGTGCAATCTCATCTATAATGAGAGCATTGCCAACAACATCCATGATCTAAAGCAAATCTCATTTGAGCAAAAATACCATAATATCAATCTTTCGTTACTTTAAAATTGCAAGTTTACTTGCAATTTAAAATGAATATATACATACTATAGATTTGATTGTTTTCCTTGGCTGCGTAGAAACTAAATCACTCCTTGTGGCATGTTGCTTGCCAATGTCACATATGACCTCACTGCAAAGTACACAAACATATTTGTCATTTTAAAAGACAAAGCAAAAACAGAGCATGCTATACCATCAAGGAAATCAGAAAGCTCGTATCGACATATCTCCTTCGCAGCATTAACCAATTATGGCACTTTCATTAGTCTCCTATATATGTTAAAACAAATTACGCAACAAAATTAAAAAAAAAAAAAGAAGTACACTAAAAATTAACAACAAAGAACAAATTTTGAATCAACACAATGAAAAACTATCACTAAGATTGCAAACACAAATTATAAGTATACATTTTCCACAAATATATTTCAAAATAATACGAAAAAAAAAGACATAAGGAACATGTCCAAAAAACCAGCATTTGCAACTTAGAACCCGTCCTCAGATTTTAGTCTCCTACAAACACATAAAGATTTAGTCTTTTTCTCAGAATTATAATAATCCCAGAACGGGAACTGTGAGGTACAATCCCTCGACCATTTAATGAGATATTAAACTAATATGAATATTCAATTGTACGCAAGATTCAAGGACTTGTTTATGGTCATTTCTTTCCCTTTCCCTTTCATTTCTTATGTACTTATGGTTGCAACGGGCTTTGCTTCCTCTTTTAAGATGTATTTAGCCCAATTCAAATTCTTGCACAATGGCAGCTCCTTCAATAAGCCCACCAACTTTGGGTTGACATAGTAAAATGAAGTGTTTGGGTGAATCACGATGCTTACCATCTAAAGCAAGAACTTGGTTTGAACTCATCATTTGAGGGCACATTTTTCGTTATTATCCACAAGCTTGGAAACTTCAATACTTGATTTTGTCAAATTAAATTGCTTCTCAACATCTTTATCTGTCCTTAAGAAATTTTCAATCTCAACTCCATTTGATCAGAGTACCATTATCCATTCGACCTCAGTTAAGGATAAAATCAACTTACCCTCATGCACATTCAAATGTGAATGAGTGCAATCAAAATTTCAACCTAGGATCTCAATCAATTTGAGGTTTATCATGATTACTTGGAACCTCAACATGCCACCAAACCCAAGTGACTGGACTGCCATTATCTTAAAATCATCAAAGGACTTCACAATATTAATGATTTGCAAAATTGCACACTGTGTTTGAAAATATTTCTATAACATTGAACAAAAACATAATAATTCATATAAGTTGGTTGAAATGAATTGCAAGTAAAATAATGCACGTTTCTATTTTACACCTTGTTCATATCAAATATTATACACATTTCTTTAATGGTAACGAACATTTCTATTTTAGTGTATACAAGAGTTGACGAAATCAGTATGCTAAGTTTTATCAAGTACATCCAAATATAAAAGTGAGAACTTTTATGCATATAGAAAAATCATTACATATAAAATTTTTAAAATGGAGTAAACTTTAAGTTTAGTTTATGAAATAGATTGAATGTAAATTTGCATAATAGTCTAAGTATTTCAATACTTTGATTCCTTTGGATAATATTTGTTTTTCTAAATTCATTATAAACTTAAAAGTTGGTAGCCATTTTAAACTAAATGCTTTTAAAGTTGGCAACTTGCTTAGAATTTTTTAACTAAACCATCACTATACCTTACTATTAAAGGTCTCTTCCATACACTCTTTCTTCCTACATGCACTTGATCCAGCTTCACTTTATCCTAGATCAGCAGCTTGCTTACTAAATCCTACAACATCCTTCTTCTCCTCATATTCACTCATTGTTGTGATACAACACAGTGACTAAAACAGAAAAAATGAGTACCACACAATAGATAACATTCTCCCTTTACAAATATTTGCTCATAAGCACACATAAAAAGCCCAAATGTGTCTATGAAATAATATTGGTGTAATGTTGTGAGAGCATGCAGTAGATGTCTTGTTATGGCCCATAAGACCAATAGAATAGAGTTCCAACGGCAAGATCTATGGTCAATCTTCTATTATTTAATGAATTGATTTTATATTTTACTGAATTAGCAAAACTTTGCTTAAGAAGAGATAAATATCCTAATTGTCTGAACAATAAGCAAATCATAATCACTTTACAACTGATATTAAGGATTAAGGCATGTTCATTTAACTGATACAACAACAAACTATTTTGTCTAAAGTAGAAAGCACAGTACTATATGACAATAAAAGTGTTAGTATATTAGTGGATAATTGCCAATGTACATGGTCTCACAAAGGCAATAACTAAGTCAATCTAATTAAAATTTAGTCATTTGCATCAAAGTTGGTACTGAGTAACAAATATCAATACTTTAATATCTATATATATAAATCCTTGTTTGAAAAATAGAGTATTTTGGATAAGCAACCTAATTAATATAATAGATTTAGACTTAAAAATTTAAAATGAATAATATTTGCACTATGATGAATTACAAAATTAACAAAAGCCCCATCTCTTTCTTTTAACCATAAGGACAAAAACTTTAAACAAAAGAAATTTACAAGTAATTATTATTTCAAATTAGGTATGTGCATCACTTCCTGATAGGAAATCTTTGTGGTTCCTTACTTGGCTACTTGTTTAATCTTTTTCGTTCTAATGAAACCAACAAGTAGCTTATTTCACCCACATATCACTAGATATCACCTTAAATGTTGATATATTCTTCTTAGACATTGTATTCCATGATTATTTGTATGATGAGATGATGCATAGCAATATACCATCATCTCATTGTATTGATCATAAAATCCATGTGAAAATGTCTACTAATTATTTTCTTTCAAGATGCAATCAAAAATTGGTAGGTTTAGGCCTACCTACCATCTTTGACTTTGGAGCCATTAAGAGTAGGGCTAACAAAAGTTTTTGGCTTTATTTTTGTAGATATTGCATTTCTTCCCATTCATGCCTATAATAAAATGTTGTTTAGTAATCTTATAAGAATCCTTAAAAATTTGATAAGAGTCAAAAATCACATTTGCCTTCTCAAACTAACTAGGAAATGCATAATCAAGTCATAATTGTAATTGAATTACTATAGAACCTTGATTAAAGAAGAATTGTTAAATTGTATACTATTGTGTTTGCATAATTCACAACAAGACATTGTGTGTATGCCTTTTGTCTAACTATAAATAAGTTGAATTGCCATTTTCAAATCAAAGTAGAGTATGGCTCTAACCTTTTTTTGAAAAAAAAAATTTACTAAACATTCTGTTACATTTCAAATCCATTTACAATTAATAGAGATGATAATGTGGTTGCATCTGAATCACAAAGGTTATCTATTTCCTTTTAGCTAAAAAGTGAATTCAAGTAAGCTTAAAAGAACTTCCTTTAGTCTCTCCTTAACCTCTGGATCAATCAAATTACCATCTTTATCAAATTTTGCAGGAGGGCATGTGCATGCAAGAAAAACTTTAGGTTTTTTGATGAAATGAAGATCTAGAAAAACTCCAATCTGGCGAAGGTGGTATTGTACTTGCCAAACATGAGAGCCTCTTATAGCTATGGCAACAGCCTTCCCAGCAGTTTAGTGATCTAGATGCCCAATCAATCACATTCTTCAGAGGTGTTAGCATAATCGAAGGAAAATAAGAACTCAGAAGAATAACTAATTTATTTGAACCATACATGGTATTGTAATCAAAAGTAATGCTCGACATCAAAATGACTCCCTTGTTAAACTATTTATCGGCCATAAATGCATTTAATAAGCCAAGCTTTTTATCAGAAAAAAAAAGAATCTTTCCTAATAGTTAGCAAAGGACCTAATTTAAATTCAAAGTAGTTTAATCCAAGTACATTATCTTAACTTGAGGATCTATATTTTAGAACTTCAATGACCATTTTGTCTTTATTTAAATTAACAAGCATTTTCTATTTTCACAGCACCTAGCTACTTATCAATGGATATAGGAGAATTCATGGATCCTGGTAGTTTCTAGAAAGAACTCAATGCAGTATGAAGGGATGTCCTAAGAAAACAAGTTTGCAAAATGATCTCATAGAAGCTTATGCATAAGAAACTTTCAAGATGTTAGTACACTAGGCTTTTTCACTTCAATTTAGCAAATGTGAAAAATTGAAGGTAATGTTCTTATAGAGGAATATTAAAAAGTTGCGATGCCTTCCATTATATTAACAGTATTTGTCATCTAGCAACTTAGGCAATGACAAAGATTCGATGTTTTAGCAATTATTTTACATCCTTTTTCTTCAATCAAGTATATATGCCCCTTTCCTTGAAGATTACAATTTAGTTCATTATCCATACCACAATTAGCTTAATAAGAAACACTATAATTTATTGATAGATAACTCTCCCTCAATGGCCAAAAATGTGATACCCTCTTTTATAACTTAATGATAGAGGTTCCAACTTTGTTGCATACAAAGCCTAAAAAGCATTTCAATAAATCAGACAAAAAAACACCAACGCATAATCTTTATATATATGTGTGTATGCATAAAGAGATAGAGGAAAAGGAAGTACCAGTGATTGAGTAATTATCATTAGGTGAGGTAAAGAATGTTATTGGCCTTAAAGACCTTTTCCCTAAAAGCTTTAAGATGGGGTGGAAAATGACCATCCACTTCAAGATTGGTATTTAGCTTTGGCAATTGAGAAATGTCTATGTATTCAATATGCATGTCTAGAAGAATTGACTCTTGGTTTAGCTTCATTGCTACAAAATAAGAAAATGACACCAACCCATATCCATATATTAAAAAACCCAAATCACAAGTCAAAATAGCAGAGATTTAGCAATTCCCAATACAACATGTAAACCCTTTTATCAAAACATAAACGATTGAAAAATTCATGGATTGGAGTAAAGACATAAAAGGAAAGCTAAAAAGCACATGTATAAATAATGTAAAAGGAAAGAAGATCAAAAGCTTATTGTAGGGGGTGGTGGTTTACTAGATTGAATGAGACCATGGTTAGAAGAGGCTTTTCAAAGAGACCCACAAATAGCTACCACTTTGATACCTCATTTTGACACCTCCTCGCCCTTCTTCTTCATCTCTACTTCCTTAACCATATGCCTCTTTTGCCTCTGGGCGATTCATTATAAGGTTGTTCCAAAAAGTCTAAAAATTTGATTGATAAGAAGTTAGACAACCATTAGAATTGAAAATAATAATAAAATTACATCTAATTTAATTTTTAAATAAATGAAATTGAATTTAAAGAAATTATTTCACTACATTTTATATATACTATATTACTTAATAAGTGTTATTATATAATAATTTTTAATTTAGTTAACTAATAGCTTAATCAAACTAAAATTTAATTAACTATATTAAATTTTATAATTAGTTAATGTAATTTATGTAAATTGATGTTTTTCATTTGATTACAGTTTTAAGTTTTGGTAAACTAAGATTAGTCAAACCAAATTGAAGTGTTTTTTATTTTAATTATATTAAAATTATTATTATAAAATTAGTTATATAAATTTAAACATCACTACATTATTATTGTATCTTAGATTACTTATTTATATTATACATAATAATAATTATAGTTTTTTAATGCATTAAAATTATATTTTTTATTGAAATTAATTTAAACCAACTAATTACTTTACAAAAACCAAATCAAACTAAAATTTTTAATAGTCATACAAAATACAATTTGACAATATGAGATTAACACTAAAATTATAATGGGTTGATTTATATTTAAGAAAATTTTATTCTTTAAATATTTTATATTTTAAATTAAAATAAATAAAAAGATAAATAAATTTGAGAATTAATATAAATAACACTATTACAAATATATATGTTATATTTATTAGTTGTGGGTACAATAAAATTAACATATTGATATTATGATATTAGACACTACAATATAAGCAAAATTTGGAATTATAATATTCTCTGACTATATGATATTTATTTTATTTATTGGGGTTAATATAAAAATTAATTTGAAACATTAAAGATTATAATTAGTTAAATAATAATTAGGGAGTAGTAAAATTTTTTAATAACAAATTTATTTCATCATTAATTCTTAGTGATAGATTTCTTTGAATCAATTGATACCGTAGATAAAGAGGGCTTGGGTGATGGAAAGGATAATAGAGTTGAACTTATATTAAAAATAAAAAAAAGGCTTATTTGTTTAGGTAGGTAATGAATTGTGAAGATGAGATAGAGGCAACATAATTGGATATAAATTTGAAAGCAATGCAAGGAGCTGCCTTCCATAACAAAAAAAAAAAAAAAGAAAAAGAAAAAAGAAACTAGCTTTTAACTCCAAGTACCAAGTTAGACCCTCTTTCAGCACAATACACTTCCAAACGAGGAAAATTTTAAAGCTTAAAACATTAAATGAAAAAGGGTAGAAGTGGCACAAAGAGATGGGTTATAGTGATTTCAAGTCAAATTATTTTGAATTTTAGATTATTTGAATCTGAATTATTTGAATTTTAAGTATTTTAAAATTTAAATTATTTAAATATTAAATATTTTAAAGTTTGAGCCATTTAAATTTCTAATCATTTCAAATATAAATTTTTTAAATTTTGAGTTATTTTAATTTCAAGTAAAGTTAAATTATAGGTCATTAACCTTTCATTCAATACAAATCAAATTGAGTTGGATTTTAGACAAATTAAGTCTAGTTATTTAAATCAAGTTAGTATATCTATTTATAAATATTTTTTATTCATTATTATACTAATATAACAAAATTTTTCTTTTATTTATGAAAAAATAAAAATAATTTGTAGTAAGAATAAATTATTAGTTTTATGTAAATAGGAACAATCAAATAATAAGATAAGTTTTTTGTTTTTAAGAAACTAATATATAATAGTTCATAAAGAAGAGGAGAAGAAAAATCTAAATTTAAAAATAAGTAAAAATATTGGGTTTCTATAGTATATTAAGGAGAGGGAAAAAATTTTGAACTTAAAATATGAAAAAAATTGTATTTTTGAAATTTCAAAATTAAATATATGTATACCATGAAAGTAGTTTTATAATTTTTTTGTTATATTATTTTTTATTAATAATAACAATATAATTTTCAAATTTTAGTTCATATATATCATTGAAAAAAAAACTAAATTAAATAATTGATATTTGATATATTTAAACTAATGTGTCTATTAATTTAAATATGAAAAATAATTTTATAAATAATAAGTATTTATAAACAAAAGTAAATCAAGTAAAAAATAATTTTTGAATTAAAAGTATCTATAAATTTTAATTTGTATTAAAATAAATTAAAATTCTAAGATGGATTTATTTTAAGTTAGCTTGTATTGTTGCAAGTTTTGGGTCACTTAAGTTTGAGTTTGAGCTATTTTAGATTTGAATTATTTCAAATTCAATTTATTTGAGTTTTAGGTTATTCTATAATTAAGTTCTTTAGGTTTTAGGTTTTTTCAATTACAAATTATTCGAGTTTCAAGTTATTTGCATTTTAAATAAAGTTAGATTATTTGATGATCCTTTAAGGAAAATACAAAAAGGGTCGAAGATCAAAGCAAAATAGAGATGTAGGGCATTAAAGAGAAACAAAGAGGGAGAGAGAGAAATTCAATATTTATATTCCATAACTAATTGCATGCATCACAAATTACTAGGGAAACCATAAATGTAATAATAATTGCAACTACCTTATTACTATCTCAAACTTAATTCCTTATTTAGTAAAGCCATAGGCCATAATTGAGTTAGATCATGATATCTCTCTCCCTTAACATCATTGTTCTCCAGGATTAGTAAAAATTAAATTCTAGTAATTCTAATTGGAGGAATGGAAGGTTCTCCCATGTTACCTTCTTTTGGGTCATATTGGCTTAATGATCCAATACTTATATAGCCGCTACATTTTTTTGTTATATAATGCACCGATTGAGGATTGCTACTAATTCTATCTTGAATTGTCCATTTTTACAAACCAAAGAAAGCTACTGATGCTAAAATGTCAAGTTTTGTAGACATCTTGAGTAAGGAAATATGGAAGACAAGATGAATCTTATTATTTTTTAGCAACTACAGTTTACAAACAATTGTTCCCACCCTTCTCAATACCTAAAATGGACTATAATACTTTGAGGCTAAATTCAAATTGATGTGCACCACTATTGAAGCTTTTGCCTATGAGGTTGTAATTTCAAGAACGCCTAATCCTCAGACTTAAAAGTCTTATCTATCTTATTCCTATAAGCAAAAAACTTCATTCACTATTAAATTCATTGTACTTGCACTTTTAGCACCTTAGTTAACACTTGCTACTCTCAGAAGAATTTTGACAAAAAGGCCATTCTTGTTTTTTATGTAAGCAAGGAAGTTAGATAAGGAATAAGATACCTAGACAATGCCTCAAATGGCATCATGTTAAAGACATAGTGGAACATGGTGTTGTATAACCATTCTTTTGGTGATAGCCATCTAAACTAGTGATGACATTGTAAAAAACGCATTCATTAAAGATGATTCTCCATATAGCAATTGAATCTCTCTGTTTGCTTATTGATTTGTGGATGATAGGTAAAGTTGAGATGGAATTTTGTTCCTTTTAACTTAACCATTTTTTGCTAAAACTAACTTGTAAAGATCTTAGTGTAACTTATCATAATTAATTAAGGAAGGCTATGGAGTTTAAAGACTTGTTCAAAGAACAACCTAACTACTCTAGACATTATAAATGGGTTTTTTAGGTCAATAAAGTCGCTAACTTAGTGAATCGGTCAATCATCACCATTACTATATCCTTCCTTTCAAAACTGGGTGGTCTTTTCTATGAAATTCATGCTAATGTGGCACCAAGCTTGTTTTGGTATTGACAAGGGCTACAATAGACCTAAATATAATACAATTTTCCCTTTATAGCACTAACAAAGCTCACACGCTTACACCCACTATTTCATTAACTTCTTTATGCTAGGCCAATAGAAATACTGTTTGAGCCTTTCATATGTCATTTAAATTCCATAATGACCACTTGTAATTGAGTCATGCATCACCTTTATTGATTGAGCCTATAATTCCTTTACATTACCCATATAGATTTTATCCTTCTTTCATAACATTCCTTTCTTGTAGGCAAGTTTGGTGGAATTACTTCTTATTCCTGTGAGACGAGCAATAGCCTCTATCATGTACTTATCTCTTTTATAACTTTGCTTGATGTCCTCCAACAATTTGGGAACAATTGTTATAATTGTTGAACGTCTACATTTATGTCACCAAGATAAAGCATGTACAATTTTGTTTTCATTGCCATTCTTATAGTGCATAATGTAATCAAGCCCCGGTAATTTTGTAATGCTCTCTTGCTACACATAGGCATGTAGACATTGTTAGAGAAGATGTTTAATGCTTTCATGGTAAGTCTTGATAATAAAGTATTATCCTTTCTTATAATGATGTCATTTAGTGATTACTATAATTATTCCTAGTAATTCTTTTTGTACATAGATAATCCCTTGGTCTTGGCTTTAAATGTCTTTCTTAAGTAAGCCACAAGGTGCCACTCTTGCATTAAAATGGCTCATGTCTCAACATCACACGCATTTATCTCAATTACAAATAACTTGGCATAATCAGGCAAGGTTAAAATAAGGGCCTAGCACATGGTGTCTTAGAATTTAAACATTTCTTATGTCAATTGACTACATTTGAAACTACCTTTCTTTCATAATTCTATAAGTGGTTTGTCAATGATCTAATAGTGCCTAATGAATTTGTAGCAATCACTAACTAGCTCGATAAACCTTTGAGACTCTTAACGAAAGTTGGTACTAGCTATAAATGCATTATTTCATTCTTTTAAAGGCTAGTGGAAATGCCTACCATTATGAGTATGTGCCCTAAGTATTCAATTTGTATTTGTTTAAAAGACACTTGGTCTTTTTTTGTATAGCCAGTGTTGCCTTGGTAATAACAAAACTTGTCTCAAATGTTCAATTTGACTCATTATATCAATACTATAAACAAGGATGTCATGCAAAAAACTAAGATATATTTGCATAATAACAAAGCAAAGATATGATTCATCAACAATTAGAATGTTGCTGAAGCATTGTTAAGACTAAATAGCATAACCTTGAACATATAGTATCCTTGGTGAGTTCAAAAGACTATTTTTAATGTATCTTCCTTCTTCACATAAATTTGGTTGTACCTAATGTGTCAATTTGGTTTTTATAAGACTTATGCCCCTTACAACTCATTCAACAGATCATAGATGATCAATATCAAAAATTTTTCCTTCATAGTTATGTTATTTAGGTGGCGACAGTCAACACAAAAATGTCATAATCTGTCCTTCTACTTGACTAATAGTATCAATGAAGTGAATAAATTGTTACAATTTATAGTCAATTAGGAATCAAATATTTCTTACACTTGCCTTTTGATTATTATTTTTAGGTGATTTAGGTACTTGTACAATCTAATATTAATTGGCGAGGCCCTATTCATCAATGAAATTTTATGGTCATGCTTTTAGATTAATGGTAGAGAATGCAATTCCTTGAAGATTTCTAATTTGAGCATATCACTTAGAGCTCTTTTAAAATCTAAGATTATGCTAGTCATGATGGTTGCCAAGAAATACGCCTATGCTTCTAGGCTAGTTTTTTCTTATGATATTTCCAAATTTCTTCTTAGATACCATTGATAACCTAACCTATTAGGTTTGCTTGGCCGACATAATGGATCATTTGTGTCACTTGAAGGATAAGTCATATCCTTATAGTCCAAGACCAATGGGTTGTACATTCTCATGCAATCCACCCCAAGTACAATGTCACATGCTTTAAGTAAACTTATTTGAACCTTCATTAAAGATATGAACTTACATCCTTCACATGAATGACAATCATTTTTTAAATAAGTAATTGTATCTTTATTGGCAATTATCACCACCATTGAATAGTGGTTCAAATTTCACATTTGAAAGTTCTTGCCATTTAAGAATATAGAAAATTATGGGTGTTATTGGTGTCAATGAGTATCATTAATTACTTCCAATTGATGAACTCCAGCATCTTGAAAGTGTTGTTGCCATGATTGCTAATGATGACATTAATCGATATTTTGCTGATTTTCTTCTGATAACTCCATCATTGGCTACTTTTCCATAGCCACTTCTTTGATATCTCATTCCTCATATCCCTCAATCAAATGAAGTTGCCTTTTATGACACTAATGATTGTAAATGCATTTCTCTCTACATTAGTAGCAATCCCTTGATCACTAAAGCTCCTTCCATAACCTTTAATCTAGTTTAGTCATTAAGTGTTTTGAAGCATTTGTGGTTAGCTTATTCACCATTAAGACATCTGAAGTCGAGTGAGTGATGGGTTTTGTTGATCATTTCTTCCTTATTGTCACTTCCACTACCACTTCTTACAAGATGACAATCTCGTGCACCTCCTAAAGGGTCTTAGGTTCAATTAATTTTACAATGGGTTAAATCTCATCACTCAACACACTAAGAACGTTGGAGACAAAGAAGCACTCATTTAAGGATGGATTGCTTGCTAAAGTAAAAAGTGAGGTTCCATAAACTATTCTTTGTCGTCTCATACTAAATCTGTCCACTGTAACTTTTACATCTCCTTTATCACCTCTAAGGTGTACTTAAAGCCATTATGAGATCTGATGGCTAAAGTTTAAGGTTACTTTTATTTTCAATCTAAGCCTTAAACTTTTTAAAAGTGGAAGGAACCTCAATTTTGAGATCATCAATGAAAATGATGAAGTATTTGTTTCCATTCAGGGAATTTATAGTCATGGGTCCACTTAAATCAATATGGATTAGTTGTAGTCTTTGCTTGGCTGTCTATGGTTTACTTGTTATAAAAGGTAGTTTGGTTTGTTTGCCAAACTAACAAATACTACATATGACACTAAGTATATATATTTTAGGTAAATTCCAATAAGGCCATCTTAGCCATGGTCTAAATGCCTGCATAATTGAAATATCCAAGCCTTCTATACCATAAAAGAAACTTATCAGTAGAGGCAGGCTAGGCCTTATAGCTAGCTATTGGCCAATTCAATAAGTTGTAAACCTTTATAGTTATAAATTACACATGTTTTATCCTTGAAGATTAGAGAGCATCCTCTGTTAAGTAATTGACTAATGCTTAAAGGTTTTGAGTGATGCTAGGAACATATGATATATCAGTAATTACCTTGGTACCTGCTGATATGTTGATCTCTACTATGCCTTTCCTTTTAACTTAAAGAAAATAACCATTTCTTATCTTCACTTTGGAAGAGTAGGATTGATCCAAAGATCTGAAGATATTAGAGTCTAAGGACATGTGATTTGTGTAGCCAAATCTACCAACCAAGCTTGATTAGAAAAGCCACTACTAGTAGTAAACAATTGCTTTTTAGATTGCTAGTCATCATTAGCCACTTGAGCCTTGGTCTTATTAAGCTAACCTTGTTGTGGTTGACTTGTCTTGTTCTTGCAAATCCTCTTTGAATGCCTTTTCTTTTTATAGAAGTTGCATAAAACATTAGGTCTCTTTCAGCAAAATTTAGACAGATGGTTAATCTTGCTTCAATGTTCATAGGGTGGATATTGCCTTTTCCCTTCTACCTTGTTTCTAGACCTTTTCCCTTATTTCTTCTTTTGTTATTTCTTTTACTTTTGTTTGACTTGGAAGGCCCTTTCATCTAAATCTTCTTATCTTGTAAGTCTCCTTTGCTTTTTAACTTGCAATGCATTAATCAATTTAGCTAAAGAGAGAGTAATGCTAGGAACATATAATATATCAGTAATTACCTTCGTACCTGCTGATATATTGATCTCTATCTACTATGCCTTTCCTTTTAACTTAGAGAAACTAACCATTTCTTATCTTAACTTTGGAAGAGTAGGATTGATCCAAAGATCTAAAGATATTAGAGTCTAAGGACATGTGATTTGTGTAGCCAATATCTACCAACCAAGCTTGATCGAAAAAGCCACTACTAGTAGCAAACAATTGCTCTTCAGATTGCTGGTCATCATTAACCACTTGAGCCTTAATCTTATTAAGCTAACTTTGTTGTGGTTGACTTGTCCTGTTCTCGCAAATCCTTTTTGAATGCCTTTTCTTCTTATAGAAGTTACATAAAACATTAGGTCTCTTCTAGCAAAATTTAGACAGATGGTTAATCTTGCTTCAATGTTTATAAGGTGGATATTGCCTTTTCCCTTCTACCTTGTTTCTAGACTTTTCCCTTATTTCTTCTTTTGCTATTTCTTTTACTTTTGTTTGACTTGGAAGGCCCTTTCATCTAAATCTTCTTATCTTGTAAGTCTCCTCTACTTTTGAAATTGCAATGCATTAATCAATTCAGCTAAAGAGATAGCATTTGGTCTATAGAATCCTCTCAAAATGAGATCTTTGCCTAAAATCTTTTAAGGATGCTAACCAAAACCTTTTGAACAACAAACTTGTTAGGGAAATTTTCACCAAGGATTCTTATTTGGTTTACAATCTTGAATAACTTGTCACTATATTTCTTAATAGTTTCAAGTTCATTTATCCTCAACAACTCGAATTCCTTTATGAGGTTTTGTAGTTGCATGTTCCTAGTCTTTAAGTTGCTACCAAACTCCTCCTTCAATCTCTTCTAAGCATCTTTGGCCATTTTACAAGCCATAATCCCATTAAAAATGCTTTATACCATAATTGAATAAATGCAAGTTAAGGTTAGTACTACCTTGACACTTGTTCATTATGGTGTTTGATTTGAGCAATGATTAGATTAGGAGGAAGGGGATCAAGTTGGGTTCCTAACTCAATGATATCCTATAAATCAAAGGCTCTAAGATATGCCATCATCATGGCAAACCATTATGTATAATTGTCTCCATTGAACTTTAAAGGTGGTAAAGGTGTAAAGTTTGAGGATGTCATTGCTAATTGTTTTGAATTTTTTTTCAAGGGATCACTCTTGGCTGTTTTGCCACTTGTTCTGATACCAAGTGTTGATAGAAGGGAAGGAAATGGAACAAGATTGGAATTGAGATTTATAAGTTCACAATAATAAAGGTTACAAAAGAAAGAAAGGACCTGAAGCTCATAATAATGGACAAGGTAGAACAAATTAAAGGCTAACTACCTTTCATTAGCTTACAATCTTCATTATATATGAAGATTTAAATGTAAAACATCATTATATTTTTGAATTACATGTACTTGGTAAGTTAAATAACTTATATCAGCCATTAATTCAAATCTATTCCTTAGAATTACAACTTAATGACTTAACCAGTTGCTAATTTTCAAAATTTTAAAATTTAAACATAAGACAAGTTTGATAGTAAAGTACATGAACATGAGTAAAAACCAAAATGTCTGCAATCCCTTTCTTTAGCTGCAAGTAACTGTTAAGGCAACAACTTCAATAAGACTTGAAAGACAAGTATGCAACTAAAAGTAAATGTATTTGATTCCCATGCAAACCAATAATCTACTTCAATGACATGTGTTTCTAAATGTAAGTTGTACTACATCTGCTTAAGGTTTCTTAACTCCTTATATAAAAACTATCCATTTCAAAAGGTTGCGACTCTAAAGCATTTAGCTTGTCCAACACCTCTTACAATTGTTAATTGTGTTTCTACACTTGTTTCTCAATAGTCCTAGGCTAGGTGTTCTCAGCCAACGTTATCTACTTCTTTGTGGCTAGAGTGGAGTGGATTAACTCATTAAATTGATACTCTGAGACCAATTATGACCTAAGGAAAATATAGAGAAGTAAAGAATGGAGCAAAATAAAGGTGCAAGGTGCTTAAGAGGAAGAGAGAGAATTTGGAGAAAGATTTGTATTGATATTCTATAACTAATTCCATACATTAGACATGATTGTCTCCTCTACACTTGCCACAAGAACTCTATCGACTACAAATTCACTAATTACAATGGAAACCATAATTGTTATGATAGTCATAACTACTTCTTTGCTATCTTAAACTCAACTCCTTATTTAGCAGGGCCATGAGCCATAATTAGGCTAGATCATGACAGGTTATGGGTCATTAACTTTTTCAATCGAAACAAGTTGTATCAAGTTAAGTTTAGGTGAATTAAGTCAAGTTATTTAAGTTGGACCAACTTAACTTTTGCCATCTTTGTCTTTTAGAGTATAACACACCAATAGTATCATAGGAGAGGAAAAAGAGGAGGGCTAATATAGGATAATTTATTAAAGAATAGATAAAAATTAAAAAGAGAAACACAAGAATTAACACCCTAAAAAATAATAATATGTGAGAATTGTCATCTCATTGAAAAACTCAATGTCAAATGATCCAATATCATAAGTAGTCTCTCCTTACTAATGAACTAATTTAAAATCTATTTATAGAATTGAAGGACTAAAACTCAATTGGGTTAGAATTCTGAATAATAATGTAAAATTAATTAGAAAAATAATTAAATAACTAGATAAGAGAAGATCTAACTTAATATAAGTCTAATAAACCAAGATATTTATTCAATAATAACGTGCTGTATAATAGATATCCTTTTTCCTTTTTCCCCGTCAAGGCTGGCTGCATGAGTTGGAAGAGATTGAGAGAGACGACGCCATTTGCAAAAAAGTATGATGATAAGAGCAAACTTCCATTCTTCCTCCTTCCCCGCGTGTAAAGCAAAGCTTGTTCAACAATGATATAGCAAAGAGCGGTGGTGGTGAGTGGTGAGGTTGTTATTTTGTTGTAGCCATTGAGAATCATTTTGCAATCTACTAGCAAATTAACTCCCACAAGGATGGCTCGACAATGGACTAGAAAAGCATAAGGGCGTACGTGTTTAAGATTGTAATTGCGTCTAAGAAATCTGCATTGTGAGTCAAAATAAATTCTAAAATTTTTCGTTGGTGGCAGCTCACAACTGACCAGTTCGTGAACAAAATAAAAAAATAAAAAATGCTTGATTTTCATGGCGTTTCTGAGATAGAGAGAACACGCTTCCTTTTGATATGAAATTATCTCATTTTGCCCTGACCTTGCCTGAAGCAACATGCAGCTATGTGCTGACAATGCTGGGTTGAACTCATGGTATATTTCACAATTTACCCGTACCCTGTTAAGGACTCCTGTAATGTTAGAAATAGCGTTCAAATCATGGGCGTCGATTGAAGCGGCTGCCCAACATTATCGTCGTCCATATCATCATTGCAATCATCGCCTTCTTCTCTGCAGAGTTAGCGTCTCACCTTGCGCGTCTCCGTCAGCCTGTCTTCACCGTCGAGCGAACCGAGAAAGTGCTTCTCCTGCCCCTCTTGTCTGGGTCAACGGAGATCTGAGCCGGCGGAGCGTATCGCAGGCCAAAGCAAGCAACATCAACGCGCGATTTCAAGACCCCAGATTCTCTTTCCTTTTAGGTAACCTTAATTCTTGGAACTACATGGCGACAATGAACGATCGGCCAAAGACAGAAGATTTGGAGAAGAAGGAACGCGAACAAGAAGGAGAGAAAAGAGGAAGCGGAGAAGAAACAGCGACGGCCGCCTCGGCCGCCGGTGATGCCGGAGCCTGGGGATAGCTGCGGAAGCGGGTGCGGGAGGTGCGTGTGGGATGTGTATTAAGAGGAGCTCGAGGCTTATAATAAGCTTTATCTAGCCGATTCCAATACCTCCAATTCTAGGCCTTCTTGATGTGTAATATTTTTTTTTTTTTTGGTTTCTTGTGATTGCCTCTGTTTCTCAAGAAACAGAGAGATTCAATTAAACTTTTTTGTTTTTTAAGAAGGCAGAATACCGAATTCTTCTCCTCTTCTTCGTGGGAATTTTGAGGAAGTCAAAAAAAAAAAAAAAAAGCGGAACTTGTTTCATGTGGTAACGAACAATATCTTGCACAATTTATTTTTCAACGATGGGTGTCAAAAGGTAGTAAGCTGTAATTTTTTTCTTACTTGAAAAGATCTAAAATATGATCAAATTCAATCAACCCGCCAATTGTAATTCTATTCCTCCATTATATTAGTGACAGTTTTACATGATGAAAATTGAAAAAAAAACAAAAAAGGAAAATCTTGCTACCATTCAACAGTGGACATTATTACATTCCCGAGGGAGCACAGTGTTGCAGAGAATGCTCTCGTGGGCTCATATGGCTGTGTAGGAAAGAGTAGCCAAATTACACGATCAAAGTGAAGCGGCAAATACTTGTGGCCGCCAGTCGGCTTTCTGAGCGCTAAGCAGACCTTCATGATCTTTGGAGAAGGTTAGATGAACTTCCCACCTCAAGGATTTCAACAAGCTCTCCACTTCTCCTATTGCACTTGATTCATCTCGGACAATCAATTTACCTCCCGGCCTGACTGTTCTGTCAATTTCTGCCATTACAGGAGCAAGTTTGCACCTGTCAAAAAGAGATTACCGTCTGGTTTTTAAGCTCCAACTATGCAAAGCTGACGACAGGCAATAGAAAACAAAAGGAAAAAAAAATTAAAGGAATATCTTTTATATTCTTTTAGTCATAGCTTTTGCCGTAGGAATTGGGAAGGCTTTTTTAAAAGGAATTTTTGGAAAATTGTCCCAGTGATCACATTGATGAAGGGCAAATATCCCCATATAATTACTTATTCAATCTTCAAAATTTTAAAGTTTTCTAGCCCGACAACTCCCGAGATGGACCAAAAGAAAATATGATGCGAAAAATTCTACTAAGCTGACTACGTTATAAAATCATAAATCATACAAATGATTGATAACAAAGAAAGGCAAACACAACGCCTGATTGTTGTCAGTGCCATATAAAATCATAAATCATACAAAAGCAGGAGTTCCATTGTGAACGGGGGAAAGAAACAAAATCCTCGTACTCATAACACAAAAGCCCGTAAACTGGATCTGCTTTTTGTCCCATTCTCACTCAGTCCACTTCTATGTCTTTGGTATTTGAAATTAAGTGGAAGGCATTGGAATTTAATAACGGATTATAGAGTTCCTACATTCGTTGTCAATGCCATTTTTTGTGTGACAGAATTGTGACACATTAGGTAGATACCTTAAAAATCATCTAATCCTTGCATGTCGAGTGTTCTGTAAAATTTAGTCTTAAAATTTCCCTTAAAGTAACATATGTGATTAAAAATAAATACAAGTCATTTAATTTCTCAAAGTAATAAATACAAAAGTAATTACTCATTTATCAATATCACTCAAAGTTAATTAATTTGAATTCAAATTAATTACAGCAATTTACTTTGTTGAGAGGAAGTTGAATAAAGATCAGTAACTATTTAGTCTATAAAATAGAAGTCCATTTACCATCAACATACAAGTATTAGGCTATAAGTTAATATCATAAATAATTGCCGATCAAAATGATTAAATGGGTTTTTTTGCCCAATTTTTTTGCAAGTTTGTGCTAAATAAATTCTTTTATTTGGTATCCAAACCTATACTTTTGTTGTATTGATTACAACTCGTTTTGATGAACGCCCTTAAATAAGTTCGGGTCTTTTGTGTATTTTTAATATGCCATGATTGATAATCTTATGCTAATCACCAAGACTTTCACGGCATGCTTCGAAGGTTACCTTTTCACGTACCCAACCTTTAGAAGGTTGTTATTTGTCACATTGTTGGCTATAGAAAGTTACATGCTCTTCAAGTGAAGGTTATTTTTTTTACCAAACCTTCAAACATGTGTACATGTTTGAAAATCGGATAATCGAAGATTAAGAAAACAGTGACATTCTTGTATGCATTTCTAGGATCATATACATTGAAGTCATGAGGAATTATAATAATATATATCTTTGTATCATGTTAATATGTTATTTAAATGTTACATAATGAATCATCCATGGGGATATAATTACATGTGATATAATTAATGGTATTTACAATTGATTGGTGATATTAATTATAAGGTGGAAAACATGATTTTGCCAAACCTGGAATTGATCATGGCTAAGAACTGAATTATTAATACGTGATCCCAGCTAGACAGTGGATACATTTGTGTAAGTATCATAAAGACGAGATAAAAAAAAATGGAATCGTATATGGTTGATGACATAATTGTCCACTTTGGAATTTAATATGCGTTTATCATGTTTGGTCTTATAAATGTTATTATAAGAAATATTATAATAATGTAAGAGTAGTCACAACATTTTAAATTATTCTAACAATAATGATCGACAAAGAATCACATAAAAATATAATCATTAGATAATAAATAAAATATTAAAGTTTCAATTAATTTTTTAAAACAAATTACTTTACCCTATAAAAAGGTATTTATTTTGTTGAATTAATTAGAATAAATTTTGAATTAGACAATTAAATTAGATTTTTTATACCCATTATATGAAAATTTTCTATTTTAATATTTTGTTCAATTCAAGATATGTTATGACTTCTATTCATAATAAGGTTTAAAATTATATTTTATGATGATTTATTATTTAATGACATTAATATAAGCATGTTTTTTAGTTAATAAAGTTGTTTCTACTACTTATTATAATAATTTTACTCATATTTGAATATTGTTTAGTGACAATTTTATAGACTAAAAGAAAAGATATTTTTGATTTTAAAGTGTATGGACGTGGATTTGGGCTTCTATGTAAATAAATCATTTGTTTCTAGGGAATCAAGTACTACAATTAAAGAGTTGTTTATGATAAGTGAGAGCGATCTAATTGTTTAGACTTGATATTTATTAAGTCTCACATCAATTCTAAGCAACAAAGATTCTAATCCTAATAAATAAAAGACTAAGGATTTCATAAAAATTATTGCAAAACAATTTGTGAAATTTAATAAAACATTGATTAACACCCTAATGAAAAAAACTTTTAAGAACAAACCTTGATAGTTCTAAAGGTTACATGAGTAAAGTTTAATTGGTAATGAAGAAGTCACCTAGTATGCAAATTTAAGAAATCCATAAATAGTTTAAGTAATCTTTCCGATGGTGATATACAAAATTTCACAATATTATAATTTCATATAGATTTACAAAGAATATTACGGATCACTGTATATAACTTAAGGCTTGTGAAAGAAATTATATTATTTTGGTTTCAAATGTAGCTGATATTCTATTTATATACAATAATTTGGAGTTATTACATATAATTAAAAAATTTCTCTTTCAAAACTGTGAAATGAAAAATATTGGTGGAATTTCTTACATCATTGGCATAAATATTCACAAAGATAGATTCTAACAGACATTAGAACTATCTTAGAAAGCTTATATTGAAGAGATTTTAGAGAGATTTAAGATAAAAAATTATTTTTTCATTATAACACTTATAGTTAAAAGGAACAAACTCTTTCTTAAAAAATATCTTTAGAATGATTTAAAGTGAGAATAGATGAAAAGCATATTATATACATCAATAATTGTTAGCTTTATGTATACTCAAATCTACACTAAACATAACATTACATTTGTAACAAGAATTTTATAGAGATATTAAAGTAATCCAGGGTAAAAACATTAAAAAGATACTAAAAATGTTATAAGGTATCTACAAAACTCCAAAAACTATAAGCTTACATACAAACACAATAATTACATAGAGATAATTAGATATTTAGATGTTGATTTGGATGATTGTGTAGATAA
Organism: Ceriops zippeliana; assembly: GCA_037897445.1. Taxonomy (NCBI): domain Eukaryota; kingdom Viridiplantae; phylum Streptophyta; class Magnoliopsida; order Malpighiales; family Rhizophoraceae; genus Ceriops; species Ceriops zippeliana. The sequence goes on from JBAPLH010000126.1 coordinate 1,257,373, forward strand.
CTTGATACATTTTTATGTTTATTGAGGGTAATTTATCTTAGAGAAATATCAATTAAATAATTATTGCTTCTTCCACTATAAAAGTGTAATTCAATACATGCCATAAGATTGCAACATAGGCTTTATAGTTAAAGAATTTTATCACAAAATTATAAATTGTGAGTTTTATTTCTATACCACTAAAGTTTTTTGTTGACAAAAATTATGTTAAAGAGCATGCAATTATAATTGAGCATTTCAATACTCAACTTATAATTGCTGATCCTATAACTAAAGGATTGCTGGCTAACTTATATAAAGATCATATTGGCTATATGAGCTTGTTAGCTCAATTTAAGTTTCATTTCAGACTATATTTTTTTTTTTTGATATTTTGGTATTTTAGAAAGTTTTGGTCATTTGTAAATAAGAACTTATTTCATGTATATATATATTAAGTTTATTTGATACTTGAATGGATTGAGGTTTAAAGTTTTGTCATACAATAAAGTCTTGCCTTAATAAAGTTTTTCATTAGAAATTTACTAACATTATAATACACAAAATAAAATTTTTCCTAAAGTATTGCATAATTGTTATAATTAATTTAGAGACAAATTATAGTTTTGACTATTGATTATTGGTAGTTTAAGTCATGATCATAAATAATTATATCACTAATTTGGAATCATGTAAGCCTAATGGGTGAATGTTAAAATTATCTTTAAAGTGGCTTATATGATTAAAGATGAATATTAATTATTTAATTTTTAAGGTTATATATAAAAAAATAACTACTCACTTATCATATCTTTTAAAATTAACTAGTTTTAGTTTAAACCAATTACAACTACTTATCTTAATGAAAAAATATTGTATAAGGATCAATAACTAATAAAGTCACTAGCCTAACCCATATATATACACCTTTGAACTAGTTGTCATATAAAGATTAGTAGCTTTTTTTTTGAATGGCAAGTTATCATATAAAAGAAGTCTCTATAGTTGCGTAAGGTAGTGAAAAAATCTCTTATACTAACAAAAAAATACAAAAATAACTCCAACATATGACCATCTTCATAAAAAATGAGGACTTAATGGTCTAGCCCACTTGATATGCCTAGTAATCTTTAGATCCATGCCACCAAATTCATATGATAGGTTTTACCCTATTAAGCAAAAATGTCTATAAGTTGGTTGCATTTATAAGGTTAGAAGACAAAATAAACTTGGTTTTCAATTTGATTGTTAATGTTGTAGAACATTGATGAAAACTTCTAAGGTAATTTTTCCTTGTTAATCCATGCAACTATAATGCGAGAATTATTCTTTATAATCAGTGAAGCCTCTTCCACTATACTCTATTGACTCCATAAAACAACTACCTCTCTGATCGCAAAAAAATCTGCCTCATTGATACTAGTAGCCTTAATCACCTTTGAAAACATACATATCACCTTTTCTTTGTCACCTCACAGCACTCCCTTAATGCCTACCACTCCACTCATATTTGTCATTATAGAATTAGTGTTAAATTTATATGTACCCTTTGGTAGTAGTGACTAAACTAAGTCCTATGATTGTACTTTTTCTTTCTTATTTAGTCATCTTCCTTTAACTACCACCTTATCTTAATGTAGATCAAGTCATAGATTTTATTAATTGAGAATGGCTTACTCACAAATAAATGTTCATTTCTCCATAACCAAATAGATCACACAATTAAGAAGAACCTCATTAGTCATATCTTTCCTGATTTGCAACCTTAACTCAATCTAAGCTATGATTCTTATGTACCTTTGATTAAGCTCAAGGCTACCCATAAGATTCTCCATTATTTTAGACACCTACACCAAATTACCCAAACCAGATGAAAATGGAGAAATAGGTGAGCAATTGATTTATGCTTCAAAAAGCAAAGTGGACAACTACAATTACTATCAAAGCTTCTAACCCATTGTAATCTCTCTTTGACTAGAAGCCGATCTAGTATCAACTACCCTTAAAAATTTCCATGTTTGTTGGAGCCAAACCTTACCATATTCTAGCTGCCCTTTCCTCATATGGTAAACGAAGATTGTTTTGGAGATCACAAAAATATTTCACAAAATATTGTCCATCTTACTCCCTTTGCTAAGTAAACCTATCCTTTCCCCTCTTATTGGTTGATAGGCTATAAAAAGTTTTATAAACTTAACATATAGATCAATCTCTTAATTAAAAAAACTCTACTACCACTTGAATTTCTATACCCATCAATTTTGCTCCCACTTACAAAAAATATTGATCAAGCCCTTTTTAAAATAATGTGAAAAGTCTCAGAAATTTCTTTGCTAGTGGTGTATTACCTAGCTATCACTGGTTCCAAAAGTCTACCTTTTTATTATCCCATATTAAATAACTATAGTTAGATTTAGCCACTTTTATGTTCCTATTCTCTTTGTGCCATAGTAAATAAATGCATTTTCATATTAGGGACATTTGCAAGCACCTTGCTGACCACTCCTATGGCCATACTTAACATTCTCCATATCTTACTTCAAGTGCTTTGACCCATTATGCATCGCCTATGTTCTCAACCTTCCACAACCACTTAGATAAAAGGCTTATGTTGGTGTCTCTTAGTTTCTCAAACCCCATACAACCTTGTGTATTAGTTCTTATCATCTTCTACTCCTCATAAAAAGGATCTTTGAATCTTCTTAATCCACTCCTCCACACTCTTCGGCATTCTAAACAATGGCATAAAGTATATCAAAAACAATCTTAAATAGGATTTAATAACACTAGGTGCCCAGCCCTTAACAAGAATCTTACTTTCCATTCTGATAATTTGCTTTCCATTTTCCTAATTATTAGGTCATATAAGGCTTTATCTTGTGGGTTTACTCCTAGAAAAAGACCTAAATATTTCAATGGTAACAATACCACTTTGCATTTCTAGAATCTAGCCCATCTTTGCATCTTTGTGTCGTAGACCTATACTCCATACATAACTATTTTATATAGGTTGATCTTTATTCCCATGCAATATTTGAAGCATTGGAGGATATTTTTGCAATTTTTTGCAAACCTCTCATTTGTTTCGTTAAAAATAATGATATTATCAGTAAACTACAAGTGTGTCAACATAACTTCATGTCTTAGCTTAATGCCTCTGATAAGTCCCATCTCTGTAACCTTTATAAAGATTGACTTAAGATCCTCAGCTACTAAGATAAATAAGAAAGGTAACAAAGGATCCCCTTGTCTTAAGCCTCTAATCATCTTGAACTATTGAGTTGGATTGCCATTGCCAAGTACAGATAGTTTAAGTATAGATATACACTCTCACATTCATTTTCTCCATTGGCTTCCAAATCCCATGTATCTTATTACATCAACTAGGAATGTCTACTCAGATGAATCATAAGTCTTTTCAAAATCAATTTTGATAATAACTCCCTTTGCCTTTTGCTTCTACATCACCTCAACTATTTCATTTGCCACCAAGACACTATCAAGTATGTTTTGTTCCTTCATAAAAGTTGAATGAGAGTCCCCTATAACCTTTTGGATTACTAAGCTAAGTTACCAAGATAGAACTTTAACAAGTATCTTATAAATGCAACCAACTAGCGAGATTGAGTGAAATTGACCAAGTTCTGTTACTTTATGAACCTTTGAGATCATCACTACAAAGATGGAAGTATGTGCTTTTTATAACTTGTCATTGATGTAAAAGTTGTTGATGAACATCATCACATCATGCTTTACCATCTCTTAGTGGTAATTAATGAAATTGAAGTTAAAACCATTCAGACTTGGAGCCTTATTGCTATTATAATCTTTAATAGCTTCCCATACTTCCTCAATTGTGAATGGGCTCTCTAAGATCATATTATTTATCCTATCTAACTTATGGAAAAAACTTTCATTCATTGCTAGACATGGCTCAATGGAAACTCCTAACAAATTCTTAAACTTGGTGAATATAATTCCCTTCACCTTCTTAGGTTTAAAGACTTTTGTGTCATCCATCTTAATAGATTCAATCATGTTTTTACTTCTTTTGTTTGATGCTTAAATGTGGACGAACTTCAAATTTTGTCTTCTTCCTTTAACCATCGTAGTTGAGATTTCTGATGCCACTATTGCTTCTCTTTTCTCATTGTAGTCCAATAGTTTGCTCAAGCCTTTAGTAAGTTTGTCCTCTCTATTTTAGATAGTTGTTGCGTTTCTTGCTTTATAGTCAGCTACTCAATTCTTATTTCTTCTTCCCTTACATTCTTCTGATGATCCAATCTTTCCTTCTTACACTAGGATTTTAGGTAGTTTTTTACAACCCATATTCTACCACCAAAAGAAACACTTGAGTGGCCTAGGACCTCCATCTATAACTACACGACTTTTATCTCCCTCTATAACTTCTTATCATCTATCCAATGATTGAAATATCAAAAAAGTGTGGGTCCTTAATCTTGATCTTTAGTCCTCAAAGAAGCTTCTGAGTGATTAAAGAAAAAAAATGTACTCCCCATTATTTCAAGTTTAGTACGACTTATAGTCATTTAGCTTCCATTAAGAATCTATCTACCTAACTCAAGGAAGGAACCTCCCATGAGTTATTTCAAATATAATTGTAACCTTATATAGGTAGGTCTATAAGTTCCATGTTGTACATAAAGTCCTTCAAATCTTAAATCACCTACTTGTCATCAATAAACCTTACTCTCTTGTCCTTCACCAATATAGTATTAAAGTCACTACTTATACACCATCATCTCATAAATATATTCCATAACCCCCTTAATTTCTTCCAAAAATCCTTTGTTTAGCATGGCTATTTAGTGCATAAACATTGATAAGTACCAAAATTTTGCCTATCGGCACCAATTAGCCTACCACCACCATGAATCAATAAGCCAATAATTTATTTTGTACCTAGAAGATTGACTCCTTTCAATAAATGACTAAGCCACCAATTGCCCCCATAAAATCCACATTTAACACTTGTACCCCTTAACCCCCCATGCTTGTCTCAAAACAATATCGATAGTATTTTGTAGTTTGGTTTCTTGAACAAACAGAATGTTTGGGTTAATATGGTGGACCTATTTTGGTATTTCTCTACATTTCATTGACTGCCCTAAACCTCTCACATTAATAGTACAAATTATCATAATTGCAAAATCAAGTCTATTGCTAACCTAGAGGCTACACACTACTCCCAATCGCCCTCTATCTTTCCTGTTTATATAAGCTGCGAAATCATTAACTTGTCTCCTCCCTTCAATGTCAACCCAATAGCTTCCCAATTTCCAATACTCTCATAACTTCTCATCGAATAAGCTCATTATATGCTTATATATGTTTATTTAATAGTTGTTCATCCTTTGATAGAATCTTCCTTACTAGCGACAAAGTGCCTTGTCGAGATTTCTGAGGTTGCTGACAAACTACATTGGCATGGCTACCTCTGGCTCCTAGCTATCTAGCTTCAATAGGCCTACCTTTACTTCTCTTAAACAATGTCAATAGGGAATAAACCTCCTCATCTATCTTCTCAAAACAAGGTTCTCTATGTCTACTTTTGTTCAAAGTCACATTAGCTTAGACTTTCAACTTATTTTGTCTCATAGGCTACCTTTGGTGAGTTCAAAGTTTGCCTCACCCTCACCCAGTAATGCCAAAAGTACCTTTGATCTTATTGGAGCACCATCATTGCCCTTACCTTCCTCTCCCCTGCATCCTCTATAAACTCACTTCCCTCCCCCTTCCCACTTGCATACATGCTTTATGTTGTCGAAGAGGACGCTAGCGAGTGCTGCCAACCCCACATTAATTGCCCTCCAATGCTGACTGCGCCAGTGCCATCTTTGGCTAGCTAGTTATCAATCCCCCCATAGTGTTGTTTCATTTCCAACATTACTAGGTTAGCCTAATTGCCTACCAAGTCTATTTGGGCTAACTCGATGGCTTTAGCCTAACCTTACAACTTGTCAAGTTCCTATAACTCAATGAACCAGCCTCAATTTGGCTTATCCTGTAACCCAACATCTCAACTTATGGAAAGTGGGCTCTTCAATCCTTTTTGGTCCCCTGAGGTCCAATCCTCCTCCTTACTCATAACACAAGCTTATTCTTTGGTTTAGGTTTGTGGATTACTTCTTGGCTTAACTTCATCCCCCAAGGGCCCAATTGATTGGTCTAACGACTTCTTTACCACCTACCCATCCCACTTTAATTTAGTCTCACTCTCACCCATCTTTCTTCTATGCTCTCCATACACTATTGGCTTAAGGTCCTTGACTACCAGTTGGGAAATTATGGTTACCTACTTGCTTCGCCTACTAATTTCCCTTTTTATCTCCACTTGTTTATTTCCATTTGCCACTAGTGCAGGAATATTTGCCAGTTTGGCCTATTCCCCCATCGCCCTTTTGTTTCAAGATGGCTCCTATTTTAGACTCAAGGCATACATTCTTCCATCGACCTCCACCACCATTAATGTTGGAATCACCACCTTTGTCCTCATTACCACTAAAATGCAACACATTTCTAGCCTCCTTTTATGGTTTAAGCCTGCATCCATATCAAGATACCTATCCTATCTTTCCCCTAGCCTTGCCAGAAATCCATCTAACTAGGCCTACAGGGGGAACCCCATAATCAACACTAATAGTTGTATATCAGATCAGCCACCACCTCTATCATCGACCATGGACTGAATCTTCAAAAGAACTTATAGAGCATCCTCCCTTCTAATCTTAAGTATTAATTTCCTAGAGTTGAAAGTTAGCAAGACCTTCCCTACACCCACTATTGCTACTTTGATTGGATTGTGTGCTCCTTTTTGCAAATGCTCTCGTAATAGACCAATTAGTCTATAGCCTTATGCCATGCCCATTGTACTTTGAAATAGCCATTTCATTTCATTTGTCTTTGTTCTATAAGTTAGCAAAGTTGGTAATGTAGTTTTGATTGTATTCCTTTTTACCCCCAAAATCACTGCCAACGAGCCTATACCATCCCTCCTCCTTTTTGCCACTTCCTTACACATTCTCTCTGCCACCCTCATACCTCAACCCCCTTATGGGTCCTTTAGGGATCACGTTATCCCCATTAAAGTCACACGTCTCCCCTTTTGGTTCCTGACCCAAGGATATGGAAATCTTGCTACTTGAACATCCAGCCAATGATCCTTATACCACTCTCCATTTAATCTCCTCATCACCTTCATCGTGTCCCATCAATCATCAAATTTCACAAAGCCAATACATTTTTTAGCTCTCTACCTTATTCTGTAAGACAATGTCCCTAATTATCCCTCATCATTGAAAAATTTTCCATAGTTCCAGATGATTGAGACTTGTCAAAAATTAGTAATAAAAAGTAACACATTTCTTGCCATCGAATTCATTAATAGCCAAAAACAATTTTTGTTAATGGGAAAGGAACACTAGATGGAAGTACCATTGGCAATATGGCAATAAAGAATCCCTAAAATAGCATATCTTTAAAGTTGAAGGATAGATTAATAGTCTCTCATTCCCTTTAAACTCATCACTCGTTAATGATAAAATTGGAAATGGTGATTCGAGTAGCACTGCACCATTATAAGGTCAAAAGGCCAGAGGATTAACATTGGAAGATTGATGGCTATTCTATCACACTTGGTTGTTACAATAAGATGAAACAATTTGCCACTTCTCTAAAACAATGTGACACAGTGACTTGCCAGTGGTAGATCAGGAATGATCAAATCAAGAGCCAAAATTGCCCTATATTAATGTTATTATCGAAGAGTCAACACTGTTGATAGTATGGATTTAAAAATACCAATTCACTGGCATTAATGCTCCCCTCTTTACTTTCTCTCTCTCTCTCTTAGATATTTAACTGTTAGTTGTAATCAAAATTTTCAATTCAAGTTATAATTATATGTTTGTGTCAATCATAATCCTTAAGTACTTTATTAAAATCAATAAGGATTAGTCCAATTGACAATGAAACAAAATCTCTTTTCTTAACAACCAAAAAACATTTATCCAAAAGTATTCTAAGAATAATATCTTTAGATTGATATAGGAAAAAATCCAATAGTTATTAGTCTATAAAATAGAAGTCTATGAACCATTAACTTATCATTTTAAAAAGTGTTAGACTATAAGTTAAAAAAATTAGTTAATATCATAAATAACTGCTAATCAATATGATCAAATGTGTTTGTTGCTTAATTTTTTTGCAAGTTTATGCTAAATATATTTTTTTATTTGCTATCTAAAGTATACTTTAGTTGTATTGATTACAAGTCATTTTGATGAGCAACCCTTAAAGAAATTCGGGTCTTTTGTGTATTTTTAATATGCCATGATTGAAAATCTTATGCTCATCACCAAGACTTTCATGAAATGCTTTAGAGGTGATGGAAACCATACCATACTAGCTTAAATCAACAATGGAGTTGATGCTTTGCAAAATCTTGGACCACTAATGATAAAGGCAAGGTAAAAGAAAATAAAGGAAGCACTTAATAACTTGTTGTGCAACATTTACTTACAGGAAATTGCTTGACATGAATTAAGGATGTTAGAGGCTTTACCAGGGCTTGCAAATGTGTTATCTATGGAGGAATATGAAAACCATAACCTTGGGAAGGAAGTTAGAGTTGACAACCTATATGTGGGCATTTAAATAGGTTATTTTCATGAGTTATATATAGTGAGTTGGACAAATTTTAGTATCTAAATGGGTTGTTTTTATGGGGTTTTATTATTATGTAGTGTGTTGGACAAATTTCATTAATAAATTCATCTTAATAGTTAGGGTTTTTGGGGGGTTAGCATATAAAAAGGGAAAAATGATAACTGGAGGAGACAAAACTTTTTTATGAATGAATAAGCTATTTTCTGTAGTTCTTTGAGAACTAATTCTAAACTTTCATACTTAAGTTAGAATAATCCTATACCAACATTTGTGTTAGGTTTTGTTTGTATATAATTGAAGTCTGTATCATTTAGTATTAGAGCTTTGGCTCTAACTCAGATTAGTTATCGTTTTATCATTATCTTTTTTGTGTGTTCTTTATTGTTGGTTGAATTATCAATAAACAAAAAAAAATTGTGTGTTTCTTGTGTTTCGTTGCTGTTGTTTATTTGTTTTGCAAAAATACCATTAGTTAACCAAACAAGAAAAACAAACCATGTGTTTCTTGTGTTTCACTGCTGCTATCATTTCTTCTATAGAAATACCCATTAGTTGACCCAAAAAAGAAAATAAAATTGGCTTCATTGTTAAAGTGGTCATTTACTCAATTATATTTGATAATTGATTATTTTCTAATTGCACTACTTATATCATCAAATTCCTTATCATTATGTTTGCTTTATTACCTGTCTTCCTTGATCATGTCACTTCTCTAAAGAGGTAAGTTTAAAATTGATATATCTAAGTTTTGTTTGTTTTGAATTTAGTTTGTCTAGAACTATTAAAAGAGCTTTTAGAGTCTTGCATTTCATTATGTGAAATGCAATAGTTGAGGACTAGTGTAGTTAAGTGGAGAGCAAACACGTAAGGGAGTAAGTTTTGTGAGGTATATTCTTTATTTACTAATAATGTCATAGGTACAATGTCTAATGGTGAAAAAGGCAATTTCCCACATGGAGAGGAGGAAATAGTTATTCTAGACTTCAAATTGCTTGTGAAATCCTTAAAACATAAGTTTGATAGGATTGACCAAATGTTTTGTGAAGTCAGGGATGGGATGATAAAATAGAAGGGGAATTGAGTGTAAATCTTAAAAAGCCAATTGAAAGGGTTGTAAATGAGCAATTTGAACATGATTTTAGTGAAAATGGTGATGATTATTATGATGAAGGTGATAATACTAGTAAAAAATTTAGAGGTGGATTTAGAGGAGGATGTGGTAATAAGAATGGTAAAAAAGTACAAGGCAATGGAAAATTTTATGATACGTACAATAAAGGTTGGGATAACAGAAATCGAGTGGAAAAAAGAATAAACAGAAATTTTGAATAACATTAAAATAAAGGTTCCCTCTTTCCAAGGAAAAGCTGACCCAAATGTATACTTAAACTGAGAGAGAAGGGAAAAACTACTCTTTGATTGTTATTACTTTTCTAAGGAAATAAAGGTCAAGATAGTTGTGATTGAATTTATTGATTATATAGTATTATAGTGGGACCAACAGATTACTACTAAAAGGAAGAATTTTGAAAAACCAATAAAAACTTGAAATTAGTTTAAGACTGTGATGAGAAGGAAATTTGTTCCTATCTCTTATTATCGGGATTTGTATAACAAGTTGCAGAGCCTTACATAAGGTTCCAAAAGTGTGGAATAATACCATAAGAAGATGGAAATTGTTGTGTTTAAGACAAATTTAATGGAGGATAAAGAGGCAACTATAGTTAGGTTCCTCCAAAGGTTGAATAAAAGCATAACAAATGTGATAGAATTACAATACTGTGTAGAGCTTGAGGACATGGTACACATTACCATGAAAGTTGAGAGGCAGACTAAGTTCTTTCAAAGGTTGAATAGAAGTATAGCTGATGTGGAAGAATTGTAACATTGTGGAGAGTTTGAGGATATGGTACACATTGCTATAAAAGTTGAGAAGTAGCTTAAAGGAAAGAGTACTTTTAGATATAATCATAACTTAAGATCATCTTTTTGGAAGCTAAACTAAGGGAAGAAGGAATGAAAGTTCAAATTTGAGGACAACCTTAGGGATGACTCCTAAGCTTAAAACTAATATACATAAACCAAATACTAGTAAGGATAACCTTAAAAAGGGCAAATTTGAGGATAAACCTAAAGACCCTTAAGGAAAAACTAAAGATATCAAGTTTTTAGGCACTTTGGTAGAGGTTATGTAGTGTCACAGTGCCCCAATGAAAGGTTTATGATCCTTAGGGAGGATAATGAATATGAGATTAGGAGTGAGTCTAGTGATGATGCTTATATGCCACCATTAGTAAATGCTAGTGATGTTGATGAGGGAGTAGAATACCCAGAGCATGGTGGGAAACTGTTTGTGGTATAGAGAGCTCTTAGTGTACAAGTTAAGGAAAGAGATGATGTTGAGATGCAGAGGGAGAATATCTTTCATAGTAGGTGTTTGGTAAAGGATAAAAATTATAACTTGATTATAGATAGGGGTAGTTGTACCAATGTAGTGACGAAGTTGGGTCTACCCATAACTAAACATCCTAAGCTATATAACTTGTAATGGTTAAATGATAGTGGAGTGATAAGAGGAACTAAACAAGTTGTGGTTCCATTTTCCATTGGTAGATATAAGGATGAGGTATTTTACAATGTTGTACCTATGTAGGCAAGACATTTATTATTAGGTCATCCATGGCAATGATAGAAGAGTTTTGCATGATGATTACAAGAACCATTATTCTTTCACCATGGATGGAAAACCATTCACACTTGTTCCATTGACTCTAAAATAGGTGTATGAAGACTAGGTAAGACTTTATGAAAGTGAGCAAAAGAGAATGAGTGAAAAGAAAGAGAGAGTAGAAAGAAAAGAAAGTGAATGAGAGAAAAACAAGTTGAAAACACTTGAGAGTGATAAGTACAAGAGTGGTCAAGTTCAAAAGAGTGACGATAAAAGAAAATGAGTGAGTGTGTTTGCAAAAGAAACAGATATTCGGGTTGTCTTCCAAGTTAGGCAACAAATGATTTTAATACTTTATAAGGATTTCTATTTCTTTAACACTAACTTTGATTCATCATTACCTAGTACTATTTCATCTTTGTTGTAGGATTATAATGATGTAATCCCTAAGAAGATCCTAAATAGCTTACCACCAGAGAGAGGGATTAAACATCACATTGATATTATTCTTAAAGTTCCCATTCCTGATAAGCCAGCATATAGAAGTAATCCTGAGGAAACAAAGGAGCTTCGGAGGCAAGTTGATGAGTTGATAAAGAAAAGACATGTAAGGGAGAGCATAAGCCCATGTGTAGTGCCAGTGTTGCTTGTGCCAAAGAAAGATGGATCTTGAAGGACGTATGTCGATTGCAGAACTATGAATAAAATAACAATTAAGTATCAACATCTTATACCTAGGCTTGATGATATGCTTGATGAATTGCATGGTGCTTGTTACTTCTCTAAAATTGACCTTAAGAGTAGGTATCATCAAATTAGGATAATGGAAGGTGATGATTGGAAAACTGCATTCAAGACTAAGCATGGTTTGTATGAATGGTTAGTTATGCCCTTTACTTTGACTAATGCACTTAGCACTTTTATGAGATTAATAAATCATGTTTTATGACCTTTCTTCAAAAAAATTTGTTATGGCTTATTTTGATAACATATTAGTAGTATACAGTAGGAATTTAGAAGAGTATGTTAAACATTTGGGTTGTGTGCTTAACGTGTTGAGAAAAGAGAAATTGTATGCCAATTTGAAGAAATGTCATTTTTGCCAAAATCATGTCATTTTCTTGGGTTATGTTGTGTCTACTCATGGCATTGAGGTTAATAAAGAAAAGATTAAGGCTATTTAAGAATGACTTAAAAGTGTAAAGGTGTGAGAAGTTTTCATGGTTTGGTTAGCTTTTATAGAAGGTTCATTAAAGATTTTAGTACCATAGCTGCACTATTGATTGAGGTAATTAAAAAGAGTGTGGGTTTCAAATGGGGTAAGGAACAACAATATGCCTTTGATTTGTTTAAGTTTAAGTTGTGTAATGCACCACTTCTTGCTTTGCTTGATTTTTCTAAGATCTTTAAAATTAAATATAAAACATTGGACATTAGGATTGGAAGAGTTCTTATGCAAAAGGAATGACCTATTGCATTCTTTAATAAGAAATTAAGTGGAGCAACATTGAATTATCCAACTTATGATAAAGAAATATATGCACTTGTTAATACTTTAGAAACGTGGCAACATTACCTTTAGCCTAAGGAGTTTGTAATTCATACTAATCATGAGTCTTTAAAACACATAAAGGGGTAAGGCAAGTTGAATAAAAACATGCAAAATGGATTGAGTTTATTGAATTCAATACAAATCAAGTAAGGAAAATGTTGTTGTTGATGCATTGTCACGTAGATACACATTGATTAGCACTTTTAGTGTTAAGTTGTTAAGGTTTGAGCATATTATTGACTTGTATACTAATGATGCTGACTTTGGTAACATGTATGTTGTATGTGAGAAAGTTGCTTTTGGTAAGTTCTATAGACATGAGGGGTATTTGTTTAAAATAAATGTTGTTCCCACAGTTTTGTATGGGTTGTAATTGTTATCAAATAGGTTTAAGTGTGTAAGAAAGTAAAGTCACATGGAAGGGCAAGAAGGTAAATCCACATGGAAGGGCAAGAACATAAATTTGCCGCGTAAGCCCTAGAGGGGCAAGAATGTAAATCCGCCGCATAAGCCCTATTAGGATTTCATGGAAGAGAGTATATAAAGACCTTAGAAGACAAAACTAGGGTAAGGGCAATACAATTGAATACACGGGAAAACCTAGAGAGAGAAACCGTCAAACATAAGAGAAAGGCCAACATAATTGAATACACGGCAAAACACCAAACCCTACACAGAAGAACACTACCTGCAAAAGAAAATAGTAGCCAGAGTGAACAGTAGATGTCGAGTGAACAGTATCCGTCGTGAACAGTGTAACCGTCGAGAGAAAGAGGAGACGGTCGATAGTTGGACTAAACAAAGAACAGGAGCTCGTCAAGACAGAGAAAGAGAGATGACGACCAAAAATCAAAAAAGAGAGGCGACGGCCAAAAATCGGAAAAGAGAAGATGACGGCCAAAAATCAGAAAATGGGAGCAACGGCAGAACGTCACGGAAGAGAGAAAACCATTGAAAAGGGACCGTCAACAGCAAAGAGAGAGAAACCCGTGCGTGACGACAGACCATCGGCGCACCAACAGTTGGCGAGGAAATGACACTGCAAAAGAGAGAAACGGGTAAGACGAGACCAAATCGGGAATCGGGGAGACTAGATCCGAGCTAGAATAGGTGAGATGAGACCAGATTAGGAATGGGTAGGACCAGATTTGAGCTGAAACGGATAGATGGTAAGAGAGAGAAATCCGACGGTAAGAAAGAGAAATTCAAAGGTAAAAGAGAAATCCGGCTGGACAGCAAGAGAAAGAGAAACGGATAGGCGAGTCGTGAGATAGTGAGGTCGTGGGGCAAGGAGACGGGTGAGATCGTGAGACGGTAAAAGCAAGAATTGTGTGAGACAATGTAGAGAAAGAATTCGGTGAAGCATTCAAAGAACTCAACGTATTTCCAGACTTCTTCAAGAGAGGTTAAAAAGCGTTGCGATGAACTTCTGAGCGGCAGTGGAGCAGCCTTTCAATTCAATAGAGGCAAGACAAGTTAGAAAAAGGGTAGACACAGTAAGTGACACTCTTTGTATTGTACTTGCTTAGTAATTGCAATAATGAAAGGAGCAGAGGTTTAAGACATCCATTGTAACTGGAATTCTCAAGTATAATGGATAGTCTCAGTAAGGGAGAGTCCCTACCACCGTGGATGTACATCACGTTGATGAAACCACGTAAATCTCGTGTGTCCTTAATTTGCTTTACATTCTGTGTTTTGAATTGAGCTGTGAACGCAGATAAAGTATCAGCCAACCCATAACCTAACAAAGACCTAAACAAGAACATCTGAATTGTCTATTAGGCAAGGTGTCTGAAAGGTGACTTTGGGAACTATTGTGATTAGTAGGTAACAATAGATCTACTTTAGTCGAATCTAAGAAAGAGTTCACTTTTAAGAAGAGGTTGAAGTTGCTCACTTACATGCGAATTGCGAATTGTGGTGATATTGATTCAATCCCCCTCTCAGTATCACAAACTAATAGATCCTAGGGAGAAGTTGGGAACTTCAATTGGTATCAAAGCATAGGTTCACCAGTTTGAAGCTTAACAGCTTAGTGTACTAGTTTGAAGGGATCTAAAAGTTTGACTTGTTCAACATACTGAGAAATGGAAACTGGTACTAGCACTAGTACCAATTACAACAAAAAGGTTCCAATCTTCAACGGAACCAACTACCATATGTGGATAGCAAGAATGTATGTGGTATTTGCAACCATGGGCATGAACGTGGTGAAATGTGTACAGGAGGGTTTTGTGGTTCTGGAAGAAGGTAAAGACCCAACCCCAGAGGAGTTAAGGCAGTTTGAGATAAATGGAAAGGCCTCAAATGTCATCATTTCAGCATTGACAAATGCTGATTATGCTAAAGTGATGGACTGCAAATCTGCTAAGGAGATGTGGGACAGATTGCAGAAGGTCTATGAAGGTGATGGCAGAATGAAAGAGGCTAAGCTTCAAGTATTCAAGGAGAGATATGAATCTCTCAAAATGCAGAAAAATGAGACAGTCCAAAAGTTCTTCACCAGGGTTATTGATGTTGTAAACGATCTTAGAAGTCATGGGAAGAACAAGAAGGACTTATCTATTGTGAAGAAAATTCTGAAAATTCTGCCTGAGAGGTATGCCTTAAAGGTAGCAGCCATAGAAGAGAGTAGAGGTCTTAATTCTATGTCTCTACATGATCTCCAGTGCAATCTCATTGCATATGAGGTGAGGATAAAGTCAATTGAAAGCTCTACAACAACGAAGGTATCAAAGGGGGCAACTTTCAAAGCTATAAAATACTTAAAGATAAAAGAAGAGGAAGAATCATCCAGTGAGGATGATGATGATGATGAGGAAGAAAGTGAAAGTGAAGTGTTGGCATACTTCACAAGGAAGTTTAAAAAGGGGTCTAAAAAGGAAAAAAGACAGTTGTCCTTGAGATGTTATCGTGGGCAGACTGGACACTTTGCTTCTCAATGCAAAGTGAAACTTGATGATGAAGATGAGGATGGTGATGATGAATAGAATTCAAGATGGAGAAGATCATCATTCAAATCAAAGAAGTCCAGCAAGTCGTCAACCCACAGAAGAAGAAGAGTGGCTCATTCAAGAGTTATATGAGTCAGACAAAAGAAGCTGATGAGGAGGAAGATGAAGACTCATCGGATGAGCATGCCTTTATGGCATTAGCTCAAGGTGGTAGTTCAACCTCTAAAGAGGAAGAGGAGGTTGATGAAAAAGAACCAGATCTTGAAGCTAAGTTGGAAGTAGCTTCAAAGGAGATAATTAGAAAGGATAGAACCATAAGAAGCTTGGAGGCTCACATAGAACAAGTTAAAGCAAAGTCTGAGGAAGTTAAAAGTTAAAAGGATGAAATAAGGGCTGAACATATTGATTTGAAGAGAAGATTTGAAGAACAAATCAAAATATGTGAAGACCTTACTATAGAGCTTGGCTCAAGGACTTTAACAATTGAAGAAATGGAGATAGAGTTGCTAAAACTTCAGCAACAACTCAAAAAGAGTGAGAAGAACTTGCAGAATTTTGAAGTGGTAAAAGAAACAAGCTCTGCAAGAGAAAAGAAGAATGAAGAGAAAGTGCAACAATCTGATGCTGCACTACCTAAAGACAATGAGACTTTGCCATAAAAGTTGAAAGAGAAGGTTGTGACTCAGGAGAAGATAACTGAAGAAGAGAAGATAGTTATCAAACCAAAGCTAAGGCCGAAAAGGATGTATGTGGTTAAAGAGCAGCAGCCCATAGCTGCTAGGTCTCAGAAAGAAAAGAAAGTCAACTAGCAAAGGGCTATGACTGAACAGAAGAAGGAGAAGAAGGTGACTGAAATGAAAGTCACACAAGCAAAGAAGCCAGCTACTTTGCCTACACAGCAAGTAATGAACATAAGAAGACAAGTTGTGATCAAACCCACAAAGAGGCAGTGTCATGGTCATTGCCTTTATTGTGGAGTCTAGGGTCATAAGGCGAGTAACTACTGGTGAAGAAGATCAGTATATGTCTCTAACTTGAGAAGATATGATTTTACATATAGGGGGAGACAATAAAAAATTCAGAGGAGAACACTTGTCATGAGTTCTTGCACATACTGTAAAAGGCAAGGACACACTGACAAGGAGTGTTGGTGGAAGCCCAAACCAATGGTTTCAAAGAACAAGTTTGCTATATTGGCAGACTTGGAACAGTATGAAAGGTGTGGGCAGGATAGCCATAATGCCAAGAGATGCATGACACTTCTCCCTGAGCAAGAGAAGGCACTCAATGACATAGTGAAAATAAGTGGTGCAGTCAAAGCTAAGAAAAAGGAGAAAGCTATCTTCCAACCAATTCAAAAAAAGGAATATAGAGCAAAAAGGGAGGTGGCTAATATAGCTGAAATTGCACTAAAGGCTAATTGCAAGGATAAGCAGTGGATCCTTGATAGTGGATGCACTTCGCATATGATGGGAGACAAGAGTAAATTATCAAAGCTAAACAAATCAAGAGAAGGCAGAGTCAAGTTTGGCAATGATGATTCACTCAATATCAGTGGTCAGGGGTCAGTGAATATTGGAAAATGAAAGCTAAAAGATGTTCTGCACATTAAAGGACTCAGATATAATCTAGCATCTATCAACCAACTATGCAATGAAGACCATAAGGTAATATTCATAAAAACAGGTTGCCAGGTAAAGAGTAAAGAAGGCAATACTGTTGTAGCCAGGAAGAGAACAACTGGAAATATGTATGTGATTGATAAGGACAAGACAAACAGCTGTTTACTTACCAAAGAAGAAGAAAATCAACTCTGGCGGCTGGAACACTTATCACAGAAGAACATGAGGAAGCTAACCATTACTCATGCAATCAGAGACATTCCTAAACTCGGGAGAGAGAAGGAGTATGTTTGCTTAACATACTCTAAAGGAAAACATGCCAAAAAGCAGTATAAGACCAAAAAGTTTAGTTCTGAAGCAGTGCTTGACATTATGCATATTGATTTGTGTGGACCGATGAGGACAAAAGGGTTGAAAGGTGAGAGGTACTTCATTTTGTTTGTTGATGATTATTTGAGAAGGACCTATCTCATGCACCTCAAACACAAGTCAGAAGTTTTGAATTGCTTCAAGAGATACAAAAGATTGGCTGAAAATGAGATTGGAAGGAAGATCAAAGTATTGAGGTCAGATCAAGGCACTAAATTTACAAATGAAGCTTTTGAAGATTACCTTAAGAAACATGGTATTCATCATCAGATGGCAGCAGCATGAACACCTCAACAAAACGGGGTGGTAGAGAGGAAGAATAGAGCTGTGGTTGAAATGGCAAGAACTACTACTGGAATCCAAGCTTCACACAAGATTTTGGACAGAAGCAACATTTACAGCCGTACATCTACTGAACAGAGTTTTACTAAGGCCCAACATTGATCAGACTCCATATGAGCTATAGAGTGGGAAGAAGACAACAGCCAAGTATCTCAAAGTCTTTGGCAGTCCATGTTTTGTGAAGAACAAGGAGCAAAACTTGGGAAAATTCAATGCTAGGTCTGATGAAGGCATCTTTGTGGGATACTCAGAAAAAAAAAAAGGTTATGGAGTTTTCGTGCATAAATTAGGAAAAGTGATCACTTCAAGTTATGTAAGAATATATGAGAACTGGAAAACAATGCAAAATAGAAAAGATGACTTCAATGTAGATGAAGAATCAGACCAACCTGAAGAAAAGGAACAAGAAGTAAGTTCAAACTCGGAGAAGAGTGAGTCTGAGGATGAAGAAAGAGATCCTCTTGCAACTAAGACTGTGCAAGAAAAAAAGCCAAAGAAAATGTGGACCAATGCTCATCAAGAAAATCAGATCATAGGTGACTTATCAACAAGAGTTACAACAAGAAAAAGAATTGTGGGAGCTACTACTTTACTTTCAGAAGTTGAACTTAAATCTGTTGAAGAGGCTACACAAGATCTAACTAAACCTTTGTCCACAAAGCTGTTTGAAAAGCATAGATTGAGTCTATCTGTGCAAATGCCTCCTCAAGCCTGAAGTTCAGGTGAATCCTCCATCTCTACTTTGCGAGTTTTTTAGATTTGTAATTGGTTGGTAAAGGGGGAGAGAAGCAACAGTGTAGTGGGAGCTATTAAGAATGGGGGACTGCATATTTAGGGGGAGTTGAAACTGATGCATAGTGACTTTTGTTATGAGTGTTGCCAACAATTACAAAGGGGGAGATTGTTGTTCCCATAGCCTTGTATGGGTTGTAATTGTTGTCAACTAGGTTTAAGTGTGTAAGAAAGTAAAGCCACATGGACGGGGAAGAAGGTAAATCCACATGGAAGGGCGAGAACGTAAATCTGCCGCGTAAGCCCTATTAGGGTTTCATGGAAGAGAGAGAAAGAGAGATGACGGCCAAAAATCAGAAAAAATGAGCGACGGCAGAACGTCATGGAAGAGAGAGAACCATCAAAAAGGGATCATCGGCAAAAAAGAGAGAGAAACCCATGCATGATGACAGATACTGGCACACCAATGGTCAGCGAGGAAATGACACGGTAAGAAAGAGAAATGGGTAAGACGAGACTAGATCAGGAACCGAGGAGACCAGATCCAAGCTAGAACGAGTGAGACGAGACCCAATCGGGAATGGATAAGACCAGATCCAAGCTGAAACGACTGGACGATAAGAGAGAGAAGTCCGACGGTAAGAGAGAGAAATTCGGCTGGACAGCAAGAGAGAGAGAAACGAACAGGCGAGCCATGAGACAGTGAGATTGTGGGGCAAGGAGACGGGTGAGACCATGAGATGGTGAAAGTAGGAATTGTATAAGATAATGTAAAGAAAGAATTCGACGAAGCATTCAAAGAACTCAACGTATTTCTAGACTTCTTCAAGAGAGGTTAAAGAGCATTGTGGTGAACTTTTAAGCGACAGTGGAGCAGTCTTTCAATTCAACAAAGGCAAGACATGCTAGAAGAAGGGTAGACACAGTAAGTGACACTCTTTGTATTGTACTTACTTAGTAATTGCAATAATGAAAGGAGCAAAGGATTAAGACATCCATTGTAACTAGAATTCTCAAGTATAATGGATAGTCTCGGTAAGGGAGAGTCCCTATCACCGTGGATGTACGTCACATTGACGGAACCACGTAAATCTTGTGTGTCCTTAATTTGCTTTATGTTATGTGTTTTGAATTGAGTTGTGAACGCAGCTAAAGTATCAATCAACCCATAACCTAACAAAGACCTAAACAAGAACATCCGAATTATCTATTTGGTAAGGTGTCTGAAAGGTGACTTTGGGTACTATTGTGATTAGTAAGTAGCAATAGATCTACCTTAGTCGAGTCTAAGAAAGAGTTCGCTTTTAAGAAGGGGTTGAAGTTGTTCACTTACCTACGAATTGTGAATTGTGGAGATACTGATTCACCTCCCATCTCAGTATCACAAACTAATAGATCCTAGGGAGAAGTCAGGAACTTCAATAAATAAGCTTTGTATACCTCAAGGGTCTATAAAAGCACTACTTATAATAGAAGCTCATAGGGGTGGTTTAATGAGACACTTTGGCATTCCAAAGACTTTTGATATTTTAAATGAGCATTTCTTTTGGCCACATATGAAAAGGAATGTTGAAAGAATTTATACCAAGTTTATTACTTATAAACAAGCTAAGTATAGTGTTTTACCCCATGGTAAGTATATGCCCTTAGAAATTCCTTGTGAACCTTGAATCAACATTTCTATGGATTTTATTTTTGAATTACCTAGGTCTAAAAAGGGCTAAGATTATATTTTTGTTGTAGTTGACATGTTTTCAAAGATGGTACATTTCATTACTTACACCAAAACGGATGATGCCACACATATTACAAACTTATTTTTTAAAGAGATTGTTCGCCTACATAGAGTGCCAAAAAGTATTGTGTCAAACCATAATGCAACATTTTTTAGCCACTTTTAGAAGACATTGTGGGATAAGCTTGGAACAAGGTTGCTATTTTCTACTACTTGCCATCCATAAACAGATGGACTATTTGAGGTAATAAATCAAACTCTTTGTACATTTTTGCATACTATTATTGGTAAGAACTTTAGAACCTAGGAAGAATGTTTGCCTTTTGTGGAATTTGTCTATAATTGTGTTATTCATAGTATTATGGGTTATTCTCCTTTTGTGCTTGTTTATGGTTCTAATTCATTATCTCCATTGAATTTAGTAACATTGCCAATACAAGATAGGGTTAATTTAGATATGAAAAAGAAGGTTAAAGTGGTTAGGCAACTTCATTAGAAAGTTAGACTTAACATTGAGAGAAATAAACAATATAAAACACAAGCCAACAAAAGTCATAGGCATATCACTTTTGATCCTAGTGATTAGGTTTTGGTACACTTGTGGAAGGATAGATTACCTATACAAAGGAAATCAAAGTTGCAACCAAGAGGAGATGGTCCTTTTCAAATAATAGCAAGAGTCAATGATAATGCATATAAACTTGACTTACCAAATGAGTATAATGTGAGTGTAACATTTAACGTTTTTTACCTTTCTCATTTTGTCTTTAATGATGTACATGCTGATTTGAGGACAAATTTAAGGACAAATCATTTTGAGGAGAGTAGGAATGATGGGAGTCATACTATACCAGCTCAAATCAACAAGGGAGTTGATGCTTTGCAAAACCATAGACCACCAATAACAAATGCAAGGTCAAAGAAAATAAAAGAAACACTCAACAATTTGTTATGTGACATTTACTTACATGAAATTGTTAGGCACGAATTAAGGATAATAGAGGCTTCACTAGTGCTTGCAAATGTGTTATTTATGGAGGAACATGAAAACCAAGGCCTTGAGAAGGAAGTTGGAGCTAACAGCCTATATGTGGGCATTTAAATAGGTTATTTTCATGGGTTATATTATTATGTAATGGGTTAGACGATTTTTAGCATCTAAATGGGTTATTTTTATGGGTTTTTATTATTATGTAGTGGGTTAGACGATTTTTATTAATAAACTCATCTTAGCAGTTAGGGTTTTCGAGGTTAGCATGTAAAAAGGGAAAAAGGATAGATGAAGGAGGCAGAACTTTTTTATGAATGAATGAGCTATTTTTTCTAATTCTTTGAGAACTAATTATGAACTTTTATACTTGAGTGTGTTGGTTAATAGACTTATCTTCTTCAATGTTGTTGTTGTTAGGAGTGGCATCTAAATCCTATAGTTTTGGTTTTTAGTTGTTTTATAATCATTAGGTCAAAATTCCAATCCCTTAACCTTTACTAGAATGATCCTATACTGAAGTTCTCAACTTCACCCTAGGATCTATTAGTTTGTGATACTGAAAGGTGGGGTGAATCAGTATCACCACAATTTGCAGGTATGTGAACAACTTCAACCTCTTCTTAAAAGCGAACTCTTTCTCATATTCGACTAAAGTAGATCTATTATTACTTACTAATCATAATAGTCTCTAAAGTCACCTTTCAGACACATTGCCTATTAGACAAATTGGATGTTCTTGATTAGGTCTTCTTTTAGGTTATGGGTTGGCTGATACTTTATCTGTGTTCACAACTCAATTCAAAATACATAATGTAAATCAAAGTAAGGACAAATGAGATTTACATGGTTCTGTCAACGTGACGTACATCTACGGTGGTAGAGATTCTTCCTCTACCGAGACAATCAACTATAATTGAGAATACCAATGTGATACTCCTTATGTTCGCAATGTAGTTACAATGGATGTCTTAATCTTCTGCTCTTTTCACTATTATAAATACAAAGCAAGTATAATACAAAGAGTGTCACTTATTGTGTCTACCCTTCTTCTAGCTTGTCTTGCCTCTATTGAATTGAATAGGTTGCTGCATTGCCACTTAAAAGTTCACCACAATGCTCTTTAACCTCTCTTAAAGAAATCTGGAAATACGTTGAGTTCTTTCCAATGCTTCACCGAATTTCTTCTCTAGGTTGTCTCACACAACTCCTGCTCTCACCATCTCACAGTCTCACCCATCTCCTAGTTTGATGGATTCACTGTTTCACGGCTTGCCTCACGTTTCTGGTTTGGTGCTTCACGTCTCATGCACATTTCTAGTTTGCACTCTTTGCTGGTTTCAAGTCTCGCGCATGTTTCTGGTTTGCACGCCTTACTGGTCTCACGCCTCACGCATGTTTCTGGTTTGCACTTGTCCGTTTCACACCTCTAGATAGCTTGGTTTGCTCTCCCAGTGGTCTCCTCTTTCACGGTTTCTCTTCTCTTCCCTTATGGATAGTGTGCTGTCTCTTCTCTTACCGTAAGTCACACGATTTCCTTCCAGCCGTCACACAGTTTCCCTCGCTGTCCAAGGTCTCCCTTGGTGTTACATGTTTCCTCACTTGCCGTGTAGGGTTTGTCTACCAACCGTTTAGTCTCTTGTCGTGTGCTCTTTTGTTTTGCTGTCCACCCTTGCTTTGTCGTGTGATCTTTCTTGCCATCCAGTCGGTTTCCTCTCTTGTTGTAGGGTTTTGACTCACCAAGGTCTCACTTGTCGTTGGTGTGTTGTGGTCGTGCTCTCTTTATTGTCATCCACCTTGTTTTGGCCGTCCACCCCTTGCTTTGCCATGTAAGGTTGTTTGGACGTTCACCGTGTTTGGCCGTGTAGGTTGGTTGGCCAAATACCCTTTGCTATGTAGCTTGTGGTGGCCGGTTGTCTCCTCATGTTTTGACCATCTAGGGTTTTCTCTCTCAAGGTGTATCATTTTCTCTTTTGGTTGAATACCCTAGCATGGATGGTTCTCTCTTGTTGTCGTGTACCCTCTCTTGTCGTCTCTCCTTTCTTTTGCAGGTGGTGTTTTTCCATGTAGGGCTTGGTGTTTAGCTAGTTGCTCTCTTGTGTTTGCCGAATGGTTGTGTTTTGCCGTCCACCCACACCTTTTCTTCCAAGGGTTTGGGTTTATATACTCCCTTCCATGAAAACTCTAGTAGGGCTTATTGTGGCAGATTTACTTTCTTGCCCCTCCATATGACTTCAAATTACTTGCACACTTAAATCTAGTTGACAACAATTACAAACCATACAAGGCTATGGGAACAACAATCTCCCCTTTTGTAATTGTTGGCAACACTCATAACAAAAACCATTATGTAGCAATTTCAACTCTCCCTTTCTTAACAGCTCCGCTTACACTGTTGCTTCTCCCCCCTTTTGCCAACCAATTACAAAAAAACTCGCAAAGTAAAGATGGAGGATTTACCTAAACTTCAGGCTTGAGGAGGCATTTGCACAGACAGACTCATTCTATGCTTTTCAAACAACTCTGTGGACAAAGGTTTAGTTAGAATATCTGAAATTTGATCTTTAGTGCCAACATACTCCAACTGAATTGTACCTTGTTTCACTTGATCTTTGATGAAGTGATACCGGATGTCAATATGCTTGCTCCTTAAATGTTGAACTGGATTCTTGCTAAGACCAATAGCATTCAAAGTGCAATACAAAGAGTGTCACTTATTGTGTCTACCCTTCTTCTAGCTTGTCTTGCCTCTGTTAAATTTAATAGGCTGTTGCACTACCACTTAAAAGTTCACCACAACATTCTCTAACCTCTCTTGAAGAAATCTGGAAATACGTTGAGTTCTTTCCAATGCTTCGCCGAATTTCTTCTCTAGGTTGTCTCACACAACTCCTACTCTCACGGTCTCACCCATCTCCTGGTTTCATGGTTTCACTGTTTCACGACTCACCTCATGTTTCTGGTTTGGTGCTTCTCGTCTCATGCACATTTCTGGTTTGCACGCTTTGTTGGTTTCAAGTCTCACGTATGTTTCTGGTTTGCACGCCTTACTGGTCTCACGCCTCGCGCATGTTTCTGGTTTGCATGCCTTACTGGTCTCACGCCTCACGCATGTTTCTGGTTTGCACTTGTCCGTTTCACACCTCTAGATAACTTGGTTTGCTCTCCCAGTGGTCTCCTCTTTCACGGTTTCTCTTCTCTTCCCTTATGGATAGTGTGCTGTCTCTTCTCTTACCGTAAGTCACACGATTTCTTCCAGCCGTCACACAGTTTCCCTTGCTGTCCAAGGTCTCCCTTGGTGTTACATGTTTCCTCACTTGCCGTGTAGGGTTTGTCTACCAACCGTTTAGTCTCTTGTCATGTGCTTTTTTGTTTTGCTGTCCACCCTTACTTTGCCATGTGTTCTTGCTTGCCGTCCAGCCGGTTTCCTCTCTTGTTGTAGGGTTTTGACTCACAAAGGTCTCACTTGCCGTTGGTGTGTTGTGGTCATGCTCTCCTTATTGTCGTCCACCCCTTGCTTTGCCGTGTATGGTTGTTTGGACGTTCACCGTATTTGGCCGTGTAGGTTGGTTGGTCGAATACCCTTTGCCATGTAGCTTGTGGTGGCCATTTGTCTCCTTGTGTTTTCATCGTCTAGGGTTCTCTCTCTTAAGGTGTATCATTTTCTCTTTTGGCCGAATACCCTAGCGTGGACGGTTCTCTCTTGTTGACGTGTACCCTCTCTTGTCGTCTCTCCTTTCTTTTGCAGGTGGTGTTTTTTCATGTAGGGTTTGGTGTTTGGCCAGTTGCTCTCTTGTGTTTGCCAAATGGTTGTGTTTTGCCATATCCACCCACACCTTTTCTTCCAAGGGTTTGGGTTTATATACTCCCTTTCATGAAAACCCTAGTAGGGCTTACTGCAACAAATTTACTTTGTTGTCCTTCCATGTGGCTTCAAATTACTTGCACACTTAAATCTAGTTGACAACAATTACAATCCATACAAGGCTGTGAGAACAACATATATCAACATTGGTGTTAAGTTCTATTTACATATAATTAAAGTCCATATCAAGAGGTTCCTTTTTCACGTACCCAACCTTTAAAAAATTGTTGTTTATCACATTATTGGCTATAGAAAGTTAGGATTAGATGTTTTTCAAGTGAAGGTTATTTTTTCACTAAACCTTCAAACATGTGTACATGTTTGAAAGTTGTATACTCAATGATTAAGAAAACAATGGCATTCTCGTATATATTGAAGTCATAAAGAATTATGATAATAATATCTTTGTATTAAGTTAATATGTTATTTACATGTTATTTCCAGTCTTTTACTATCACCAAAATATTTCTCTTTGTTTTTTTTCCTTTTTTTTTTTTTTTGGTGAAGCCACTTGATAAATGATAGGTGCACCCTTCACGTTGCTCATGGATATTATTCAATTTCATAGTCATTAGTCATGAAAACATAACTTGGTGCGTATAATCTTAAATCACAATATAAGTAAGTTTTTATAGAATTAGAAGAGTCAAGTCAGTTTTCTATTTACCATCTGAATTGATAATATAATTGGTACTTTGGCATATTTTTCTCCATATTAACTCGAGTTTGAGTTTTCTTAGATTGACATCCATTTTGACTAAAATGAATTTAATATTCAAATAATAAATTTTCTTTATAAATAACATTGAATAAAAAAATAATTGATATACTCACAACTCACTTTTTGTTTTTGCCTAAAAAATTAAAAAAAAAAAAAGGTATGTTTGTTATTTGTGGCCACAAAGTTAGCTTAAATACATATATAAGCTGACTCATTAATTGTGCTAGGTAATTTTATAATCTCTCTCAACATATACAGTTATATATAACCATAAAATGAAATTGAAAAAATAAAAAGTCATAAACATCCCTTTGGAAAGAGCATAGTGAAAGCGCTGAAACTTCATTGGACATTGTGTTCCCGTGGCCATTGGATTAAGTTTAAAGTGATTCGTGCTCGGATAGATTTTTATATTTTAAAATGTTAAAGTTGTATAAATACAATCACAAATTTATATAATTGTATTAAGACGTGAATAAAGAAGAATTGTTACTAAAAAATATAATAACTTAGAAACAAGATAATTTTTATTAACAATAAATGACATGTACAATTTCTCTTAATTCATAATTCTTTATTAGTTTATATTTCGTTGGATTGGATTGCTTTTGAAATAATGAATTTTAAGATCAAAACAAAAGTCAAATAGAAATTTGAGAAATAGATTGACTGCAACAACATGTATACAAACACCGACTCAAAGTTTCAAAGACTATATAATATATACAGTTTGGCTCCAATTTCAATCCAATCACAAGAAACACTGTCAAATTCTTTTGTCCATCGAGAGACTCGTTGTGTCGTAATCTACAAAATGACAGAATCTGAAGACAAAGCTAGCCTTTTGGGGACATCTCATCCGGCTTTCTGGCCTAACACTTGAGATTTAAAAATTACATGCCTATCACAAGAAGCTTAATTGGAACGACAAAATCTTGTAACAAAACAAGGGAACGTCGTGAGATTCCGAAGGCTTAGCGAGAGTGTTGTTGTGGTCATTTAGTTTGTTTATTTAATTTCATTTCACCAAACCGCAACAAGGGATCCGATGTAATTATATAATTAAATTAATTACAAGCTGGTTTTTTACTATTCTATTTTCAAAACAAACAGCATATGGAGTGATAATATATTATTTTAAAAGAAAAAAATATGTAGTTACCTTTGTTGCTTCTAAGCTATTTAAATTGGAGGCTCCTTTTTCCTTTTTCTTTTCGTACGCATATTCCTTGAAGGGCGAGTTTGTAGGGAATATTAATGAATGCTTCTTGAAATTTCTTAGATATCCCAAAATGAGAAGAGCTATGTGTGATAGAATGTCACATCAAGTAGAAAGATAAATATTTTGAGTTTTATAAACATTGCATGTCTAATAAACTGCTTTTTAGAAAGAATGTAATAAACTTATAACAAGTAGTATTAGAACTAAGCTAACTTAAATCTAATATCTGCTATCAAACAAGAGAGTAAGTCAAGGGGCCCTAAAGGAGTAGGTTGAAGGGCTCTGGTCTGTGACGAAGACATTGTCAAATTTGATAAAAAAGAATACGAGGAAGAAGCAAATAAGAAAGGTAGATAAGAAAGAAATGGATAAAAAAGACGAGAATGTTGTATCTTATTCTTCTTTTTTTATTAACAGCCTATAGGGAGTTTTAGATCTAATTGATGTAGAATGATTTTTTCAAAATGTAAGACCAATATCTTTCTTTAGGAGCAATCAAGAATAAATTAGATCCATTAGATTCTTTAGTTTATCTTAAAAAGAAAACGAGAGAGAAGAAAATATTTTTAATTACGATTTTAGATAAAGAATAATAATTCCGCATATGGTAGGAATATGTTTAATAGAAGATAATACTTTTGTTAGATAATAAATGATGTGGCAGATTGAGGGAAAGAACGAAATTTGTAAAAACCGTGCAATGATAAAAGTTGGGGTGATAGGCCAATAACAAAAAGGAAGCCAAAAATCTCTCTTTTTATATATGCGAAAAAAAAAAAAGGAATGGCTCGCGGGGCAAAAACAACTCCTAAAATTACTTTTCAAGTGATCATATGTGATTTGCAGAGAAAATGCATGTGAAATTTCAGGTACCAAATCCCACTTACGGCTGCAGGGCGTGCACCTTCAACATGACCTACGGCAGCTCCACCATTGCAGCAAGGGTGTCACAGGACACCCTCACCCCTAGCCGCTGACTCTGTCCCTAACTACACCTTCGGTTGCATCCAAAAGGCCGCAGGTAGATCGGTGCCTCCACGGGGCCTATTGGCCCTTGGAAGGGGCCCACTGTCACTTTTATCCCAAACCCAAAGCCTATACCAATCCACATTCTCATATTGCTTACCTAGCATGAGGTCCGTCAACTTTTCTGGGTCTTTAAGGCTAGGGCCTACGGGGCAGCCCATCAGGATCAGGACCACGCCATTACTGAAAAACCCCAGGAGATCATCTCTCTACCATGTGAACTTGGTTGCAATTAGGGTTGGCAGAAAGATTGTAGACATTCCTCCTAGTGCCCTGGCTTTCAATCCCACGACTGGCGGGGGGACCATCTTTGATTCTGCTAATTAATTCCTTTAGACGTCAATTTCTTTCTTCTTTTTTTTTTTTAAGGTCCCATTTTGCTCTTTTCTTGAACACCATGGCTCCCATTTTTGTTGACCCAAGTAAGAATAATTAAAAGTGCATGTGGGATGGAGGCCTTACCATAAACAACTATGACAGATGCAATAGGTCATAATATTGGTCAAGACCCAATGGTCGCGGGTGATTCCTTGCTTCACGCCTAAAGAACTAAATGCACTATGACTTTCCATAATTGCTACAAAGAGTGGGTGCAATATCTTACTTTTAATGTTTCCTTTTTCTTTTCAGTCTACTCAAACCGTAGCAATTTCAATTGTATGTTGCATAACATTATGTTAGTGTCAAGATAACTTATGGTTAAAGAAAAATGAAAACAATTTCTCCAACTCCTGTGTTTACAGGTACCGTCTACACCCGATTAGTGATGCCGACCTACACAGCAGCGAGAGATGAGTTTTGAAAGCGATACGGCAATGCGACCGTGACATCCCTCGGTGGATTCGACGCATGTTACTCGGTACACATCGTTGCACCCACCATAACATTCATGTTCTTCGGCATGAAAGTGACCTTGCCACCCGACAACCTTCTAATCCACAGCACCGCCGGTAGCATCACATGCTTGGCCATGGCCGCTTCACCGCCCGGCCTCAACTCGGTGCTAAATGTGATAGCCAACATGCAACAACAAAACCATAGGATCCTCATTGATGTGCCCAATTCAAGGCTTGGAGTGGCCCGCGAGCGATGCACCTGATTTTTTTTGTTGCTTTTTTTCTAGCCAAGTTGTTGAAACAAAGACTACTTCTTTTGTGTCATTTTCTGGTTGCTTTGTTAGATCCTGTCCATGGTTTTGTCTGCTAAAGATCAAGAAATAAATTGTGTTGCATCATGTGGACTTTACCTGAAAGTCAAATACAAATATCTTTTTTATGTCTTTTCATTTGAGGTTTGATAGACGACACCATATAAAAATGATGGTATTTCACATTGAATAAGAAATAGAAATTTTAGATTTTATAAATATGAGCATTACCTACCTAATAGGTTGCTTTTTGGTATATAATAATAATCTCGTTACAAATGATATTAAAATCAGTCTAATCCAAATTCAATGTTATGGGAAAATTTTTTGAGAAGAGAATAATGACCCTTCACCGGTGACAATACACTATACTTACAAGAAAGACCGAAAATAAATGTAACTAATAATTGGTTGTGTTTTAAGACAGTGCAGAATTGATCTTATCAATTAAACTTTGCTAATGATACTTAAATTCCGCTTTCAACTAGAATGAAATTCTATTTCTCATTAATTGATTAAAATACATAACATAAAGTCTAGCATATTATAACAATCCCAATGTCAAAACACTATCTATGTAAATCTACAACGTATTTAGAAGTTAATGAATTTATATACCTACTTTTTTTTTTCACTCATTTGATTTAATTATTATAATAATGATAAAAATCATAAAAACTAAATTGTTTAGAACATTGTATTATGTTTATTATTGTTTTTAAATCACTCGTAAACATGAATAATAGTGTAAAAATTAATTTCAATTTTCCACATTAAGGTGGGTGGTTTTATATCCTACAATCTTTATTTGGATTTATTTATGTATAATAACTTCATACGTAATTATAATAATTTTAAATATAATTAATATTTTATAAGGTTAAAACAACTTGTCTGGATGAAATATTTGGTAATTACCATAGGATTTTCTTTTAATTAAAAATCTAAAATTTTAACTGTTCTTAAGAAAGTTTAAATTTAAAAGATTATGATTATAATAAACAGATGGACAAGCACTCAGTTTTTCGGACGAGTGACATTGGAGGTCACACTGTTGGGACGAGAATTAGATCGTTTTGGGCTTGGGAGGGAAAAAGAACAAAATAATAAGAAGAAGAAGAAGAAACCAAAGTTATGACAGCAATTTTTTTGGTATCATGTGAAAAGCATAACAAGGTGGGGTTCAATTTAGGTAACGTGAAAATCAAAATCTAGAAGATGGATCACATGAACGGAAGCGGAAAACGCGTTTAGGTGTCCGCAACTTTGGAAATTATAATCCAGCCTTTTTTTCCGTGCCATGAATATTATCCAGTTAATTAATAAAATGGTATTTCGATGTTTCCTTTGCCTGACGTGTGGTAACCGATATTTTGAAAATCGGATGAGTTATTAAATTAGAAAATTTAAAGATTTAAAATTTAACCATTCTACCGAATTAATATTTAATATTAAATAAATAAAAATATTTTTAGAATTAAAATTTAAAATTTAAAAAATTATTCTGTTAACATTAGTACTCGCCAGTCGCTTTGGTCCCATGAAGGAATCCGAAGTAAACCCTAAAATCTAATTAAGGACTTTGTGTCACAGGGCTGGTTTGTGTTGATTTTTGCCTACTTCACAATCCCCAACTCTCTGTGGACCCACGTCTTAAGTAAAAGAGTTTTGGTGGGCCTAGTCTTAGCATTATCTCAGTTGTGTCGTTGCCTTTGGTTCGCCAAAACTTCAAACCAAAAACCAAACCAAACAGAGTTTGATTGGAACTTCGAAGTAACTCTTTTAGTCTCCTGCTCTGGTTCCCTTTACAGATTCTCTGCTGTGCTTTTCGACTTTTTCCCATTTTCGTTCCTTATCGTTATTACGGCAGTTAAATAGATGCCTTGTGGGACCTACATCCTTTGCTCTTTGCACAGCGTATCATGCCCGTTGGATCACTGCAATCAGTTCGAGATGCCGAATAACTGGGATCTCTACGGCGAGACGGAGTCGCAGACAAAATTCTTAAAAGTAAAAATGTCAGCCGAATCATCCAAGCTTGTCAGGAATTCGAACAACAAGCCGATTCAACAGTTACCATCCAATTTCGCGACAGACGCTGTATAGATTACGGTTACATGGTGTGTGACCTCGCGAGCATATCATCAAAGGTGATTATGTCCAAAACAGAGAACGGCAGACACACGTGGGAATCGGATTCGGACCGAATTACACCAGTTTTCCGATCTTTCAGAATATCATTCCTATTCATATTTTCAATGCATCGAATTTTGAATACATGAATTCTGAATTCTGAAAAATGTTGGTCATTGGCCACAAAGATAAAAGACTAGGGAATGCAAAATTACGTGTGCATTGAGGATCGGCAATAAGCATTAAACTCCGCGTCCAATGGTCTCATTCCTGCAGGCAGACTGCTTTTTGTGGACACAAATCAAAACGCAAACCCTAAATCCATGGGGCCACGTAGCCGGACATGTCTTGGTTGGTGTCAAAAGGTGACGCTTGTTCTCTTGTTAAACGCATTCAAGAGATTAATTATATATGATAATTGCGTTTCATTCCCAAGTAAATCTTATACACACACCCGCATAAAGTATTAACTACATGCCAACGTACATGGTTGTTAAGTCTTGGAAATGTTCATGTTTAATTAAGAATAAAAGTACAATACCATGTTATTTCTATAGGGACATGTCTAATAATGAACGAATAAAAGATTAAAAGGATCAGAGAACATTCCATCACCTGTTTGGTTCTTAGTTGGTTTTGTCCAAAGTTTGCACACACCACATTTCAATAGACAGAAAAATTATAAAGAGAAAAGTTCAGTCAATTGAAACATTTGGTACCTTTTGTTTTTTTTGGCTAATTTTTCATTTGGGTGACCCTAGTTCTAGGTGGTATTGGAGGTTTTTTTTTTTTAATTTTAGGAAAGATCGTCATTTTTATTTTTATAAAGATGAAAGCAAAAGGGACTCAATTTTGGTCTATGTTCTTTGTCAATATCAAAATTTTGTCGCCAATTTTATTAAGAGAAAGAGATAGATTGAAATTAACTTTTGTCAAAACGTGTTGTTAGATAGGTATATGTTTCATATGAGCTCGTCCCATAGGAAGATAGATTGGAACCAAACCTTTTCATGCCTTGCTGTGGTTTCTTTGATGCCTTGCTATTAATTGTCTTACTGCCCAATGCCTCCTGTCTCCTATTCCCTTACATGTTGCTGCTTGCCATGCTTTTTGATGCGCCTTTTGTTACCTTTATTTAATTTATGTTTACTAAACTATGAAATTACATATGATAACTAATTTCGCTGTCCAGTCAAGTATGAACTATGAAATTGCATTTGATGTCCTCTTTCTCCCATTATTGATGTAACATTTTATTTAGGTAAAAAAATATAAATATGTTTAAATTTCCTATAACTAATTTATTAATTTGAATTGTCTATGGAGATTTATGATAAGATCCCTTAATTAAAAAATTATTATTATTATTAATTTATACAATTTAGTACTTATATTTGTAATAATAGGCATAATTTATACAATTTAATATTTATTTCCATAATAGTAAGTATAATTACTTTCATATTTATAGACAATCAAGTACTGTGTAATACTTTATATCTTATTAATTTCAAGTAATACAAAATATATCAAAGTTTTTATAACTATTTGGAAGTCGATTCCCTCAAAGTAATTATTAAAAATTGATTTATTGAAGTAATTAATTTTTTATTTCTTTACTTTTACAATTTTTTTATTTACAACCCCTAATTTCTCATCTTTTGGTATTAAGTGCTGCTCTTAAGCAATTCACTTCTATTCCGTATCTCTAGCATCACCACCAAATATATATATA
This sequence comes from Ceriops zippeliana, assembly GCA_037897445.1. Taxonomy (NCBI): domain Eukaryota; kingdom Viridiplantae; phylum Streptophyta; class Magnoliopsida; order Malpighiales; family Rhizophoraceae; genus Ceriops; species Ceriops zippeliana. The sequence continues at coordinate 1,290,854 of JBAPLH010000126.1, forward strand.
TATATATATTTTATACCTTTTACTTAACAACAAAAGAAAAATCTTAGTATTACTGATTTGTAGTTTTACTCTATATCTTCACATAACTTATCAAATTGCAATATTAGAATATCTCATATTAAAGAATCATTATCTTTTATGTAAGAGTCTTTTAAGAGACTTAAACAAATGGTCATAACCATAACGAACAATCAATTAGGAGACAACACTTCTAGGTCTTCCAATAAAGAGAAAAAAATAGAAGAATCTTCTAAAAGTACTGATTGTAACTATGCACAACCATGTCTAAGAATAAAATTTCTGGAATTCTCGATTTCTCCCTAGGATCTACTAGTTTGTGATACTGAGAGAGGGGGTAAATTAGTATCACTACAATTTGCAATTCATAGGTAAGTGAACAACTTCAATCTCTTCTTAAAAGCGAACTCTTTCTCAGACTCGACTAAGGTAGATCTATTGCTACCTACTAATCACAATAGTTCCCAAAGTCACCTTTCAGACACCTTGCCTAATAGACAATACGGATGTTCTTGTTTAAGTCTTCGTTAGGTTATGGGTTGGATAATACTTTAGTTACGTTCACAACTCAATTCAAAGCACAGAAGGTAAAGCAAATTAAGGACACACAAGATTTACGTGATTTTGTCAACGTGATGTACATCCACGGTGGTAGGGACTCTCCCTCTACTGAGACTATCCACTATACTTGTGAATACAGGTTACAATGGATGTCTTTAATTCTCTGCTCCTTTCACTATTGCAATTACTAAGTAAGTACAATATAAAGAGTGTCACTTACTATGTCTACCCTTCTTCTATCTTGTCTTGTCTCTGTTGAATTGAAAGGCTGCTCCACTGCCGCTTAGAAGTTCACCGCAACGCTCTCTACTTCTCTTGAAAAAATTTGGAAATATGTTGAGTTCTTTTCGTGCTTCGCCGAATTCCTTCTGTAGGTTGTCTCACACAATTCCTGCTTTCACCGTCTTACGGTCTCACCCGTCTCCTGTTTCACAATCTCACTGTTTCACATTTCCGGTGCGCCGTTTCACATCTCACGGCCTACCCCACGCTTCCAGTCTGTCACGCACGTTTTGGTCTCACGCTGACGTAGTCTCATGCCCCACAACTCACCTATGCGTTTCTCTCTCACCGTCCAACCGAATTTCTCTCTCTTCACCGGATTTCACTTTTTCGTTCATCTTCGGGTTCTCTCTCTCTCTCTTCTCGTTGGTCTGCTCTGATTTGGCTGTCGGGTTTCTCTCTCTCTTCCCGATCTAGCTGTATAGGTCTTTGCCATCCACCCACCTTTAGCCGTCCAGCCGTGTCAAGTTTCTCACTCCGATGGTTTGGTTTTTCACTTTCTTGTCACCTTCCTCAGCCACCTTTCAGCTGTCTTATGTTCAACATTCAGCCCCCCTTCGGCCATTGGTCGTCTTACGTTTAACGTTCAGCCCCTCTTCGACTGCCTCCTTCTCTCTCAACGTATTTGCCTTTTTGCTCGATTTTCCGACCGTCGATGGCTGCGTTTTCTTCTCCTTCTCATTGACGGTTGCTCAATTGTTTTGGCCATCCACCTTTGTTCTTCGTTCAGCCTAGCCGTCGACCATCTCTTTCCTTCCTGTTGACGGCTACCGTTTTCTCTCTCTCTTCCAAGTGTTTGACGGTTTCTCTCACTAGGTTTTGCCCTGCCAGATACACTGTTCAATTTCTGAAAACACTGTTCAATTTTCGATGACACTATTCAATTCCGACAATACTGTTCAATTTTGACGAAATTGTTCACTACGACTACTCTTTTCTTTTGCAGGTGGTGTTCTTCTGTGTAGGGTTTGGTGTTCTCTTTGGTTGGTCGATTGTCTAGGTTTTGCTAAATGCTCAATATTGCCGACACCCTGTTCTTTGTTTTCCAAGACCTTTATACATCTCTTCCATGAAACCCTAATAGGGCTTACATGGTAGATTTACGTTCTTGCCCTTACGATGCGGATTTACTTTCTTACCCCTCCATGCGGATTTACGTTCTTACCCTTCTATGTGGATTTACCTTCTTACCCTTCCATGTAGCTTTACTTTCTTGCACACTTAAACCTAGTTGACAACAATTACAACCCATACAAGGCTGTGGGAACAACAATCTCCTCCTTTGTAATTGTTGGCAACACTCATAACAAAAGCCACTATGCAACAGTTTCAACTTCCTTTTTCTTAACAGTTCCCCCTGCACTGTTGCTTCTCTCCCCCTTTGCCAACCAATTACAAATTTGAAAAACTCACAAAGTAGAGATGGAGGATTCACCTGATTTTCAGGCTTGAGGAGGCATTTGCACAAACAGACTCATTCTGTGCTTTTCAAACAGCTTTGTGGATAGAGATTTAGTTAGATCTTGTGTAGCCTTTTCAACAGATTTATGTTCAACTTGTGAGAGTAAAGCAGTAGCTCCCACAATTCTTCTTTTTGTTGTAACTCCTGCTAATGGGTCATTATGATCTGATTTTCTTGATGAGCACTGATCCATGTTTTCTTTGGCTTTCTTTCTTACACAGTCTTATTTGCAAGAGGATCTCTTTCTTCATCAATCACATACAAATTTTCAGTTGTTCTCTTCTCAGTTGCAACAGTATTGCCTTCTTTACTCTTTACCTGGCAACCTGTTTTTGTGAATATTACCTTATGGTCTTCATTGCATAGTTTGCTGACAGATGCTAGATTAAATCTAAGTCCTTCAACAGGCAAAACATCTTTCAGCTTTCCTCTTCCAATGTGTACTGACCCCTGGCCACTGATGTTGAGTGAATCATCATTGCCAAACTTGACTCTGCTGTCTCTTAACTTGTTTAGCTTTGACAATTTACTCTTGTCTCCCGTCATGTGTGAAGTGCATCCACTGTCAAGGATCCACTGCTTATCCTTGTAGTCAGCTTTGAGTGCAATTTCAGCTATATTAGCCACCTCCCTTTTAGCTTTTTATTCCTTCTTTTGAACTGGTTGGAAGATAACTTTCTCCCTTTTCTCAGCTTTGACTGCACCGTTTGTTTTCACTGTGCCATTAAGAGCCTTCTCTTGCTCAGGGAGAAGTGTCATGCATCTCTTGTCGTTATGGTCATCCTGCCCGCACCTTTGAAACCACTGGTTTGGGCCTCCACCAATAATCCCTGTCAGTATGTCCTTGCCTTTTACAGTATGTGCAAGAACTCACGACAGGTGTTCTCTTTTAGATTTTGTATTGTCTCCCCCTGTATGCAGCATCGTATCTTCTCAAGTTGGAGACATATATTGGCCTTCTCCACCAGCAGTTACTCACCTCATGACCCCAAACTCCATAATACAAGCAATGACCTTGAAACTGCCTCTTCTTGGGTCCGATCACATCTTGTCTTCTTCTATTGATCACTTGTTTTGTAGGCAAAGTAGCTAGCTTCTTTGCTTGTGTGACTTTCATTTCAGTCACCTTCTTCTCCTTCTTCTGTCGTAGCCCTCTATTTGCTAACTTTCTTTTCTTTTTGAGATGTAGCAGTTATGGACTACTGCTCTTTAACCACATCCATCATTTTTGGCCTTGGCTTTGGTTTGATAATTATCTCTTCTTCAGTTATCATCATCTGAGTTACAGCCTTCTCTTTCAACTTCTATGACAAAGTCTCATTCTTCTTTTCTCTTGCAAAGCTTGTTTCTCCTACCACTTCAAACTTCTGCATGTTCTCTTCACTCTTTTTGAGTTACTGTTGAAGTCTCAACAACTCTTTCTCCATTCCTTCAAATTTTTAAGTCCTTAAGCCAAGCTCTATTGTAAGGTCTTCATATATTTTGATCTGTTCTTCAAATCTTCTCTTCAAGTCAATATGTTCAGCCCTTATTTCATCCTTTTGACTTTCAGCTTCCTCAGACTTTGCTTCAACTTGTTTTATATAGGCCTTCAACCTTCTTATGGTTCTACCCTTTTTTATTATCTCCTTTAAAGTTGCCTCCAGCTCAGCTTCAAGATCTAGCTCTTCTTCATCAACCTCCTCTTCCTCTTCAGAGGTTGAACTACCACCTTGAGCTAATGCCATAAAGGCATGCTAATTTGATGAGTCTTCATTTTCCTCTTCATCAGCTTCTTTTGTCTGACTCACATAACTCTTCAATGAGTCTTTCTTCTTCCTTTGTGGGTTGATAGTCTTTTTACTGGACTTATTTGATTTGAATGATGTCTTCTCCATCTTGAATTCGACTCATCATCATCATCCTCATCTTCATCATTAAGCTTCACTTTGCACTTAGAAGCAAAGTGTCTAGTCTTCCCACAACGATAGCATCTCAAGGCTAACTATCCTTTTCCTTTCGTAGACCCCTTTTTGAATTTCCTTGTGAAGTATGCCAATACTTCACCTTCACTTTCTTCCTCATCATCATCATCCTCATTGGATGATTCTTCCTCTTTTTTTATCTTCAAATGCTTCATAGCTTTGAAAGCTGCCTCCTTTGATACCTTCGATATTGAGGAACTCTCAATTGACTTTATTCTCATCTCATATGCAATGAAATTGCACTGGAGATCATACAGAGACATAGAATGGAGATCTCTACTCTCCTCAATGGCTGCTACCTTTGAGGCAAACCTCTCAGGTAGAATTCTCAGAATCTTCTTCACAACAGATGAGTCCTTCTTGTTCTTCCCATGACTTCTTAGGTTGTTCACAACATCAATAACCTTGGTGAAGAACTCTTAGACTGTCTCATTCTTTTGCATTATGAGAGATTCATATCTCTCCTTGAACACTTGAAGCTTAGCCTCCTTTATTCTACCATCATCTTCATAGACCTTCTGCAATCTGTCCTATATCTCCTTAGCAGATTTGCAGTCCATCACTTTAGCATACTCAGCATCTGTCAATGCTGAAATGATGATGTTTGAGGCTTTCCTATAAACTGCCTTAACTCTTCTAGGGTTAGGTCTTTACCTTCTTCCGGAGCCACAAAACCCTCCTGTATGCATTTCACCACATTCATGCCCATGGTTGCAAATGCCACTTGCATTCTTGCTCTCCACATATGGTAATTGGTTCCGTTGAAGATTGGAACCTTCTCACTGTAAGTGGTGCTAGTGCTAGTATCGGCTTCCATTTCTCAGTATGCTGAACAAGTCAAACTTCTAGATCCCTTCAAACTAGTACACCAAGCTATTAAGCTTCAAACTGGTGAACCAATGCTCTAATACCAATTGAAGTTCCTGACTTCTCCCTAGGATCTACTAGTTTGTGATACTGAGAGGGGGGGTGAATCAGTATCACCACAATTTGCAATTCACAGGTAAGTAAACAACTTCAATCTCTTCTTAAAAGTGAACTTTTTCTTAGACTCGACTAAGGTAGATCTATTGCTACCTACTAATCACAATAGTCCCCAAAGTCACCTTCTAGACACCATGCCTAATAGAAAATACAGATGTTCTTGTTTAGGTCTTCATTAGGTTATGGGTTGGCTGATACTTTAGTTGCGTTCACAACTCAATTCAAAGCACAGAACGTAAAGCAAATTAAGGACACACGAGATTTACGTGGTTTCGTCAACGTGACGTACATCCACGGTGGTAGGGACTCTCCCTTTACCGAGACTATCCACTATACTTGTGTATACAGGTTACAATGGATGTCTTTAATTCTCTACTCCTTTTACTATTGTAATTACTAAGCAAGTACAATACAAAAAGTGTCACTTACTGTGTTTACCCTTCTTCTAACTTGTCTTGCCTCTGTTGAATTGAAAGGTTGCTCCACTGCCGCTTAGAAGTTCACCGCAATGCTCTCTAACCTCTCTTGAAGAAATCTGGAAATACGTTGAGTTCTTTTCGTGCTTTGCCGAATTCCTTCTGTAGGTTGTCTCACACAATTCCTACTTTCACCGTCTTACGGTCTCACTCATCTCCCATTTCACAGTCTCACTGTTTCACGTTTCTGGTGTGCCGTTTCACGTCTCACGGCCTACCCCACACTTCTGGTCTGTCACGCACGTTCTGGTCTCACATCGACATAGTCTCACACCCCATGACTCACTTGTGCGTTTCTCTCTCACCGTCCAGCCAGATTTCTCTCTCTTCCCGCAAGATTTCTCTCTCTTCACCGGATTTCACTTTTCCGTTCACTGTCGGGTTTCTCTCTCTTCCTGCTAGTTTGCTCCGATTTGGCCGTTGGGTTTCTCTCTTCCCGATCTGGCCGTATAGGTCTTTGCTGTCCACCCACCTTCGACCGTCCAACCGTGTCGAGTTTCTCACTCTGATGGTCTGGTTTTTCACTCTCTCGTCACCTTCATCAGTCGCTTTTCGGCCGTCTTACGTTCAACATTCAGCCCCCCTTCGGCTGCCTCCTTCTCTCTCAACGTATTTTCCTTTTTGCTCGATTTTTCGACCATCGATGGCTGTGTTTTCTTCTCCTTCCCATCGACGGCTCCTCAATTGTTTCGACTGTCCACCTTTGTTCTTCGTTCAGCTCGACCGTCGACCGTCTCTCTCCTTCCCGTCGACAGCTACCGTTTTCTCTCTCTAGGTTTTGCCCTGTCGGATACACGGTTCAATTTTCGATGACACTATTCAATTCCGACAATACTATTTAATTTCGACGAAACTGTTCACTACGGCTACTCTTTTCTTTTGTAGGTGGTGTTCTTCTGTGTAGGGTTTGATGTTCTCTTTGGTTGGTCAATTGTCTAGGTTTTGCTGAATGATCAATATTGCCGACACCTTGTTCTTTGTCTTCCAAGACCTTTATATTTCTCTTCCATGAAACCCTAATAGGGCTTACGTGGCAGATTTATGTTTTCACCCTTATGCGATGCAATGAATTTACTTTCTTGCCCCTTCATGCAGATTTACGTTCTTGCCCTTTCATGTGGATTTACCTAGTTGACAACAATTACAACCCATACAAGGCTATGGAAACAACAATTTCCTTATTAGAATAAAAGTGATCCTACAAGTTGGATTTTCAAGACTGAAAAATATTTTTATTTCTACCATACAACAATGTACTCAAAGGTGAAAATTACTTGTATTTAATTAAAAGGTGATACTATTCAATAATATGATTAATTTGAAACTTATGTTTGAATTTTAATGTTAGCTAACTACACCAACGTTTTCTTGTGCATTTTAGACCTTCAAAATATCATAATGTTAATGAAAAACTCATAAAAGTTCATCAAGCATCAACTATTTTGAAGTATCAAAGTCATTTCAAATGACTTGTCAATTGAGTTAAAGATTGATCAGAAATAATTGGTGAGCACTTTTAGCGAATAACTTATTCTTGACATTCGATGTGAAGTTGCTCATTAGTCACAAACAATGGCAACAACTATCTCCTTTACTCACCTACAAAAAGAGAAGTTAGGTATGGAATATTGTCATCTAATTACTAAAGGAGTTAGCAAACCTATTAATGGTAACCTTTATTCATATTTTCTAATTCAAGTAAGTAATACTAGATATTTGACTCAAGAATAGTTGAAAGATAAGATGACAAAGGACTATGTTGGCATTGCAATGAGAAGTAACATAAAAAGTATCGATGTAAATAGGGGGAAACTTTAAATGATTGAGCTAATTGAAAAGTTGAGGAGGCAAATAATAATTACATATATTCAAATTGTAATGACATTCATATTGAATTTATGGATAAGCTAGCATTTCATGGTTTGCCAAAACATTCTAATTTGCAAATTATAAAAATTAATGAACTCCTTGAAAGACAACTAGTGGTAGTACTAATTAGTTCAAAAAGTACTAATAATTTTATAGAAGAAATGATTGCCAAAAAACTTATTTTTCCACTAGAAAACTACAACAAATTCACTGTGAAAGTTATATAGATGGGAGAACTCTAATATGTCGAAGAAAGTGCATAAAGGTAAAACTTTTATTGAAAGGTTAGACTATTTATGTTAATCTCTTTTTACTATTTTTGGAAGATTATAAAATTATTTTTAACATTGATTAGTTGCAAATTTTGGGAGATATTAATTTGAATTTTTCCAAACTAACAATAACGTTTTTGTTGGATAGACATATAGTAGAGTTACAATGAAGAAACGGTGACAAAATTATTATTATCACAAGTCTTCAAATGTAAAATGTTATATAGAAAAAAAAAATCAAACTAAAAATTATAACGTATCAAAATAAGTTTTTAGTTAACCTTAAGAAGAGCTAAATTGAAGGGCTAAAAATTGAATGATAGGAGAGTTTCATCTTAATTATAGGTGTCATTTATTCCTAAAGTTTACTAAACAAAATTATTGAATTTTCAAGTTTATATTTAAGAAGAGTGATGATATTTAGCAATATTGATTTCTAATGATTAATGCATATATTTTTATAAATATAAGAAAGATTTAATTTAATCTGCTTTGCATATATTAATAATATTATTTCTATAGTATTTTAGTTAAAAAAAACACTTTAAAAATTATTATGAATCTTGTGATTGCAAACTTATAGTTAATAATATCACGTTAGAACTTACTATCCTTTTGCTAATGAGAGAATTTAAGAAGATTAATATTTATTTATTTACTTTTTTGATATTAACAAATCATATACATGATTCTTCCATAACTTGTTACAGATGACACACATTTTGACCCTTTTTTTTATTAAAATATAAAAATCTCGCCAAATCATCCTAATAGAATAGAATATTTAGGAGAAGTGGAATGAGAGAAAACTGAACCCATCTCTTTGCCATTAAAGTTAATTCTTAAATTTACTTTGTAAAAGGTGCCAACTGCAAAGACTAGGTCTAATAAATGCTTATATGGTTTAAAACAAGTTCCTAGGCAATAATATAGGAAGTTTGATGCCTTTATGTCTAATCATACTTTTAGGTGAAGTGACATGGATCATTATTGGTATTTTAAAAAATTTGACATTTTCTATGTTATTTTTCTTTTGTATGTAGATGATATACTTATTGCAAAGGAATTGTCAAAGGAATTTGCAATGAAAGATCTTAGAGTTACAAAGTGAATTCTTGAGATAAGAATTGTGAGGAACAAAAAGGATAATAATTTGAAACTATCACAGGTTACTTATATTGAAAAGTTGTTGAATTGGTTTAAGATGAAATAAGCAATGTTGTTCAGCACTCTTTTGGCAAATTACTTCAAACTTTCAAAAGAACAATCACCAAAGATAGATGAGGAAGACAAATACATGTCAAGAGTTCCTTATGCTTTAGTAATTAATAGTCTTTGTATGTTATGGTTTGTACCAAACTTGATATAGCACATGAAGTGGAAGCTATGAGTAGGTTTATGACTAATCTTGGTAAACAACATTGGGAGGCTGTGAAGTTGATTCCTTGCTATCTAAAGGGCAATATAGATGTAGCACTATGTTTTAAGAATAGCAATATAAACTTGTAAGGCTTTATTAATGCAAATATTAGTAAAGACATTGATAGTAGAAGGAGCACAACAGGTTATGTATACATTTTAGGTGATACTACTATGAGTTGGGTATCTCAACTATAAAAGATTGTGACTCTATCAACTATTAAAGTTGAATATGTTGCCATCACTAAAGCAAGTGAGGAATTGGAATTAGGCAAGTTGCAAGGAAGTAATGTTCATTCCTATGATAATCAAAGTGAAATCCCTTTGGTTAAGAATTTTGTATTCCATACAAAAACGAAGCATATCTAATTAAAATATCACTTCATATGTGGTTTATTGGATGATAGGGCATTGATTCTAGAAAAGATATGTGATATAAAGCATCCTATTGACATGTTAACTAAGCTAGTAGTTATAAAGAAGTTAAGGTTATGTGTAACCTCAATTGGTCTCCATAATTAATTGTTGAAGAGGTGTCGCACTGATGTTATAGATTATAAGGCAGCTTAGAATTACATAGTAATATCTGTCAACTTTATAATCAGCTTCTAAGTGGAAGATTGTTGTAGGATTGAAGCTTAATTAATATAAAATAAGGGATAAACATAAAATTTGTTTTCATATAAGAGTTACCCTATCTCCTTATATAAAAGGTATATTTATTATGTAATTTTGAGAGAAATTTGAAATAGTGGAAAACTCTAATATGGTCATAGATGTAGGAGCATTTAAGTTACAAACCTTGTAAATTCTTTGTGTTCATTTCACTTTTATTATTTTTTTCAAATATTTCATTCCCTAACAATTTTCTTTATAAGAACCATACAAAATGGATGTCTATATTCTATTAGATTTATTTAAGAATAATAATTAGTTCATGATAAAATTGGAAAAAGAGCATGACATGTCAAGAATTAGTCATGGATTTTATGTATATTATTTTTATGTTTATATTAATATGTTTTCAAATTTACTTATATGTATAGAGATGTACATAACAATAAAAAATTATTGTCATGATAATAAAAAGAATAACAAGAACAACAATAAGGGTATATTTATATTTCCATAATTCTATAATGAGTTCATTATTTTATAATAAAAAATATTTTCACTGTATATTATCAATTTCACTAAACTTATATTTATATTTCAAATTTCATATTTTTTAATGACTGTATTGAATTTTAACATATTCATGATATTTATATCAATAACTTTATTATTTAAAATTATATATTTATATATACATTTATCTATAAAAGATTTGATTTATGGTGTTGGGAGTGTTTGGTACATGGGATAGAATATGATAATATAAAATAGACTAGTATTATCCTATCATGTCCCTTATATAGTTAATCATTTGTATAATATAGTAAAGGATTACTTTCCTATATTTTTGTGTTATTATTATCTTATATGTTTTTATAGATTAAACCATATTATGTCATAGGTTAAATTTAATTATCAAAATATTTTTAGATAAAAACTTATAATATTAGCATAAAATTCTTCTTTTTTTTTTTCACTCTTGCAACTATTGTCATTATCTTTGCCATGACCACTAGCCACCACTATTACTCCTATAACCACCAACTATTGCCTTTATCACTCTTCACTGCCACAATTTCCATTATTATTATTATTATTGCCATTCTTGTCTTGTTTTTGTATTTCGTATCTCTTTATTTTTTCTTTATCTTTATCTCTTTCTTCGTCTCTCTCACCTTTTCTTCAAATTTTTTTCTATCCATCTTTCTCCTATTCCTATTTCATCTTAATCTCTTTTCAATCTCTCTTTGTATCCTTCTCTCTTTTGTCATTCTCTTTGATCTATTTTTCTTTCACTTTATTGTCTCTCTTTCATTTTTTATTTTTTTATCTTTTTCTTTTGTCACTTTCTATACTATCTCTCTTTCATCTCTAGTTTCTATTTCTACTTATTTTGTTTTTCTCTCTTTTATATTTTTCTTCATTTTTCTCTTTCATCTCTTAAAGAGAGATGAAATAAAGATAAAGATGGAAGAAAGAAATAAAGAAAAAAGAGAGAAAGAGAGTTCATAGAAGAAGAAAAAGAAATGGAAGTGAGATATAGGGAATGAAAAGAGAAAAAGAGAGAGACAATAAAGAAGGAGAAAGTGAGAGCAGGAAAAAGTAATACAAGAAAAAATTAAAAAGGAAGATAAAGATTTAAGAGAGAGATAGAGAAAGACAAAAGAGAAATAAAGAAAAAAAAAAGAGAAATAAGTAAAAGAAAAGATAGAGTTCAAATAAAAACACAAAGAGATAGAAGATAAAGAGTGAAGGATTGAACAAAGAAGATAAAAAGTGCAAGAGAGAGAGAGATGCAAAAGAGAGTTAGAGAGAGAAATATAAATGATAAAAATAGGTTTGGGAGAAAGAATGAGAGAGATAGAGAGAAAGAATGATGATGAGTGATAAAGATATAAGATAAGGAAAAAGGAAAAAAGAAAGATACAAATAAAATAGAGAGAGTAGAAGGAATAAGAGGTGAAAAAGAAAGATAAAATTGTAAGAAAAGATAAAGATAAAAAATGAAAGAGAAAAATAAAAATAAAAAAAAGAGAAAAAAAGAGATAGAAGTAGAAAGAGATGAAAAAATGAAAGATAAAGATATAGTTAAAAAAAAGTGAAATGGAGAGAGAGAGAGATGGATGGATAAAAAGAAAAAAGAGAGAATACAGAGAGTAAGAGAAATGTAAAAGAAGGAAAGAAATTTAATAAAAAAAAGTGAGAGAGAGAGGTGTGGAGAGAGAGATAAAAATAAATAAGAGAAGGAGAGTAAAATGAAGATAAAGAAAGAGGGAAAAGAGAGATAAATGAAAGATAGGGAGAGAGGTAGTAGAAGGAGATAAAGAGATAAAGAAAAGAGAATGAATCACAAAGAAAAAAAAATAGAAAAATATTGTTATACAAGAGATCATTATAATTTTTTTGTCTATTGCAATGAATGATTGCATTTTGAAAACTTAGTTTGTCTAATTTAGACATATATATGTGGTTTTAAAAATCATTTTAATAAGTATTTTGTATAATTAACTAAAATTTAAAAGATTTATAAAAATTTTAAAATTATTAGTAATAAAATAAAATAATTTTGATACTTAATTTTAGTTATTTGTAATAAGAAAAAAGTTACAATAGATAATAAAAAAAGAATTAATTTTACTATAAGCATGAGAAAGTCATTTTAACACATTATACTATATAAAACTATTCAATATTATAAATACTATCTAAATATAGTATACAATAATAGTCTAGTTTATTTTGTATTATTATATTTTATACTATCATATCTTATATTATTTATTATGTGTGTCAAATGCGCCACTGGGAAATCAGTTATTCTTAATATATATAGAGCACTTTCTTTCCTATATATAAAGGAACTAGAATAAAATCCTTGTTAATATGGAAGAATAGGAAACCATATATGCATGTATTGATCTTTAAATCAAAAGTAAAATATTCATAGATAAACTTTAGAAATAAACTGTACAAATAAACTAACTAAACAATGTGTAAAATACTTGCTAATAATTATAAGAGGACACAAGCACTTTTGGAAATTTGTTTTTAATGCCAAGCAATATACTTTGTGTTGGTCCACTCATAATTGCAATTATTTCCTTTTAAATTGTATATGTTGTTAATATATTTAATCATCAAAATTTTTTAAGTAGCCAACTAAATCATGGTCTTAATAACCAAAAATATGAGTGTATTAGATAGTAAAAAATACATGTTTAAGAATGATCTATTGTAATTAAATAAAAACAAATGAAATATGAATAACAATACTACTTTATATGTGAATTGTGTGCAAATAAAATGATTAAATACAAAATAATTGACTAGGTAATGTCAAGCATGTGGGTCAATAATAATAAGGAGTTAACAAAAAAAGAGCATAAGAGACAATGATTTATAAATGTTTGGTTTCCTTAAACTTATGTCCTTTTCTTAAAGTTATCACCTTGAAAGTTTCAAATCTACTATTGAATTTTTTAGTTATGAGGAGAACAATGACAATAACATACCAAGGTCCAGTAACCTTTCTTACAAATGTGTTCACAACACATTTAAGTATATAAGCTCACTTTTTACACATTAAAATCACTTTTAAGCTCTCAAGCTTTTCTTTTATGGATATAGAAAAATCTTTCATTTCACTTAGAGCAACTCTTTATTACACAAGATTTTTTCTCTCATTTTCTTTTCTCAATCTTAGCTCACATATAATATAACGAGATGTTTTATTGATGTATAAGTCTCCTTTTATACAACTTTGGGGTCTTTTTGTGGTTGGATGAGTTGTAAGTTTCATTTGAAGTGTTGGCTTAAATTTTGGTTCTTGTTTCCTTTTTATGCATTTGCTAATAGTTACAATAAATTAATCTAATCTACTAATCATAAAGATTCCATATTTTTTACTTGAACTTTGAAAAATTTTCCACAAAGATTTTCCAATAGATGGTTTTTGAAAATATGTCCAAAAGCTTTAGAAATTTTGGCTCTATGTTTCTTCTTTGATGTAGACAAAAATTTCTAATAATGAAACTTTTCATAAGTGAATTAATTCAAATTGTGCTAGTTCAATCTCTTTATATCAAAGTTGATTTATACCAATTAGATCATTAAATAAATACTTTACTTTTCTTATTTATTATTCAAAAATATTGTATTGTTAGGAGCAATATCATAGCTATAAAATCCCGATAAAAAGGTAAATAGCATAATAGAATTAATATGAAAAACTCATAACTTAAGAGCTAAACTCTTCAACTTACTATAAAAAGACAAAATTTCAAATGTATTAGTTTATACAAACTTATACCCCAATCTAATATCCAATGAAATTTTAACTTACCATAAAGAAAAAAAGAATATTACATTCATTAACTCATCTTGTTGTGCAAGGCTTATAAAAAGAATAAACATATTGTAGCTAACTTAGCTACCTCGACATCAAAACTCCATGGTGAACTATCTCAAGCCAAAAAGTGAAATCCTCTTTAGACACTCATTGTGTGGAACTAATCACTTCCAATACTATGTAGATTGTGGCTACATCTTCTGACAACTCTTTAACAACTATTTATATCTCACTAATATTTGATGTTTGAAACTTATGGCCCTTGGTTGATTTCCTTGTTGCCCTCAAGGTATTTATCGATAAACTCCATCAATTAACTTAAGATCCATTTAAGTAAAAGACCAATTACTCATCAAAATTAAATTAGATACTATAATGGGAAGTGTAACTCCATCCGTCATTGATAGGTATTTAAGTATTGTTGAAAGAGTCATTTTAAATGAAATAACAATAAGCATCTTAGAGAAAGCATATCCTATCACCTTCATCACCTATTTTGGAAGATTTAGTATTTCCCTTTTAATCATATAAGTCAAGATACACAAATTAACATAAGATAGGCAATCTATATGCCAACCTTTTAGAGAAATATTACCTTCTATAATTCTTTGCATAACATGTGATTTAATAGGCAAAGAACTAGCATTTTTATGTTTATGACTTGTAGAAATTGAACCATTAATTCTATTAAACAAACTATTTCTATCATTATTAACTTGATTTAAAAATACCTTTCGATGATTCAATCTCTATAAAAAATAACTTCACTACTAATAAGAGGGACAAAAAAAGTGATAGTAATAATCTTTGGTGTTAGCACCATATCGATTTCATTTACATACAAAACTAGCCTTTTATTAAAAAAATTATTTAATATTTGAGAAAAATATTTTAACCATATTTGGATAATACTTGTAGTTTAAATTGATGAAATTTGATCATCCTTATGCAATAAACCCATCTATGAAATTCTAAGAAATAAACACCTTTCTCGAAGTATCCTTAATAATTCAACCACCTAATGCATCTCTATACTTTAAATATTCTTTATATTTCTTAAAAGTATCCTTTAAAATAAATTGAAAAGGAGATCACCTCAAAGGTGAGCTTGCTGCCTCTTAAGAAGCTTTAAATTCTTTAATTAATGTTTCATTTAAACCTTTAATTGGAGATAAGGAATATAATCTAAGTTAAGAAAGAGAAGATGAAGACTTTTTTGGCGAGCCATGAGGCTATAGTGGTGGCAAAATAGGGTATGTTGGTGGTGTTGATAGATTGAGTCTCACCCTTCAAAGAAGTAAAGTTGATTCTAAGTTGCTTACCAATGATTGAGAGGACTCCTTCTTTAATGACAATGACATCATTGGTTATAAAAATGGTATCTTTTTATGGTGGCAACGAATGTGACTTCTACTTTTTGGTGGATTATCCATCTTTAAAGGATTTAGACTTGGAAATTTATCTTCTCCTCTTCATTGTGATTTGGGGAGATGAGAATTGATGGAATTCATGGATAGATGTAGTGATTTCTAAGAGAAGTGATGGATTTAGCAAGGAAATTTGGTTAAATTTAGAATGATTTTGGTACATCTTGAAAACATTTAGGAAATTTTAAAAATGATGGCCAATAGTTAGGGTTTTGGAGAATTTAATGTCATTTATTTTTTGAAAGAAGAAAAGAAAAAGGGAAAGGCTTTTAAAAGATGTGGTTAATCATGTTTAGAGAAGAAGAGTTTGTCATAGGTTATTTGCTAATCAATTAAGTTAATTGATTAGTGTAAAAAATTTAACTAATTGACTATCAGAAAAAAAATTATTTCAAATGATGCTTTTTAAAAGAAAGGAAAGTTCATACACAAAACAATAAAAAATAATCATAGCAAGTCTCATATATCATCAAACATTAGTCAATGGAGCAAATAAATGTAAGAACACATAAGATGCAAAAATAAGAGCCTAGAACTTGTTTACCATGCTCAAACGCTTTATAATACTTAAGAATCTATCTTTGCTAAATGCTTTTGTAAAAATATCATTTAACTAATCATTAGTTTGTACAAACTCAAGAATGATATTCCCTTTAAACACATGATCTCTAAGGAAAAATAATATTTTAGATTTATATGCTGGTTTTAAAATCATAAATGAAGTTCTTGGTAAGATTGATGGTGCTAAAGTTGTCACACATAATAAGTATTATAGAAAAATGTAACTTAAAGTCCTCAAAAATGTGTTCAATGCAAAAAAAAAATAAAAATAATTGTGAATAACAACTACCCACTATAAGGTATTTAATATCAACCTTAGAAAATGTTATAGCACTTTACTTCTTACTAAACCTTGAAACTAATGCACTTTTTAGGAATTGGCCAATATTAATAGTGCTTTTTTTATAAAGTCTATCATTGGCCTAATTTGAGTTCAAATAACCAACTAGATCAAAAGACCTTATGCCTAAATTGGCAACTCTTTGATATAATGTAGTTTTCTTTTTAGTGCATTAAAATGAGACTCTCTAGGTGATAATTGAAGACACACACAAAGGCTTATACCATACATAATATTAGGTATACTTGTGGTAAGGTAAAGTAAGCTTTCAACCATACCACAATATTGTTTTTTATCTATTCTCTAAATGCTTTCATCCTTATCATGATTTTTAGATATTAACATTAGTATATCATGAGGCTTTATGTTCTTTATATCAAAATTTTTCAATATTTTTCTTGCATACTTTATTTGGTTGATAAAGATTCTATTTAAGATCTTATTTATTTATACAACAAGGAGAAAATAAAGTTTCCCCATCATAGTTATTTTAAATTCTCTCTCCATTTGAGAAGCAAATACATAAAGAATTGTTATTAGTATAAAAAATAATATTGTCAAAGTAAATTACATAATTAAATGATCATCACCTTTTGCTATTGTGAATAAAGTGGTATCCATGTTACTTTTTGTAAAGCCACTTTTGATCAAGAATGAGCTAAGCTACTCATATGAAGTTTATGAAATTTGTTTTAATTAATACAATGGTTTAGAAGGCTTAAAGACATAATCCAAATATTTAGTGTTCTCTAAACTTGCAAGTTGCTTAACATATACCTCTTCCACAATAATATCATTAAGAAACACACTTTTTACATCCAATTAATATAAGTGAAATTCATGAAAGATGTATGCAAAAGATATGAATTACCTTTAATTTTTTCATGAATATAAAGTTCTCATTATAATCTATCCTATCTTTTTGGTTGTATTCCTTAGCAACAAGTTTCCTTTTGTTCCTCACTATTTTTTCACACTCATCTAATTTAATTATGAACACTGATTTGGTCATAATGATAAAATGATCTCTAGGTTTAAGAACTAAGTTCCTCTCAAATTTGTTCAACTCTGTTTCTATGGCATGCATCCACTACTTATCAATCAATTCATCTTCTGTATGCTTAGGCTCTATTTGAGAAATTAGTACAATATTAGTGTTTGCATTCCTTGATGGTGATCTAGTCTTGAGGGGATTAAATGCATTTCCAATAATTTGATCTTAGAATAATTTACAAATGTGTCTCTATTATCTTGGTACCTTTTGTACCAAATTTTACAAATTGGTAAAATTTTCAAGATTTGATATGCTTGTTTTAGGTTGCTCTAATTAACATTTTCATAAAAATACTGTTCTTTCTCTTTGGTAAATCACTTGGACTCATATTCTCTGTTTGTTATATTATACCTGCATCATAAAAAAGATTCCTCATTTTTAAAGTTAAAATGGTTTATTTCATCAAAAATTACTATATGGACTTTTCAACTATTAAGGAATTTTTATTAGAAACTTATATGCTTTGTTAATTGAAAAGTATCTTAAAAAGATACCTTCATTGGCCTTTGATTTGAAATTTTCAAAATTATCTTTAGTGTTCAAAATGAAACAATTGCAACCAATAAATTGAAATAATAGGTTCTTGACTTTCTTCTCCATAGCTCATAAAGTGTCTTTTTGATCAAAGGATGAATTAGAATCTAATTTGAAAAATAACATGTTGTATGGATAGGTTTAACTCAAAAATATTTTAGCAAGCAAAATTCAATGGGCATGGTTTGAGCCATCTATTGTAGAGTTCTAATGTTTTGTTCAACCAATTCATTCTGTTTAAGTATTTTTGAAGTTGAAAAATTATGAGAAATTCCTTAGGCATTGCAAATTTTTTTAAGTCCTAATTATCCAATTCTCCTTCATGATCATTTTTAATTAAAGTGAAGGAGTATCCCTTCTTAGTTTACAATTGCTTACAAAGCTTTTCAATGGCTTTCAAGGCTTTGTACTAATGTGTAAGGAACACAACCCATGCAAGCTCATGCTTCTGACGCATGAGGCTAGTCCTAGTCTTACTTGATGCCAAAAAGAATCTCATTTATGAAGGTGCCACAAATGTACGAGAAGTCAAGAAATGTGATGCCACTATTGATTGCATAACCTCAAGTTTTAACATATGGTTTTGATTTTGAGGCTAACTTCCACTTAATTCAGTTGTTGTTTTAATGGGAATCACAGTTAGATCTACGAATCCATATCATAATTTTATATCAGAGGTATACGAGAATATTGATCCTGATGACCTTTTATTTTTTAGGTTACGCCAAAAAAATGATGGTATTGCTGAGGCAATGAGTTTAAAAGAAGTACTAAACTATTGATCTTTGTGATGGTATACAATAAACAAAAAGGCATATTTTTAAGTTTTGAAACAACAACCACAATCAAGGAAGAGGGAGGGGGAGTGAGTGACAGCAATTGTCTCCACTGACCCCACCAAGTCCATGTTTTATCATGCAAAATTGTAATTTTTTTCATAAAACTACTTTTGCCCCTATTGAACCATTTTTTGACCCCACTAAAGTCACTTCTTACCTCCATTTAAAATTTGGAACTACTAGATTTATTGACTTAAAAGACTTCAACTAATATTAATTGTTATAGCTATTATCAATTTTTTATAATTTCTCCTACAAATTATTTGTTAGGTCTATTATATTTGAAATATATATATAAATAATTAGTTACAATTAAATCTAATTTAAATTATACACAAGATAAATTTATTTCTATTTCTAACTTAAGATAAATGAAGTTGTTGATTTTTATTATATTCAAAATTTTAGTTTTTATTTAAATGACTATTAAATGATGGCATAAAATTCTGTGCATATATAATATATTTAGAATAGGTATAAATTAAATATGTAAAGTTAGTAAATATGTAGATTTGCAAGAATGTTTTTATTACAAGAATAAAATTATTCATTATGATTAAAAGATTATATATTATAATTTTCAAAATACAGTTTTTTGAAAAATCCAATAAAATATAAATAATTATGTCACAATTCTTATAAAATAAATAGTTTGGTATATTATAGATACTTATATATTTAAATTTTTTTTGTAGTTAATCATGAATGCCTTATTTAAGGATTTTAGTTATCTAATAAAAAAATGTAAGATTTAAATAATATAGATATTTTATTTTATTTGTTAATATAATTTTTATTAATAACACATAACCCATCACAATAGCCTTTGAGGCAGGTGAAGTCCACTCTTTCATACATTGTTCACATAGAAGAATCCTTGTATAATAAAACCCCATAGGAATACTTATTTTCTAAATAACTATTAAAGCCGCAAACCAATTAAGAAAAAAAGGTACAAAGCTCTCTTTCATGCGGCTTGCCATGACGACAAGGGCGGAGTCTCAGCACTCTCATAAGTAGGGAAGCCGTCGCCGTACCTATCACCTTTTACAGCATCTACTGAAGCAATAGATTCGAGTTCAGACATCTCTTCAGGGGTTAGTTTCACAGCCAGGGCAGTAATGTTTTGGTTGAGGTTATCAATTTTGGTGGTTCCTGGTATGGGACATACATCATTCCCTTGATGGTACAACCAAGCTAGTGCTAGCTGTGTTGTTATGTAACCCTTCTTTGTTGCAAATTCATTAACCCTATCAAATAGGCGTTTGTTATGCTCCAAATTTTCAGCTTGAAACCTAGGCATTACCTAGAAAGACACAAAAATTGAGAAAAAAAATAAAGAGAGAACCAATTAGTCACGTTTTCGGAGAGACATTTTCATTAGTTATGTTTTCTATTTTCATCCACATCAACGGGAGCTATCATAACTTAACTTGTTATTGCTCAGCCAGAAAGGTTTTCACATAGAGTAATTAAAAATTTGAGACACTAGTTGCTAACCTTTCGATAGTCACCTTCTCCCATGTTTTCAACCAACTTAGGTCCTAAGGAAAAGAATCCCCGTCCTAAAGGGCTATATGCTACAATCCCAATTCCAAGTTCCCTACAAAAAGAAAAAAAAATCATTAACAAATTATTAATTTTTCGTCAAACGTTCCAACAAATTCATTATTAAATTTCAATGGTATGTTAGTACTGACAATTAAAAAAAATAGAAAAGAAGGAGATTTAAGTAATTTCTTTTTTCTAAGACTAACATAATATTTATAACATAGAGTAACAAAATTCTTAGGAGAAATAAAAATATTAATAAATTATTAATTTCTCTTCAAACACTCCAGCAAATCCACTATTAAATTTCAATGATATATTAATATTGACAATTTTAAAATAAGGAAGAAGGAGGTTTAAGAAATTTCTTTTTCTTGAAACTAATATAATATTTATAATATGGAGTCACCAAATTCTATTTTAAAATAAATAAGATTTTCAACAGAAAAATCCTTATAATTCTGCAATTATATTCTAATAAAGATTCAACATTCCTTTAAAACTAAACCTGTTTTGAGTAGTTAAAAACTTACAAAACACATTGAAAAAGATTGATATCTAAAGTTACAAAGTTTTTAAAGAAAAATTTACACCTATAAAATATGATGTCATATTTTTTAATTATGAATTTTGATGTAAGAAAAGTTGTCATCATGATATAAATCTAAAGACATCATTTTGTTAATTAGGAATGAGAAAATAGAGAAAAGTAAAGTAAGTTTGAGTGAATATCAATTCAACATCATAAATTTTCTAAACGTATTATCATTAGGCTAAAACATGGACTTGGCATTGTGTGCATCCAAACTTACCTGCAAGTACGGACTATTTCTTTCTCAACATCTCTTGACCATAAGGACCACTCCAACTGAACAGCAGTTATTGGATGAATGGCATGTGCCCTTCTAATCGTTGAAGCAGAGGCCTCTGATAGGCCTATATACTTCACTTTCCCTTCCTAAACTAGTTTCTTTAGTTCACCCATCTATATGACACCGGAGAACATTACTAGATCTTAATGGCATGATAAACTAAAGCTTCAAACAACTCAACAATCTCAATATATTCACGACAAACATTTCATTTTATTCTTATCATATATATATATATATAGCTAAAAGTTAGTCATTTTAATCTAATTAGAGAAATATAAACTATGGTATACGAGAACACCTACTAAAACAGGTACAAAACCAGACAAACATTGGATCCGAGTGCAGCATTAATTGGCTCGAACATGGACAGGTTTTGATTGAGAAAACAAAAACGAAAAGCACAAACCGTGACTTCAATGGGAATGGTAGTATCAATACGATGCTGGTAATAAAGATCAATATGATCAACTTCAAGCCGCTTCAAGCTGGCCTCACAAGCAGCTCTCACATGAGCAGGATCCCCACGCACCTCCATCTTACCATCCACAAATATTGCCCCGAATTTTGTGGCTAATTGAACTTTCTCCCTCCATCCTCCTTTCAATGCCTGCAGTTACAGCAATAACATTCTCTCTCTCTCTTTTTAATATGTTATAAAGAAGACATCACTGTTTCATTGAAATATTAAGAAACCAACCAGCTAGACTTAGGCAAGTGAAACCGAGAGCAGTTCAAAAGCTCGAACAAATCTCTCAAAATTCTTTTAGTAACCATTTGTTTGTAGCAAAGCAATTAATTTGATTATACGAGGATTCGATTTCAGTGTAGTCAAGTGATGATTATGAAATGAAATCATCAATTGAAATTGAAATATGGGTTACCTTTCCGATTAGGATTTCATTTGTGAAGGGGCCGTAGAAGTCAGAGGTATCAAGAAAAGTGATGCCACTGTTGATTGCGTGGTGAATGAGAGCGATCATGTCAGCTTCGGGCTTGGGCGGACCGTAGAAGGCGGACATACTCGAGCACCCCAGACCTTGCGCCGGCACCTCTAGCCCTTGTGAGCCTAGCTTGATCTTCCTCACGGATGCCATATTTTGCCTTCTTTTGCTGAAACTAGATTCCACTATTTATGACTAGCACAACAGACCACGGGCTGGCTCGGTATCATTTCAGTTTCAGAACTAAGATTCCTCCCCTTCCGTTGCTAGGAAGCTTGTGTTGCTCCATTATTAAATCAATTTCGATTTCCAATCTGATTTTTTTATTCTTGATTACTATTTGGCTCAGTTTTGATTCCAATTTTAGCCCAGTCACTCTTTAACCTATTTGCGGTTGCGACATCTGATCCGAATTATCTGGCAATTTGCAAGGAGAAAAGTCAACGTCATTGCCTAGAAGGTTACCCCTCTTGAAGAGTAAGGGTTAAATTATGGGTGGACAATGATGCGTGCTTGTATTGAAATAATTAGTAAATAACTTATTAATTACTGACGAAAATAAAAAGCCCTTAGACTCTATTAAAAAGAAAAAACAAAGCACTTTAAACTTATTTTTATAAAAGATTTATTAAATTTTAAAAATTAAAAATAGAATGATTTGAATTTCTATTCCTCCTGTCGACTCAACTTAGTACATAATTGTACTAAGATTTTTGAGTGGAGGGATTGCAAAAGAGGTAAAGTATGATACAAAATGAGTATAAGTATAAATATTGATGTAAATTCAATGTATTTAATTATACTAAGAAAATACTAGATTTATATTTAAATTTTAATTTTATTTAATTTCCAAATTAATATAAAATATTATTAAACTAAATTAAATAATTAAAAAATAATAATATATAATATCAAAATTTAATGTATTATATTTTTTATTTAATCACAAAAACTTTTGATAATTATTAGTTGGCCATAAAAAAATTCATTTGATTAATTTTTTTCTTTTTGAATTGTATTACTTGATTGAAAATTTAGATGTAGACTACATTTGAATTTCTAATTATAATTATTACTTTAATTATTATGAGAGTCTTCTAATATTTTTCTAATTAAGGAATTATTCTAATTAATATGTGAATCCTTAAATATTTCTAAAATTCAGTAAATATTATTATATAATTTTTGTTTGTTTCAATGATTATCAAGAATTAATCTTAACTTTTCCAATACAATATATTGTATTGTGTGAGTTCTAAATATATAATCAAAATTTTAAAATAATAAAATTTAAGAAATATTTTTAATAATAGCTAATTAAATTAAAAAAAATTTTAATTTTAATTTTAAAATAAAATAATTAATTAAAGTTAAAATTAATTTGAATCATAATCTATGAATCTTTAAGTAATAAACTAAATTAAAATCAAAAAATAAATTGAAGTTGCGTACTTTTTTATTAAAAAAGCAAAAGAGAAAATTTGAAAGTTTTTATTTCTTTAAAAATGAAAATAAAATCTAAGAGTAATTTTTTTCTAATTATTTCCATTAATTGAAAAATTAAAAGGAAGGTGTCATATAAGTAAAAATAATAAAGTATTTAAAAATATATAAATTAATTTTTTGTCAAACTTAATAATAAATGCATACATATTAAATTGAATTCATACAATGCATATATCTGAAATATAATATTAAAAAGTAATTGGTGAACTATAATATATTCTTACCTGCAACATTGCTTTCATTGCAAGAAAAAAAGAAAGTACAAGTGTATTAGCTTTAATGCATGGTTATAATTTGGGTTATATTCACACAAGTTGTATTATTTAATATTAATTTAATAATTAATTAATAATATTTTTTAATATTTTATTAGATTGAGAATTTTAATATATATTTAATTTATTTTATTTACATATTAATAAATTAATAAGTATTATAATTTTTTCAATTTATACTAAAAATATTTTATATATGCCTAAATTTTGAGTAGTGTAAATATTTATAATTTAAAAAATAAAAAAAATAATTTTTAAAAATAAAGAAACATTTTTTTGTCTCTTAGAGAAAAGATATTTTTAAATATATTTTTTAAAAAATAATGATAATTGAACTCTTTTTTTAATTTTCCTAAATATACAACTCTAAAAATTAACTTTTTATTTTTAAAAGATATTTATAATTTAAATTTATTTTTATTTTTTAAATTAAATATAAATTTTATTTTATAGGTTTAATAAATAATTTTTAAAAATAAAAGAATGTTTTACAAATATATCAATCATTGTACCTATTAACTAAAGTCGAGATGATCGCAATGTCTTCACTTATTTTTTTTTTTTTTTTTTTTTTTTTGTTTTTTAAAGAACACCCATTATTCAAATATTAAAGGTTCATTGACTAAGCAAATCAACGAACTCACCTGGTCAGCAAAATAAAAATAAATTTTCTCAAATTATAGAAAAGAATATTAAAAACAAGAGAAATTAAATAAATATGATAATTAAATGTAAAGATAAAAAATAAATTTTATTATTAAATTTTAATTTTTAATTATAGTTGAAATATTTTTTGATGAATTATAATTAATAGCTAAAATTAAATAATATAATAAAATTTTTTTTAAATAATTATTTTATTACATTTAAGCTGACTTTCGCAATATATTTATAAAGAAAAAAACAAAGTTAATAGGTCGAAGGAAAAAAATTTAAAAATTTACCTGGTCTCATTGTGTTTGTCTGGTAGTCAAGAGTGTTGTCTAAAGACTGTTTAATTATTAATTAAACTATGAGCTTGAAGTGACATGCTTATATAATATCGGCAACTAATTCCTTCTTTAATATTAACAAAATACTTAACGACCGCCACCCTCACCCACTTTCTGTTTTTCTCTCCGACTCCCACTCGTCGCCGCTCGTTGCGCCTCCGCCGATCTGCGCGTGTAAGACGCTGCTTCCATTGCAAAGGAGAAAAAAAAAATAAAAAAAAAAGACATGTACAAGTGTGTTAGCTTCAAGACATGGTTATGACTTTGGTTATTCTCGTGCCAGTGAGGTGCAATTAGGGAAATCGAAATATTTGCGAGAAAAAGCGCTGGAGAAATGTGGGATAACGTTGTGATTTTGTTTAATGAGATGGCTCAGAGGCAGCCTTTCCCTATCCGATTGGTACTTTCAATCAACTTTTTGGCAATGAAACGTCATGCCACAGTGGTCTACTTGTTTAGACAACTAGAAGTTTGGGGGTATTGGATAAGATGTAACCGGTCTGAATATTCTGATTGACAGTTTCCACCGGGCTGATCTCCTCACTTATGGCACCATATTGAAAGGTCTGTGTAAGCTTTGTAATCATAGAGGATCTGGTGGCGTATACCACAATCATTGACCGTCTTTGCAAGGATAGGCTAGTAAATGAGGCCTTCAATCACTTCTCTGAAACGTTGGCTAAAGGAATTTCATCGCATGTCCTCACTTACGACTCCTTAATATCTGGTCTTTGCATGTTGTCCCTGGCTACTAAGAATAATTGTACCAAATGTAGTGACCTTTACCATCTTGATTAATGCATTTTGCAAAGAAGGAAAGATTTTAGAGGCCCAACAGGCTTTTGAAAGGATGGTTCATGATGGTATTGAGCCCAATATTTGTACTTATAATACATTGATGGACAGATATTGTTTGACAACTCAAATTGGTAAGGCTAAAAGCATGTTAAGCAGCATGGTTGCTAGGGGAAGCAAGCCTGATGTTTTTGCAAGCGTCAAAGATTCGATGATGCCAACAGACTTTTTGCAGAAATGTGTCATAAAGGATTGGTTCCTGATGCTGTCACTTGCACTACTCTTACGAGAGGTTTGCATCAAATAGGGAGGCTTCAGGATGCGATACAGCTTTTCAAGGGGTTGTGTTCTAAGGGCAACCTTCGAGATTTGGTGACATTCTTGAGTATGATAGAAGGCTTAGGTAAATATGGCTATCTTGATGAGGCAATAAAACTATGTAAAGCAATGCAAGCAAGAAGGCTAAATCTTGATATTGTGGTTCATAATGGTCTTATTGATTGTATGTGCAATGCTAGGATTGATCACATAGCAAAAGGCCTCCTTTCCAAGTCCTTTCATTTAAGAGTTGCTACCTAATGTCGAGATATATAATATCATAATTAAGGGACATTTTAGAGGAGGGTTGCCAAGGCAAGCATGAGTTTTGTTCATAAAAATGAAACATTAGGGTTGTTCACCTAATATTGGCTCTTATAATTTGATGATCCAAGGGTTCCTTAAAAATAATGACATACTTAAAATAATGCAACTAGTGAAAGAGATGGTTAGAAAAGGTTTCTTTGCTGATTCATCTACAACAGACATGTTATTGGATTTGACTTTGCATTGATTTATGTTAAGCCCATAAAGTGGAAATAGGAGGTAAGGTCAATGTCTATGTTGCTACCTTGTGTTCAGATTTGTACAAATGATGGGAAACTGCATCATGTTTTGATGGAGAACAAGGTATTATTCATATGCAACAAAACAAATATTCCCAAGATGTTTTGCAAGGAATTGGTGGTCTAATGACTAGGAAAAGAATAAAAAGGATGAAAGAGGCTTTACAAAGCTTAATCATGAAGCTACATGACAAAAAGAGTACTCTAAAAGATTCTATTGTTGTTCTAAAAGTTTCCAATGCTACACTTATCTTTATGTGTAAGATGATGGACAAGGAACTTAAAGAACAAAATATAAAGCCCATGATATAAGTTCAAGCTGCATGACTAAGTTGAGGAAAGACTCGATTTGCTTGCTAAGTTGTATTAAAGGGTCTAATTTCATTTTGGGTTACTAAATTTTAAGTTAAGACTGAATTATATGTAAAAAAAGGCTTAATTTCTTTGGTTTATTTTGGCTTATAAGTTTAATTGAGTCTTGATACATTTGTTAGGGTTTTTACTTTAACTTTTATGCTCAGTTATTATTAGTTGTAGTCTTTTTTACGGATTCCTAATCAAGACAGATTTGTATTTCTTAGGATTCTTAATCAAGGTAAAGTTGATTTCTTTAATTAGAGGAACCTCCTATAATTACGATTTTTCCTATATAGATATGTTAAGAAACATCTCTTTCTTATAGGATTGTAATATTTATATGTTTATATAAAAGCTACAACTATGTAAAATGAAATCAATGAGATTAAGGTATTTTTCATCTAACTTTGCTTTGCTTTCTCATGTTCTGGGAAGAATACATTGTTTTGACTTATCAAAAAAGTAATCAATCTTTGTGGTATCTTAAGATTGAGGCTTTTTTTAGGATTTACTTTCTGGGGTATGTATAACAAATTGATCTAAGAGTTCCTAAGGTAGGTCATCTAGTAGATTCTTTATCAATTGGTGTTAGAGCCTTGGTTCTAAAAATAATCTATGTATCCCTTTTCCATCTTTATTTATTACTTTTCTTTGTGCTTCATTTATTCCTTATGTTTGTTTGCTTAGTTCTTCTTGTTTGTTCTAATCAACTTCTTTTTCTTGAAGTTGTATTAATTCTGTAGGTGATTCATTTGATTAAAAAAACTAAAAAAAAATTTAAAAAAGAAAGTTGAAAAAAAAGAAGGAAAAAATGAAAAAAAAAAGAAAAAAAAAAAAAAAAAGGAAGACGAAGAAGTTGTGTTTGAGTAATTCTTGTAACCTATTGTGTACATTTATAAGATTGCAAATTTGATTTTTTTTTTCTTTTCTAAGTCTAAAAAGTATATCTTAAATTATTTTTTTCTTTTAAAAGTTCTAATTTTGAGATTTATCATTATTTAATAGATTGCTCTTCATGATCTTTTAAAAATAGAAAAGAGCATAACTTGATTGGAAAAAGGCAAGAGTGGTGAGATCATCATCAAGAAAAGCCATAATAGAGAGAAATATGAGTGATAATAATTTGATTTAAAGGCAAACACGTAAAGGATAATGTAAGCAATAGATTTCTTTTAATTACTAACATATTTCTGCAAATTGTAAACATGAGTAGTGAAGTAAAAGTGTAGAATATAGACATGAAGATTTGTTAAAGGCTATCATCAAGCAATTTAAGATGATAAATGCAAGGCTAGTGAGTTATAATCACTTAGCAATTCAAGTTCTATAGAAAGTGTGTGATTAAAGAAGAAGATTAGAAAGAATTAGACTATGAAGTATCAAGTTCAAGAAAAGACAGAAAGGTTATTTCCAAAAAAGATAGCAATAAGCAACATAAAAATAAAGATTTCAGCATTTCAAGAAAAGAATGATTTTAAATTATATGTAGAGTAGGAAAGACAGGTTGAGTATATATTTGATTGTCATAATTATTTTGAGGAGAAAAAAGTAAATTTGGAAACCATAAAATTCATTGATTATGCAAATATTTGGTGAGACCAGTTAGTGATTAGTAAAAGGAGGAATGGTGAAAGGCCAATTTAGTCATGGGAAGTGATGAAATTGATAACATGCAAGAGATTTATACCTAGCCACTACCATAGAGACTTGCATAGCAAGTTGCAAGGGCTATTTCAAGGGTCCATGAGTGTAGTGGACTACTACAAGGAGATGGAAATAAACCATGATTAGAGCTAATGTAAAAAAAGATTGAAAGGTTACCATGGTAAGGTTTATTGGCAGTTTGAATAAGAAAATTGTAAATGTAGTGGATTTGCAACATTATTTGGAGATGAAGGAGTTGTTACAGAGGGCTATTAAGGTGGAGAAACAAATCAAGTTCAAAAAATCTAAATTTGGATCAACTTTTAGTTTTACATGAAAGGCAACTTGGAAAGATACCAAGGCAACCTTAAAGCTAAAAGAAGATGTAAGACCAAAAGAATCAGTTGCTATTTCTAAAGGTAAAACCGAAATGAAATCTTTTAAATCTCAAGTGCTTAAGGTGTTAAAGGTATAGAAATATCGCTTTTTAATATCCAAATAAAAGAACTATGATCATATTAGAGAATGGTGATATAGAAAGCATTAGTTCAAGTGATAATGACATGTTACTATTGAAGGATTGTTCTAATATTGATGTTGAAAAATCTATTTATGGAGATATGCTAGTTGCAAGGCATGTACTAAGTATTTAGCCTAAGGATGATAATGATGAGGAGCAATGTGAGCACATTTTTCATACAAGATGATACGTTAAAGGCAAGGTATGTAGCATGATTATCAATAGTAAAAGTTGTACTAATATTGCTAATACTTTGTTGGTAGAGAAGCTAAATTTAAATCCCTTTAAGCATTTAAGCCCTATAAGCTATAATGGTTGAATAATTATGGATAAATTAGAGTAACCAAGCAAATTTTAAGTTACCTTTTGCATTGGCAATTACAAGGATGAGGTTTTTTATGATGTGGCACCAATGCATGCTGGTCATTTACTTCTTGGTCGACCATGACAATTTGATAGGAAGGTTACTTATGATAGCCGCAAGAACATCTACTCTTTTGTAATTAATAATTGGATTATTGTATTAACTTCTCTTAAACCTATTCAAGCATATAAAAATCAGATTAAGATAGCAAGAGAGTGCAAAATAAGAGAACAAGAGGAAAAGAAAAAGAAAGAGAGTGACAGGTCAAAGGACAAGAGAGAAAGTGAGGCTTAGGGAAAAATTTAAGTGAAAAGGGTGAGATCGAAAGAAATGTTGTAGAGAAAATGTGCAAAAAAAGGAGAGAAAAGTAAGCTTAAGAGCATTATGATCACAAGGTAACTATTACTTATACTTATGCACAAGGATGTTTATTTTTATCTAATGACTTTAATTCCTCTTTACCTAGTATGATTGTTCTATTATTGTAGGATTTTAAAAATTTATTTTCCGAAGAGATTCCCTAAGGATTACCTCTTTTAAGAGGAATTGAGTACCAAATAGACTTCATACCTGGTACCTATTGTTGTCATACCAAACTGACCTTCCTATAGAGTTAATCCTGAGAAAATGAAGGAGATATAGAGACAAGTGGATGAATTTGTGTAAAAGGGATTTGTAAGGCAGAGTCTTAGCCCATACTTGGTTCCTATCATCTTAATCTTAAAGAAAGATGAAACATGACACATATGTATGGATTGTTGAGCCATTAATAAACCATTATGACACAGGATAAGGCCCTTCAGTGGCACAAAAAAGAAGTTAAAAAAATAATAACAATAATAATAATAACAAAACATTCAAAATAATTCCATATGCAACAACACAGGAATGAGGAGAAAAGGAAAACCAACTGCATAGAAAGTGATGGCAATGTTGCTGCTTCTAGTAAATTTTTCAAAGGGAACAAAACATTTCTATGTCAATTACAAGAGGAAATGCCAACAGAATTAGGTCAAAGAAGCAAAGAACAGCCTACATTTCTTCACCTTGCAAAACAAACTCGCCCAAGAAACTCTTAAGTTAAACAAGATAGCATTGTTCGAGCATTGGGTAAGGCAATGACAATTCTTAACTATATTGTTGTACACGCTCTGCATAGTTTCCATCAATTGTCCTCCTCTTACTAGAGTGATTTTGTAAGCAAAAATTGAAATCACGGCTGTCATCACATTGATCTCTAGTTGAATTTGATTTGTATGTCAGTGGTGGTATCACACGTGAGAATAAGGCATAAAATAAATCCCAAGAAGGCATCATTGAGCCAATTTGAGGGAAGTAGGATTTTGACAGTGTCTCTGTTCGATACTTTGATTCATGCACCACTCTAGAATTCTACTTCCTGTATAAATGATGTTAAGCATAAACTTCTGCAACTGTACCGTAAAAAAAAAATCATGACCTAATAGAAAGAGTGAAAAAACAAGAAAAAAAAACATAGAGATACAGTGAGAGAATGATGGCGACCTATCCTTTGCCTTTGGCATACCTCACTAAATAATGATTCCTGAACTAAGAAATAGGATTTCTTTGGTTTTTATCCACCTTAAAGCAATTACATAAGCTGATTCTAAAGTCAAAAGATGGTATATTGAAAAGTAGTTGATCAAGGAAGATTTCTAATGATGTGCAACCAATCGCATCTATACTTTAATATGGTTAAATTTAATTTTTAAACATGATATTATGGTTTGTTGTTATTGCAGTGTCAATTTATATATGGGATTTTGTTGATTTTTCTACTCTTGGGATGAGATATCATTATGCCTACTAGGCAATTGTAGTCACAATTCGCCCAATCCATTAAAAAATAGTCTAGTACAAATTACGAAGATTTGTATCCATAAAAAATGGAAAATAAATAAAAAAGAGAGGCAGATTTCAACTTGTTCAAATTACCAAAAATGAATAGATTGTAGATTATGGGTCATAAAATTCGCTAAAAACTAACTTAAGTGGCTATAGTTAAATTATTTTTCAAAATATATATACCTTAAGTGGAACGACGTCTTCTTATCATTAAATGTATTTATTAATTAAAATTAAACCACATAATTCAAAATCCAAGTTTCAAAGACTAAATTGATTTTTCTTTCTTTTAGATTATATTCTAAGTAATTGATTTGGATTTAATCTCAATTTAAAATTTTATGATATTAATTTTATATATTCTTTTTAATTATATAGTACTTACTTTTCTCTGGTTCTTAATAAAAAAAAAAAAACTCTTTAATCACAATTCATAAATTTACACTAAAATTCTAATAAATTTTTAAACCACATTCTTGTATTTATGTTTTGTTGATTTTAAAGATACACCTATTTAATGTGCATTTAAAAAGTTTAAAACATACAAAAATTATAGTAAATCATTTTCTAAAGTTTGATGAGTTTGAAAAAGAAAAAAATTAAAGTAAAATTTTAAAATGTTTTAAATCACCTGCAGTTTTCAATTACATTATGGGTCATAAAATTCGCTAAAAAATAACTTAAGTAGTCATAGTTAAATTATTTTTTCAAAATATATATACCTTAAGTGGAATGGCATCTTTTTATGATTAAATGTATTTATTAATTAAAATTAAATCATATAATTTAGAATCCAAGTTTCAAAGACTAAATTGATTTTTCTTTCTTTTAGATTATATTCTAAGTAATTGATTTGGATTTAACAAATATCTCAATTTAAAATTTTATGATATTAATTTAATATATTATTTTTAATTATAGTATTTACTTTTCTTTGGTTCTTAATTAAAAAAAAACTTTAATCACATAATTCATAAATATAAACTAAAATTCTAATAAAATTTTAACCATATCCTTGTATTTATGTTTTGTTGATTTTTGATACATACCTATATAATGTGCATTTAAAAAGTTTAATGCATACAATAATTATAGTAAATCATTTTTTAAAGTCTGATCAGTTTGAAAAAGAAAAAATTGGTTTGGACGATTGAGAGAAGTTATGGTTGTGAATTAAAATTTATAGAAATTGTGGATTGTCGAGCCATCAATAAGATCACTATAAAATATAGAAATCTTATCCCTAAATTAGATGACATGTTTAATAAGTTGCATGGTTTGTTTTCAAAAATTGATTTAAAGAATGGCTACTATTGAATTCAGATGAAAAAGGGAGATGAATGGAAAATGATATTTAAAACTAAATATATATTATATAAGTGGTTAGTAATACCTTTTGAATTAACTGATGCACTTAATACATTCATAAGGTTAATGAATCATGTTTTGTGTACTTTCATAGGAAAATTTGTAGTAATTTATTTTGATGATATTTTAGTTTATTGCAAAAATTTGGATGAACATATGAAACACTTGCATGTTGTGTTCAATGTGTTAACAAAGAACCAACTATATGCTAATCTCAAAAAGTGTACATTTTGCATGGAATCTATTATGTCTCTTGACTATGTTGTTAAGTCGCAAGGTATTAGTGTGGATAAGGAGAATGTAATGTAAAGGCAATAAGAGACTAGCTTATGCTTAAGAACGCGAACAAGGTAAGAAGTTTTCATAATTTAGCAAGTTTTTATCCAAAGTTTGTTAAGGATTTTAATTCCATTGCTACACCTTTAAATGAACTTGTTAAAAAGAATGTCATTTTTAAATGGGATGATGTGCATGATCAGGCTTTAGTACTTGAAGGAAAAGCTTACTAATACACTTTTGTTATATTTACGTAAATTTAATACAGTTTTTAAGGTAGAATGTGATACATTTAGAATAGGAATAGGGGCTATTTTGATGCAAGATTCCAAACTGATTACTTATTTTAGTGAAAAACTAAGTGAGATAGTCTTAAATTATCCTACTTATGACAAGGAAATTTATGAATTAGTACAAACTTTTTAAACATGGCAACATTATTTGTGGCTGAGAGAATTCATCATTTATTCTAATTATAAGAGCTTAAAGTTCTTGAAATCCCAAGGTAAGCTTAATAAAAGACATGCTAAGTGGTAGGAGTTTGAAGTTTTCGACTTCTCCCTAGGATCTACTAGTTTGTAATACTGAGAGGGGGTGAATCTGATCACCACAATTCGCAATTCGCAGGTAAGTGAACAACTTCAATCTCTTCTTAAAAGTGAACTCTTTCTCTGAGTCGACTAAGGTAGATCTATTGCTACCTACTAATCACAATAGTCCTTAAAGTCACCTTTCAGACACCTTGCCTAATAGTCAATACGGATGTTCTTGTTTAGATCTTCGTTAGGTTATGGGTTGGCTGATACTTTAGCTGTGTTCACAACTCAATTCAAAGTACAGAATGTAAAGCAAATTAAGTACATACGAGATTTACGTGGTTCCGTCAACATGACGTACATCTACAGTGGTAGGGACTCTCCCTCTACCGAGACTATCCACTATACTTGTGAATACAGGTTACAATAAATGTCTTTAATTCTCTGCTCCTTTCACTATTATAATTACTAAGCAAATACAATACAAAGAGTGTCACTTACTGTATCTACCCTTCTTTTAACTTGTCTTGTCTCTGTTGAATTGAAAGGCTGCTCCACTGTTGCTTAGAAGTTCACCACAAGGCTCTCTAACCTCTCTTGAAGAAGTTTGGAAATATGTTGAGTTCTTTCAATGTTTCACCGAAGTTCTTCTCTACGTTGTATCACATATGTGAATCTTTAAATATATTTCTAATTAAGGAAAATTATTCTAATTAATATGTGAATCTTTAAATATTTCTAAAATTAAGTAAATATTATTATATAATTTTTGTTTGTTTCAATGATTATCAAGAATTAATCTTAACTTTTCCAATACAATATATTGTATTGTGTGAGTTCTAAATATATAATCAAAATGTTAAAATAATAAAATTTAAGAAATATTTTTAATAATAGCTAATTAAATTAATAAAGTTTTAATTTTAATTTTAAAATAAAATAATTAATTACAATTAAAATTAATTTGAATCATAATCTATGAATCTTTAAGTAATAAACTAAATTAAAATCAAAAAATAAATTGAAGTTGCGTACTTTTTTATTAAAAAAGCAAAAGAGAAAATTTAAAAGTTTTTATTTCTTAAAAAAATGAAAATAAAATCTAAGAGTAATATTTTTCCAATTATTTCCCTTAATTGAAAAATTAAAAGAAAGGCGTCATATAAGTAAAAATAATAAAGTATTTAAAAATATATA
Source organism: Ceriops zippeliana (assembly GCA_037897445.1). Taxonomy (NCBI): domain Eukaryota; kingdom Viridiplantae; phylum Streptophyta; class Magnoliopsida; order Malpighiales; family Rhizophoraceae; genus Ceriops; species Ceriops zippeliana. The sequence goes on from JBAPLH010000126.1 coordinate 1,325,826, forward strand.
AATTAATTTTTTGTCAAACTTAATAATAAATACATACATATTAAATTGAATTCATACAATGCATATATCTGAAATATGATATTAAAAAGTAATTGGTAAACTATAATATATTCTTACCTATAACATTGCTTTCATTGCAAGAAAAAAAAAAGTACAAGTGTATTAGCTTTAATGCATGGTTATAATTTGTGTTATATTTGCACAAGTTGTATTATTAATATTAATTTAATAATTAATTAATAATGTTTTTTAATATTTTATTAGATTGAGAATTTTAATATATATTTAATTTAATTTATTTATTTATTAATAAATTAATAAGTATTATAATTTTTTCAATTTATACTAAAAATATTTTATATATGCCTAAATTTTGAGTAGTGTAAATATTTATAATTTAAAAAATAAAAAAATAATTTTTTAAAAATAAAGAAACATTTTTTTGTCTCTTAGAGAAAAGATATTTTTAAATATATTTTTTAAAAAATAATGATAATTGAACTCTTTTTTTAATTTTCCTAAATATACAACTCTAAAAATTATTTTTTATTTTTAATAGCTATTTATAATTTAAGTTTATTTTATAGGTTTAATAAATAATTTTTAAAAATAAAAGAATGTTCTACAAATATTTCAATTATTGTAGCTATTAACTGAAGTCGAGATGATCGCAATGTCTTCACTTATTTTCTTTTTTTTTTTGTTTTTTGTTTTTTAAAGAACACCCATTATTCAAATATTAAAGGTTCATTGACTAAGCAAATCAACTAACTCACCTGGTTAGCAAAATAAAAATAATTTTTTCAAATTATAGAAAAGAATATTAAAAGAAGAGAAATTAAATAAATATGATAATTAAATGAAAAGATAAAAAATAAATTTTATTATTAAATTTTAATTTTTAATTATAGTTGAAATATTTTTTGATGAATTATAATTAATAGCTAAAATTAAATAATATAATAAAATTTGTTTTTAAATATATATTTTATTACATTTAAGCTGACTTTCGCAATATATTTATAAAGAAAAAAACAAAGGTAATAGGTCCCATTGTATTTGTATGGTAGTCAAGAGTGTTGTCTAAAGAGTGATTAATTATTAATTAAACTATCGGCTTCAAGTGACATGCTTATTAATATCGGCAACTGATTCTTTCTTTAATATTAACAAAATACTTAACGACCGCCACCCTCACCCACTTTTTGTTTTTCTTTCCGACTCCCACTCGTCGCCGCTCGTTACGCCTCCGTCGATCTGCGCGTGTAAGACGCTGCTTCCATTGCAAAGGAGAAAAAAAAAAAAAAAAAAAGACATGTACAAGTGTGTTAGCTTCAAGGCATGGTTATGATTTTGGTTATTCTTGTGCCAGTGAGGTGCAATTACGGAAATCGAAATATTTGCGAGAAAAAGCGCTGGAGAAATGTGGGATAACGTTGTGATTTTGTTTAATGAGATGGCTCAGAGGCAGCCCTTCCATCCGATTGGTACTTTTAATCAACTTTTTGGCAATGAAACGTCATGTCAACAGATAAATTTAAAAAACTCACAAAATGAGATGCAGAATTCGCCTAATTTTCAAATTTGAAGAAGCATTTACATAGACAAATTCATTTTGTACTTTTCAAACAGTTACATGGATAAAGATTTAGTTAGATCTTATGTAACCTATTCAACAGATTTAGGTCCAACTTATAAGAGTAAAGCAGTAACTTTCACAATTTTTATTTTTGTTGTAACTCCTACTGATGGGTCACCTATGATCTGATTTTCTTGATAAGCACTAGACTACATTTTCTTTAGTTTTCTTCCTTGCACCATCTTAGTTGCAAGAGGATCTCTTTCTTCATCTTCAGACTCACTTTTCTTCGAGTCTGAACTTACTTTTTGTTCCTTTTCTTCAAGTTGGTCTGATTCTTCATCTACATTGAAGTTCTCTTCTTCATTGTCCTCAGCTTCTCCATTCTGCATTGTTTTCCAGTTCTCATCTATTCTCACATCACTGGAAGTGATCTTTTCCTAACTTATGCAGGAAAACTCTGTAACCTTTTGTCTTTTATGAGTATCCCACAAAGATGCCTTCATCAGGCCTAGTGTTGAATTTTCTCAAGTTTTGCTCCTTATTCTTCACAAAACATGGACTGCCAAAGATTTTGAGATACTTGGCTGTTGTCTTCTTCCCACTCCATAGCTCATATGGAGTCTTATCAGTATTGGGCCTTAGTAATACTCTATTTAGTAGATACACGGCTGTAAATATTACTTTTTTCCAAAATCTTGTGTGAAACTTGGATTACCACAGCTCTATTTTTCCTCTCTACCACCTCGTTTTGTTGAGGTGTTCTTGCTACTGCCATTTGATGATGAATTCCATGCTTCTCAAGATAATCTTCAAAAGCTTTATTTGTAAATTCAGTGCCTTGATTTGACCTCAATACTTTGATCTTCCTTCCACTCTCATTTTCAGCCAATCTTCTGTATCTTTTGAAGCAATTCAAAACTTCTGACTTGTATTTGAGGTGCATGAGGCAAGTATTTCTCGAATAATCATCAACAAACAAAATGAAGTACTTCTCACCTTTCAACCCTTTTGTCCTCATTGGTGCACACAAATCAGTATGCATAATGTCAAGCACTGCTTCAGAACTGAACTCTTTGGTCTTGTACTGCTTTTTGGCATGTTTTCCTTTAGAGCATGCTGAGCAAACATACTCTCTCTTTCTCTCTTTCCTAAGGTTGGGAATGTCTCTGATTGCATGAGTAGTGGTCAGCTTTCTCATGTTCTTCTGTGATAAGTGTTCCAGCCTCTTATGCCATAGTTGATTTTCTTCTTCTTTGGTGAGTAAACAGCTGTTCGTCTTATCCTCATCAATCACGTACAAATTTCCAGTTGTTCTCTTCCTAGCTGTAATAGTATTGCCTTCTTTACTCTTTACTTGGCAAACTGTTTTTGTGAATATCAGTTTGTGGTCATCGTTGTATAGTTGGTTGACAGATGCTAGATTATATCTGAGTCCTTTAACCTGCAAAACATCTTTCAGCTTTCCTTTTCCAATATTCACTGACCCTTGACCATTGATGTTGAGTGAATCATCATTGCCAAACTTGACTTTACCTTCTCTTGATTTGTTTAGCTTTGATAATTTACTCTTGTCTCCCATTATGTGCAAAGTGCATCCACTATCAGGGATCCATTGCTTATCCTTGCAATCAGCCTTTAGTGCAATTTCAGTTATATTAGCCACCTCTATTTTTGCTCTATATTCCTTCTTTTGAACTCGCTGGAAGATAGCTTTCTCTTTTTTCTCAGTTTTGACTACACCGCTTGTTTTCACTGTGCCATTGAGTGCCTTCTCTTGCTCAGGGAGAAGTGTCATGCATCTCTTGGCATTATGGCCATCTTGCCCGCACCTTTCACACTGTTCCAAGTCTGCCAATATAGCAAACTTGTTCTTTGAAACCACTGGTTTGGGCTTCCACCAACACTCCTTGTTAGTGTGTCCTCGCTTCTTATAGTATGTGCAAGAACTCACGATAGGTGTTCTCCTCTGAATTTTGTACTGTCTCCCCCTGTATGCAGCATCGTATCTTTTTAAGATGGAGACATATACTGGCCTTCTCCACCAGCAGTTACTTGCCTTATGACCCCAAACTCCACAATAAAGACAGTGACCTTGAAACTGCCTTTTCTTGGATCTACTCACAGCTTGTTTTCTTTTGTTTATTACTTGCTATGTAGTCAAAGTTGCTGGCTTCTTTGCTTGTGTGGCTTTCATTTCAGCCACCTTCTTCTCCTTCTTCTATTCAGCCATTGCCCTTGGCTGGCTGACTTCCTTTTCTTTCTGAGAGGTAGCAGCTATGGGCTGCTGCTCTTTAACCACATACATCCTTTTTGGCCTTGGCTTTGGTTTGATAACTGTCTTCTTTTCTTTAGTTATCTTCACCTGAGTCACAGCCTTCTCTTTCAACTTCTGTGGCAAAGTCTTATTCTTTTTTTCTCTTGTAGAGCTTGTTTCTCTTACCACTTTAAACTTATGCAAGTTCTCCTCACTCTTTTTGAGTTGTTGCTGAAGTTTCAGCAACTCTATCTCTATTTCTTCAATTGTTGAAGTCCTTGAGCCAAGCTCTATAGTAAGGTCTTCACATATTTTGATATGTTCTTCAAATCTTCTCTTCAAGTTAATATGTTCAGCCCTTATTTCATCCTTTTGACTTTCAACTTCCTTAGACTTTGCTTCAACTTGTTTTATGTGAGCCTCTAACCTTTTTATGGTTCTGCCCCTTCTGATTATCTCCTTTGAAATAGCTTCCAACAGCTTCAAGATTTGGTTCTTTTTCATCAACCTCCTCTTCTTCTTCAGAGGTTGAACTACCACTTTGAGCTAATGTCATAAAGGCATGCTCATCTGATGAATCTTCATCTTCCTCATCATCAGCTTCTTTTGTTTGACTCACATAACTCTTGAATGAGCCTCTCTTCTTCTTCTATGGGTTGGCAATCTTCTTGCTGGATTTCTTTGATTTGAACAATGGTCTTCTCCATTTCGAATTCTACTTATCATCACCATCCTCATCTTCATCATCAAGTTTCACTTTGCACTGAGAAGCAAAGTGTCTAGTCTGCCCATAGCGATAACATCTTAAGGACAACTATCCTTTTCCCTTCTTAGACCCCTTTTTGAATTTCCTTGTGAAGTAAGCCAATACTTCACCTTCACTTTCTTCCTCATCATCATCATCATCATCCTCACTGGATGATTCTTCCTCTTGTTTTATCTTCAAGTGCTTTATAGTTTTGAAAGCTGCCTCTTTTGATACCTTTGTTGTTGCAGAGCTTTCAGTTGACTTTATCCTCATCTCATATGCAATGAGATTGCACTGGAGATCATGCAAAGATATAGAATTGAGATCTCTACTCTCCTCTATGGCTACCACCTTTAAGGCAAACCTCTTAGGCAGAATTCTCAGAATTTTCTTCATAATCGATTAGTCCTTTTTGTTCTTCCCATGACTTCTCAAGTCGTTTACAGCGTCAATAACCCTGGTGAAGAACTCTTGAATTGTCTCATTCTTTTGCATTCTAAGAGATTCATATCTCTCCTTGAACACTTGAAGCTTAGCCTCCTTCATTTTGCCATCACCTTCATAGATTTTCTGCAATTTGTCCCATATCTCCTTGGCAGATTTGCAGTTCATAACTTTAGCATACTCAGCATCTGTCAATGCTGAAATGATGACATTTGAGGCCTTCCCATTTATCTCAAACTGCCTTAACTCCTTTGTGGTTGGGTCTTTACCTTTTTTCGGAGCCACAAAACCCTCATGTACGCATTTCACCACGTTCATGCCCATGGTTGTAAATACCACTTGCATTCTTGCTCTCCACATATGGTAGTTGGTTCCGTTGAAGATTTGAACCTTCTTACTATAAGTGGTGTTAATGCTAGTGTCGGCTTCCATTTCTTAGTATGCTAAACAAGTCAAACTTTTAGATCCCTTCAAACTAGTACACCAAGTTGTTAAGCTTTAAACTGGTGAACCTGTGCTCTGATATCAATTGAAGTTCCCGACTTTTTCTTAGGATCTACTAGTTTGTGATACTAAGAGTGGGGTGAATCAATATCACCACAATTCGCAATTCGTAGGTAAGTGAACAACTTCAACCGCTTCTTAAAAGTGAACTCTTTCTCAGACTCGACTAAGGTAGATCTATTACTACCTACTAATCACAATAGTCCCCAAAGTCACCTTTCATACACCTTACCTAATAGACAATATGGATGTTCTTGTTTAGGTCTTCGTTAGGTTATAGGTCGAATGGTACTTTAGTTGCATTCACAACTAAATTCAAAACACAAAACGTAAAGCAAATTAAAGACACACAAGATTTATGTGGTTCCGTCAATGTGACATACATCCACGGTGGTAGGGACTCTCCCTTACCGAGACTATCCATTATACTTGAGAATTCTAATTACAATGGATGTCTTAATTCTCTGCTCCATTTAATATTGCAATTACTAAGCAAATACAATACAAAGAGTGTCACTTACTGTGTCTACCCTTCTTCTAGCTTGTCTTGCCTTTGTTGAATTGAAAGGTTGCTCCACTACCACTTAAAAGTTCAACGCAACGCTCTCTAACCTTTCTTGAAGAAATCTGGAAATACGTTGAGTTCTTTAATGTTTCGCCGAATTCCTTCTCTACGTTGTTTCACATAACTCCTACTTTCACCATCTCACGGTCTTACTCGTCTCCTTGTCTTATGTCGTCGCACGTTCTGGTCTCACGCTGATGCACGTTCTGGTTCTTCCAGCCGATGGTCTTATGTCTCACGCCTCACCTGTTTGTTTCTCTCTCTTGTTGTCCAGCCAGATTTCTCTCTCTTACCACCATATTTCTCTTTCTTACTGTCAAGCCAGATTTCTCTCTCACTGTCTAGCTGGATTTCCTCTATTCTGTCGACGGTCTCTCTCTCTTCGTCCACTCCTCTTTGGCCATTCCAGATTTTCTCTCCTTTTCCCTTATCTGGCCGTGTTTTCTCTCTCCTTCCCATCGACTCCTCTATTTTGGCCGTTCTTGGTTTCCACCGGTTGTCTATTTTTGCCGTTCTGCTCACTTTTTCGGTCGTCTCCCCTTTCTCTCTCTTTCGACGGTTGTTCTTCGTTCAACTCTCCTTCGGCCGTCTCCTCTTTCTCTCTCTTGACGGTTCTGTTTTTGCCGACAATTTTCTCTCTTTCGTATCGTTCTGCCGTTGCCCCCCTTCACCAGCCGTTTCGATCGTCTCTCTTTTCTACCGATGGTGTAGGGTTGCCGTGTGCCATGTTGTCTCCTTGCCGACCATTTGTTTTTGGCGGTCGGGTTTCTCTCTCTTCCCGCCGGTCTGCTCAATTTTTGTTTTCTCTCCTATCTCCGACGACGACTACACTGTTCATGATGGCTACTGTTCACTTGATGGTTACTGTTTACTCGATGACTACACCGATTTGCTTAATTTGCCACCATTCTCTTGCTGTCGATGTGCTTTGGCCGTATATTGTGTTTTTCTGTTTTCTCTACTTGGCTGTCCACACGCTTTTGTGTTTTGCCGTATATTCAATTGTATTGGCCTTACCCTAATTTTGTCTTCCAAGGTCTTTATATACTCTTTTCCACGAAACCCTAATAAGGCTTACTTGCGATGAATTTACTGTCTCGCTCTTCCATGTGACTTTTACGTACTTGCCCCTCTATATGGCTTTTACCTTCTTGCCCTCCTATGTGGCTTTACTTTCTTGCACACTTAAACCTAGTTGACAACAATTACAACCCATACAAGGCTGTGGGAACAACAAAGTAGAAGAAGGAATGATGAAAGGCCAATTTAGTCATGGGAAGTGATGAAATTGGTAACGTGCAAGAGATTTATACCTAGCCATTACCATAAAGACTTGCATAGCAAGTTGTGAGGGCTGGTTCAAAGGTCCATGAGTGTAGAGAATTACTACAAAGAGATAGAGATAACCATGATTAGAGCTAATGTAAAGAAGGACTGAGAGGCTACCATGGTAAGGTTTATTGGTAGTTTAAACAACAAAATTGTAGATGTAGTGGATTTGCAACATTATTTGGAGATGAAGGAGTTGTTACATAGGGTTATTAAGGTGGAGAAACAAATCAAGTTCAAAAAATCTAAATTTGGATCAGCTTTTAGTTCTACATGAAAGGCAACTTGGAAAGATGCCAAGGCAACCTTAAAGCTAAAAGAAGATGTAAGACCAAAAGAATTAGTTGTTTCTAAAGGTAAAACAAAAACGAAATCTTTTAAATATCAAGTGCTTTAGGTGTTAAGGTATAGACATATTGCTTCTTAATATCCAAATAAAAGAACTATGATCATATTAGAGAATGGTGATATAGAAAGCATTAGTTCAAGTGATAATGACATGCCACTATTAAAGGATTGTTCTGATGTTGATGTTGAAAAATCTATTTATGGAGATATGCTGGTTGCAAAGCGTGTACTAAGTATTCAACCTAAGGATGATAATGATAAAGAGCAATGTGAGCACATTTTTCATACAAAATGTCACGTTGAAGACAAGGTATGTAGCATGATTATTGATAGTGGAAGTTGTACTAATGTTGCTAATACTTTGTTGGTAGAGAAGCTAAATTTAGATCCCTTTAAGCATTTAAGCCTTATAAGCTACAATAGTTGAATAATTGTGGATAAATTAAAGTAAGCTAGCAAATTTTAAGTTGCCTTTTCCATTGGTAATTACAAGGATGAGGTTCTTTATGATGTGGCACCAATGCATACTAGTCATTTGCTTCTTGGCCAATCATGACAATTTGATAGGAAGGTTACTTATGATAGTCACAAGAACATATACTCTTTTGTAATTAATAATTGGATTATTGTATTAACTTCTCTTAAACCTATTCAAGCATATAAAGATCAGATTAAGATAACAAGAGAGTGCAAAATAAGAGAATAAATGAGAGAACAAGAGGAAAAAAAAAAAGAAAGAGAGTGAGAGGTCAAAGGACAAGAGAGAAAGTGAGGCACAAGGGAAAAATTTAAGTGAAAAGGGGGAGATTGAAAGAAATGTTGTAGAGAAAATGTGCAAAAAGGAGAGAAAAGTAAGAGGGTGAGTGTATTTGTTGGGAAAAGTGAGCATAAGAGTACTATGATCATAAAGTAACTATTACTTATACTTATGTACAAGGATGTTTATTTTTTATCTAATGACTTTAATTCCTCTTTACCTAGTATGGTTGTTCTATTATTGCAGGAGTTTAAAAATTTATTTTCCAAAGAGATTGCCTAAAGATTACCTCTTTTGAGAGGAATTGAGTACCAAATAAACTTTATACCTGGTACCTAGTGTTGACATACCAAACTAACCTTCCTATAGAGTTAATCATGAGAAAATGAAGGAGATACAGAGACAAGTGGATGAATTTGTTTAAAAGGGATTTGTAAGGCAGAGTCTTAGCCCATGCTCGGTTCCTATAATCTTAGTCTCAAAGAAAGATGAAACATGAAACATATGTGTGAATTGTTGAGCCATTAATAAACCATTGTGACGTGTGATAGGGCCTTTTAGTGGCACAAAAAAGATGTTAAAAAATAATAACAATAATAATAATAACAAAACATTCAAAATAATTTCCATATGCAACAACACAAGAATGGGGAGAAAAGGAAAACCAACTACATAAAAAGTGATGGCAATGTTACTGCTTTTGATAATTTTTCAAAGGAACAAAACATTTCTATGTCAAGTACAAAAGGAAAAAGCCAACAAAATTAAGTTAAAGAAGCAAAAGAAAAAGATAGGCTGTGTGAAGTTCCCAACTTCACCCTAGGATCTACTAGTCTGTGATACTAAGAGGGGGGTGAATCAGTATCACACCCTTGAAAAAACTCTGATAATTTTAAGCCAAAGTACTCTACTGCTTTAATAATTTAGCTCTTGTCAACATTTAGGTGGGTGAACAACTTTAAACTCTTATTAGGAATGAACTCTTTCTTAGATTCAACTAAAGTAGATCTATTGTTACCTACTAATCACAATAGTCCCCAAAGTCACCTTTCAGACACCTTGCCTATCAAACGGATTGGTTGTTCTTGATTAGGTCTTCTTTTAGGTTATAGGTTTGATGATTCTTTATTTATGTTCACAACTCAACTCAAAACATAGAATGTAAATTCAAAGTAAGGACACAAGAGATTTACATGATTCCATCAATGTGACGTACTCCACAGTGGTAGAGATTCTTCCTCCACTGAGACAATCCACTATACTTGAGAATACCAGTGTGGTATTCCCTATGATTGCAATGTAGTTACAATGGATGTCTTAATCTTTTGCTCCTTTCACTATTGCAAATACAAAGTAAACACAATACAAAGAGTGTCACCTGCTGTGTCTACTTTTGTTCTAGCTTGTCTTGCTTCTGTTTGATTTGAATAGGCTGCTTCACTGCCACTTGGAAGATCACCAGAATGCTCTCTAACCTCTCTTGAAGAAATCTGGAAATTTGTTTCATTTTAACTTTAGTGAGTCCTTTTTCCCATCTCACTTGTCTCACCCAACTGCTGGTCTTATCGTCTCACGGTCTCACCCGTTTCTTGGTCTCACCGTCTCACCATTTCTAGTTTCACGTCTTACTGTTTCTGGTTTCACATCTCACCATTTCTGGTTTCACGTCTCACGTCTCTGGTTTGGTCTCACGTCTCACCGTTTCCAGGTCTGGTCTCACGTCTCACTGTTTCTAGTCTGGTCTCACATCTCACCGTTTTTGGTCTGGTCTCATGTCACACCGTCTCTAGATCTCACGTCTTCTCTGGTTCTGGTCTACTTTCACGTCTCACGGTTTCCAGGTCTGGTCTCACCCATTTCACTCTTCACTGGTCTCACCCATTTCACACTTCACTGATCTCACTCATTTCACTCTTCATTGGTCTCACCTATTTCACGCTTCACTGGTCTCACCTGTTTCACTATCTTACAGTGGTGCCCCAAAAGAGATAAGTCTTGGTTTATATGCTCCCTTCTATGAAAACCCTAGTAGGATTTACTGTAGCTGTGGTAGACTTCCTTTCTTGCCCTTTTCTTTCTATTGAAATCTCATCCTTTAAATGCTTGAATGAATGGCTAGGATTGTCCATGAACAGTTAAAATTCTGTAACCTTCCCTTCTTCCGGACTCCCTGTCTGTTCGTAACCTTGGAATTATTCTGCTCCTTTGGAATCGCTCCTGGACTTAGTCTCAGGACAGGCTAACGGACTAGTAGATTTAACTTTTTATGAACTTATTATTCATATACAACCTTATCACACTATCACACTAAAACTCAAGCAATGCTAAACTCTCTCTACAAGTTCACTCCAAGGAGATCACTTTACGAGGTTATTTGACATTTTAGTCTTATCCTGTAATTCCTGACATATGACCCACTTTTGCTTGCACACTTAAATTTGGTTGACAACAATTACAACCTATACAAGGCTGTGGAAACAACACTGTGGAAGGCTAAAGCTAAATTGTACTCCCCAACCTTCCTTTAGTATACCATGGAACAGCCCACATTTCTTCACCTTGCAAAACAAACTCGCCTAAAAACCTCTCAAGTTAAACAAGATAGCATCGTTTGAGCATTGGGTGAGGCAACAACAATTCTCAGCTATATTGTTGTACACGCTCTACATAGTTTCCATCAATTGTCCTCCTCTTACTAGAGTGATTTTGTAACCAAAAATTGAAATCATAGTTGTCATCACATTGATCTCCAGTTGAATTTGATTTGTACGTCAGTGGTGGTATCACATGTGAGAACAAGGCATAAAATAAATCCCAAGAAGACATCATTGAGCCAATTTGAGGGAAGTGGGATTCCGACAATGTCTCCGTTCAGTACTTTGATTCACGCACCACTATGGAATTCTACCTCTTGTATAAATGACGTTAACCATAGACTTTCATAACTGTACCATAAAAACAAAAATCATGACCTGATAGAAAGAGTGAAAAAATTAGAAACAAAACATAGAGATATAGTGAGAGAGTGATGGCGACCTATCTTTTTCCTTTCGCACACTTCACTAAATAATGATTCTTTAACTGAGAAATAGGATCTCTTTGGTTTTTATCCACTTTGAAGCAATTACATAAGCTAGTTCTAAAGTCAAAAGATGGCATATTGAAAAGTAATTGATCAAGGAAGATTTCTAATGATGTGCAACCAATCGCATTTATACTTTAATATGGTTAAATTTAATTTTTAAACATGATATTATGGTTTGTTGTTATTGCAGTGTCAATTTATATATGGGATTTTGTTGATTTCTCTACTCTTGGGATGAGATATCATTATGCCCTAAAGTTTCCAACTTCACCCTAGGATCTACTAGTTTGTGATACTGAGAGGGGGGGTGAATCAGTATCACACCCCTTAAAACTTTGATAACTTAAGCCAAAGTATTATACTTCTTTAATACTTTCGCTCTCGTCAATACGCAGGTATGTGAACAACTTCAACCTCTTCTTAAAAGTGAACTCTTTCTTAGATTCGACTTAGGTAGATCTATTGTTACCTATTAATCACAATAGTCCCCAAAGTCACCTTTTAGACACCTTGCCTATTAGATAGATCAGATGTTCTTGATTAGGTCTTCTTTAGGTTATGGGTTTGATGATATTTTAGTTGTATTCACAACTCAATTCAAAACACAGAACATAAATTAAAAGTAAGGACACAACAGATTTATGTGGTTCCGTCAATGTGACATACGTCCACGGTGGTAGGGATTCTTCCTCTAATAAGACAATCCACTATACTTGAGAATACCAGTGTGGTACTCCCTATGTCCACAATGTAGTTACAATGGATGTCTTAATCCTCTGTTCCTTTCACTATTGCAAATACAAAGCAAGTACAATACAAAGAGTGTCACATACTGTGTCTACCCTTCTTTTAGCTTGTCTTGCCTCTGTTGAATTGAATAGGCTACTTCACTGCCGCTTAGAAGTCCACCACAACACTCTCTAACCTCTCTTGAAGAAATTTGGAAATACGTTGAGTTCTTTCCAATGCTTCACCAAATTCCTTCTCTAGGTTGTTTCACATGACTCCTGCTTTCATCGTCCCACGGTTTCCCAACTTACACTCACGTTCTGGTTTGGCGTTTCAAGTCTCACGGCCTGCCCCAGGTTTCTGATTTGGTATTTCATGTCTCACGGCCTGCCCCACGCTTCTGATCTGTCACGCCGTTGCACGTTCTGGTCTCATGCCGACACACGTTTTGTTCTCCTCGTCCATTTCATGGTTCCGTTCGTCTCCTGTTTCTGGTTTTTGCTCTCACCTCACATTTTTGGTTTTCTTCTCGTTCGGGGGGGTGTGTTTCTGGTTTTGCTGTTGGTGTGGTCTTCTCTCTTGGTGGTGTATCGTTTCTTACGGGTTTCCTTTTACCGTGCGTTCCTTTGCCATGTTGTCATCTTTTCTCTTGCAGTTGATTGTACATTTCTCACGGGTTTCTCTCTCTTGCCATCACATGGTTTTCTCCTTGCCGTGTTGTCCGTCTCTCTCCCGGTGGTTGTGCGTCTCTCACGGGTTTCTCTCTCTTGCCGTCACATGGTTTTCTCTCTCATCATCCAACCATGTTTTCTCTTTCACCGTCTAGTCGTGTTTTCTCTCTTTTTCAAGTGGTGTTTTGCCATGCTCACTCTATTATGCCGTGTACATCCTTTTCTTCCAAGGGTTTGGGTTTATATACTCCCTTCTATGAAAACCCTAATAGGGCTTACTGCGGCGAATTTACTTTCTTGCCCCTCCATGTGGCTTCAAATTACTTGTACACTTAAATCTAGTTGACAACAATTACAACCCATACAAGGTTATGGGAACAATAATCTCCCCCTTTGTAATTGTTGGCAACATGCATAACAAAAAGCCATTGTGCAGCAATTACAACTCTCCCTAAATATGCACTCCCCCTTTTTTAACAACTCCCCCTGCACTGTTGCTTCTCTCCCCTTTTGCCAACCAATTACAAATTTGAAAAACTCACAAAGTAGAGATGGAGGATTCACCTGATTTTCAGGCTTGAGGAGGCATTTGCACAGATAGACTTAATCTGTGCTTTTCAAATAGCTTTGTAGATAGAGGTTTAGTTAGAATATCTAAAATTTGATCTTTAGTGCCAACATATTCCAACTGAATTGTACCCTATTCCACTTGATCTTTGATGAAGTGATACCAAATGTCAATATGGTTACTCCTTGAATGTTGAACAGGATTCTTGTTGTGATCAATAGCACTTTGATTATCACAAAGTACACTCACTGGTAATTTCACTTCAACACCCAAGTCTGCCAATTGTCACCTGAGTACATGCTGCACAAGCAGCCATATACTCAGCCTTAGCTGTGCTTAAAGCAACACTATTTTGCTTTCTATTTAACCATGCAACACACTTTAAATCCAAGTAGAAGCTGCAGCCGCTAGTTGATTTTCTGTCATTTATACTTCCTACCCAGTCTATATTAATGTATGATAGTAGTTTTACAGAATCCATGGCCAGATACCACAAACCCATTTCCAGTGTCCCTTTGAGGTATCTTAGGATTCTTTTCACTGCCAACATATGAGATTCCTTAGGATCAGTTTGGAATTTGCTGGTAATACACACAGCTTACATAAGATCAGGCCTTGATGTTGTAAGGTATAGAAGGCTCCCTATCATCTTTCAGTACTCTGTAGGGCTTGTACTCCTTCTCTCCTGATCTTTTGTTAACTTGCAGCCCACTGTTATATGGGTACTGACAGGTCTATCCTCCATGCCAAACTTTTTCAGCATCTTTTTGGCATATTTCTTCTGAGAAATAAAAATACCTTCTTCACATTATTTTATTTGTAATCCAAGAAAGTAAGTCATTTCTCCAATCAATGACATCTCAAATTCCTCACTCATCTTCTGTGCAAAATCTTGGCATAGCTCTAAGTGATCCCCTCTAAAGATGATGTCGTCTACATATACTATGGTTATTAGTTGGCCTTTCTCTGAGTTGAACACATATAAGTTATTTTCAACTGTTCCTCTTCTGAAGTTCAACCTTCTCAAATATGCATCCAGCTTGCTGTACCATGCTCTTAAGGCTTGTTTAAGGCCAGACAAGGCTTTCTTCAGCTTACACACGTGTGTCTTATCCTCACTAATTTGTACTCTATCAGGTTGTTCAATATACACTTCTTCTTTCAGGAGACCATTCAGAAAGGCTAATTTCACATTCATCTGATAAACTTTATCCTTTTATATGCTGCCAAAGCTAAGAACATTCTAATAGTTTCTAACCTTGCCACTGGTGCAAAAGTTTCATCAACATCTACACCTTCTATCTGAGTGTAGCCTTTGTAAACTAGCCTGGCCTTGTTCCTCACCACCTTGCCATCTTAATTATGTTTATTCCTAAACACCCATTTTGTTCTTATGACATTCTTGTTAGTGGGTCTTGGAACCAACTCCCATATATCATTCTTCTCAATTTGATCCAGCTCCTCATTGATAGCTTTGACCCAAGCTTTGTCTTGTGTAGCCTCTTTAACAGACTTAGGTTCAACTTGTGAGAGTAAAGCAGTAGCTCCCACAATTCTTCTTCTTGTTGTAACTCCTATTGAAAGGTCACCTATGATTTGATTTCCATGATGAGCACTGGTCCACATTTTCTTTGTTCTTTCTTGCACAGTCTTAGTTGCAAGAGTATCTCTTTCTTCATCTTCAGACTCACTCTTCTCCAAGTCTGAACTTACTTCTTTTTCCTTTCTTCAGGTTGGTCTGATTCTTCATCTACATTGAAGTCATCTTCTTCATTGTCCCCAGCTTCTCCATTCTACATTGTTTTCCAATTCTCATCTATTCTCACATCACTGGACATGATCACTTTTCCCAGCTTATGCAGGAAAACTTTGTAACCTTTTGTCTTTGCTGAGTATCCCACAAAGATGCCTTCATCAGTCCTAGCATTGAATTTTCTCAAGTTTTGCTCCTTGTTCTTCACAAAACATGGGCTGCCAAAGAGTCTGAGATATTTGGCTGTTGTCTTCTTCCCACTCTATAGCTTATATGGAGTCTTATCAGTATTGGGCCTTAGTAAGACTCTATTCAGAAGATGTACAGCTGTAAATGTTGCTTCTGTCAAAAATCTTGTGTGAAGCTTGGATTTAAATAGTAGAGTTCTTACCATTTCAACCACAGCTTTATTTTTCCTTTCTACCACCCCGTTATGTTGAGGTGTTCTTGCTGCTGCCATTTGATGACGAATTCCATACTTCTCAAGGTAATCTTCAAAAGCTTTATTTGTAAATTCAGTACTTTGATCTGACCTTAATACTTTGATCTTCCTTCTACTCTCATTTTCAGTCAATCTTCTGTATCTCTTGAAGCAATTCAGAACTTCTGACTTGTGTTTGAGGTGCATGATGCAAGTCCTTTTGGAATAATCATCAACAAACAAGATAAAGTACCTCTCACCATTCAACCCTTTTGTCCTCATCAGTCCACACAAATTAGTAAACACAATGTCAAGCACTACTTCAGAACTGAACTCTTTGGTCTTATACTGCTTTCTGGCATGTTTTTCTTTAAAGCATGCTGAGCAAACATACTCTCTCTCTCTCTCTCTCTCTCTCTCCTGAGGTCAGGAATGTCTCTAATTGCATGAGTAGTGGTTAGCTTCCTCATGTTCTTCTGTGTTAAGTGTCCCAGCCTCCTATGCTAGAGTTGATTTTCTTCTTCTTTAGTGAGTAAGCAGCTGTTTGTCTTGTCCTCATCAATCACATATAAATTTTCAGTTGTTCTCTTCCCGGCTGCAACAGTATTGCCTTCTTTACTCTTTACTTGGCAACCTATTTTTGTGAATATCACTTTGTGGTCTTCGTTACATAGCTGGCTGACAGATGCTAGATTATATTTTAGTCCTTCAACATGCAGAACATCTTTCAGCTTTCCTTTTCCAATATTTACTAACCCTTGACCATTGATGTTAAGTGAATCATCATTGCCAAACTTGAATCTGCCTTCTCTTAACTTGTTTAGCTTTGATAATTTACTCTTATCTCTTGTCATGTGTGAAGTGCATCCACTATCAAGGATCCACTTCTTATCCTTGTAGTTAGCCTTTAATGCAATTTCAGCTATATTAGCTACCTCCCTTTTTACTTTATATTCCTTCCTTTGAACTGACTTGAAGATAGCTTTCTCCTTTTTCTCAGCTTTGACTGCTCCAATTGTTTTTATTATGCCATCGAGAGCCTTCTCTGCTCAGGGAGAAGTGTCATGCATCTCTTGGCATTATGGCCATCCTATCCGCACCTTTCACACTGCTCCAAGTCTGCCAATACAGCAAACTTGTTTTTTGAAACCATTGGTTTGGGCTTCCACCAATAATCCTTGTCAGTGTGTCCTTACCTTTTACAGTATGTGCAAGAACTCACAACAGGTGTTCTCCTCTGAATTTTTTATTGTCTCCCCCTGTATGCAACATCGTATCTTCTCAAGTTGGAAACATATACTGGCCTTTTTCACCAACAGTTACTCGCCTTATGATCTCAAACTCCACAATAAAGACAGTGACCTTGAAACTGCCTCTTTTTTGGGTCTAATCACAAATTATTTTCTTTTGTTCATTACTTGTTGTGTAGGCAACGTAGCTAGCTTCTTTGCTTATATGACTTTCATTTTAGTCACCTTCTTCTCGTTCTTCTATTCAGCCGTAGCCCTTTGCTAGCTGACCTTCTTTTCTTTATTTTTGTTTGCCACCCTAGGTTGCATCTTCAAATCTTCTTTATTCTCAGCTATCTTCTCCTGAGTCACTACTTTCTCTTTCAACTTCTGTGGCACATTCTTATTATCTTTAGGCAATGTAACCTCAAATTGCTGCACTTTCTCTTCATTCTTCTTTTCTCTTGTAGAACTTATTTCTCCTATCATTTCAAGCTTTTGCATGTTCTTTTCACTCCTTTTGAGTTGTTGTTGAAGTCTCAGCAACTCTTTCTTCATTCCTTCAATTTTTGAAGTCCTTGAGCCAAGCTCTATTGTAAGGTCTTCACATATTTTGATATGTTCTTCAAATCTTCTCTTCAAGTCAATATGTTTAGCCCTTATTTCATCCTTTTGATTTTCAAGTTCCTCAAACTTTGCTTCAACTTGTTTTATGTGAGCCTCCAACCTTTTTATGGTTCTGCCCCTTCTAATTATCTCCTTTGAAGCTGCTTCTAACTCAACTTCAAGATCTGATTCTTCTTCATCAACCTCCTCTTCTTTAAAGGTTGAACTACCACCTTGAACTAATGCCACAAAGGCCTGCTCATCTGATGATTCTTTATCTTCCTCCTCATCAGCTTCTTTTATCTGACTCACATAACTCTTGAATGAGCATTTCTTCTTCTTCTGTGGGTTGGCAGTCTTCTTGTTGGACTACTTTAATTTGAATGATGGTCTTCTCCATTTTGAATTCAGCTCATCATCACCATCCTCATCTTCATCATCAAGTTTCACTTTGCACTAAGAAGCAAAGTGTCCAGTTTGCCCACAACGATAACATCTCAAGGAAAACTGTCTTTTTCCCTTTTTAGACCCCTTTTTAAACTTCCTTGTGAAGTGTGCCAACACTTCACCTTTACTTTCTTCCTCATCATCATCATCATCCTCACTGGATGATTCTTCCTCTTCTTTTATCTTCAAGTGTTTCATAGTTTTGAAAGCTGCCTCCGTTGATACCTTTAACATTGAGGAGCTCTCAGTTGACTTTATTCTCATCTCATATGCAATGAGATTGCACTGAAGATCATGCAGAGACATAGAATTGAGATCTCTACTCTCCTCTATGGCTGCCACCTTTGAGGCAAACTTCTCAGGCAGAATTTTCAGAATTTTCTTCACGATAGATGAGTCCTTCTTGTTCTTCCTATGACTTCTAAGATCATTTATAGCATCAATGACCCTGGTGAAGAACTCTTGGACTGTCTTATTTTTCTGCATTATGAGAGATTCATATCTCTCCTTGAACACTTGATGCTTGGCCTCCTTCATTCTGCCATCACCTTTATAAACTTTCTGCAATCTGTCTCATATCTCTTTGGCAGATTTGCAGTCCATAACTTTAGCATACTCAACATCTGTCAATGCTGAAATGATGACATTTGAGGCCTTCCCATTTATCTCAAACTGCCTTAATTCCTCTAGGTTTAGGTCTTTACCTTTTTTTGGAGCCATAAAACCCTCCTGTACAGATTTCACCACGTTCATGCCCATGGTTGCAAATACCACCTGCATTCTCGCTCTCCACATATGGTAGTTGGTTCCGTTGAAGATTGGAACCTTCTTCTTGTAAGTAGTATTGGTGCTGGTATCGACGTCCATTTCTCAGTATGCTGAACAAGTTAAAACTTATGAAACCCTTCAAACTAGTACACCAAGCTATTAAGCTTCAAACTGGTGAACTTTTGCTCAGATATTGAAGTTTCCAACTTCACCCGAGGATCTACTAGTCCATGATACTAAGAGGGGGGGTGAATCAGTATCACACCCCTTAAAACTCTGATAACTTAAGCCAATGTATTCTACTTCTTTAATACTTTCACTCTTCTTAAAAGTGAACTCTTTCTCAGATTTGACTAAGGTAGATCTATTGTTACCTACTAATCACAATAGTCCCTAAAGTCACCTTTCAGAAACCTTGCCTATTAGATAGATCGGATGTTCTTGATTAGGTCTTCTTTAGGTTATGGGTTCAATGATACTTTAGCTGCGTTCACAACTCAATTCAAAACACAAAACGTAAATTCAAAGTAAGGACACAAGAGATTTATGTGGTTCCGTCAATGTGACGTACGTCCATAGTGGTAAGGATTCTTCCTCTACCGAGACAATCCACTATACTTGAGAATACCAGTGTGGTACTCCCTATGTCCACAATGTAGTTACAATGGATGTCTTAATCCTCTGTTCCTTTCACTATTGCAAATACAAAGCAAGTACAATACAAAGAGTGTCACATACTGTGTCTACCCTTCTTTTAGCTTGTCTTGCCTCTGTTGAATTGAATAGGCTACTTCACTGCCGCTTAGAAGTCCACCACAACACTCTCTAACCTCTCTTGAAGAAATCTGAAAATACGTTGAGTTCTTTCTAATACTTCATCGAATTCCTTCTCTCGGTTATTTCACACGACTCCTGCTTTCATCGTCTCACGGTTTCACGACTTGCACTCACGCTTCTAGTCTGCCATTTCATGTCTCACTGCCTGCCCTACATTTTTGGTTTGGCGTTTCATGTATCATGACTTGCCCCACGCTTCTGATCTGTCACGCCATCGCATGTTCTGGTCTCACGCCGACGCATGTTCTATTCTCCTTGTCCATTTCACGGTTCCGCTGGTCTCCTATTTCTGGTTTTTGCTCTCACCTCACGTTTATGGTTTTCTTCTTTTCCAGGGGTGGTGCATTTCTGGTTTTGCCATTAGTGTGTCATCTTCTCTCCTTGTGGTGTATCGTCTCTTACAGGTTTCCTTTTGCCGTGCGTTCCTTTGCCATGTTGTCGTCTTTTCTCTTGTCGGTGGTTGTACGTTCTCACGAGTTTCTCTCTCTTGCCGTCACACAGTTTTCTCCTTGTTGTGTTGTCCATCTCTCTCTCGGTGGTTGTACATCTCTCACGGGTTTCTCTCTCTTGCTGTCACACGATTTTCTCTCTCACCGTCCAGCCGTGTTTTCTCTCTTTTTTAGGTGGTGTTTTGCTGTGCTCACCCTATTATGTCGTGTACATCCTTTTCTTCTAAGGGTTTGGGTTTATATACTCCATTTCATGAAAACCCTAGTAGGGTTTACTGCGGCGAATTTACTTTCTTACTCTTCCATGTGGCTTTACTTTCTTGGCCTTCCATGTGGCTTCAAATTACTTACACACTTAAATCTAGTTGACAACAATTACAACTCATACAAGGTTGTGGGAACAACATGCCTACTAGGCAATTGTAGTCACAATCTACCCATTCCATTAAAAAATAGTCTAGTACAAATTACGAAGATTTGTATCCATACAAAATGGAAAATATATAAAAAACAGAGGCAGCTTTCAACTTATTCAAATTACCAAAAACAAATAGATTGTAGACTATGGGTCATAAAATTCGCCAAAAGCTGACTTAAGTGGCCATAGTTAAATTATTTTTCAAAATATATATACCTTAAGTGGACATCTTCTTATCATTAAATATATTTATTAATTAAAATTAAACCATATAATTCGGAATCCAAGTTTCAAAGACTAAATTGATTTTTTTCTTTTAGATTATATTCTAAGTAATTGATTTGGATTTAATCTCAATTTAAAATTTTATGATATTAATTTTATATATTCTTTTTAATTATATAGTACTTACTTTTCTCTGGTTCTTAATAAAAAAAAAAACTCTTTAATCACACAATTGATAAATTTACAGTAAAATTCTAATAAATTTTGAACATATTCTTGTATTTATGTTTTGTTGATTTTTAAGATACACCTATTTAATGTGTATTTAAAAAGTTTAAAGCATACAAAAATTATAGTAAATTATTTTCTAAAGTTTGATGTGTTTGAAAAAGGAAAAAACTAAAGTAAAATTTAGAATGTTTTAAAATCACCTGTAGTTTTCAACCTTTTCAAATTACATTATGGGTCATAAAATTCACTAAAAACTAACTTAAGTGGCCATAGTTAAATTATTTTTCAAAATATGTATACCTTAAGTGGAATGGCATCTTCTCATGATTAAATGTATTTATTAATTAAAATTAAACCACATAATTTAGAATCCAAGTTTCAAAGGCTAAATTAATTTTTCTTTCTTTTAGATTATATTCTAAGTAATTGATTTGGATTTAAGAAATATCTCAATTTAAAATTTTATGATATTAATTTAATATATTCTTTTTAATTATATAGTATTTACTTTTCTCTGTTTCTTAATGAAAAAAAAAACCTTTAATCACATAATTCATAAATATACACTAAAATTCTAATAAATTTTTAACCATATTCTTGTATTTATGTTTTGTTGATTTTTAACACATACCTATATAATGTGCATTTAAAAAGTTTAAAGCATACAAAAATTATAATGAATCATTTTTTAAAGTCTGATAAATTTGAAAAAGAAAAAATTGGTTTGGACGATTGAGAGAAGTTATGGTTGTGAATTAAAATTTATAGAAATTGTGGATTGTCGAGCCATCAATAAGATTACTATAAAATATAGAAATCTTATCCTTAAATTAGATGACATGTTAATAAGTTGCATAGTTTGTGAGTATTTTCAAAAGTTGATTTAAAGAATGGCTACTATCAAATTTGGATGAAAAAGGGAGATGAATGTAAAATAATATTTAAAACTAAATATATATTATATAAGTGGTTAGTAATACCTTTTGAATTAACTAATGCACTTAGTACATTCATAAGGTTAATGAATCATGTCTTATGTACTTTCATAGAGAAATTTGTAGTAGTTTATTTTGATGATATTTTAGTTTATTGCAAAAATTTGGATGAACATATGAAACACTTGCATGTTGTGTTTAATGTGTTAAGAAAGAACCAATTATATGCTAATCTCAAAAAGTGTACATTTTCCATGGAATCTATTATGTCTCTTAACTATATTGTTAAGTTGCAAGGTATTAGTGTGGATAGGGAGAAGGTAAAGGCAATAAGAGATTGGCCTACACCTAAGAACACAAACAAGGTAAGAAGTTTTCATAGTTTAGCAAGTTTTTATCTAAAGTTTATTAAGGATTTTAATTCCATTATTGCACCTTTAAATGAACTTGTTAAAAAGAATGTTGTTTTTAAATGGGATTATGTGCATGATCGGGCTTTTAGTACTTGAAAGAAAAGCTTTCTAATACACTTTTGTTATGTTTGCGTAACTTTAATACAGTTTTTAAGGTAGAATGTGATACATTTGTAATAGGAATAGAGGTTGTTTTGGTGCAAAATTCCAAATTGATTACTTATTTTAATGAAAAACTAAGTGAGGTAGTCCTAAATTATCCTACTTATGACACGATACTTTATGCATTGGTACAAACTTTTCAAACATGGCAACATTATTTGTGGCTGAGAGAATTCATCATTTATTCTAATTATAAGAGCTTAAAGTTCTTGAAATCCCAAGGTAAGCTTAATAAAAGACATACTAAGTGGTAGGAGTTCATACAAATATTTCCTTATGTAATCAAGTACAAACATGGAAAGGAAAATGTTGATGCTAATGCATTGTCTAAGAGGTACACATTACTTACTTCTTTGTAAGCTAAGTTACTTGGTTTTGAATTGTTAAAGGGCTTGTATGCTAATGATTTTGATTTTGGCCAAGCATAGAATGCATTTAATAAGTGTGCGTTTGGCAATTTTTATAAGTATAAAGGGTTTCTTTTTAAGAGGGATAAGTTATGTGTACCTATATGTTTTATTTGTGAGTTATTGGTTAAGGAAACTCATGCAAGTGGTTTAATGGGTCACTTTAGTGTAAAAAAAATTCTACATATATTACATGCATCATTTTTATTGGCCCAATAAAAAGCATAATGCGCATTCTATTTTGTGATAAGTGTATAACATGTAAATATACAAAGACTAAAGTTAAATTGCATGGCTTATATACACCTTTACCTATGCCTAACTAACCTTGAATTGATATTTCTATGGACTTTGTTTTAGGATTAACAAGGTCTCAAAGTGGTATGGATAGTATATTTGTCATTGTTGATAGGTTTAGAAAAATGGCTCATTTTGTTACATGTTTTAAAACCAATGATACAATATAAATTGCTGAGTTATTCTTTAAGGAAGTAGTGTGTTTGCATGGATTGCCAAGAACTATTGTTAGTGATAGGGATGTTAAGTTCTTAAGTCATTTTTGGCACACTTTATGAAATAAATTGGGAATTAAACTCTTATTTTCTACTGTTGCACATCTTTAAACAAATGAATAAACTAAAGTATTTGATAGGACAATCACTATTTTCTTACATATTATCATTCAAAAGAACTTGAGGCAATGGGAACAATGTTTGCTACACATTGTGTTTGCTCATAATAGATCTATTTGTTTTACTACATCTTTGTCACCTTTTAAAGTTGCTTGTAGTTTTAACCTTTTAACTCATTTGGAAATTTTACCTTTACCTACTAAAGGACATGTTAACATTGATGATAAGAAAAAGGCAGAATTTGTAAAGGATTTACATACCAAGGTTCAGGCTAACATTGAAAGGAAGAATGAGCAATTGCTAAGCAAATTAATAAGAGGCAAGTGAATGTTGTCTTTGAATCTAGTAATTAGGTGTAGGTGCATGTGAGGAAGGAACAATTTTCCCCACAAAGAAACTCCAAATTGCAACCTCAAGGAGATGGACCTTCTTAAGTCTTAGAGAGGATTAATGACAATGTCTAGAGCTAGATTTATCAAGAAATTATGGTAATATTAGTGCTACTTTTAATGTTGCTGACTTATCTTTGCTTGATGTAGGTGATTCGAGGACAAATCCTTTCAAGGAGGGGAGGAATGATGGAGAACAAGGTACTGTTCAAGTGCAGCAAAGTAAGTATTCCCAAGATCCTTGACAAAGAATCAGTGGTCTAATGACTAAGGTAAGGACAAAAAGGATGAAAGAGACTTTACAAGACTTAATCATAAAACTGCCTAACAAAGAGAGTACTCTAAAAGATTCTATGATTGTTCTAAAAGTTTCCAATACTGCACCAAGAATAATTACTTATTTTTATGTGCAAGATAATGGACAAAGAACTTGAAGAACAAAACATAGAGTCCATGATATAAGTCTAAGTTGCATGATTAAGCTAAGGAAAAACTCAATTTACATGCTAAGTTGTATTAAACAGTTTGATTTTGTTTTAGGTTGCTAAATTTTAATTTAAGGCCAACTTATATATAAAAAGGTTTAACTTCTTGGGTGTATTTGGGCTTGTAGATTTAGCTGAGTTCTGATATATTAGTTAGAATTTTTACTTTGACTTTTATGTCTAACTATCATTAGTTGTAGTCTTTTTTAAGGATTTTTACTCAAGGTAGATTTGTATTTCTTAAGATTCCTAATCAAGGTAGATTTGTATTCTTTAATTAGAGGGATCTCTTGTAATTAAGGTTTTTCCTATATAAGTATATTAAGAAATACCTTTTCCTTATAAGATTGTAATATTTACATTCCTATATAAAGGTTTTAACTATATAAAATGGAATAAATAAGATTGAGGTATTTTTTAGCAAGTTTTACTTTGCTTTCTTGTGTTCTTGAAAAAATACATTGTCTTAACTTATCAAAGGAGTGATTAACTTTTATGGTAGATTGGGACTTTTAAGACATAGTTTCCTTATAATTTTGATCTGATCAACCCAACTTATTTCTTAAATTTCTGGAGTGTGTATAACAAATTGATTTAAAGGTTTTTAGGGCAAGCCACCTAGCAGGTTCTTTATCATGTTCTTTGGCCTTTTTCCTCTTGTAAGTTATTGGGACCATTGTATTGTTAGTCAATTCCTAAGGCTTAGGAAGTTAAAGAAATTGAAGGAGCTATTCTCTGTAAAGTGTTATGGTTCTTGGTTAAATTCTTAAGTTTTAAATTGATATGCAGTTCATGTTTTTGCTTATAATCTTTTAAATATATGTTTTTACTGTAATTGTGCTCTATTTGTTAAAATTTCAAGTACCCTTCTATGTGAGATTTCCTTACCTTTTGAAACCTATACATGTGGGTGCATTTGAAGGAGTTATTTTTGTCTTTTATGTTGTTTTTTTAATGAAAATGATGAGTCATCCCATGCAATAAAACTTGGGAATACAATGGTCAAAAAGGGTATATAATAGATTCATCAAAGAAGTTTAAGAAGAGAAAGAATTGAATTTGACTTAATATAGCTTAGAAAATTGGATTACTAACTGAAAGACCAAGGCATTATCAAAGGTTGGATTTGAGAATTTGAGAAAGGAGATTGGCATGGAAATAGAAGTCCTAAAAAGGAAAATTAAGGTTTTTCCACCATTGCTCTTGTTTTTGCTCAATTTCATCATGATTCTTACCCAATTTCAAAAGAAAGTTTCAATTTTTTGAAACAAAGGAAGATGCAAAGAATTCAGACAGCTCATTTGCCTATATTTTCTATTGTATTTGAAGCTTTGTTATTTAGGATTTGCTTGACTTGTAAAGTGCAACTTTTTGAATGGGCAAATGTTTCCCAAAGCCCTGAAATTTTGTCAGAAAAGTTGCCTAAGCTTTCAAAGCTAGTTTATACATTTTATGACAAAGAACAAGATGTTATTCAAATGTAACAAAGCAAGTATTCCCAAGATCCTTTGTAGAGAATTGGTGGTCCAATGACTAAGGCAAGGACAAAAAGGATGAGAGAGGCTTTACAAGACTTAATCATGGAGCTACATATCAAAGAGGGTGCTCTAGAATATTCCAAGGCTGTTCTAAAAGTTTCTAATGCTACACTAAGGATAATCACTTATCTTTATATGCAAAATGATGGATAAGGCTTAGAACTTGAAGAACAAAACTTGAAGCCCATAATATAAGTCCAAGCTACATGAACAAGCTAAGAAAAGACTTGATTTGCATGCTAAGTTGTATTAAAAAGCCTAATTTTGTTTTAAGTTGCTTGATTCTAACTTAAGGCCGAATTACATGTGGAAAAGACTTAACTTCTTGGGATTATTTGGGCTTGTAGGTTCATTTGAGTTTTGATACATTAGTTAGGGTTTTACTTTAACTTTATGTCTAGTTATTATTAGTAGTAGTCTTTTTAAAAATTCCTAATCAAGGCAGATTTTGTATTTGTTTTAGGATTCCTAATCAACGGTTGGTTTGTATTCCTTAATTACAAGAATCTCTTGTAATTAAGAGTTTTCCTATATGTTAAGAAACAGCTTTTAGTTAGAGGATTGTAATATGAAGGTTAACATAAAAAAGATTGAGATTTTTTTTAGTAAGTTTTGCTTTACTTTCTTGTGTTTTTAAAAGAATATATTGTTTTAACTTATCAAAAAAGTGATCAATCTTTGTAGTGTCTTAAGATTGAGGCTTTTAAGATTTAGTTTCCTTAGGATCTGATTTGATCAACTCAATTTGTTTCCTAAAGTGTGCATAACAAATTGATTAAAAAGTTCTTAGAACAAGTCCTGTAATGCTCATATAAAGGATCATTAGTAGCGTAAATGTAGTAAATTTTGTCTAGAATTTAATTTAAACTCTCGCACTTTTCCCCGGGGGTCTCCCTCTCTCCGTGCTTTTGTCAACCTTTAGCTTGTTTTAGTTTCAGTCTGAAACATATTTTGATATAAAATTTTTAAAATCAATGTAGATAAAAGTAAGTTTGAATTTTGATTGGTTTTCAGTTTTCTTTTGAATTTATCTGATATATGCATATTTGATGACTTAAATTTACCTGTATTTGAAAGAAACAGAAGAAAGTAGAGAATTTTTTTCTCCTTTCTTTTGACATCTACATAATTGTGTCCTAATGAAAGCAAGTCTTCCTTAATTATTTCCTAAATAACTAAATGAAAATAACATAGATATAAACAGTTTCTTGTTGAATTAGTAGTCACATGGTCATTAAAAAAAATGTGGATATGTGACAATTTGTTGATCATTGATCTACGCCTTGTAATTTATGAAATATCGAACTTTTTCTAATACCTCTCTTCTTCCAGCTTCGTGGCATGAAATTGAACAATAAGGCGAAATGTAGATTTGCACATCACCAGCAGGGCAGCCAACTGAATTGATTTTGCCAGTTCCAAATCTTCTGGAACGCAGACTGCTTTCGCGCGGTTGTCCTATGACCAAGTTATAACCGTGTAAACCAATTCAATTGCCCTCTCGTGGAATTACAAGCTTGCTTTTTTATTGTTCAAAACCAAAATCACAACGTTTGAGCTTTCATGGGACGTTCTCTTGGTCTCAATGTAAAAAACAAGCTTTCATCAAACAGTCAATCAAATGTTTCATTTTGCATTCATTATTTCAGCCTACAATATGTCTGAAGAAATGTGAGAATCAAGTTTGACAAGAACATTTGCGTTCCTGAAGAACGGAAAAGAAAAAGTGTTGACTACTGCGTTGAAGTGTAACTACACTTAAAACTGTAAAACATTATTTTTTTTTCTTTTGTTTTTTTTGGTCCATGTTGAAACCAGCAGAGCACTACTTTCCAATACCATTTTCGGACAAGGCAGCATGCAGGTGGCTGAGTGTCTTCGCCCCTAAAGCTTAAGAAAACATCATCGTACTTCCATTGATGGGTATGACTGGTTGCTGCATAAGAAGAGGAAGAGCCAGCCATTGGTTAATTTCTCAATTGAGAGGCAGATGGATGAATCGAAAGTGAAGAGACTCCAAAAAAGAATCTGATCATGACGTTGAGAGCCGTTGACTTCATTATGAGAGAGACCCACCCCAGCGGATCGGAATGGGCTTAGTGATTATTCCGCCAGCGGATAATGCTTTAATAAACCATTCTGACGCGGGATAGGCTCTTCAGTGGGACAAAAAAGAAGTAAAAAAAAAATAATAACAATAATAATAATAATAAAACGGTCAAAATAATTTCCATATGCAACAACACAGGAATGGGGAGAAAAGGAAAACCAACTGCATAGAAAGTGATGGCAATGTTGCTGCTTCTGATAATTTTCCAAAGGGAACAAAAAGGTTTCTGTGTCAATTACAAGAGGAAAAAGCCAACAGAAATGGGTCAAAGAAGCAAAAGAAGAAAGAAAGGCTGTGGAAGGCTAAAGCTGAATTGTACTCCCCAACCTTCCTTTGGCATACCACGGAACGGCCCCGCATTTCTTCACCTTGCAAAACAAACTCGCCCAAGAAACTCTCAAGTTAAACAAGACAGCGTCGTTCGAGCATTGGGTGAGGCGACTACGATTCTCAGCTATATTGTAGTACACGCTCCCAGCGTAGAGCAGTACGTCGCGCACTACATAGTTGCCATCAATTGTCCTCCTCTTAGTAGAATGATTTTGTAACCAAAAATTGAAATCACGGCCTTCATCACTTTGATCTCCAGTTGAATTGGATCCGTATGTCAGTGGTGGTATCACACTCGAGAACAAGGCATAAAATAAATCCCAAGGAGGCATCGTTGAGCCAATTTTAGGGAAGTGGGATTCTGCCAGTGTCTCCCGGCGGTACTTTGATTCATGCACCACTCTGGAATTCTACCTCCTGGATAAATGACGTTAACCATAAACTTCGGCAACTGTACCACAAAAACAAAATTCATGACATGATACAAGGAGTGAAAAAACAAGAAAAAAACAGAAAGAGAGAGAGTGACGGCGACCTATCCTTTGCCTTTGGCATACTTCGCTAAATAACGATTCCTGAACCGAGAGACAGGATCTCTTTGGTTTTTGTCCAACTTGAAGCAATTACATAAGCTGACTCTAAAGTCAAAAGATGGCATATTGAAAAGTAGCTGATCAGGGGAAGATACGTTTTCTAAGCTCATGTAGGCTCACTGGAAGCTCCGGCCAAGATCGAAGCAGCCTTTTGCAGGAGCGTATACAAAGTTCTTCAAGTTGAGTAAGTTGTTTGATGGTTTCAGGGACACTCTCAAAGTTGTTCGCAGTTAAACATAAGTCCTTTAAAGAGGATAAACACCCGAGATCAGCAGGTAATTGCCACAGATTATACCATGCTAAGTTTAATGAGGTTAAACAAGACAATTTTGACCAAGCCATCCCCAACCACGAAGTTAATGAAGCAACGTTTCCGAAACGATGCATATCCAACATATTTAGCCCTTTCATATTGTCCACACGGGATGGTAGCTCTTCAATGGCTGTGTTGTACAATATCAGATCCTCTAGATCATCCATGCTCTCCCACATTTTCGGAAACACCTTCAGGTTAGAGCAACTTAGCAGGCTGAGACTCTGAAGATTTGTTAACTTGTAAATGTTGGTTGGGAGGCTCACAAGCAAAAATCCAAGTTCAGTTCGACAAGTCGATCCATATACTCAACAGAGGAAGGCACTTCCTTTATTGTGGTCCCCCTTAGATATGGGTACCTTACGTTCCTTGAGACCTCTCGAAACACAAAGAGTCTTGAGCAACCCGAGAGGTCAAGAGTATCCAAACATCTCATATCAACATTATTTGGAAGAATTCTCAGCTTTTGGCGGTAACACAAACTTATGTGCGTGACCACACTGAGTTGCCTCAAGGATAAGCAATGCCTAACAATATTTTGAGGCTGCATGTAGTGAAAGAGAATTAGGCGTAATTGATTAGTAAAACAAAGAGAGCTTATGGTCAATCAGAAAGAGGTCTTATAGTATGAGTAATTTGTAGCTCTGCTTCTTTCCAAAGACCTTTAATGTCGTTATGACGTAACTCAATCGACAGGGGATTCTCGGAGCAAAACTCTGCTGGCAAATGCTCCAATGGATATCCATGCCAATAAAGATATACCTCAGCCCACTGGGAAGATAATCAAGGCCCTGAAAAAGGTGCACTTTCCATTCTTCTTCTTCTGTTATGGTGTAGACTTTTAGCAGTTTCAAGTTAGACATGTTTTCAAAAGGCTTTAGGATTCAAGTGGATCTCTTGACTTAGCTTTCTCATATTAAGGAATATGCCTTCAACATTTCTAGGAGAATAACAGGAAAAGCAGGTATGAGTAAGCATGAAAAGGGAATTGGAATTTTTATAACAATTGCAGTATACGGTGTTATTCTTGAATACTTGATATATACTTTGTGGATCCCACATTCTGCTACATTCGCCTGCCTCCTTTGATTCCTCTAGTAGAACCTCTTCACCCATTTCTTGCAATAAACCATGCATTTCTAGTTTCACTATTGGTTTCCTTAAAATAATATTAGTAGTAGTTATCAAGGACTTGTCAATGAGATCCCGTATTCTAATCTTGGCAGAAAAGCCACAACCATTCAGTATTTGTATCGCAAAATCCATATCATAACCTTTAAAAAAACATGCAATGTGAAAAAATATTTCCTTCTCTTCCCTATCCAGTTATAGTAACTAATTTTTAACACGTTATGAATCTCATTCATGGGCACCATTTTCAATTTATTCACGGCACTTTTCTACTTAGTATTGTTCTTGTCAAATAAAAAGGAGCCTATAACTTTAAGAGCCAAAGGATTGCCTTGACAATATCTAACAACCAAATTTGACAAAGGATTGTGACATTCTAGGGGATGGTTTTTCTTGAAGGCATACTAACTAAAAAGTTGAAGAGCTACATTATCATCCAATATCTTGACCTCATATATATAATCAACCCTGCTTTCAAAAACTTGCTTATTTTTGCTTGTTACCACAATCCTGCTTCCTGGACACCAACATAGATTTCCAACTAAACATTTTAATTATTGCAGATTATCAATGTCATTTAGAACAACTAATATCTGTTTGCTACAAAATCTTCTAATTAAAGATATTCCAAATCCAATGCTATGTGTATAAATTTTAATACGACTATCTCCTAACGCTTGCCAAATGAGCTCCTCTAGTAACTTTTTCATGCCTCTTTTTTCTAATTCTTCCCTAACGTTGTTAAGAAAGCAACAACCTTCAAAGTGACGTAAAATTTAGCTAAAAATAGCTTCAGCAATAGTTGTTTTGCCTATACCGCCCATGCCCCAAATTCCTAAAATGCGAGCGTTTTGGGATCCAATAGCTAGTATCCTTTTGATTTGCTCAAGGCTTGAATTTATTCCCACTAGGTGCTCCAAGCCCGTAAGCAAAGGCAATGCTCGATTCAGTTTCTCCAAAACATCTTTGACAATGTGGTCAACGATTTATGCTCTGGCCTACCATAAATAAGCCAAAGTTTCATAAACGTGCAATGCACATTGACGTGGCAACATACTTGTAGGCATTACTTGATGTCTCTTTTGGTTGTTCTATATGTTTCAGTTGCAAATTAATTATGCCATATAGTAGTTCTGCGATAGATTTATGAAACTCTACGGAATAAAAATGTCACCAATGTTCTCAATTGTTAAATTTTAAAATGGCCAAACATGGATTCCATTTCAATGAACTAGCTAGGTGGATTTGAAACCAGTCAACTTATAGTTTTTTACGTAACTGAAACGTGAACCTTGTAAAGTTACTTGATTACATTGGAATCCTACCTGGTTAGATTGGCAGTGCTAGTCAAAGCAGCCTTCCATTTGGGGATCTTGTCAGAGTTGATCTCAAAATTTCTCTTGCATTTACAATCAGATGCTTCAGCGAAGCTCCTAGTCTATTTCCTGACATCAAATGGATCCACATGATACAACACTGGCATAACAATCTGTCTACAGGTGTCACAAACTTGTATAGCAGATTCTACAATGATTATAAAATCTATAGCATTAGTTTTAGTAAGTAAAAAGGCAGATTGGTTGAGAAATTTGTTTTATGAGACTCCTCTGTAGGAAAAGCCAATAGCACCCATTTATATATATTGTGACAGTGCTGTAACTCTAGTAAGAACATATGGTCAAATATATAATGATAAGTTTAGATACATTGGACTAAAATACAGTTACGTTAGAGAATTAATCACAAATGGTGTAGTTACAATTGATTTTGTGAGATCAAGTCAAAACATGATTGATCCTTTGACAAAAGGATTAACAAGAGATATAGTAAATGAGACATCAAGAAAAATAGTTCTAAAACCCATAAATACAAATCACTAAGATGGAACCAGACTCCATGTTTAATACAATGTTAAGTCTTGAGCTCAATAAGTCAAAGTAAATCATTAGTGTGATTAAAATACTATAACCAATTTTATTTCCATCCCAAGGTATATAGTGCTTAATTCCCATAATAAATTAAGAGGACGAGTCTATAAAACTCTTAATAGACTTGAAAGGGTGCTTTATGGCAGGGTTTAATCTGCCTATATAAATGTAGAATGTTTAGGCCGTTTCAACAAATTAAAGGACTTGACTTGAAAACATTTATAAAAAGAGTATGGACACAATGATCTTTAATGTGTCAATTACTTCAAAAAAGAAGTAATAATGGTTACAATCATTTGTGTGAACTAGTTTTACAACTTATCAATAAGAATAGTTGATTTAAAACTTCTTTACCATATTAATCAAACTTGTAATGTACTTTTCACTATATAAAGGTTTAATTTGTAAAACATCTTTATTTATACAAATGATTATTAGAATTACTGAGAATCTACTATTCTTTATATTTTAAAAATGGTGAGGGATTGATAAATTTTCAAAATAAAAGGTTGTGACTGTTAAACAAAAAGTTGTGATCGTTGGACAAAAGATTAAAACTATTGCATAAAAGGTCATGATCGCTATATGATAGGTTATGACTATTGGACAAAAGATCATGATTGTTAAACAAAAAGTTATAATTGTTGAACAAAAAGTTATAATTACTGAACAAAAGGTCATGACTACAAGACGCAAGGTTGTGAGAGTAGACAAAAGGTAGTTACTATTGGACAAAAGGTTAAGATTACTAGACAAAAAGTTGTGACTGTTAGATGAAAGGTTGTGATTGTTACACAAAAAAGTTATGACTATTAGACAAAAGGTCACCACCACTTCTATAAATACTAAAAATCTAATATTTATTTAATATATCCACATTTTTTCTTTCTCCTTTTCATTCTTCTATAATTCTATTAAGATCCTATTATCTATAATATTGTTGTAAAAATATTATAAGTAAATTAGAAATTAATTTTAAAAATATATTAATTTTTCAAAGGCTCGATTTCAGTAGTGCAACTTAGAGTCAAATTTGTTTCATTTTATCTTGAGAGAGAATTTACGTAAACCTTTATTGCATATTAGTGAGAGTGAATTTTACCTTAAGAAAAGTGACATCAAACACATGACTTGAAGAAATCTCTTTCAATTTTTAGTATAACCTTATTCTACGTCAACAACGTTTGATTCTTGGATTGCTTGCAAAAAGGTCGGATCGATTTTGGCTTTTACGAAGCCGATAGTCTGTGAAGGTCTCAACACCATTTTCAAACAAGGCAGCAAGGAGATGGCTAATGAAATTGTCGCGAGTGTCTCCACCCCTGAAGCTCAAGAGGATGTCATACTTCCATTAATGCTAATTGTGAGTGTGGGTGGCTGGCTGGAAAGCTAGAGGGAGAGGATGAAGAAGAGGAAGCCATAGTCATTGGATAATTATTGCTCATAACTAAGAGGCAACGTGTGCAAATGGAAAAATTGAAGTGACTCTTCACCTCTTTTGAGTTTGGAGAGAATAGATAACTACAGCACAAGAAACCACCTTGATCAGCAATTTACCGAAAAGCCCATTGACTTGCGGGAATTTTTTTGTGAAACAGCAAACGACTTTTCTGTTAGCCAATTTTGTCTTGTCCAAAAAAATTAAGAGATTGGAATGTTTATCTAAATAGAAACTTGCATCACATGATATTTACAAAGTTATTATATACCTTTTGGTTTGGTAGTAAACGATGTACTTTGTGTTAGAAGAAGTAGTTAGAAGAACAGAGATATCAGGAGAGATCAGATAAAATATTGGTATAGGAATAAAGTTTTAGTAAAGATAGAAATTAAACATTACCACAACAGAAATAGAATATAGTTCAAAAGACATTAAGGAATTTTAAATCCAGATAAAAGAGTTTTTAAGATTAGTATTAATTAGAAAAAATTTCAATAGACATAGAAGTATAGCCATTATAATTAGAAATTATAATGAAATTAAGAGAGGTAAAACTAAAATGATAATAAATTATAAAAGATTAAATGATTATACTGCAGAAAATAGATATAAGATGTCAAATATCATTATAAGGAATATTATAATAATTTAAACGTAACCATAATATTTTAAATTATTGTAATATTATTGATTTGGAAAGAAATCATATAAAAATATAATCATTAAAATACAAATGATATATAAGACTTGTAATTAATTTTATGAAAGTTTAGTTTATAAAATTAATTGATTATAAATTTCTAATTAAATATGTAAATTCAAATAATAGTATAAGTATTTCAATATAACAATTCATTTGAACGGTATCTATTTTTTTAAATTCATTACAAACGTGAAATTTAATAACTATTTTAACCTTTATTCCTTTTAAGTTGGATATTAAGTATTTAACGAAAAAAGTTGCTTAAAATTTTACCTTATTGGCGAAAGTCTCTTCTTGCATGCACTTGATCCAACATTACTTTGTCTCGGATCAGCAACTTGCTGACTAAAATCCTGCAACATTTTTCAGCTTCTCGTGTTCACTCATTGTGGCAATACAACACTGTGACTAAAAACAAAAAAAATAAATACCACATAATAGATATCATTCTCCCTCTACAAACACTTGCTCATAAGCACAAGAAAAAAAAAATGCATATATAAAATAATATTGGTGTAATACCGCGAGAGCATGGAGTAGCCGTCTTGCTATGGCCCGTAAGACCAATAGAATGAAGCTCCGACGAACTCAGAAAGCAACGAATCATACATGCATCCCCAGCAAAAAGATGGATTCTTGAACTAGTTGCGCACAATAGAATGGAAAAAAGGGACGCTGAAAAATACTCTTTAAAACGTGATAATCAAGCAGATATAAGAGAAAGAAAATTTCTTTGCCACATTAAATAAACTTTACCATGAAAATATTAATGCGAAGATGCTGAATTTTTAAAATAATGCACTGCACCCCATGATTATTCTAAAACTCTCATTGTTACAGATTTATCATTTATCCTTTATTTTTTTAAGTTCAGTTGAATTGGACATGAATAAGAGTAAGTTATGAAATTCAAATCCTAGATCTCATCCCCAAGCTTTTAAACTTGATGGTGGTCAGTAATCCATACTTAATGGTTGGCACTTTATCCTTTATGTGACAGAACTTGATGATGAAGTTCATATCAACTAGCTATAACAAAATTTTGCTCATTTTCTTTTCTTTTTTTTTTTTTTTATTGACGCATCTTTGCTTCAAAAGTATTAACCTTTTTTTTTTTTTTGGGTGGGGGGGGGGAATATGGCTACAATTGGACCACTTGAGTAAGAAATTATGCCCACTCGTAGGTACTGTTACTGTCATTTCACTAGCTTGGCTTTCCATATGTTTTGCTTCTATCCCCTCTTGACATCTTTTTGGATTTTTTCTACTCTCGAGTTAGTATAACGAATGAGTTTGAACATTGGAACTAGAGATCTAGAGGGTGAAAAGAAAAAAAGAAAAAAACAAAAAAGGACGACCAAAGAAGATCAAATCATTCCAACATTTTTTTTTAATCTAATTAGCATGAATTCAAACTCTAACTCAATAACTTTAACTTGGAAAAACAACTTCAGTATTAAGGAGATAAATCATTCCAACATTGATGAAAGTACCAAGAAGCCCCCCAAGAGTGAGGAAAATAATTGGGCTTGTTTCATATTATAGATGAGGCCCAATGAGACTCAAGAAAATTCGGCGCATGAAAAGCCTTTAGCCCTTCTTTGACGTGTAAATTGTCATTCTGCAGGGTTAACATTGATCACATTTCCCATCTCCACTTCTTTTAATTCAGAAATTTCAACTTAAAAATGTTAAAAATAGATTCAGAATTTCGTTAATAAAGAAGGAGAAAGATAGCAACTTCATTCAATAAATAAATGAATAAATAATTTTTTTTGATAAATAAAGAAATAATTTCTTCCTCGTCGGTGTTTTTGCCCTTGTATTATTGTCGCGGGGTCCTAGGCTGTCAGGAAGGGTAGTCCGATGAGTGAGTTGGAAGTAGCGTGTCTATTCTAAGAGAAAATGCATTCAAGCCCAATGGTGGCCCACCATTTTTAGCCCGTATCTATCACAAGGCAAACCATATTAATGCAGGATGTGAGAAGTCAACAAGGGTCTCGTACAAAAATTAA
Source organism: Ceriops zippeliana (assembly GCA_037897445.1). Classification (NCBI taxonomy): domain Eukaryota; kingdom Viridiplantae; phylum Streptophyta; class Magnoliopsida; order Malpighiales; family Rhizophoraceae; genus Ceriops; species Ceriops zippeliana. Next base: position 1,362,319 of record JBAPLH010000126.1, read on the forward strand.
ACCAATAAAATGTGTGCACAGAATTAAGTATTAATGTATAGATTTTTAACTTCACATATTAGATTTTTATTGAATACGAAACTAATCCGTTATTTTTTTTTGTAAATTTGCATACCTTAAGAATTAATATTGTGAAAATACTCATGTTCTCGGATGTTACATCAAACTTATTTCCCTAAGTATATGCAAATGCACGTAAACGTACCATTGCTCAGTAATTAACTACCCAAAAGTGAACCACCCGATGTTGGGAGACTAGTGTTAACATGTCTTTATGTACTTGGCTCAATTTTTATATTACTTGGTTCAATCTTGAATTGTTTATGTACATATTGTCACTAAAAAATATATTAAATACTTAAGTTAAAAGTGTACTGTTAAATTTACACATTTTTTTTTTAGAATTAATTTTAAAACCAATAAGTTAAATAGCCTAATAATTGTCTTTTTTGAGTATTTTTTGCAAAACACTTGCCAATTTCTTTTATGCCTATGGACTAATGCTATGGGTCCTTTAAATATCAAGCATTAATGCTTGCGCCACCATAATCAAGTGCATATATTTTGTTGAAACTCCATTATTTACAATATTGCCAACACCAAGAAGCAATTATCCAGTAGGTAGGTCTCTCTATGAGAAATAAAGCAAAGCGGAAGATCTCACAGCATCAATCCAGGGATGAATCCATTTAACTTGCTGGGCATGAGTACTTATGGCAGTTATTCAGTCTGAGCCTGGATGATTGTACCTACATGCATAATGTGTAACCAAAGGGGGCATGGAGTTACCACAAGTGCCGATAGATCAATAATCAAGTGATATTTGAAAGGAATCGAATAAGATACAAGAACTAAATTTTTGTAATTTACCTTATTTAAGGTGGGATTACAGTCTAAATGATGGAATAGCCTTTGAGATTGAGCATGCTGGTGACCGAATGACATGTTCGGCTCACTACCATCCCATGATTATTGAATGTTATTTCTTGCACTCATTTCATCCAGCTGCCAGACATAATCAATTGACTTTCATGAACTATAATTTTTACTTATATTTAGAGAGGAAGAGCATGCAAGGGAAAAAAAAAAAAAAAGAAACATCAATTATTCTACAATTGGAGACTCACAGGTCACAAGACATTGAGCTAACATGTACATAAAGAAAGATAGCAAAATGGTGTCATGCACTTATCTGTTTACACAATTTGAGAACTGTTGAGACTTGAGAGAGTATGTAGGTATCAAGTTTATGAATTTGCCAAGCATGAGGAAACCACACTATTGTTGCATGGGGCTATGCAACATCCAATATTTTGTAGAATCAATGCAAGGTCTTAACATTATGAGTAATTTGTCAGGTTCTACGATATTGCCATTATTGTTAAAGCTCTATTAGCTTTAAGCAACAACTGTTCTTGTACTTAAAAGGGTAGTCAATTGGCAGCTGAAGCAAGTTCCGATTGGATTACATAAAAGCCTTAAGATCATTTTGTGTAAGTACCTTGTTTTGAAGATTAGCAAGTTGGTCAAGTATATACTAGGTCAACCAAGAATTAAGGAGCATTAGTAGCACCAAAAAAATAAATTGTAAAAGAAGCAAATGTAGATAAGACAAAAAAAAAGATCATTGCCTAACCAAAAAAAAAAGGAAATGAATCTGTAGGATTGAAGACTAATAACAAGAAAAGAACAGCTAAAATAACCCAGATATAACATCAGCTTGTTGTTAGGACAAAACACAAGACCCCACTTTGCGCCATTTCTTCTCACTTGTCCTATATTGACTTTGTTATCACTTTATTTCTCATCCTTAACTCTAGACTTCTAATGGCAAGAAAGAATATGCGTGCATGGAAAATTAACTAACAAAAGAATAGATGGTGTAATGATGGAGCCATGAAACTAAGCAAACTTTTGATGTCAATTTCAAAGAACCATAAAAAAACTTAAGCTACCTTAGTGGATTAAACTTGCTTTAACCCCTTCCAAGTCCTTTCCAAGAAGGTTTCTATATACCAAACAAGTGTTTCACGAATAAGATTACTCATACAGTCATACTTGACAACAAGGGAAACTGCTTGTTATTGACTTTTCTTTGCCTTTGAGTTCGTTGCGGGGCCTCATGTCAAGCTTCCAGTTTCAAGTCCTCCTAGTAATTACTTTGTAATTAGGTCAACAGAAAGTGCATACAAAGTATAAAATCAACACATTTAGCATTCAAACAGTATTTAGATAAGTTGTCATAAGCTTTTGCCATGAAACTGATTCTAGGGGTGGAAAAATATCGAAGATATAATGAAAACATAACATTTGGCCATGTTATATGGTGAAAACAAAATCTTATCATACGACATAGAATATAATATCTTAGTTCTGTTTGTAAGTGGCTTATTAGAATTTTGGATTCCTATATAAACAATGTGTGGTGAGTGTGTGTGGGGTATAGTTTATATAAGAAACCTTTGTGTAATGGGTTTAGGTATGGAAAAGAATATACAAATTGAGCCTATTGAGTATATTTGGCATACAATTTATTTTTCCATTAGTATTGGGTTTTACCCATTTTGTAAATTTTCCATTTGGAACATAGTAGAACTTTGCAATAATAGCCTATGGATGCAGGCAATCAAGTCGAACCACGTAATTCTGTTGTATTCTCTCCTTTTCTCTCTCCTTTAGTTACTTTGCTGCATTTAGTTTATTAACTAGCATTTGGTTGCTTTATTTAAGTTTCTGTTGCGTGCTACAACAAGTGGTATTAAAGCTCTAGTTTTGGGTGATCTAGGAATTGACTAGTTATTTATGGTTATTAGTTTTGGTGTTATTTTTAAGTAAGTTACAATTAGGGGTAGCTCTGCCTAAGGAGATTAGTTTTGTTTGGAGGTATCACTGTGACCCCTCCACTTTTCTAGGAGTTATCCTTGATGAGGTAGCTCTATCAACAAGACAATAAGAGTCTAAGGAAAATGGGTTTTAAGTGAGACCTGTGTATATCTCCTTAACCTTTCCTAGGAATATACTCCTTTAACGAACTGATCATTTTGAGCACCGAGCTTTAAGTAATTGCAACAAAAATAGAGGTTGAGAAATTTAATAGCCGAAATAATTTTGGTATTTAGCAAAGTGAAATTAAAGATGTATTGTGTCAACAAGATTTAGACATCACCTTAGAAGAAAATAAACCAGAAGATATGGAAGGAAAAGATTGGGAGAGATTGAATGCAAAAGCTTGTGGGTTGATTCATTCATGCCTGTGTAAAGAACAGAAATACCCTTTTATGAAAGAAGATTCTGCTAATAAGTTGTGGGATACCTTGGAAAATAAGTATATAAAGTAAAGTAATGAAAATCAGTTATATTTGTTGAAAAGACTTTATCGTCTTCAATTGAAACCTGATATAAGTATCAGTGATCATATTAATGCTTTTAACTGTTTGATTGCCGATTTGTTGAATTTGGATGAAACTTTCAAGGATGATTAGAATGCTATGTTATCAATTGGTTCACTTCCTGATGAGTTAGAAAATTTATGTTACTCTAATTCATGAAAAGGAAGGTTTGTCCTTTGAAGAAGTATTTGGTGCCTTGCTCAATTATGAAATTCATAAGAAGGATCAGAAGGAGAATTAAGAGGAATCATTAGAGGCACTCACAGTAAAAGGAAGAAGCCATAGTTGGAACCTAATAAAGAGAAGGAAATCATAATAAAAAAGAAGACCAGAGAAAGATGAATGTGCATTATGTCATGAAAAGGGACATTGGAAGAAGGATTATGCAAAGCTAAGGAAGAAAGATAAGGGCAAGGGCCAGAATACTTCTGATGTACATTTGGCTGAACATGAAAAAGAAGACATTGTATTGACTAGTATACTATCCACTTTTAGAGTCCATGAATGGATTTTGGATTTGGGTTGCACCTACCACATGTGTCCACACAAGGAATAGTTTTTTAACTTCGAAGAGTTAGATGGTAGAGTTGTATATATAGGAAATGATAACTCATGTAAAACTATGGGAGTAGGTCCAATACAATTGAAGAATAATGATGGATCATGTAAAGTCCTAACAGAGGTGAGATATGTTCCAAATTTGAAGAAGAACCTCATCTCGTTAGGAGTTTTGGAATCTAAAAGCTGCAAAGTATCAATACATGATAGAACTTTGAAGGTTGTATCTGGTACTTTGGTTATAATGAGTGGTACAAGAAAAAATAACTTGTATTACTATAATGGGAGAACCATTATTGGATCAGTTGCTACAGTTTTTAATGAAAACTCAAAGTTATAAGCTATCAAGTTATGACATATGCAAATGGGTCATCTAGGAGAAAAGGCTTTGAGTAATTTGGTGAACAGAGGTTTGTTGAAAGAAGCAAAGGTTGGTAACTTTGATTTTTGTGAGCATTGCATTTTTGGAAAGCAAACAAGAGTAAAGTTTGAAATAACAGTGCATAATACTAAAGGTATTCTAGACTACATTCATTTAGATGTGTGGGGACCTACAAAGATAGCACCTTTTGGAGGTAAAAACTACTTTGTTACTTTTGTTAATGATTTTTTGATAAAGGTATGGGTGCATACTATGAAGAACATGAATGACATGTTAAATGTTTTCCTTAATTAGAAGAAGATGGTAGAGACTTAAATTGGAAAGAAGATCAAACACCTTAAAACAGATAATGAAGGTGAATTTTGTAGTGATCTCTTTAAAAGAGTTTGTTGAGAAACTGGTATTGTACGTCATTACATTGTCAGATATACACCATAGTAGAATGGGGTGGTAAAATGCATGAATTGGATTTTGTTAGAGAAAATCCATTGCATGTTGTCAAATTCAGGGTTAAGTAAGAAGTATTGGACTAAAGCAGTAACTTATGCATGTTATTTCATTAATTGTTTACCATCTACAGCTATTGGTGGTAAAATTCTTTTGGAGGTATAATCTAGAAAACTTGTAGGAGATTATGATTCTTTGTATATATTTGGATGCACTGCTTATTATCATATGAAAAAATCTAAGTTTGATTTGAGGGCAAAGGAGGTATAATCTAACTTATAGGAATGTCTTTTGGAGTTAAAAGATATCAGTTGAAGTGTTTAGATTCAAATAAGATCATCTTTAGTAGAGATGTTATTTTGATAAGTCTACATTGCTAGAAAAGAAAACAAATGAGAATGTGGAGTCTACCTCAAAGCAGGTGGAGTTTAGTCGAAAGCTATTGGAGTTTTATAAACCTAAAGTGTCTGTTTAAAAGTTGGCTGAGAATTCAAAAAGAGTTATTGAAGATACTTAAGAGGAGATAGTTATTCCATAACAATAGGAGTTTATTGTAGTAAATAGGCCAAGGTGTAAGATAAGGCTACCTGTCCATTTTGCTGATATGGTAGCTTATGCATTTCCAGTTGAAGATGGAAGCATTCTATCCACTTATGATAAAGCAATTCAATGTGTTGATAGTGATAAATGAAAGGAAGCTATGGGTAATAAGATGAAGTCTCTTCAGATGGGAGTTAGTTTGGCTATGCAAGAAGTTTGATCCAACTTACTTAAAGGCCTTACTATTTTGACTAATTCGCTAAGGTGGAGATTGTTGGTAGGCGGCTCATTAGAGTTTTGGAATCCTATATTGAAAATGTGTGATGAGTGTGGGTAGGATATAGCCTATAGAAGAAACCTTTGTGTAATGGGTTTAGGTATGGAAAGGGATATACAAATTGAGCCTATCAAGTATTTAGCGTACAATTTGTTTTCCATTAGTATTGGGTTTTACGCATTTTGCAAACTCCCTATTTGGAGCATAGTGGAACTTTGCAATACCAGCCCATGGACATAAACAATCAAGCCAAACCATTAATTTTGGTATGTTCTCTCCTTTTCTCTCTGCTTTAATTACTTTGCTGCATTTAGTTTATTAGCTAGCATTTGGTTACTTTATTTAAGTTACCATTGCGTACCATAACAACGTTGAGCTCTTTAGTAGGTTTGTTGACTTAAACTAAGCCATAGCTCTCTTTTTTTCCCTTTCCAGAGTCTTGAGCATACAAGAATGGAGAAAGAAAAGCAAAAGAACATTTTACTTTTGAAAGGACTTCCTAATAAAATATTCACACTCGTTTATCAAACAAATTTATAGTTATGAAAGAGTACAAGAACAATCATTAAAGTTTTAAATCATGTGAATGGTCCCTGAAAGATCAAAAATTGTATTAAGCCCTAATTACCAGTGTAATTAAATGAATTGAGTTTATTCAAAATAGCTAGTTTATGTCATTAGTAGTAGTTCACCTTTAATCTTAAAAATATAAACCATATTATGAGTATTCTTTGCTAGCATAAAGGATTGGAGTTTCACACAATTCCACAACTACAAACAGTAATAGAATAGTCAAAACCTAAATGTATAAGAACTTGAACAGATATTTTATAGTTTAAATCATTTCTTTTCCATTATGCCTAAGACTATCATAATGGTCAAATGATGATGCCTTAGATATGATTCCATTGAGTTTTTGCTTTCCCCAATAAGTGGGAAGGATTTTAATACAAATAAGGCTCCACCAATTGGCGCCAAAAGGCCAATATGTCTCAATTACATTTTCGGAAATGTTAAGGTCTAATAGATGATTAGGTAAACTTAGTTTAAATTCTATAAAGGCTACTCCGTATATTAAATACCACATGCAGATAAAATACTACATGTATATTAAATGTTGAAATGATACACAAAATATTAGACTCAAAATTGATACATCAAATCATGATGTGTTAGGCTTAATGAGATTGAAACCCTTGCTTTAAGCAATGCTCTTGATTAAAATTTTCCACAAGTTAGTTTTCACTATAAAAGAACTAAATGCATGGCTTGTAAGCCAAATGCAGTTTGAGGGATGCTCAGTTTTTGTGATAATGCATCCATTAATGAACTTTCTTAAGGAGCTTGCAAAATAAAGGAACCTGACATGAAAACTTTATCATGTTATTCTTATAGATTTTCTTTGATGTTAAGCAAAAGAACTAAAGTATTGAACCAAATCTTAAAATTGCAATTTACAAGCAATAATGTGATTACAAATTGATTGCTAATACAAAACGTATACCATAATATGTATTAAATCAATAGTTGCACTATAATATATGGTTATAGATTAGCAACTTGAGATGTTGGATTGAAACACTTATATTACCAACTTAAAAAGAAGTATGAAGTTATTTTTATAATTAAAAGTCATACAAATTAAACAACACAATTATTATCATTAAAATATCCTGAAGAGAAAGGTAATTAACTAAAAACAATTATGAATCCCATTTGATAGCTTCTCAATGATATTATTTAATACAAAAGAAATTTGATCACATTGTATTTATTGGAAGATAAGCCACCAAGGAAAATCTTTCCAAATTTAATACTACACTTACAAGAATATCTTGACTATAGCGAATCCTCCCTTCTTTTGCTTCTTTCTCTCTTTTTTTTCTGACCAACAATCAATCAAATGTCAAGCAACAAATAACGTGCTAATTAAAAAAGAAGTTTAAGAGAAAAAGCAAAGATGTGCTTCTCTCTTTAAATCGTGAAATATTAATGCAATCACTAGCATCAATCAACTTAATACTAATGTGGCTCTAACATACAAAGTGAAAAAAAAAAAAAGAATTTCATATTTGATTCAAAGACCACAGAGCAAAAAAACGACACCTTAAATCAAACAAAAAGAAAACAAAATTTTAAACTAAAAGAAATCATAGCAAAAGTAAATAGGCAAATAAATCTATCTAAAGATAGGGTGTTGAGTCAACACTTATCAAAATTCAAGAAAGAATCAACCCCAACAAGCCAAAAAGAAATATACAGTCAAAAATTCTAGAGAATGAAGAAATTAATGAAGTTCGTGAGACCCAAGGTCCATGAAAACAAGATAAGAAATCGGCAAAGAAAATAGATCCCACAAATCTTGGGAAAAGATACTAAACAGGTGCCTACATAACACATATATAATCAAACAAGATGCAAGATAAAAACTTGGAGTAGAGATCAGAAAGAAAGAAGAAATGATCGTACTTAGAAGTGCTACAAAACGCATAAAGCTTGCCATGGTTAGTAAAGATGATAAAAGCAACCTCAGCATCGCAAAGCATAAACAGCTTTCTTTAACAACCCATTTCTCCTCTTTGCAAAAGTCTCTTATCTATTTATCTTGTTCTCTATCCTTTTCATTTCCACTCTTTCCCTCATCCCATATCCTTAAATCTAAAGTTTTCAAAATCCAAAATGAAATAAAATTCCAAACACCAATAATTAAAACCCTTCACCGCTCCAAGCTCTTAATTATACATATATATTATTGTTGTTCCCACAGCCTTGTATGAGTTGTAATTGTTGTCAACTAGGTTTAAGTGTGCAAGAAAGTAAAGCTACATGGAAGGGCAAGACAGTAAATTCACCGTAAGTAAGCCTTATTAGGGTTTCATGGAGGAGTATATAAAGGCCAACATAAGAGAGCAAAATGGCAAGCCGTTGGAAGAAGGAGAGAAAAAGACATTACAGCCAAATCGGAGCTGACTAGCAGAAGGAGAGAGAAACCTGATGGCCAAAAACATACGGTCAGCAAAAATAGAGAAAAGAGGAGAAGGCTGAAGGGGGCTGGACAACTAGACGGCAGACCGAAAGAGTGAAACGGCAAAATCCTATTCGGCTAACCAAGACCACCGTTGGCAGAACAAGGGAAAAAGAGAGAAAATACGTGACGGCCATAAGGGGGCGAAGGAAAGAAAATCTGGAACGGCAAAATAGTGAAGACGACCAAAGGAGAGAAGAAACGGCACATACCACCGAGAGAGAAAACACGGCTAAATAGGGGAAAAGGAGAGAAAATCTGGAACAGCCAAAGAGGGGTGGACGAAGAGAGAGAGATTGTCGGCATAATAGAGGAAATATGGCTGGACAGTGAGAGAGATCCGGCTAGACAGGAAGAAGAGAAATGAACCTACACGACAAAACAAAGAGCAGCATGGCAAAACAACACACGACGTGAGACTACCAGCCAAAAGAAAACAAGAAATGGACAGGTGAGGCGTGAAGTGTGAGACCACCGACTGGAAGAAAACCAGAAATAGACGGGTAAGGCATGAGGCATGAGACCAGTGAAGAGGAAGAAAACCAGAAATGTGAGGTGAGAGCAAAAATCAGATCAGGGCTAGACGGTAGAACAGGGGTTGCAAAAGAGAAAAATCAAAGATGGCCAGAACAGAGGTGTGGACGGCAAAGACAACCGGGAGAGCAAAACGTGAAAGACAACCGGGAGAGCGAGTCGTGAGACAGTAAGATCATGAAATAGGAGACGGGTGAGACCGTGAGATGGTGAAAGCAGGAGCTGTGTGAGACAACCTGGAGAAGGAATTCGGCAAAGCATCGGAAAGAACTCAACGTATTTCCAGATTTCTTCAAGAGAGGTTAGAGAGTGTTGTGGTGAACTTCTAAGCGGTAGTGGAGTAGCCTTTTAATTCAACAGAGGTAAGACAAATTAGAATAAGGGTAGACACAGTAAGTGACACTCTTTGTATTGTACTTGCTTAGCAATTGCAATAGTGAAAGGAGCATAGGATTAAGACATCCATTGTAACTGGAATTCTCAAGTATAATGGATAGTTTCAGTAAGGGAGAGTCCTTACCACCGAGGATGTATGTCACGTTGACGAAACCACGTAAATCTCGTGTATCCTTAATTTGCTTTACGTTTTGTGTTTTGAATTAAGTTGTAAACGTAGCTAAAGTATCAACCAACCGATAACCTAACGAAGACCTAAACAAGAACATCTGAATTATCTATTAGGCCAAGTGTCTGAAAGGTGACTTTGGGGACTATTATGATTAGTAGATAGCAATAGATCTACCTTAGTCAAGTTTGAGAAAGACTTCGCTTTTAAGAAAAGGTTGAAGTTGTTCACTTACCTGCGAATTGCGAATCGTGGTGATACTGATTCACTCCCCCTCTCAGTATCACAAACTAATAGATCCTAGGGAGAAGTCGGGAACTTCAATTGGTATCAGAGCCAGGTTCACCAGTTTGAAACTTAACAGCTTAGTGTACTAGTTGAAGGGATTTAGAAGTTTAAGTTGTTCAGCATACTGAGAAATGGAAGCCGGTACTAGCACTAGCACCACTTACAGCAAGAAGGTTCCAATCTTCAATGGAACCAACTACCATATGTGGAGAGCAAGAATGCAAGTGGTATTTGCAACCATGGGCATGAACATGGTGAAATGCATACAAGAGGATTTTGTGGCTCCGAACAAAGGTAAAGACCCAACTCCAGAGGAGTTAAGGCAGTTTGAGATAAATGAGAAGGCCTCAAATGTCATCATTTTAGCATTGACAGATGCTGAGTATGCTAAAGTTATGGACTGCAAATCTGCCAAGGAGATATAGGACAAATTGCAGAAAGTCTATGAAGGTGATGACAGAATGAAGAAGGCTAAGCTTCAAGTGTTTAAGGAGAGATATGAATCTCTCATAATGCAAAAGAATGAGATAGTTCAAGAGTTCTTCACCAGGGTTATTGACGTTGTAAACGACCTGAGAAGTCATGGGAAGAACAAGAAGGACTCATCGATTGTGAAAAAAATTCTAAGAATTTTGCCTGAGAGGTTTGCCTCAAAGGTAGTAGCCATAAAAGAGAGTAAAGATCTCAATTCTATGTCTCTGCATGATCTCTAGTGCAATCTCATTGCATATGAGATGAGGATAAAGTTAGCTGAAAGCTCTGTAACAATAAAGGTATCAACTGAGGCAGCTTTCAAAGCTATGAAGCACTTAAAGATAAAAGAAGAGGAAGAATCATCTAGTGAGAATAATGATGATGAGGAGGAGGAAGAAAGTGAAGGTGAAGTATTTGCTTACTTCACAAGGAAATTCAAAAAGAGGTTTAAGAAGGGAAAAGAACAGTTGTCCTTGAGATGTTATCGTTGTAGGCAGATTGGACACTTTGCTTCTCAGTGTAAAGTGAAACTTGATGATAAAGATGAGGATGGTGATGATGAACAGAATTCAAGATGGAGAAGATCATCATTCAAATCAAAGAAGTCCAGTAAGAAGATTGCCAACCCACAGAGAAAGAAGAGAGGCTCATTCAAGATTTATGTGAGTCAGACAAAAGAAATTGATGAAGAGGAAGATGAAGACTCATCGAATGAGCATGTCTTTATGGCATCAGCTCAAGGTGGTAGTTCAACCTTTGAAGAGGAAGAGGAGGTTGATGAAGAAGAACTAGATCTTGAAGCTGAGTTGGAAGTAGCTTCAAAGGAGACAATCAGAAGGGGCAGAATCATAAAAAGGTTGGAGACTCACATAAAACAAGTTGAAGCAAAGTCTAAGGAAGCTGAAAGTCAAAAGGATGAAATAAGGGCTGAACATATTGACTTGAAGAGAAGATTTGAAGAACAGATCAAAATATGTGAAGACCTTACTATAGAGCTTGGCTCAAGGACTTCAACAATTGAAGAAATAAGGATAGAGTTGCTGAGACTTCAGCAACAACTCAAAAAGAGTGAGGAGAACTTGCAGAAGTTTAAAGTGGTAGGAGAAACAAGCTTTACAAGAGAAAAGAAGAATGAGACTTTGCCACAAAAGTTGAAAGAGAAGGCTATGACTCAGGTGAAGATAACTGAAGAAGAGAAGATAGTTATCAAACCAAAGCCAGGGCCAAAAAGGATGTATGTGGTTAAAGAGCAGCAACCCATAGTTACTACGTCTCAGGAAGAAAAGGAAGTTAGATAGCCAAGGGCAATGGCTAAACAGAAGGAGGAGAAGAAGGTGGTTGAAATGAAAGCCACACAAGCAAAGAAGCCAGCAACTTTACCTACACAGCAAGTAATGAATAAAAGAAAACAAATTGTGAGTAGACCCAAGAAGAGGCAGTTTCAAGGTCACTGTCTTTATTGTGGAGTTTGGGTTTATAAAGTGAGTAACTGTTGGTAGAGAAGGCCAGTATATGTCTCCAACTTAAGAAGATATGATGCTGCATACAAGGGGAGACAATACAAAATTCAGAGGAGAACACCTGTCGTGAGTTCTTGCACATACTGTAAGAAGCCCAAACCAGTGGTTTCAAAGAACGAGTTTGCTATATTGGCAAACTTGGAACAATGTGAAAGGTGCAGGCAGGATGGCCATAATGCCAAGAGATGCATGACACTTCTTCCTAAGTAAGAAAAGGCACTCAATGGCACAATGAAAACAATTGGTGCAGTCAAAGCTGAGAAAAAGGAGAAAGTTATCTTCCAACCAGTTCAAAAGAAGGAATATAGAACAAAAAGGGAGGTGGCTAATATAGCTTAAATTGCACTAAAGGCTGATTGCAAAGATAAGCAGTGGATCCTTGATAGTGGATACACTTCGCACGTGACGTAAGACAAGAGTAAATTATCAAAGCTAAACAAATCAAAAGAAGGTAGAGTCAAGTTTGGCAATGATAATTCACTCAACATCAGTGGTCAGGGGTTAGTGAATATTGGAAAAGGAAAGCTGAAAGATGTTCTGCACATTGAAGGACTTAGATATAATCTAGCATCTGTTAGCCAACTATGCAACGACGACCACAAAGTGATATTCATAAAAATTGGTTGCCAAGTAAAGAGTAAAGAAGGCAAAACTGTTGCAACTGGGAAGAGAATAGCTGGAAATTTGTACGTGATTAATGAGCACAAGACAAACAGCTATCTACTTACAAAGGAAGAAGAAAATCAGCTCTAGCATAGGAAGCTGGGACACTTAACACAGAAGAACATGAGGAAGCTGACCACTACTCATGCAATCAGAGATATTCCCGACCTCAAGAGAGAAAGAGAGTATGTTTGCTCAACACGCTCTAAAGGAAAACATGTCAAAAAGCAGTATAAGACCAAAGAGTTCAATTCTAAAACAGTGCTTGACATTGTGCATACTAATTTGTGTGGGCCGATGAGAACAAAGGGTTGAATGGTGAGAGGTACTGTATCTTGTTTGTTGATGATTATTCGAAAAGGACCTGCCTTATGCACCTCAAACACAAGTTAGAAGTTTTGAATTGCTTTAGGAGATATAGAAGATTGGTTTAAAATGAGAGTGGAAGGAAGATCAAAGTATTGAGATCAGATCAAAACACTGAATTTACAAATAAAACTTTTGAAGATTACCTTGAGAAGCATGGAATTCATCATTAATTGGCAACAACAAGAACACCTCAACAGAACAGGGTGGTAGAGAGGAAAAATAGAGCTGTGGTCGAAATGGCGAGAACTCTACTGCTGGAATTCAAGTTTCACACAAGATTTTGGACAGAAGCAACATTACAGCCGTGCATCTACTAAACAAAGTATTACTAAGGCCCAATACTGATAACACTCCATGTGAGCGAAGTATCTCAGAGTCTTTGGCAACCCATGTTTTATGAAGAACAAGGAGAAAAACTTGGAAAAATTCAACGCTAGGTCTGATGAAGGCATTTTTGTGGGATACTCAGCAAAGACAAAAGGTTACAAAGTTTTCCTACATAAGCTGGGAAAAGTAATCACGTCCAGTGATGTAAGAATAGATAAGAACTGGAAAACAATGCAAAATGGAGAAGCTGAGGACAATAAAGAAGATGACTTCAATGTAGATGAAGAATCAGACCAACCTGAAGAAAAGGAACAAGAAGTAAGTTCAGACTCGGAGAAGAGTGAGTCTGAAGATGAAGAAAGAGATCCTTTTGCAACTAAGACAGTGCAAGGAAGAAAGATAAAGAAAATATTGACCAGTGCTCATCAAGGAGATCAGATCATAGGTGACCTATCAGTAGGAGTTACAACAAGAAGAAGAATTATGGGAGCTACTGCTTTACTCTCACAAGTTAAACCTAAATCTATTGAAGAGGCTATTCAAGACAAAGCCTAGGTCAAAGCTATCAATGAGGAGTTGGATCAAATTGAGAAGAATGATACATGGGAGTTGGTTCCAAGACCCACTAATAAGAATGTCATAGGAACAAAATGAGTATTTAGGAATAAACATAATGAAGATGGTAAGGTGGTGAGGAACAAGGCCAAGCTGATTTGCAAAGGCTACACTCAGATAGAAAGGGTAGATGTTGATGAAATTTTTGCATCAATAGCAAGGTTAGAAACTATCAAAATGTTCTTAGCTTTGGTAGCACACAAGAGGTATAAAGTCTATCAGATGGATGTGAAATCCACCTTTTTGAATGGGCTCCTGAAAGAAGAAGTGTATATTGAACAACCAGATAGAGTATAAATCAGTGAGGATTAGACACATGTGTGCAAGCTAAAGAAAGCCTTGTATGGTCTTAAGCAAGCTCTAAGAGCATGGTACAATAGGCTGGATGAGTACTTGAGAAGGTTGAACTTTAGAAGAGGAACGGTTGATAATAACTTGATGTGTTCAACTCAGAGAAAGGCCAGCTGATAACCATAGTATATGTAGATGACATCATCTTTGAAGGGGATCACTCTGAGTTATGCCAAGATTTTGCACAGAAGATGAGTGAGGAATTTGAGATGTCATTGATTGGAGAAATGATATACTTTCTTGGATTACAGATAAAACAATGTGAAGAAGGTATCTTTATTTTTCAGACGAAATATGCCAAAGAAATGCTGAAAAGGTTTGGCATGGAGGATATCAAACTTGTCAGTACCCCTATGACAGTGGGCTACAAGTTAACAAAAGATCAGGAGGGAAGGAGTACAAGCCCTACAGAGTACAGGAAGATGATAGGGAGCCTTCTGTACCTTACAGCATTAAGGCCTGATCTTATGCAAGCTGTATGCGCTGCCAGCAGATTCTAAGCTGATCCTAAGGAGTCTCATGTGTTGGCAGTGAAAAGAATCCTAAGGTACCTCAAAGGAACACTGGAAATGGGTTTATGGTATCTAGCCATGGATTCTGTTAAACTACAAACATACACTGAAGCAAACTGGGCAGGAAGTATAAATGATAGAAAATCAACCAGTGGCTATAGCTTCTACTTGGGTTAGTATGTTGCATGGTTAAGTAGAAAGCAAAATAGTGTTGCTTTGAGCACAGCTGAGGCTTAGTATATGGCTACTTGGACAGCATGTACACAAGTGATATGGATGCTAAGACAATTGGCAGACTTGGGTGTTGAAGTGAAGTTACCAGTGAGTGTACTTTGTGATAATCAAAGTGCTATTGATCTCAGTAAGAATCTGGTTCAACATTCAAGAAGCAAGCATATTAACATCCAGTATCACTTCATCAAAGATCAAGTGGAATAGGGTACAATTTAGTTGGAGTATATTAGCACTAAAGATCAAATTTCATATATTTTAACTAAACCTCTATCCACAGATTGAGTCTATCTGTGCAAATGCCTCCTCAAGCTTGAAGTTCAGGTGAATTCTCCATCTCTACTTTGTGATTTTTTTTAGATTTGTAATTAGTTGACAAAAGGGGAGAGAAGCAACAGTTCAGGGGAAGCTATTAAGAAAGGGGAGTGCATATTTAGAGGGAGTTGAAACTACTGCATAATGGTTTTTGTTATGAGTGTTGCCAACAATTATAAAGGGGGAGATTGTTGTTCACACAGCCTTGTATGGGTTGTAATTGTTGTCAACTAGGTTTAAGTGTGCAAGAAAGTAAAGCCACATGGAAAGGCAAGAAGGTAAAAGCCATATATAAGGGTAAGAACGTAAAAGCCACATGGAAGGGCAAGACAGTAAATTTGCTACAAGTAAGCCTTATTAGGGTTTCATGGAGGAGTATATAAAGGCCAACATAAGAGAGCAAAATGGCAAGCCGTTGGAAGAAGGAGAGAAAAAGACAATACGGCCAAATCCGAGCAGACCGGTAGAAGGAGAGAGAAAACCGATGGCCAAAAAGACGTTCGGCAAAAATAGAGAAAAGAGGAGACAGTTGAAGGGGGCTGGACGACTGGATGGCAAATTGGAAGAGCAAAACGACAAAATCCTATTCGGCCAACCAAGACCACCGTCGGCAGAACAGGGGAAAAAGAGAGAAAATACATGATGACCAAAAGGGGGCGAAGGAAAGAAAATCGGGAACCGTAAAATAGTGAAGACGGCCAAAGGAAAGGAGAAACGGCACATACCAACGAGAGAGAAAACATGGCCAAATAGGGAAAAGGAGAGAAAATATGGAATGACCAAAAAGGGGTGGACAAAAAGAGAGAGACCGTCAGCAGAATAGAGGAAATCCAGCTAGATGGTGAGAGAGATCTGGCTGGATGGGAAGAAGAGAAACGAACCTACATGGCAAAACAAAGAGCAGCATGGAAAAACAACACACGACGTGAGACCATCGATTGGAAGAAAACTAGAAATGGACAGGTGAGGCGTGAGGCATGAGACCGTCGGCTGGAAGAAAACCAGAAACGAACAGGTGAGGCGTGAGGCGTGAGACCAGCGAAAAGGAAGAAAACCAGATACGTGAGGTGAGAGCAAAAATCAGATCGGGGCTAGATGGTAGAATAGGGGTTGCAAAAGAAAAAAATCAAAGACGACCAGAACAGAGGTGTGGACGGCAAAGACAACCGGGAGAGCAAAACGTGAAAGACAACCGGGAGAGCGAGTCGTGAGACAGTGAGATCGTGAAATAGGAGACGGGTGAGTCTGTGAGACAGTGAAAGCAAGAGCTATGTGAGATAACCTAGAGAAGGAATTCGGTGAAGCATAAAAAAGAACTCAACGTATTTCAAGATTTCTTCAAGAGAGGTTAAAGAGTGTTGCGATGAACTTCTAAGCGGTAGTGGAGTAGCCTTTCAATTCAACAGATACAAGACAAGCTAGAAGAAGGGTAGACACAGTAAGTGACACTTTTTGTATTGTACTTGCTTAGTAATTGCAATAATGAAAGGAGCAGAGAATTGAGACATCCATTGTAACTAGAATTCTCAAGTATAGTGGATAGTCTCGATAAGGGAGAGTCCCTACCACTGTGGATGTACGTCACGTTGACGAAACCACGTAAATCTCATGTGTCCTTAATTTGCTTTACGTTCTGTGTTTTGAATTAAGTTGTGAACGTAGCTAAAGTATCAACCAACCCATAACCTAACAAAAACCTAAACAAGAATATCTGAATTGTCTATTAGGGAAGGTTTCTGAAAGGTGACTTTGGGGACTATTATGATTAGTAGGTAGTAATAAATCTACCTTATTCGAGTCTGAGAAAGAGTTCACTTTTAAGAAGAGGTTGAAGTTGTTCATTTACCTGCAAATTACAAATTGTGGTGATATTAATTCACCCCCCTTTCAATATCATAAACTAGTAGATCTTAGGGAAAAGTCAGGAACGTCAATTATATATGCCTTTCTTGCATGCTTCAACCTTTATTTTTACTTCCTTGGGTTTTTGCATAGGAGAAAGGGTGATCGTGTTTTTATTTGTAGTGCTTAAATGTAACTAAAGATGTGAAAAAACAGAGAAAGTTGGATACTTGGAAGAAGAAACCTTAGGTAACCTATATAATTAGAGATTAATACAAAATATTTAGTTTTTAATGTATTAATTATAGAGATAATTACCTAATTATCATATCCTTAAAATTAGTTAATGAGAATTTAAATCAATTATAATCACTAATTAAATAAAACTTAACAATAAACATAATTTCTAATTTTGTTTATAAAAGAACAAGTATATGAACCACCAAAGTAAGCTTATAAAAAGAATATGATTATAGCTCAATTTATTTAGCCTCATAATGTCAATTACAACCAAAATATGATCATTGTGTTTTAATGTCATCTTTTTGTTCCTATTAATCGGTACAACATGAAAATATGCGTGCAATCACTATGAAATAATATGTCTTTACCATTTATATATATATATATTTGGACATCAATTGTTTGCATGCATGATGACTTAGTCTAGGAATTTTTAGTACAAAAGAATAAATATATATATATGTATGATTAATTGTTACTTTGTTGGCTAGGAATAAATCATAATCAATATTAAACAAATGACCTAATAACAAATATTGATTTAGACAATTGGTCCTTTTGGATTATTGGAAATCAGAGTAGGTATGTAAGGGTTTCAATGAAGAAACCCATGGAAATTAAGTGTATATATATATATATATTGACAAATTTGATTTGCCTAGACGACGAACATGACTTAAATTTAAGGTCTTGTGACCTCAATTTGTAGCTTGTTACTTTTTATTAATTTTAAAATTGCTACAATTGAAATTTTATCTAAATTTTTTTTTTGTCATGTCATATGTATAATACTTGTGATATATTTGGTTTAAATAATGTTGATAAAGTAGACATGTTGTGCCAAACACTATATAACATTGATATAATTATCCACTTATTTTATGTTGTGAAAATTCTTGATATACAAACTAATTTTGTATTATTTTGAATATAAAAAATTCATGTCTATATTATTTTGAAATTTAGCAAGTGCATATATAATCTAGCCTTATGAATGTTATTATAAAGAATATCATATAATTTAAAAATAACCACAACATAATAAATTATTATAATATTAGTAGTTTACAGAAAAATTATATAAAAAAATAGTAATGAACTTATAAATAATACATAAAAGTTGTGATTAATTTTTTAAATCAATTATTTGGTCTTATGAGAAAGTATCTATTTTAATATTAATTAAAATAATTATTAAATCAGATATTAAAATTAAAATTTTCTATACTTATAGGTATAAAAGTTTTATATTTTAATGTCTAATTTATTAATTTTATTATAAAATATTAATATATAAATTCAATACATGTGTCCAAAAGGTTTAAATATATGTAATTATAAAAAAAAGATAATATACATGAAATAATACTAACTAATCTTAATTACAATCCTAAAGTATTTTTGTTATTGGAACAAGTTTGCCTGGAAAAAAGAACTTTTCACCAAAAAATTCTATATTGGGATAGTACTATGGACACCTTGGTGCCAAAATTGCAAAGTCCGCCCCACCATATTACACTAACTATCAGAAATTCCAATTTTGTGCAATATGCAGACATATAATTATTATGCAGCAACACAAAAAGGCGAAGCCTTGGCTCTTTTAAGAAATCGTATTTTTGGTTTTGGGGCATATAAGAGTGTATGTTCTGGAGGAGAGGGATGAAATGAAGTTAATGATCGTTTGCTCTATTTCTAAGAGAAAAAACATAAGTGCATGTGCAGTTCATTTGGTTAACGTAGCATATGTGCAACAGTTCAATAATTCATTCCTAATTTGGATTTTGGATTTCAATGGAAAACTGAGTTCCAAAAATAAGTGGTTAGAATACGTCCGACAGTATTTTGCATGAAACAATGATTGGTATAGGAAGTTACGTAACGATGCGATGTATATGTCTACCCCATACATGTGATGCGTGTGTATGTATATGTATGTATGTATCAGCATGAGATTTGAGAAGAAGTAAGCTTTGTGAAAACAAATCAATGGCTGCCATTACTCTCTTCGTTGTACCAACCTATGTCAATCACATGTATATATAATTCCACTTTTAGTATGTGAATTCTAATTTGGTTTGCAATAATTCGGTACCTTCCATTGGTTGTCACGAATAGTTCTCAGGTGACGCTTTCCATTGGCATTGTTGATATTTGTCGGACGCATGCTTTAGACTTTTTTTTAAAAGAAAAGGCTAGCACGACTTGTTTATTTTGGCATTCATGTAAAATTTCGGCGATTTGAAACAAATAGATTAAAAAATTTTCAGTATTTCCTGGGTAATACGACTCATTTGTCATACAAAGGCAAGATACAGATCTTGCGATTTGCAGCAACGGACTGTTTAATGAACCTAAGCCCTTTTTGGCAAACTTGAACAAGCCGAAATGGGGGCAAGAGGAACATCATGACAGTACAGAAACTAGATATTATTTTTTGTTACAATTTTTTTTCTACATTTTTTTTGTTACAAAATGTTTTGAACACTAAACTTTTTTTTATTAAATAACACATTAATTTATCAAATAATATAATTTTTAATAATTTTATTAAGAATTCTACATTATTTATTTGAAATGATAAATTAACTGTAACAAGACGATGCTGCTAGAGGAAGATATTCTCATCCTTCAATGCAAAATGCTTGAAAGAAGAAAGATCAAGGTGATGAGAATGATAAAGTAAATAGTCATAATAAGAAAATCTTGAGAGATATTTCTGTCATTTAAAAGTAGTTGATACAAATAACATTTTGACACTTGTACCCTCCATTGGTATCCCTCCAAAGCAAATATGGCCATCTTGGTGTAATAATTACTTGTGTATGGTTCATCTAGATTCCATAGGCCACCCCACAGCCCATCCACTGTTACAGAATCTGCCCAAGGTCTCCAGATACATTACAGCTAAGTATTGATACTCCAAGGTGGGATACATAAAAAGCTTTTCTTCTTGTCCAGATACATCACTTGCACTATTGAAACTTTTCATGTCACCTTCTGCTTTTTGTATCACATCCTGATTCTACCATTTTTGATTTAAAACTCGATCTTTTTGCTTCTCTCATATTTAAGAGTATCTCTCTTTGTTCTTGAAATAAGGTCTCCAATAGTTCTCTATCTCATTGTCTCTCTTGCCAGTCAGCATCTGGCAATAGTTGTCTATCTGCATAAAAATCATAGAAAATAACTATTATTTTGCCACAGCAACTAGTCTCTCTAACCAAAGCGTGTCTCTTCACTAGCACTTTAGGGGAATTATGAATAGCAACTGTAACAATATAGTAACTAACTACAACTAGATTTTAAAGGTGCAATTTAAGAGAGATGCATTACTTATTAAACCCCGAAAGCGAGCAGCTTAATAATAATTCACTCTAGAGGTGTAATTAGACCTTTTTAAGGCCAGGCAGACCCAACTCAGCCTGTAGCTCTTGCCACTTCTATTTAAGCCTGGCCGCAACACAGCAGTAACACAAGTTCTTAAATCAAAATCAAGAGAAAAAAAAATTGCAAAATCATTCTTTTTAGATGGTATATGCTGATAATAAATGTCTTACCAGCGCACATGGCACAGAACTCCACCTACCTCCTCGATACAATCTCGTATGTTCACTAAGCAACTTATCCTCTTCAAGAGTCCAAGGACCATACCTCCGCCCTTGCTCAGAAAGCCCACAACTGATCATGGCTACAGTTGTTATTCCACTTTCACTACTTTCCAAAATAAGATAGCAACAACATTGATACCTTTAACCCCTGTGCCTGCAACAAAATCCAGTAGAGTATAAATAGTGCCTGTAGTAATTTGATAGCCAAATTTGCCAAAAGACCTGCAAAATATTCATGAAAACCGAAATTAAAGTTCATCAATATTCGCCAAAGAACAAGCGTAGGCTTCACTACTAAAAAATATTATAGATTGAAAAAGACAACTAAAAACCTACTCAGAGTGCAAAGGGTTGCTGTAAATATAGTAAATCCCATGAAACTGAAATTATGGCTCTCCGATTTGGATATTAGGGATGTGAACAATGTTAGGCTGGTCCTTAGACATTAGTTACTCTTTTCTGGCTTCTGGTGGAAAACATAGGACTCAGCATTTTGGGAGCAATTTCTTTTCACTGCATGAAAGATCAAAAAATTACCTCACCACTGAATTATACATAAAATGATTTGTTCCATACTGAGGAAATGAAAAATCGAAATATCCCAAGCTGTGAATCTCACAAACCCAACAAACTCTCAGACACATGAGAAACTCCAGTGGAATGAAATACATAAGGAGTGTTTTGCAAGATGATGATGCTGCTAGTTTTGATGATACAATTTGGTAAGGAAAGATGAAATGTTAAGATGCCTACAATGATTTTTTGACAAAAAAAAAGAAGAAATCTGTTAATTTGTAGGAGAAAAACAGCACCACAGGCTATCTATTTAATAGAAACAAAATGGATGGAGATGGAGATAAAGAGAAGAGAGCAGTAGGAGGAGGAACCTGCCGAAATTGGAAAGGAAAGGTTGAGGGATTCCTCTGATCAAATCAAAGTTTATAGCGGCCATCCCACTGGACGAATCTCCAATCGACTTCAATGTTAGGGATGTGGGCAATCTTGAGCCAATCCTCGCCCATGTTGTTTTTGCATCTCTCTGACAGTTGGGAACAACCTCCAATCAGTAAAGATTTTAATGAGGTGAGGTTGGGCATCCACTCCGGCAAGGACGCCAAATTAGGGCAACCATATATTTCGAGCCTCTGCAGGTCAATTGAATGCAGCAGAAGCCTCCTTGGCAGATGCACCAACTTTGGGATACCAGAAATGCAAAGAGATATGAGGCTTCTAAGGCCTTGCCCTTGAGATAGAATAGCATCGTCCTTGTTGCTGTTGCTGTCATCATCATAATTGGACAGATCTAGATTTTCGCAATCCCTAATCGAGAGAGTGTTGAGGGAAGTGAGAAGTAGCATTTTCGCATGAGGTAGACAAGTTAATGTCGGGCAACTCCTAATCCCTAAATACTCCACAGAAGTGAGGATTTGCAGCAACTCCACCGGCAGAAAATCTTCTGGCAGTTGCTCCATTCTAGAAATCTCCAGACTTTTCAAAGACGAAGAGAGATTAGATTGACGAGAAGAAGACGACGGTTCATGTGCTGGAGAAATCGTCCCCTTGAGCATTTGCTCCAATGACTTGAAGCTGACTGAATGCACGAGCAGTCTTTTCAAGGATGGGGATAACGGTGGCATTGAAGTCAGGTTTGGGCATCTTCCAATAGACAGATTAGAAAGACGCTAAAATTGGGGAAGCAAAGATGACACTGACGATGATCGCCATCCCTTCAGATTGGTACATTCGATGAGTGTCAGTGACTCAAGGGAAGGGAAGAAGGAGACCATGCTATTGTTGTTGCTGCTGCTACAGATATCTGGTCCTCCTCCTCCAACCGCAGAATAAATACTCATATCTATGTATTCCAGATCAGTTAATCCCCAGATATATAGTTCTTTTAGCGAAGGGAATTGATCCAATGCCGGCAGACTTCGGCATTTCGAGCAGTCATACAACTCAAGCCTTACCAGATTCGTGAGGGAAGAAAGCCAGTTGGCAAAATTTATTCCTCCGTAATTGTCCACATATAAGCTTTTCAAATTTGGGTGCGGCCGCAGATTTCCCAATGACATGTCATCTTCATTAAAATCAGTATCATGGTGACCATACAATGGCACCCAATGTAATTCCAACTCTTGGAGACGCGACTTCTCACTCAAATTGGCGGCTGCACAAGTTTCGGCTACAGCAGTGGTAGTGGGAGTAGTAGTAGTACCCTTCTGATTGCCTTTTCCATTCCCATGATGCGGCAAATTCTCAATACTGAGCTTTCCTCCCAACTTGTTCAAGTCATGTAATTCACCCAGTCCTCCACTCTTCCGTTTCAAGTTTTCACTTGTAGGCAGTATGAATCTCGTTAATCTCTCCAGCGAAATCAACTGTCCAATCCCACGTGGCATATGAGTCAAATTAAAGCAAAAATCGATGTCGAGTTTCATGAGATTGACCAGCCTTTTAATATCCTTGGGTAGTTGTGTAAGCCCTCGACATCCTGCTAGTTTGAGCACTTGCAAGTTTTGTAATCTGGTAATTGAACGTGGCAGCAATTTGATCTCTGCGTTCTTAGACAAATCAAGATACCTCAACTGCTTCAATTTACGGATGGAATTGGGCACTGTCTCAATACCCGATGCTAGTAGATCCAACTGCCGTAAACGCCGCAAATTACAAAAAATGGCATGGCATTGCCCTTCGCCTATTTTATTGATTTTATTGCCATAATGTCCGTCTGGTGCCAAAAATGTCCGCAGACCTTTTGCTTCAAGCACAGATCCTGGAACTTGCCAATTGTTATTGTTTATGTGAAATGAGATATGCCGAGTTTTATCAATAACTTCTATCGGATTTGAGATTGACATATAGACACTTTCTTTCATCTCCAGCTACTGAGGAAGTAAGATCATGCATCAAGTCATGCATTTTGCAACTTCTTATTATCCCAAACTCATCTTCAAACACATCTTGGAAGAAAGACTTCCATAGAAGATCCATGAAATACTCTCGACCAATATCTTCAAGACATCGATTTCGGTCTGATGACCTAATATAGCCTTGTGTCATCCAAAGATCTACCAATGTGTCTACGAAAATTTTTTGTTTTTTTGGAAACAACCTACAATAAGTAAAACAGTGTTTTAAATATGAAGGAAGATGACCATAACTTAACTTAAGAGTTGCCATGATATTAGTTTCTTCTTTATCCATCATCATCAACTTCTTACTTTTGAATGTTTCCCATTCAAATATTGTTTTGGAACGCATGAGAATCCCAATTACCCTTATAGCCAAGGGAACTCCCTTACACTTTGCAACAATTTCCTTACCAATTTCTTCTTACTTTGATGTTGGTGGCACATCAAATGCCATTTGAGCAAACAAGAACCAAGATTTCTCGCTAGATAAGTCTTGCAATTTATGTTGTGCTTGACTTGTGAGGTTTGCAACCTTTTCTGAACGTGTAGTTACTAATATTCGACTTCCTCGTAAACCACTGCTAATAAATCTATTAACGAACACCATAATTTGATATTTTCATTCCAAATGTCATCTAATATAAATAAATATTTTTTCCCATTAATTTTTTCACAAAGAGAATTTTTTAACGTATCCGTCTCCATCTCACTTATATTAAATTTACTTCCAACAGATTCTAAAATTTTTCCAATTATCAACTTTACGTCGAAATGATAAGAAACACAAACCCATGCCCTTAAATCAAAATGCTTCTTCACATTGTCCTCCTGATATGCGCGCTGAGCCAACGTAGTCTTTCCCAATCCTCCAATTCCAACTATCGAAATTACAATCACGTTACGCTCGCTGTACTTCTCAGACAATAGAAGTTCTCTTATCTCGTTCTCATCATCTTCTCTGCCAACCACAACTTCAGGGGGAGAGGAGTGTGTTTGCTCTCTTTTTCCAGCCATCACAAACGTTGACATGTCAACATGACGCTGCTGAAAGTTAAAACGCTCTCCGTCACGCATAACAGCATCTAGCCTCTCCCGATTTGCCCTGATTTTGTGACTCATCTCAAGGCCATATGCAAGCCGGTTTGAACTTGAAAAGAAAAGGCGTACCTCATTTGTCACTTTGTTCCCCGTCATGACCTTTCGCCGCAGAACTTCTGTGGAAAAGTCATCCAGCAAGTCCTCTGCATCGTACACGAATTTTTTCAGCTCACCGAGCCAATCTTTGACTGGATCATCATCTCGTGGTTGACGGTTTTCTGCATCAAGGAGCACGGCCTTGACACCGAGAACTGTGCGGCGCATCGATTCAATCTCATCTTTGACACCCCACCACAGGCCAATCTCTTCAAGAGCAGAGGAGCCTAATTTTGCAAGAATTCTCTCTGCAGCACCAAATAGTAATCCTTCTGCCATGTCCCTATTGGGTGCAAGTTGAAAAGCAAGGAACTTTAGTTGTGTTTGAAGTGACAATAGTAGACGATCTCAAGAGGCTTAGGTGCAGTAAGACGTATACTGAGAATTTTTGGGACCAGGAAGGCTTATGTTTTAATGATGGAGATATGTACGCATAGCATGGTCTTTCAGAATCCACAGAGCACCATCCAAATGATCACATAAACATACCGACATGCATACCTTACATACATACATATGTGCCACCATAGCCATTTTTTCGCATAGACCATCGTTGAGATGTTACTGGTCAACTCCTCGGAGAAAGGAGAAAATTGAATCAAAAGGGAAGCTTCAAGGAACATGTGGGTGGCCCACCCCCACCGTACCAAGAACGATTCACAAATAAGAAATACTTGCTGTACCACAAATAAAAAAAAACATAAAAAATAGGTGTGAAAGTGAGATGCATAGACGGTGGCAATTGGGAATCATCAATCAAGTCCGTCCAAACGGACCATCACCTCTACCTGACTTGGTTGTCGGGTTCTCCCATCTCCGCCTTCCCCCTGCCTAACAAAGAATAATGAAATATTTAGTGATTTAAATACAAAAAAGTAATAAGTTATAATTTATTGAAATGTAATAAAAATTGGTGAAACCATAAAGTCTAAGTTTCCCACCCGAGTGTCTAATCAGTAATTGAAGAATTATTTTTTTTATTTTGATTTAATAAATTTGACAAATTACTATCAATAATTAATATAAATTTATAATTTATTTTATTTTTTAAGATAATTAAATCTACTTAATATCAATATATATATATATATATATATATAATTTAAGTAAATAATAATAATAATAACAATAATAATTAATCTAATGATAATAGTAAAGTATTTAGAATACCTTACTTTTATGAGTAAAAAGTAGAACTCTTTTATTGAAAAGAAAAAAGACAATAAATCTCTTTTTAATATATATGTATAGATCATATGATCTATATTTATTTTTTTGGTAGAAAATATTTATGCTACTAGAGATGAAAGAAAGTATTTCTTATACTACAAGTTTGATTAGGGTTTGAATCTCTATACAACATTACCTTTGCTTTTTTTCAAAAGAAAATAATTTAATTCGATGTAAAATTTAAATTTGACATATTATTGGTACTATTATTATTAAGATAATAAATAATATTATCAAATAACTTTAAATTATATAATAGTTACAATATTTTATATGAGTTTTTTAAAGATAATAGTACTATTTTATAAATATTAAGGGACATTTTAATTTGACTCTCTTTTAGGGAGTATAGTAAATACTTTTTTTTAAGTTATTTAATACTTAAAAAGTAAGATTACTTAAAATAAAATTCTGTCACATTTGAATAAAAAATGTTTAATTTAAATAATTATTAAAATGACTTCTTATCAAGTAATTATAAGTTTTAACATTATTTAAATTTAAAAACTTTTTACATAATTTTTATAATTTAAATAAAAAGTTACTCAGAATGTAATAAAAAATAAAAAGCCATATTTAAATAAAAAACACTTAATTTAAGTAACTAATCAAATGAATCATATTATTATTTAAATTTTGAGTCCTTTTTTGCAATTTGTAGAATTTAAGTAACAAGTTACTTAAATATTTTTATACAATTTAAGTAATATTTACTTAAAATTTAAGAAAAAGTAAAATTAGGTCAAATTTGAATAAAAAATATTCTATTTAAATGACTATTTAAATAGTTCATAGTATTATTCAAATTTAAAGTCTTTTTATGTAATTTTTATAATTTAAGTAAAAAGTTACTTAGAATTCTAGAATAAATTTTATTTTTATTTAAAATTTGAGTTTTTTTTTACATAATTTACATAATTTAAGTAACAAGTTACTTAAAAAATGATATTTAAATAAAAAACTCAATTTAAATAATTATTTAAAATATATGTAAGTAAATTTAACTCTCTAAAATAAAAATATAATTAACAAATATCAAATATTAATTAGTAACAGACAATGTATTTAACTTTTTAAAACTTTATTCCTTGTTTAAGAAAATAAGTATAAAAATTTTAAAATATATTTACTTAGAGTTAGGAAACTCAAGAATTGAATTTAATATAATTATTGCTATTTGTGGTTTACGTGTAAATTATAATCATTATTTTAATTAAATAATTATTTAAATAATTAAGATCAAAGTAAATTAAAAAATATTATATAATATAGAATTTTTTATATAAGATAAAAATAATATAATATAAAATATAATAATAATAATTATTAATTATATCTTTATAATTATTTATATCTATTTATAATTAAAAATAAAGACTATAAATATATTATAAGTAATTCATATCTCTTTTAACGAGGTCCAAAACTTTATCGCCGGTGCGAGAAGGGAAGAAAAATAAATAAATAAATAAAGGGAAGCCACGTGGCTGAGATCATGGCCGTCGCATGGGTCAAGTCAATCAGTAACCGCCGTGTTTAAACGTGCGTAGCGAATAATATGGCAGGAGGTTATGATAGGTCAAATTGTCGTAAAAAATACAATTATTAGTGTTAAATAAAATTTGTAAACACATGGAAAAAAAGAAAATTTAAATGAAAATTTAAAAATAAAAATAAAAATAAAATAAGCGCAATCCCAAGAGTGAAAATTTTTTTTTTTAAATTCGTCCAAAATCAAATCGTCGCGTTTGAGGCCAGACGAATCCTCCCCTCGCTCTGTCATCCACTACATGTCTCGCGTCTTTCACCCCTTTCGCATCAATGGACTTGACCCACCACTATAGCAATTATGTCTGACGATACCATGTGCCATTGGAATCAAATCACAAAACAAAAATGCGTCATGTCCATGAAAATTTGACCAATAAGTTTACCCACAAAAAGGTGTGTCATCCACTACATGGTCTGTCATCCACTTCCGCGTCTCGTGCCTTGCACTCCTTCTGCATTAATGCAGTGCCTACCACTAAAGCAATTATATCCGATATTTGGGGAGAGGTAAGACGCGTGACAAAGTAGCATTAAAGGCTATCCTTCCTTGTTTTGTCGAAGGATTCTCAATTTGGTGTAAAATACCAAAAATTCTAGGTATCACTAACTTTGTGTGAATCTAAAAATATCGATGAGAATGTTGATAAATTTGATGTAAGGGGATGTACCGAACGTATACTGCCTACTTTCACATTGCCAAGAAAGAAAAAGATCCTGAACTATATAATCGTGGTACTACTACAAGAAGTCCTAACATGGAATTTAAAATAAGTTATTTTTCGTTGTTTTGATGTGTTGTTTTTGTGCTAGTTATAAATGTTAGAAATTAAATTATTGTTTTATTAAATTTAAATTGATAAAAATTAAAATTTTAATAATTTATAATTAAAATTAATCAAAATAATAACATGCAATTTAAAAAGATAAAAACTAATAATTTAATTTAAATTTATATTTAACTGTATCTTTTAAAATATTTTAATAAAATTAAATAAAAATTCCAATATAATTGTGGAAAAGAGATTGGAAATGGATTTGTTTACCACCCAATCACTTGTGAGGCTAAGAAATTTGGCACCCACTTTTTCGTCCATTTCATGATTTATAACTTTCACCTTTTCTTTTGTATTAATCATTGGCCCCTCCACTAAAAGCAATTATTATTTCTGACAATAAGTTATGCCATTTAGATCAAACCATGAAAGAAAAGATGGACTATTAAGTTTTAGTTTAATAATATGAAAATTTTATTTTAAAGTTAAAAATCTTTAAATTTAAATTGTATTAATAAAAAAATAAAAGAAAAGATGAGATATAATTAGGAAAATATTGACCCATAAATATCTATACTACAAAAGGAAAGGTATTGTTGAAAAAGATTTTTCATGAATTAAATATACGAATTAAATTGAAAGAATAAAAAAAATAAAAGAGTAGAATTCTTTAATATTTTATTTTTTGGTTATATTTTTTATTTTTTCTAAAACTAACTTTATTTTTTTAAAAACATTTTAGTTACTTATTAAAAAGGTGTTCCCTTGGCTTTTCAAAAGTAATTTTTCTCATTCTTGGACCGAAAAAAGTATCATGGCTAAGATTACATAAATCTCTCCCTTTAGACCATAATTAGAAAGCTACCCTATATATGTTTTTAATTTTATTTAAAAAAATTTTATTTTTTAAAATAAATAATTATCAAATAAATTATTATAAGAATAAGCAAAACAAAACATTTGAAATACCTTTTTGTACTTAAAAATTTTAAGTAAATGAACATATTCACTAAAAATTAGATGATTTAACTCAATAAGATATTAATTAAAATTTAAAATTAAAACTCATTTACTAAACAAGTTAAGTTTGAGTAATAAAACTCAACTTATTTATGCTTGCAAATAGCTCATTTAAAGATTGTTAAAACTTTTTTTACAAGATTATTAAAATAATTGTTTAGTATACAATTATTATTTGTTTGGTAAGATTTTTTTTTAAGTTAAAAAATAGTCTTTTGTAATAATAAAGATAAGAATGTGTATATTTAATTATTTCTTAGATTCCGCCATGTAAACACCTTATGCACTAAAATATCTTTTTATATTTATAATTATACACTAGAATTAAGCACATTTTTTACAAATTAGCTAGTTTTATTAAATATTTTTATCAATTTAATTTTCTTTATAATAATAATTTTTGTAATTTTAATTATGTATGTTAATAACTATAAAGTTAAATAAGTTATTTATGAAAAGCTCGAGGCTCATTTTGATAAAAAATAGACAATGTTAAACTCATAAACTAAACAAATTAAGCTCGCGAGGTTAAAAGAAACCTCCACTCACTCTATTATCCACTTCATGTCTCGTGTCTTTATCTTGCATTAATTGCTTACCTTGCCACTTAAGCAAATTATTTCTGACAATGACACACACCTTTTTGATCAAATCTCAAGTGAAAGAATGAGACATAACCAAGTAAAAATTGACCTATAAATATTTGTATTACTGTGTGTAGAAAAAGGATTTTTCGTGAATTAGGTGTATATGTTGGATGATAAGAGTTAAAAATAAAGAAGATTTTTTTAATATTTTAATATTTTTCTTATTTATTATATTTTAATTTTTTAAAATTTTTTGTTATGCTTGTTGTTCCCACAACTTTGTATGGATTGTAATTGTTGTTAACCAAATTTAAGTGTGCAAGCAGAAGTGGCTCGTTCAAGCATTCAAGGGATGAGTTTTCAGTGGAAAGAAAGGAGCAAGAAAAATAAATTAAGAAGGAGGATAATGATGAATTTTGTATGGAACAATAATATGAAGCCACATGGAGGGGCAAGAAAGGAAATTCGCCGCAGCTCTAGTAAACCCTACTAGGGTTTGCATAGAAGGAAGTATATAAACCGGTAAAGCAAGAGAAATAAATGAGAAATACGCCACTGGGAGAGCAAACTAGAAACACACCACCTACAAGAGAAGAAATCATAAACGTACTACCCCGTAAGAGAAGATAGCAGACTTGGTATTCGTGAGACCACCCAAAAGAGAAGACAGCAGACCTGGTATCCGTGAGGGAGGCCGAGAAACGTAAACCAGCAGACTAGAAACATGAGGCAAGCCGAGAAACATGAACTAGCAGACCAAAAACATGAGGTAGGCCGAGAAATGTGAACTAGCAAAACCAGAAGCGTGGTGTAGGCCAAGAGACGTGAAACGACAGACCAAGAGCGTGGTGCAGGCCGAGAGACATGAAACGACAGACCAAAAGCGTGCGGCAGTCTGTGAGATGTGAAACGCCAGACCAGTAGTGTGAGGTAGGCTGTGAGACGTGAAACGACAGACCTGAAGCGTGAGTGCAGGCCGTGAGACGGTGAGACCAGGAGTTGGGTGAGATAACCTAGAGAAGAAATTCGATGTAGCATTTAAGAGAACTCAATGAATTTCTAGATTTCTTCAAGAGAGGTTAGAGAGAGTTTTGGTGATCTTCCAAGCAGCAGTGAAGTAGCTTATTCAAATCAAACAGAGGCAAGACAAGTTAGAAGAAGAGTAGACACAGTAAGTGACACTCTTTGTATTGTGCTTGCTTTGTATTTGCAATGGTGAAAAGAGGAAAAGATTAAGACATCCATTGTAACTATATTGCAATCACAGGGAATACCACACTGGTATTCTCGGGTATAGTGGATTGTCTAGGTAAAGGAAGAATCTCTACCACCATGGAGTACGTCATATTGATGGAACCACGTAAATCTCTTGTGTCCTTGCTTTGAATTTACATTCTGTGTTTTGAATTGAGTTGTGAACGCAGCCAAAGAATCATCAAACCCATAACCTAAAAGAAGACCTAATCAAGAACAACCAATCCGTTTAATAAGCAAGGTGTCTGAAAGGTAACTTTGGGGACTATTGTGACTAGTAGGTAACAATAGATCTACCTTAGTTGAATCTGAGAAATAGTTCATTTCTGAGAAGAGTTTGAAGTTGTTCACCTATCAATTAAGAAGAAGGGGTGTAATACTGATTCACCCCTCCTCTCAGTATTACAGACTAGCAGATCCTAGGGTGAAGTAGGGAACTTCAATTGGTATCAGAGTACTGGTTCACCAGTTTGAAGCTTAACAACTTAGAGTACTAGTTTAAAGGATTTTAGAAATTTTAGCTTGTTTAACATACTAAGAAATGGATACCGGTACTAGCACCAGTACTACTTACAATAAGAAGGTTCCAATCTTCAATGGAACCAACTACCATATATGGAGAGAGAGAGAGAATGTAGGTGGTATTTGCAACCATGGGCATGAATGTGGTGAAATCTATACATGAGGGTTTTGAGCCTCCAAAAGAAGGTAAAGATCTAACCCCAGAGGAATTAAGGCAGTTTGAGATCAATGGGAAGGCCTCAAATGTCATCATTTCAGCATTGATAGATGTTGAATATGCTAAAGTTATGGACTAAAAATCTGCTAAGGAGATATGAGATAGATTGCAGAAGGTTTATGAAGGTGATGGCAGAATAAAGGAGGCCAATCTTCAAGTTTTCAAGGAGAGATATGAATCCCTTAGAATGCAGAAGAATGAGATAGTCCAAGAGTTCTTCACAGGGTTATTGATGCAGTAAATGACCTTAGAAGTCATGAGAAGAACAAGAAGGACTCATCTATTGTGAAGAAAATTTTGAGAATTCTGCCTAAGAGGTTTGCCTCAAAGGTGGCAACCATAAAGGAGAGTAGAGATCTCAATTCTATGTCACTGCATGATCTCTAGTGCAATCTCATTGCATATGAGATAAGAATAAAGTCAACTGAAAGCTCATCAACATCAAAGCTATCAAAGGAGGTAGCTTTCAAAGCTATGAGACACTTGAAGATAAGAGAAGAGGAAGAATCATCCAGTGAGGATGATGATGGTAATGAGGAAGCAAGTGAAGGTGAAGTGTTGGGTTACTTCACAAGGAAATTCAAAAGGGGGTCTAAGAAGGGAAAAGGACAGTTGTCTTTGAGATGTTATCATTGTGGGCAGACTGGACACTTTGCTTCTTAGTGCAAAGTGAAACTTGATGATGAAGATGAGGATGGTGATGATGAGCAGAATTCAAAATGGAGAAGACCATCATCCAAGCCAAGGAAGTCCAGTAAGAAGACTGCTAACCCATAGAAGAAGAATAGAAGCTCATTCAAGAGTTATGTGAGCCAGACAAAAGAAGCCGATGAGAAGGAAGATGTAGACTCATCAGATGAACATGCCTTTATGGCATCAGCTCGATGTGGTAGTTCAACCTTTGAAGAGGAAGAGGAGATTAATG
This sequence comes from Ceriops zippeliana, assembly GCA_037897445.1. Taxonomy (NCBI): domain Eukaryota; kingdom Viridiplantae; phylum Streptophyta; class Magnoliopsida; order Malpighiales; family Rhizophoraceae; genus Ceriops; species Ceriops zippeliana. The sequence goes on from JBAPLH010000126.1 coordinate 1,395,582, forward strand.
AACAAGAACCAGATCTTGAAGGTGAATTAGAAGCAGCTTCAAAGGAGATAATCAGAAGGGGTAGAACGATAAGAACGTTGGAAGCCCATATAAAACAAGTTGAAACAAAGTTTAAGGAAGCAGAAAGTCAAAAAGATGAAATAAAGGTTAAACATATTGACTTGAAGAGAAGATTTGAAGAACAGATCAAAATATGTGAAGACCTTACAATGGAGCTTGGCTCAAGGACTTCAAAAATTGAAGAAATGGAGATAGAGTTGCTGAGACTTCAGCAATAACTCAAAAGGAGTGAAGAGAACTTGCAGAAGCTTGAAATGATAGGAGAAATAAGCTCTGCAAGAGAAAAGAAGAATGAAGAGAAAGTGTAGCAATTTGAGGCTGCATTGCCTAAAGATAATGAGGCTTTGCCACAGAAGTTGAAAGAGGAGGTTGTGACTCAGGAGAAGATAGCTGAAAATAAAGAAGATTTGAAGAAGCAACCTAGAGTTATAAACAAAAATGAAGAACAGAAGAAGGAGAAGAAGGTGACTGAAATGAAAGCCACACAAGCAAAGAAGCCAGCAACCTTGCCTACACAGCAAGTAATGAACAAAAGAAAACAAGCTGTGATTAGACCCAAGAAGAGGCAGTCTCAAGGTCACTGCCTTTATTATGGAGTTTGGGGTCATAAGGCAAGTAAATGCTAGTGGAGAAGGCCAGTATATGTCTTCAACTTGAGAAGATTGGATGCTGCATATAGGGGGAGACAATACAAAATTTAGAAGAGAACACTTGTCGTGAGTTCTTGCATAAACTATAAAAAGCAAGGACACACTAATAAGGATTGTTGGTGGAAGCCCAAACCAGTGGTTTCAAAGAACAAGTTTGTTGTATTGGCAGACTTGGAAAAGTGTGAAAGGTGCGAGCAGGATGGCCATAATGCCAAAAGATGCATGACACTTCTCCCTAAGCAAGAGAAGGCACTCAATGGCATTGTGAAAATAATTGGTACAGTCAAAGCTGAGAAAAAGGAGAAAGCTCTCTTTAAGCCAGTTCAAAAGAAGGAATATAAAGTTAAAAAGGAGGTGGCTAATATAGCTGAAATTGCACTAAAGGCTGACTATAAGGATAAGCAGTGGATCCTTGATAGTGGATGCACTTCACACATGACAGGAGATAATAGTAAATTATCAAAGCTGAACAAGTCAAGAGAAGGTAGATTAAGTTTGACAATGATGATTCACTCAACATCAGTGGTTAAGGGTTAGTAAATATTGGAAAAGGAAAGCTGAAAGATGTTCTGCACATTGAAGGACTCAGATATAATCTAGCATCTGTCAGCCAGCTATGCAATGAAGACCATAAAGTGATATTCACAATAATAGGTTGCCAAGTAAAGAGTAAAGAAGGCAATACTGTTGCGGCCGGGAAGAAAACAGCTGGAAATTTATATGTGATTGATGAGGACAAGACAAACAGTTGTTTACTTACAAAAGAAGAAGAAAATCAACTCTGGCATAGGAGGCTGGGACACTTAACACAGAAGAACATGAGGAAGCTGACCACTACTCATGCAATCAGAGACATTCCAGACCTCAAAAGAGAGAGGGAGTATGTCTGCTTAGCATGCTCTAAAGGAAAACTTGTTAGAAAGCAGTATAAGACCAAAAAGTTCAATTCTGAAGCAATGCTTGACATTGTACATACTGATTTGTGTGGGCCGATGAGAACAAAAAGGTTGAATGGTAAGAGGTACTTCATCTTATTTGTTGATGATTATTCCAGAAGGACCTGCATCATGCACGTCAAACACAAGTCAGAAGTTTGGAAATGCTTTAAGAGATACAGAAGGTTGGTTGAAAATGATAGTGGAAAGAAGATCAAAGTATTGAGGTCAGATCAAGGCATTAAATTCATAAATGGAGCTTTTGAAGATTATCTTGAGAAGCATGGAATTCACCATCAGATGGTAGTAGCAAGAACACCTCAACAGAATGGGGTGGTAGAGAGGAAAAATAGAGTTGTGGTTGAAATGGCAAGAACTCTACTGCTAGAATCCAAGCTTCACATAAGATATTGGACAGAAGCAACATTTACAGCCGTGCACCTACTGAACAGAGTTTTACTAAGGCCGAATACTGATAAGACTCCATATAAGCTATAGTATCTTAGAATCTTTGGCAACCCATGTTTTGTGAAGAACAAGGAGCAAAACTTGGGAAAATTCCATGCTAGGTCAGATGAAGGCATTTTTGTGGGATACTTAGCAAAGACAAAAGGTTACAGAGTTTTTCTGCATAAACTAGGAAAAGTGGTTACTTCTAGTAATGTGAGAATAAATGAAAACTGGAAAACAATGCATAATGGAGAAGCTGAGGACAGTGAAAAAGATAATTTCAAGATAGATAAAGAATCATACCAACATGAAGAAGAGGGAAAATAAGTAAGTTCAGACTCAGAGAAGAGTGAGTCTGAAGATGAAGAAAGAGATTCTCTTGTAACTAAGACTATGTAAGAGAGAAAGACAAAATAAACATGGATTAGTGCTCATCAAGGAAATCAGATCATAAGCGACCCATCAGCAGAAGTTACAACAAGATGAAGAATTGTGGGAGCTATTGCTTTACTCTCACAAATTGAACCTAAATCTATTGAAGAGGCTGCATAAGACAAAGCCTGAGTCAAAGTTATCATTGAGGAACTAGATCAAATTGAGAAGAGTGAAACATAGGAGTTGGCAAGACCCACTAACAAGAATGTCATAGGAACAAAATGGGTATTTAGAAACACAATGAAGATGGTAAGGTGGTGAGGAACAAGGCTAGGCTGGTTTGCAAAGGCTACACTCAGATAGAAGGAGTAGATGTTGATGAAACTTTTGCACCAGTGGCAAGGTTAGAAACTATTAGAATGTTCCTAACTTTGGTAACACATAAGAGGTATAAAGTTTATCAGATGGATGTGAAATCAGCCTTTCTGAATGGGCTCTTGAAAGAATAAGTGTATATTGAATAACCCAATGGAGTACAAATCAGTGAGGATGAGATACACATGTACAAGCTAAAGAAAGCTTTGTATGACCTTAAACAAGCCCCAAGAGCATGGTACAGCAGGCTGGACGCGTATTTGAGAAGGTTGAACTTTAGAAGAGGAACAATTGATAATAACCTATATGTGTTCAACTTAAAGAAAGGCCAACTGATAATCATCATATATGTAGATGACATCAACTTTGGAGGGGATCACTTTGAGCTATGCCAAGAATTTTGCATAGAAGATGAGTGAGAAATTTGAGATGTCATTGATTGGAGAAATGACTTACTTTCTTGGATTACAGATAAAACAGTGTGAAAAAGGTATTTTTATTTCTCAGACAAAATATGCCAAAAAGATGCTGAAAAAGTTTGGTATGGAAGATAGCATATCTGTCAGTACCCCTATGACAGTAGGTTGCAAGTTAACAAAAGATCAGGAAGGAATGAGTACAAGCCCTATAAAATATAGGAAGATGATAAGGAGCCTTTTGTACCTTATAGCATTAAGGCCTGATCTCATGCAAACTGTGTGCATCGCCAGCAGATTCCAAGCTAATCCTAAGGAATCTCATGTGTTGGCAGTGAAAAGAATCCTAAGATACCTCAAAGGGACACTGGAAATGAGTTTGTGGTATCTTGCCATGGATTTTATAAAACTATAAGCATACACTGATATAGACTGGGCAGGAAGTACAGATGATAGAAAATCAACCAGCGGTTGCAGTTTCTACTTGGGTTTAAAGTGTGTTGTATGGTTAAGTAAAAAGTAAAATAGTGTTGCTTTGAGCACAGCTAAGGCTGAGTACATGGTTGCTTGTGCAGCATGTACTTAGGTGATATGGATGCAAAGACAATTGGCCGATTTGGGTGCTGAAGTGAAGTTACTAGTGAGTGTACTTTGTGATAATCAAAGTGCAATTGATCTCAGTAAGAATCCAGTTCAACATTCAAGGAGTAAGCATATTGACATTTGGTATCACTTTATCAAGGATCAAGTGGAAGAGGACACAATTCAGTTGGAGTATGTTGGTACTAAACCTCTATCTGCAGAGCTATTTAAAAAGCACAGAATGAGTCTGTCTGTGCAAATGCCTCCTCAAGACTAAAGTTCAGGTGAATCCTCCACTCTACTTTGCAGGTTTTTTCAAATTTATAATTGGTTGGCAAAGGGGGAGAGAAGCAACAATGCAGGGGGAGCTGTTAAGGAAGGGGAAGTTCATATTTAGGGGGAGTTGTAATCCATCTGCTTCTCGATTATTACTCTAAGAAGATTATGAAGGACTGCTGCATAATGGTTTTTATTGTGAGTGTTGCCAACAATTACAAAGGGGGAGATTGTTGTTCCCACAGCCTTGTATGGGTTGTAATTGTTGTCAACCAAATTTAAGTGTGCAAGTAGAAGTAGCTTGTTCAAGCATTCAAGGGATGAGTTTTCAGTAGAAAGAAAAAAGCAAGAAAAATAAATTAAGAAGGAGGATAATGCTGAATTTTGTATGGAAAAGAGTAATATGAAGCCACATGGAGGGGCAAGAAAGGAAATTCGCCGCAGCTCTAGTAAACCCTACTAGGGTTTGCATACAAGGGAGTATATAAACCGGTAGAGCAAAAGAAAAAAAAAAAAAAGAGAAATACATCACCGAGAGAGCAAACCAAAAACGCACCACTTGCAAGAGAAGAAATCAGAAACGTACCACCTCGTAAGAGAAGACAGCAGACCTGGTATCCGTGAGGGAGGTCGAGAAACGTGAACCAGCAGACCAGAAACGTGAGGCAGGCTAAGAGACGTGAAATGCCAGACCAGAAATGTGAGGCAGGCCGAGAGACGTGAACCAGCAAAACTAGAAGCGTGGTGTAGGCCAAGAGACGTGAAACAGCAGACCAGGAGCGTGGTGCAGGCCGAAAGACGTGAAAGCGTGAGGCAGTCCATGAGATGTGAAATGCTAGACCAGTAGCATGAGGTAGGCCGTAAGACGTGAAATGACAGACCTGAAGCGTGAGTGTAGGTCGTGAGACGGTGAGACGGTGAGACTAGGAGTTGGGTGAGACAACCTAGAGAAGAAATTCGGTGTAGCATTTGAGAGAACTCAACGAATTTCCAGATTTCTTCAAGAGAGGTTGAAGAGAGTTTGGTGATCTTCCAAGCGGCAGTGAAGCAGCCTATTCAAATCAAACAGAGGCAAGACAAGTTAGAAGAAGAGTAGACACAGTAAATGACACTCTTTGTATTGTGCTTGCTTTGTATTTGCAATAGTGAAAGGAGGAAAAGATTAAGACATCTATTGTAACTACATTGCAATCATAGGGAATACCACACTGGTATTCTCAAGTATAGTGGATTGTCTAGGTAGAGGAAGAATCTCTACCACCGTGGAGTACGTCACATTGACGGAACCATGTAAATCTCTTGTGTCCTTACTTTGAATTTACATTCTGTGTTTTTAATTGAGTTGTGAACACAGCTAAAGAATCATTAAACCCATAACCTAAAAGAAGACCTAATCAAGAACAACCAATCCATTTAATAAGCAAGGTGTCTGAAAGGTAACTTTGGGGACTATTGTGATTAGTAGGTAACAATAGATCTACCTTAATTGAATCTGAGAAAGATTTCATTTCTGAGAAAAGTTTGAAGTTGTTCACTTATCAATTAAAAAGAAGGGGTGCAATACTAATTCACCCCCCCTTTCAGTATTACAGACTAATAGATCCTAGGGTGAAGTAGGGAACTTCAATACCATATAGTCAATTTTAGACACATTAAAAAGTTATTGTCTCTTTACTTAAAAAAAAAAAAAAGAAAAAGGAAAGTTATTTTATCTTTTTTAAAACTTACTTCACTTTTTTAAGGACATTTTTTTTATTTTTTCAAAGGGTATATAAAAACAGGATGTCTTTTTTATATTGTAATAAATCTTTGTTATGCCATATGTCCTTTTTTTAAAACAAAATATAACACTTTTCTTTGGCACAATTCTAGCTTATTAATATATATTTTTTTATTTTTTTAATCAAACAAATAGTGTAATTGTAAAATGCCTAATTGTTTTTACATTGAAATGTTGTAAAAAATTAGACAATTATATATATACATATTATGAATGTGCAAAGAAATAAAATCATTCTGATTAATGTACACAAATATTAATATTTTTTTTCTAAATGAGATAATACAATATGAACTAGATGCATGGATGATATGAATTCAAGGAAGTTCATCCGAACATGTTTATCGTACCTTCACACTTACATTGTCAAAAGCATGTAGAAAGAATCTTATTTAAAAGTTGAAAGTTTGAGAAAGACTCCTCAACAATTAAAGGTGTATGTAAAATAAGACATTACATCACAATTATGGTGCCTTTAGTATATAGAATTAAGATATACAAGCACAGTTGAATTTATTAAATGCCCATTAAATTTATTTTTTCATGGCTAAACTTTGGGGCATTTGCTTAAACCTTTACTTATGCATGGAAAGAAAGCTTTTTGAAGAGTGATATTAGAGGCTAATTCCTTGGTAACAATAATCATTAAGAGATTTTAGTTTAAATCAAAGGTCGAAATATCTAGATTGAAAAACACAAGTTTTCTTTCATGATCATAATAATCTTTAATAATTTGATATGTAACACCCCTTAAAAACTTAGTTTTACCCTTTTTTCTGTGTTTCACTTTTGCGATTTATATATCTTTCAAATACTGTATTTTGAAAAATTATTAAATCCAAATTAAGACACAAAAGAAAAAATTACAAATAAAGTAATTTGAAAATAAAATTGAAATTAAATACATTATTGATGATCCTTCTCGTCTTTCTTGAAAATAATTGAGAGAAGCAGCAAGTAGACGTTTAAAGATCAAACAATAATAGTTCTTAAATTGCATAGATGCTAAAATGTAGAGAAAAGCATAAACTTGTGCAAAGTGCAACTTAACTACTATAAACATAGTTGATATCACAAAACTAAAATCATGGTTCCCTAATTTGGATATCAAGAACATAAGTAATCTTGGGTCAATCCTTATACATCAATTATTCTTTGTTACCTTTTTGTTGGAAAACCTAAGGTAAACTACCTATCAATAACATTCTTGACTCAATCTACATCTATATACTTTTAAGTTCAAATGACTATGCTTTTTGAACATAAGCCCTTTTCTCGAGGTTGACTTCAAGTGCCTCATGTTCTGATACATTGTATTCATATGATTTATATTAGGATTTTGCATAAATTAACTCCCCAAACTAATAAAGTATGTAATGTCTGATCTAGCATAAGACAAGTATATCAATTTTTCCACTAGTTAGTATTACCTTTTCTTGTCCATTGAACTCAAATCCAAACTTTATCCCAATCGATGATGTTGAATTATGAGATTCTTTACAAGTTCTTAATCTAGCATTCCTATCACTACTAAAAGATATAAAACATATTTCCTTGGTGAAAGAAAGATGCCTTGTTTCAATCGCACCATTTTGATGCTTAAGAAATATTTCAACCAACTAAAATTTTTCATGTCAAACTCTTTTGCAAGTTGTTTTTCTAACTTAGAGATTTCCTTTGTAGCATTTCTTATGATTATCATATCATCAATATAAATAATAAGTGTTGTCACTATTACTTAAACAAAGTGTGGCTTGTATGACTTTTTTTTAGCCCCACTAAACCTTCCTAACCATGCTCTTAGGATTGTCTTAGACCATACAACACCTTCTATAACTTACACACCATATAAGTTCTTTTTTATGCATAAAAACCTAGTGGAATATCCATACACATTTCTTCTGCTAAATTCTTATGGAGGAAAGCATTCTTGACATCAAACTTGTGTAATGGCTAATCAACATTTGCCACAAGAGACAAAAGGACTTGAATAGTCTTTAGTTTTGCCATTTGAGAGAATGTTTTTTAATAATCAACACCATATGTTTATGTATATCCCTTCATAACTAGTTTAGCCTCATATCTTTTTATTAAGCCATTTGCCTTGTATTTGATTAAAAAATCTCATTTATATTCCTTTGGATTTTTTCTCTTTAAGAATAGATACTATTTCCCATGTACTATTTCTCTATAGTGCTCCCATTTTCTTTTTAATTGCCTTTGTCCATTTTGGATCCGTCAAAGCCTTATTTATAGCAGATGGAATATGTTTAAAGGATAATTGGTTCATAAACTTCTCAAGTGATGATAAATTTTAGGTGTTAAAATAGTTACCAATCAAGTATCTTACTTTTTTATTCTCTACATCAAGAGAATATCAATTTGGTGGCACTTCGTGATTATACCTAAAAGGCAATTTATATCCATTAGAATAATCATCAGAGTCATTAGGAGAAGAGTTTGTATTTTGTACCATAGGATTATTTTATAGAGATTAATTGTATATTATAGACTAAGTATTGTTGAAAAAGGGCTGTTTAAGAGCTTTTAAATGAATCAATTCAACAAAACCTTCTTGTCTTGTCAAAATAGTATCTTATGGTGAAATGTGGTCTTATTCACTTAGTTTTAATGAATTTGTTTTCAGGTAAGAATTATCAAAACTAGACAAAACCTTCCATCCTTCCATCACACTATTAGATCCCTTTATGGATGTTTCTAAACTTTCAAAGAAATTTTCTATCTTCATGAAAGTAACATCTATAAAAAGATACCATTACTTGGTGCTTAGATCAAAGCATTGGTATCCTTTCTAATGGGCTCTGTACTTAGAAAAACCCACTTAACTGCGTTAAGATCTAATTTAGTTAATTGATTTTTAAGAAGATGAAATAGGCTATAAACTCGAAGATTTTTTGTGGAAGCATAAAAACCAAGAGCCATATGTTGTGAGAGTTAATATAGGCATTCTAAAGTTCAAAACCCATGACGACATCTTGTTCAATATATAGACCGCCATAATTATTGATTCAACCAAAAATCGCATAGCTATATTTGTTGAAATTAAAAAACTTTAGTTGTTTTTAGGATATGCTTGTTTTTCCTCTTAACAATGTCATTTTGTTAGGGGGTTTGAGAACAAGTTGTTTTATGGAACATACCATATAACTTAAAGCATTTCTGAAACTCATTATTGATATATTTTCCAATGTTATCTGATCTTAGAATTTGAATTTTATTAGAAAATTGGGTCTTGACCATATTGTGGAATAAATGAAAAATAATAAACACTTCACTTTTATTCTGTTGTTCCCACAACCTTGTATGGGTTGTAATTGTTGTCAACTAGGTTTAAGTGTGTGAGAAAGTAAAGCCACATAGAAGGGCAAGAAGGTAAAAGCCACATGGAGGGGCAAGAACGTAAAAGCCACATGGAAGGGCAAGACAGTAAATATGCCGCAAGTAAGCTCTATTAGGACTTCATGGAAGAGAGTACATAAAGACTTTGGAAGACAAAATTAGGGTAAGGCCAACACAATTGAATACATGGCAAAACACAAAAGTGTGGGGATGGCTAAATAGAGAAACTAGAAAAACACAACACATGGCTAAAGCACACCAACGGCAAGAGAACGGCAGAACAGGGGATGACAAAATAGAAAAGAGGAGGTTGGCAATTGAGCAAATCAAAGCCGTCGAGTGAACAATAGCCGTTGTCGGAAGAGGAGAGGTCGGCAAATTGAGCAAATTCGAGCAAACTATGTGACAGTAAGAGAGAGAAACCCGTGAGGAACGGCACACTACCGGCACACTAGCGGTTGGCGAGGAGACAATATGGTAAAGAGGTAGAGAGAGAAACCTAACGGCCAAAACAGACGGTCGGGCTGAACGAAGAACAACTGTCGAGAGAGAGAGAAAGGGGAGACGACCGAAAAAGTGAACAAAACGGCAAAAATAGACAATCGGCGAAAACCTAAGAATGGCCAAATCGGAGTCGACGGGAAGGCAAGAAAAGGAAAACACAGCCAAAATCAGAGATGGCTAGACGGCAAAATAGAGGTGAACAACCAAAGAAGAATGAATGGCTGGGCGATAAGAGAGAGAAATCGGGCTGGACAGCAAGAGAGAGAGAAATAGAAAGGTGAGGCGGGCCGTGAAATAGTGAGATTGTGGGCAAGGTGACGGGTGAGTTCATGAGAAGGTGAAAGCAGGAGCTGTGTGAGACAACCTAGAGAAGAGTTCGGTGAAGCATCGGAAAGAACTCAAAATATTTCCAGACTTCTTCAAGAGAGGTTAAAGAGCGTTGCGGTGAACTTCTAAGCGGTAGTGGAGTAGCCTTTCAATTCAACAGAGGCAAGCCAAGATAGAAGAAGGTTAGACACAATAAGTGACACTCTTTGTATTGTACTTGCTTAGTAATTGCAATAGTGAAAGGAGCATAGGATTAAGACATCCATTGTAACTGGAATTCTCAAGTGTAGTGGATAGTCTCAGTAAGGGAGAGTCCCTACCACCGTGGATGTATGTCACGTTGACGAAACCACGTAAATCTTGTGTGTTCTTAATTTACTTTATGTTCTGTGTTTTGAATTGAGTTGTGAATGCAGCTAAAGTATCAGCCAACGCATAACCTAACAAAGGCCTAAACAAGAACATCTGAATTGTCTATTAGGCAAGGTGTCTAAAAGGTGACTTTGAGGACTATTGTGATTAGTAGGTAGCAATAAATCTACCTTAGTTGAGTTTGAAAAAGAGTTCTGATGAGAATCATGGAGATGATCGGTGGAAAGCTTCAACAGTTGCAAAGGGTCCATTGCACATTCCAGAAGGCCCAATAACATGAGTTAGAGCCAAAAAGATCAAAGAAGCCTTAAATGGGCTGATTCAGGACATTCAGGCCAACACAGCTTCAAATGGTGCGAATTCAAGTTTGACAAGGAGTCCAGACATAATTAATATAATTAGAATACTTAATAGGGAAGAATAAGTAATAGCATTTCTTCCTAAATAAGAATTTATTATTTATGTTAGAATTTGTCCACAATTAATAATTCTTCCAAAATAAGGATTTGTCCTAAGTAGGAATTTGTGCCTCTTTAGGATTGCTATCTTAGCCTATAAATAGGCACCCCTTGTAAGCTCTAAAGGCAGACAACTTTGAGTGAAATAGAAAGCAAGGGTTTTTTTCCTTCAGTTCTTTTAAGGAATAAAGAACTTATCAAGAGGTAATTCTTCTTGTGGCATTCTAATCGACTTATCACTCCCAATTCCTTTCTTTTCTGGAGTGTGGCATCCATATCCTTCTTAAATACCCTAGGTTCATGTTTCTTCCAAGGGTGGGTCTAGGGTTTGTGATATTAAATTCTGGTTTAGCTTTCCTGGTTGTTCTTTGATTCTTTATGTGCGTTGGGTCCCTAAGCCACGTCTTTTGGGGTTTTTTCGCATCAGTTGGTATCAGAGTCTGGTTCTAAATCAGGTTGAATTCACTCACTCTTTAATTTTCTATCTTTTGATTTATTTATTGTTGTTTAGTTTGTCTATTATGTGCATTATCATTCAAATGCACAAATCTGTGTTTTTACCCTTCTCTCTTTGCTTGTTTGTTTAAACTCATAAACGTGCTAATTTCAATTCCAATTGCTATGTCTAAGTATTCTACTATTGTTTTGCATTGAGGAAAAAAAAAAAAGAAGGAAAAAAAAAGCAAAAAAAAAAAAAAGGGAAAACAAAAAAAACGAAAAAAAAAAAAAAGAAAAGAAAGGAAGGAAGAAGAACAAAAGAAAGAAAACATCAAATTCAAGGTTGTTGATAAGGTTAATAGTTTGGTCATATTGGCCACAATAATAATAAAGTTTTCTTACTCAACTTCAATTCTACAATCTGTTTCTCATTCTCTCCTTTAGGTTATATTACCCCTATCCTGATTTTTGTGAGTTTAGTTCATTAAAACCATTTGTATTGACATCCTTTTTTTTCGTTTGATTCTTTGTTCTCCAATTTGTTCAATTCTACACCATTTAGCTTACTCTGTTCAAAATAAATACCTTTGATTTATGTCTTTGGTTCTTTATAAAGTTGAAAGGGAAAAATCTGAGTGGTAAAAGGTAAGAGTGAAAGTTCATATAAAGAAAAACCATAAAGAGTGTAAACACGAGGGAGTGTGACACAATCTTGCGAGTGACACACGTGAGGGAGTGTTCTGTGAGGTATCTTATTTGTTTTGTGCAGAAGTAAGACTATGACATCCAAAGACAAAGGTGTAGCTCAAGAGGGAGCTGTTGATTTTTCCCTCATGCTCAAAGCTATGCAACAACAATTTGAGCGCATGAATACCAAATTTGATGATATGAGGGAGAGGATGGAGGAGCAAGATAATACAATAGCAGAGTTGCAAAGGAGACATAGGGAATATGAGGCTCCCAAAGCAAGGAGGCAGTTGCCACGTGCCTATGACCATGAAGATGATGTAGAAGATGATGAGTTTGATGAACAAACTACAACGGTTAGAACTGGTAACAATAGAAGGGATCAAAGATAATTTGGGAGGCAAGGCACCTATGACCATAATTTAGGTAGTATTAAAATGACAATTCCTTCATTCCAAGGTAAGAATGATCCTGATGCATACCTAGAATGGGAAAAGAAAGTTGAATTGGTTTTTGACTGCCACAACTATTCCGAGGAGAAAAAGGTAAAGCTTGCTGTAGTTGAATTTACTGATTATGCTATTATTTGGTGGGATCAACTTGTTTTGACTAAGAGAAGGAATCATGAGCGGCCTATTGATACATGGGAGGAGATGAAGGCTATCATGAGGAGAAGGTTTGTCCCTAATCATTATTACAGGGAGTTGTACCAAAGGCTACAAGGGCTCACTCAGGGCACCAAAAGTGTGGAGGACTACCACAAGGAGATGGAGATTACCATGATTAGGGCCAATGTAGAAGAAGATAGAGAGGCAACCATGGCTCGATTTTTGCAAGGGCTAAATAGGGACATAGCAAATGTGGTTGAATTGCAGCACTATGTGGAATTAGAAGACATGGTGCACATGACAATGAAAGTTGAAAGGCAACATAAACAAAAGGGCTCCGTACGGTTTGGGCAGAATTCAGGTTCTACCTCATCGTGGAAGCCAAATTGGAGTAAAAGGGACGAGATGGCCAATTACAAGCCCAAAGTCGACCTACCCAAGCACAAGAATGTGGGTTTTAGCAAGGAGACAGGTAAATTTGAACCCCAACCTAGTAGAAATAGAGATGTTAAATGCTTTAAGTGTTTGGGCAGGGGTCACATTGCATCTCAATGTCCAAATAAGCATGCAATGATCCTAAGAAGTAATGGTGATGTTGAAACTGAAAGTGAATCAGACGATGATTCTATGCCATCATCAGAGGGTGAATGTGATGGAGAGGAGTATCCAGTTAACGGAGTGGCTCTTGTTACAAGGCGAGCATTGAATGTGCAAGCAAAAGAAGAAAATGAGGTGCAACGAGATAACATCTTTCGACAAGGTGTCTTATCAAAGATAAGGTATGTAGTATGATCATTGATGGTGGGAGTTGCACTAATGTTGCTAGCACAACTCTGGTTGAGAAGCTGAATTTACCTACTATGAAGCATCCTAGACCATATAAACTTCAATGGTTGAATGAGAGTGGTGAAGTGAAGGTAAATCAGCAAGTGCTTGTATCATTTTCTATCGGAAGGTACCATGATGAAGTTTCATATGATGTTGTACCTATGCATGCAGGACATATTCTATTAGGAAGACCATGGCAATTTGATAGGCGAGTTATGCATGATGGATTCAAGAATCGATATTCCTTTGTAATGAATGGAAAACCTGTCATTCTTGTACCATTGTCCCCTCAAAAAGCATATGAGGATCAATTAAGGATTAAAAATGAGAGTGAACAGAAAAAAGAGATTGATAAAAGAGAAAAAGGAGAAGAAAACGTGAGGACACAAGAGAAAGAGAAGAAAAGAGAAAATCTCTATGCAAAAGGAAGTGATGTCAAAAGAACATTCTATGCCAAACAGCCTATGATTGTACTTTTGTACAAGGAGGCTTATTTTAACACTAACAAGTTTGACCAATCGTTGCCTAGAGTTGTTGTTGCACTATTGCAGGAATTTGAAGATGTATTCCTTGACGATATCCCAAGTGGATTGCCACCTAATAGAGGAATTGAGCATCAAATTGATTTCATCCCAGGTGCATCCATCCCTAACCGACCAACATATAAGAGTAATCCTGAGGAGACAAAGGAGCTTCAAAGGCAAGTTGAGGAGCTTATGTCCAAAGGATACGTGAGAGAAAGCATGAGTCCATGTGCTGTTCCTATCCTACTTGTACCAAAAAAAGATGGGACTTGGAGGATGTGTATTGACTGTTGAGCAATCAACAAAATCACTGTAAAGTATCATCACCCCATACCTAGATTAGATGACATGTTAGACGAATTGCATGGCTCATGTGTCTTCTCTAAAATTGATTTGAAAAGTGGATATCATCAGATTAGGATGAGAGAGGGAGATGAGTGGAAAACAGCTTTCAAAACTAAGTATGGGTTGTATGAGTGGCTAGTTATGCCATTTGGTCTCACTAATGCACTAAGCACTTTTATGCGACTAATGAATCATGTTTTACGTGCATTCATTGGTAAATTTGTAGTTGTGTATTTTGATGATATCTTGGTCTATAGTAAAACCCTAGAAGATCATCTTGATCATTTACGTTCTGTTGTAAGTGTTTTACGTTTTGAGAAATTGTATGCTAACTTACATAAATGTTCCTTTTGTACTGAACAGATCACATTTCTTGGCTATGTTGTCAGTGCTAAAGGTGTTGAAGTTGACGAGGAAAAAGTTAAGGCAATTCGTGATTGGCCTACACCTAAGTCAACTAGTGACGTGCGTAGCTTCCATGGTTTAGCTAGTTTCTATAGATGCTTTGTTAAAGACTTTAGCACCATTGCAGCACCACTCACTAAGCTTATAAAAAAAAACATAAGTTTTAGGTGGGGTAGTGACCAAGATAAAGTTTTTAATTGCATCAAGGATAAATTAAGTTCTGCACCATTACTTGCTTTACCTAACTTTGCAAAAGCTTTCGAGATTGAGTGTGATGCTTCAGGTATTGGCATTGGAGCTGTTTTGATGTAGGAAAGGCGCCCAATTGCTTACTTTAGTGAAAAGTTAAGTGGAGCAAGCCTTAATTATCCTACTTATGATAA
Organism: Ceriops zippeliana; assembly: GCA_037897445.1. NCBI lineage: Eukaryota > Viridiplantae > Streptophyta > Magnoliopsida > Malpighiales > Rhizophoraceae > Ceriops > Ceriops zippeliana. Next base: position 1,410,720 of record JBAPLH010000126.1, read on the forward strand.
AGAGATGTATGCATTGGTACGGGCTTTGGAGACATGGCAACATTACCTTTGGCCTAAAGAGTTTATCATCCATACTGACCATGAATCTTTAAAGCACTTAAAGGGACAAGGAAAGTTGAACAAAAGACATGCTAAGTGGGTTGAATTTATTGAGACCTTTCCCTACATCATCCAATATAGGTAAGGAAAATGTGGTCGCTGATGCATTATCTCGCAGGTACGCCCTTATCTCTACACTTACTGCAAACTTATTAGGATTTGAACACATTAAGGATTTATATGTGAATGATCCTGACTTTGCTAATGTGTATAGAGCATGTGAGGTATCAGCCTTTGAGAAGTTTTATAGGCATAAGAGTTTCTTATTTAGGGAAAATCGTTTATGCATGCCTATGAGTTCTTTAAGGGATTTGGTTGTAAGAAAAGCTCATGAGGGTGGTCTAATGGGTCATTTCGGAGTTAGGAAAACCCTAGATGTCCTAAATGAACATTTCTTTTGGCCACGAATGAAACGAGATGTTGAGAGGATATGTGCGAAATGCATCACATGCAAACAAGCTAAATCTAGAGTTTTACCTCATGGCTTGTATACCCCTCTACCCATACCTAACCATCCCTCGGTTGATTTATCTATGGACTTTGTACTAGGATTGCCACGAACAAAAAAGGGTAGGGATTCTGTATTTGTTGTTGTTGATAGATTTTCAAAGATGGCACACTTCATCCCATGTCATAAAACTGATGATGCAAACAACGTGGCTAACTTATTCTTTAGAGAAGTAGTACGTTTGCATGGCATGCCACGAAGCATTGTTTCAGATCGGGATACAAAGTTCTTAAGCTACTTTTGGAAGACTTTGTGGGGTAAGTTAGGTACTAAGCTATTGTTTTCAACTACTTGTCATCCACAAACTGATGGGCAGACTGAAGTAATTAATCGAACTCTTTCTACTCTTTTGTGTGCTATTATTCGAACAAATTTGAAAGCATGGGAAGATTGTTTACCACATGTCGAGTTTGCGTTTAATAGGAGTGTTCATTCTACTACTAGTTACTCTCCCTTTGAAATTGTATATGGTTTTAATCCATTGACTCCTTTGGATTTGGTACCTATACCTGTTAATGAGTATGCCAACTTAGATGGGGAACGCAAAGCAGACATGATAAAAAAATTGCATGAGAAGGTGCGACAAAATATTGAAAAACAAACTGAGCAACACGCATCCCATGTCAACAAGGGACGAAAGAAGGTGGTGTTTGAACCTGGTGATTGGGTTTGGGTGCATATGCGCAAGGAACGGTTCCCAGCTCAAAGGCGTTCGAAGCTACAACCCAGAGGAGATGGTCCCTTTCAAGTTGTCGCCCGCATTAATGACAATGCTTATAAGTTGGAACTTCCTGGTGAGTATAATGTGAGTGCAACATTTAATGTTTTTGATCTTTCCCCTTTTGATATAGGTGATGATTCGGGGTCGAATCCTTTTGAGGGAAGGGGGAATGATGAGAATCATAGAGATGATGGGTGGAAAGCTTCAAGGGTTTTTTTTCCTTCAGTTCTTTTAAGGACTAAAGAACTTATCAAGAGGTAATTCTTCTTGTGGCGTTCTAATCGACTTATCACTCCCAATTCCTTTCTTTTCTGGAGTGTGGCGTCCATATCCTTCTTAAATACCCTAGGTTCGTGTTTCTTCCAAGGGTGGGTCTAGGGTTTGTCATATTAAACTCTGGTTTAGCTTTCCTGGTTGTACTTTGATTCCTTATGTGCGTTGGGTCCCTAAGCCACGTCTTTTGGGGTTTTTTCGCATCAAGTTCACTTTTAAGAAAAGGTTGAAGTTGTTCACTTACTTGCGAATTGCGAATTGTGGTGATACTGATTCAACCCCCCCTCTTAGTATCACAAACTAGTAGATCCTAGGGAGAAGTCAGGAACTTTAATTGGTATCAGAGCATAGGTTCACCAGTTTGAAACTTAACAGCTTGGTGTACTAGTTTGAAGGGATCTAGAAGTTTGACTTATTCAGCATATTGAGGAATGGAAGCTGGTAGCACTAGCACTACTTACTGCAAGAAGGTTCTAATCTTTAACGGAACTAACTAACATATGTGGAGAGCAAGAATGCAAGTGGTATTTGCAACCATGGGCATGAACATGGTGAAATTTGTATAGGAGGGTTTTGTGGCTCTAGAAGAAGGTAAAGATCTAACCCTAGAGGAGTTAAGGCAGTTTGAGATAAATGGGAAATGCTGAAATGTCATCATTTCATTATTGACCGATGCTGAGTATGCTAAAGTTATGGATTGCAAATCTGCCAAGGAGATATGGGACAGATTGCAAAAAGTCTATGAAGGTGATGGCAGAATGAAGGAGGCTAAGCTTCAAGTGTTCAAGGAGAGATATGAATCTCTCAGAATGCAGAAGAATGAGACAGTTCAAGAGTTCTTCACTAGGGTTATTGATGTTGTAAACAACCTGAGAAGTCATGGGAAGAACAAGAAGGACTCATCTATTGTGAAGAAAATTCTGAAAATTCTGCTTGAGAGGTTTGCCTTAAAGGTAACAGCCATAGAGGAGAGTAGAGATCTCAATTCTATGTCTCTGCATGATCTCCAGTGCAATCTTATTGCATATGAGATGAGGATAAAGTCAGCTGAAAAGTCTGCAACAACGAAGGTATCAAAGGAGGCAGCTTTCAAAGCTATGATACACTTGAAGATAAAAGAAAAGGAAGAATCATCCAGTAAGGATGATGATGAGGAGGAGGAAGAAAGTCAAGGTGAAGTATTGGCTTACTTCACCAGGAAATTCAAAAAGGGGTCTAAGAAGGGAAAAGGAGTGTCCTTGAGATGTTATCGTTGTGGGCAGATTAGACACTTTGCTTCTTAATGCAAAGTGAAACTTGATGATGAAGATAAGGATGGTGATGATGAGTAGAATTCGAGATGGAGAAGACTATCGTTCAAATTAAAGAAGTCTAGCAAGAAGACTGCTAACCCATAAAAGAAGAAGAGAGGTTCATTCAAGTGTTATGTGAGTCAGATAAAAGAAGCTGATGAGGAGGAAGATGAAGAATCATTAGATGAGCAGGCCTTTGTGGCATCAGTTCAAGGTGGTAGTTCAACCTCTAAAGAGGAAGAGGGGGTTGATGAAGAAGAACCAGATCTTGAAGCTGAGTTGGAAGCAGCTTCAAACGAGATAATCAGAAGGGGCAGAACCATAAGAAGGTTAAAGGCTCACATAAAACAAGTTGAAGCAAAGTCTGAGGAAGCAGAAAGTCAAAAAGATGAAATAAGGGCTGAACATATTGACTTGAAGATAAGATTTGAAGAATAGATCAAAATATGTGAAGACCTTACAATAGAGCTTGGATCAAGGGCTTCAAAAATTGAAGAAATGGAGAAAGAGTTGTTGAGACTTCAGCAACAGCTCAAAAGTAGTAAAGAGAACTTGTAGGAGCTTGAAATGATAGGAGAAACAAGTTCTGTAAAAGGAGAGAAGAATGTAGAGAAAGTGCAGCAATTTGAGGCTGCATTGGCTAAAGAAAATAAGAATGTGCCACAAAAGTTGAAAGAGAAGGTTGTGACTCAGAAGAAGATAGCTGAGAATAAAGAAGATATGAAGAAGCAACCCAGGGTGGCAAACAAGAAGGAAGAAAAGAAAGTCAGCCAACAGAGGGCTACAATTGAACAGAAAAAGGAGAAGAAGGTAACTAAAATGAAAGTCACATAAGCAAAGAAGCCAGCTGCTTTGCCTATATAGCAAGTGATGAACAGAAGAAGACAAGCTGTGATCAGACCGAAGAAGAGGTAGTTTCAAGGTCATTGCCTTTATTATGGAGTTTGGGGTCATAAGGTGAGTAACTGCTGGTGGAGAAGGCCAGTATATGTCTCCAACTCGAGAAGATACGATGCTATATACAGGGGGAGACAATACAAAATTCAGAGGAGAACACCTGTCGTGAGTTCTTGCACATACTGTAAAAGGCAAGGACACATTGACAAGGAGTGTTGGTGGAAGCCCAAACCAATGGTTTCAAAGAACAAGTTTGCTATATTGGCAGACTTGGAACAGTGTGAAAGGTGTGAACAGGATGGCCATAATGCCAAGAGATGCATGACACTTCTCCTTGAGCAAGAGAAGGCACTCAATGGCACAATGAAAACAAGCGGTGCAGTCAAAGTTGAGAAAAAGGAGAAATCTATCTTCTAACCAGTTCAAAATAAGGAATATAAAGCTAAAAGGGAGGAGGCTAATATAGCTGAAATTGCACTCAAAGCTGATTACAAGGATAAGCAATGGATCCTTGACAGTGGATGCACTTCACATATGATAGGAGATAAGAGTAAATTATCAAAGCTAAACAAATCAAGAGAAGGTAGAGTCAAGTTTGGCAATGATGGTTCACTCAACATTAGTGGTCAAGGGTCAGTGAATATTGGAAAAGGAAAGCTGAAAGATGTTTTACACGTTAAAGGACTTAGATATAATCTAGCATCTGTCAGCCAACTATGCAACGACGACCACAAAGTGATATTCACAAAAATAGGTTGTCAGGTAAAGAGTAAAGAAGACAATACTGTTGCAGCCGAGAAGAGAACAGCTAGAAATTTGTATGTGATTGATAAGGACAAGACAAATCACTGTTTACTCACCAGAAGAAGAAAATCAACTTTGGCATAGGAGGTTGGGACACTTAACACAGAAGAACATGAGGAAGCTGACCACTACTCATGCAATCAGAGACATTCTTGACCTCAGGAGAGAGAGAGAGTATGTTTGCTTAGCATGCTCTAAAGGAAAACATGTCAGCAAGTAGTATAAGACCAAAGAGTTCAATTCTAAAGCAGTGCTTGACATTGTGCATATTGATTTGTGTGGACCGATGAGGATAAAAGGGTTGAAAGGTGAGAGGTACTTCATTTTGTTTGTTGATGATTATTCAAGAAGGACCTGCCTCATGCACCTCAAACATAAGTCAGAAGTTTTGAATTGCTTCAAGAGATATAGAAGATTGGCTGAAAATAAGAGTGGAAGAAAGATCAAAGTATTGAGGTCAGATCAAGGCACTGAATTTACAAATAAAGCTTTTGAAGATTATCTTGAGAAGCATGGAATTCATCATCAAATGGCAGCAGCAAGAATACCTCAACAGAACGGAGTGGTAGAGAGGAAAAATAGAGTTGTGGTTGAAATGGTGAGAACTCTACTGCTGGAATCCAAGCTTCACACAAGATTTTGGATAGAAGCAACATTTACAGCCGTGCATCTACTAAACAGAGTATTACTAAGGCCCAATACTGATAAAACTCCATATGAGCTATGAAGTGGGAAGAAGACAACAGCCAAGTATTTCAAAGTCTTTGGTAGCCCATGTTTTATGAAGAACAAAGAGCAAAACTTGGGAAAATTCAACGCTAGGTCTGATGAAGGCATCTTTGTGGGATACTAAAAAAAGACAAAAGGTTATAGAGTTTTCCTGCATAAGCTGGGAAAAGTGATCACGTCCAGTGATGCGAGAATAGATGAGAACTGGAAAACAATGCAGAATGGAGAAGCTGAGGACAATGAAGAAGATGACTTCAAGATAGATGAAGAATCAGACCAACCTAAAGAAAAGGAACAAGAAGTAAGTTTAGACTCGGAGAAGAGTGAGTCTGAAGATGAAGAAAGAGATCCTCTTGCAACTAAGACTGTGCAAGAAAGAAAGCCAAATAAAACGTGGACCAGTGCTCATCAAGAAAATCAGATCATAGGTGACCTATCAGCAGGAGTTACAACGAGAAGAAGAATTGTGGGAGCTGCTGCTTTACTCTCATAAGTTGAACCTAAATCTGTTGGAGAGGCTACACAAGATCTAACTAAATCTCTATCCACAGAGCTGTTTGAAAAGCACAGAACGAGTTTGTCTGTGCGAATGTCTCCTTAAGCCTGAAGTTCAAGTGAATCCTCCATCTCCACTTTGCAAGTTTTTCAGATTTGTAATTGGTTGGCAAAGGGGGAGAGAAGCAACAGTGTAAGGGAAGCTGTTAAGAAAGCGGGAGTGCATATTTAGGAGGAGTTGAAATTGCTGCATAGTGGCTTTTGTTATAAGTGTTGCCAACAAATACAAAAGGGGAGATTGTTGTTCCCATAGCCTTGTATGGGTTGTAATTGGTGTCAACTAGGTTTAAGTGTGCAAGAAAGTAAAGCCACATGGAAGGGCAAGAAGGTAAAAGTCACATAAAGGGGCAAGAACGTAAAAGCCACATGGAAGGGCAAGATAGTAAATTCGTCGTAAGTAAGCCCTATTAGGGTTTCATGGAAGAAAGTATATAAAGACCTTGGAAGACAAATTAGGGTAAAACCAATATAATTGAATACACGACAAAACACAAAAGTGTGTGGACGACCAAATAGAGAAACTAGAAAAACACAACACACAGCCAAAGCACATTGATAACAAGAGAATGGTAGAATAGGGGATGGCAAAATAGAAAAGAGGAGGTCGGCAATTGAGCAAATCGAAGCCGTCGAGTGAACAATAGTCGTCGTCGAAAAAGAGGAGAGGTCAGCAAATTGAGCAAATTGGAGCAAACCGTGTGACGGCAAGAGGGAGAAACTCATGATGAACGACACACCAGTGGTCGGCGAGGAGACAACATGGCAAAGAGGTGGAGAGAGAAACTCAATGGCCAAAATAGATGGCCGAGCTGAATGAAGAACAATCGTCAAGAGATAGAGAAAGGGGAGACGACCAAAAAAGTGAGCAAAACGACAAAAATAGACAATCGGCAGAAACCCAAGAACGGCCAAATCAGAGTCGACGAGAAGGCGAGAAAAAGAAAACACGGCCAAAATTAGAGACGACTGGACAATAGAACAGAGGTGAACGGCCAAAGAAGAGTGAACGGTTGGGCAGTAAGAGAGAGAAATTTGGTGGTAAGAGAGAGAAATCCGGCTGGACAACAAGAGAGAGAGAAACAGACAGGCAGTAAAAAAATAATTTTTGAATTAAAAATATCTATAAATTTTAATTTGTATTAAAATGAATTAAAATTTTAAGATGGATGTAGTTTAAATTAGATTGTATTGTTACAAGTTTTGGGTCACTCAAGTTCAAATTTGACTTATTTTAGATTTGAATTATTTCAAATTAATTTATTTGAGTTTTAAGTTATTTTATAATTAAGTTATTTAATTTTTAGTTTTTTTCAATTACAAATTATTCGAGCTTCAAGTTATTTTCATTTTAAATCAAGTTAGGTTATATGACAATCCTCCAAGAAAAACACAAAAAGTGTTGAAGAACAAAGCAAAATAGAGATGTAGGGCATTAGAGAGAAGTAGAGAGAAAGGGGGAGGGGAGAAAGAGAAATTCAATATTTATATTTCATAACTAATTGCATACATCATATATGACTACCTTCATTATACTTGCCCTAAGAACTTTGTCGTTTACCAATTCACTTAAAATTACAAGGAAAACCATAAATGTAATAATAGTCACAACTATCTCATTGCTATCTTAAACTTAACTCCTTATTTAGTAAGGCCATAAGCCATACTTGAGTTAGATTATGGCAATTCTCTCCCTTAACATTATTGTTCTTTAGGACTAGTAAAAATTAAAGTTTAGAAATTCTAATTGGATGAATGGAAGGTTCTCCTATGTTGTCTTCTCTTGGGTCATATTGGCCTAATGATTCAATACATATGTAACCATTGTATTCTTTTGCTACATAATGCACCAATTGAGGATTGCTACTAATTCTATCTTGAATTGTCCATTTTTACCAACCAAGGAAAGCTATTAATGCTAAAATGCCATGTTTTGTAGACTTTTTGAGTAGGGAAATATGGAAGACAAGATGAATCTCACTATTTTTCAGTAATTGTAATTTACAAACAATTGTTTCCACCCTTCCTAATACCTAAAATAAACTATAATACTTTAAGGCTAACTTTAAATTGATGTGCACCACCATTGAAGTTTTTTCCTATGAGGTTGTAATTTCAAGAATGCCTAATCCTTAACCTTAAAGGTCTTATCTATCCTATTCCTATAAACACAAAACTTCATTCACTATTAAGTTCATTGTACTTGCTCTTTTAGCACCTTAGTCAACACTTATTGCTCTTAAAAGAATTTTGACAAAGAGGCCATTCTTGTTTTTGATGTAAGTAAGGAAGTTAGATGAGGAGTAGGATACCTAAACAATGCCTCAAATGGCATCATGTTAATGATGTTGTTCCCACAGCCTTGTATGGGTTGTAATTGTTGTCAACTAGGTTTAAGTGTGTAAGAAAGTAAAGCCACATAGAAGGGCAAGAAAGTAAATCTGCCATGTAAGGGCAAGAACGTAAATCCACCGTGTAAGCCTTATTAAGGTTTCATGGAAGAGAGTATATAAAGACCTTGGAAGACAAAATTAGGGTAAGGCCAACACAATTGAATACACAACAAATACACCACCGGAGAGAAGAACGGTGAAAATATACAAATCGCAAAAAGAAGGGGGCGACGACAGAACGATATGGAAGAGCAAAAACATACCCGTTGGCAAAAATAGAGAAAAGAAGTGTGACGGCCGAAAGAGGGCGAAGGATAGAAAATCTAGAATGGCACACCAGCGGTCGGCAAGGAGACAACACAACCAAAGAATAGTGACCGACAGAAAAAGAGAAAACGAAGAACGACTGAGTGAAAAAGAGAGAGAGAAAACACGATATCGAGAAAGAGGGGGCTGGACAACAGAATGAAGTGTGGACGGCAAAGGAGAGAAAATATACCAGAAGTCAGAAATTGAACATTTGGAAAACCTAGAGCAACCGGCTAAACACCAAACCCTACATGGAAGAACACCACCTACAAAAGAAAAGAGAAACCGTGCAAGCAAAGAGAGTAGTCGGCCAAAACACAAAGACACCGTCCAAACACAAGAGAGAGTAATCGGCCAACAAAAGACACAATTCGGCCAAAACCTAGTGCAAACAGAAACCACAAAACGTTGGAAGAGTGGAGTTGGCCAAAACCTAGAGAGAGAAACCGTCAAACACAAAAGAGTACACACGGCAAAAAACAGGTGCTAGTCGGCCAAAGAGACAAAGCAAAGCAAGAGGAGTCAGCCAAAACCTAGAGCAACCATCCAAAGCCAAAGAGGAAAATAGTGCAAAGAGAGGAAAACTGTCCAAAGAGAGGAAAACCTAGTGTGTGATCGGCCAAAGAGAGAAAAACAAGGGAGGAACGGCTGGACAGCAAGTGCTAGATGGCAAAACCACCACCCGCTAAAAGAGAGAGGACGTCCAACCAACCTACACGGCCAAGGAAAGAGGTGAACGGCTAAATAGGTGTGGACAGCAAGGAGGAGAATGACCAACCAAAAATGGACGGCCAAAGCAAGGTGGATGGCTAGGAGACAGCACGACAAGGAGATAACACACGACAAAAGGAGATAACACCAAGGAATACCTTGGACAGCAAGGGAAACTGTGTGACGACTGGAGAAAACCGTGTGACTCACGTAAGAGAGAAGACAGCACACCATCCGTAAGGGAAGAGAGGAGAAACCGTGAAAGAGTAGACCACCGGGAGAGCAAACCAAGCTGTCCGGAGGTGTGAAACAGACAAGTGCAAACTAGAAATGGTGGTAAGGCGTGTGACCAGCAAGGCATGCAAACCAAAAACATACGTGGGACGTGAAACGTCAAACCAAAAGTGTGTGTGAAGTGTGTGACCAGCAAAGCGTGCAAACCAGAAATGTGCGTGAGACGTGGAATGGCAAACCAGAAACGTGAGGCGAGCCATGAGACAAGGTGACGGGTGAGACCGTGAGACAGTGAAAGCAGGAGCTGTGTGAGACAACCTAGAGAAGGAATTTGGCGAAACATCGAAAAGAACTCAACGTATTTCCAGATTTCTTCAAGAGAGGTTAGAGAGCGTTGCGGTGAACTTTTAAGCAGCAGTGGAGTAACATTTCAATTCAACAAAAGCAAGACAAGCTAGAAGAAGGGTAAACACAGTAAGTGACACTTTTGTATTGTACTTGCTTAGTATTTGCAATAGTGAAAGGAGCAAAGGATTAAGACATCCATTGTAACTGGAATTCTTAAGTATAATGGATAGTCTTAGTAAGAGAGAGTCCCTACCACCGTGGATGTACGTTATGTTGGCGGAACCACGTAAATCTTGTGTGTCCTTAATTTGCTTTACGTTCTGTGTTTTGAATTGAGTTGTGAACATAGCTAAAGTATCAGTCAACCTATAACCTAACGAAGACTTAAACAAGAACATCCGAATTGTCTATTAGGCAAGGTGTCTGAAAGGTGACTTTGGGGATTATTCTGATTAGTAGGTAGCAATAGATCTACCTTAGTCGAGTCTGAGAAAGAGTTCACTTTTAAGGAGAGGTTGAAGTTGTTTACTTACTTGTGAATTGCTAATTGTGGTGATACTGATTCACCCCCTTCTTAGTATCACAAACTAGTAGATCCTAGGGAGAAGTCAGGAACTTCAATTGGTATCAGAGCACAGGTTCACCAGTTTGAAGCTTAACAGCTTGGTGTACTAGTTCAAAGGGTTTCAGAAGTTTTAACTTGTTCAGCATACTGAGAAATGGATGTTGGTACCAACACCAACACTACTTACAACAAGAAGGTTCCAATCTTCAACGGAACCAACTACCATATGTGGAGAGTGAGAATGCAGGTGGTCTTTGCAACCACGGGCATGAACATGGTGAAATCCGTATAAAAGGGTTTTATGGCTCCAGAAGAAGGTAAAGACCCAACCCTAGACTTGGAATAGTGTGAAAGGTGTGGGTAGGATGACCATAATGCCAAGAGATGCATGACACTTCTCCCTGAGCAAGAGAAGGCACTTAATGGCACAATGAAAACAAGCGGTGAAGTCAAAGCTGAGAAAAAGGAGAAAGTTATCTTCCAGCCAGTTCAAAAGAAGGAATATAGAGCAAAAAGAGAGGTGACTAATATAGCTGAAATTACACAAAAGGCTGATTGCAAGGATAAGTAGTGGATCCTTGATAGTGGATGCAATTCGCACATGACGACAAACAAGAGTAAATTATCAAAGCTAAACAAATCAAGAAAAGGCAGGGTCAAGTTTGGTAATGATGATTCACTCAACATCAGTGGTCAGGGGTCAGTGAATATTGGAAAAGGAAAGCTAAAAGATGTTCTACACGTTGAAGGACTCAGATATAATCTAGCATCTGTCAGCCAACTATGCAATGACAACCACAAAGTGATATTCACAAAAACAAGTTGCCAAGTAAAGAGTAAAGAAGGCAATACTATTGCAGTCGGGAAGAGAACAGCTATAAATTTGTACGTGATTAATGAGGACAAGACAAACAGTTGTCTACTTACAAAGGAAGAAGAAAATTAGCTCTGGCATAGGAGGTTGGGACACTTAACACAGAAGAACATGAGGAAGTTGACTACTATTCATGCAATTAGAGATATTCCTGACCTCAGGAGAGAGAGAGAGAAAGTATGTTTGCTCAGCATGCTCTAAAGGAAAACATGCCAGAAAGCAGTATTAGACCAAAGAGTTCAGTTCTGAAGCAGTGCTTGAAATTGTGCATAATGATTTGTGTGGGCCGATAAGAACAAAAGGGTTAAATGGTGAGAGGTACTTCATCTTGTTTGTTGATGATTATTCTAGAAGGACTTGCATCATGCACCTCAAATACAAGTTAAAAGTTCTGAATTGCTTCAAGAGATACAAAAGATTGGCTGAAAATGAGAGTGGAAAGAAGATCAAAGTATTAAGGTCAGATCAAGGCATTGAATTTACAAATGAAGCTTTTAAAGATTACCTTGAAAAGCATGGTATTCATTATCAGATGGCAGCAACAAGAACACCTCAACAAAACAAGGTGGTAGAGAGGAAAAATAGAGTTATGGTTGTAATGGCTTAAACTCTACTACTAGAATCCAAACTTCACACAAGATTTTAGACAGAAGCAACATTTACAGCCATACATCTACTGAATAGAGTCTTATTAAGGCCCAATACTGATAAGACTCCATATAAGCTATGGAGTGGGAAGAAGACAACAACCAAGTATCTCAGAATCTTTGGCAACTCATGTTTTATGAAGAATAAGGAGCAAAACTTAGGAAAATTCAATGCCAGGTCTGATAAAGGCATCTTTGTGGGATACTCAGCAAAGACAAAAGGTTACAGGGTTTTCCTGCATAAGCCAGGAAAAGTGATCATGTCCAGTGATGTAAGAATAGATGAGAACTGGAAAACAATGCAGAATGGAGAGGCAGAGGACAATGAAGAAGATGACTTCAATGTAGATGAAGAATCAGACCAAACTGAAGAAAAGGAACAAGAAGTAAGTTTAGACTCAGAGAAGAGTGAGTCTGAAGATGAAGAAAGAGATCCTTTTGCAACTAAGACTGTGTAAGAAAGAAAGCCAAAGAAAACATGGACCAGTGCTCATCAAGAAAATCAGATCATAGGTGACCCATCAGCAAAAGTTACAACAAGAAGAAGAATTGTAGGAGCTATTGCTTTACTCTCATAAGTTGAACCTAAATCTGTTGAAGAGGCTACACAAGATCTAACTAAATCTCTGTCCACAGAGCTGTTTGAAAAGCACAGATTGAGTTTATTTGTGCAAATGCCTCCTCAAGCCTGAAGTTCAAGTGAATCCTTCATCTCTACTTTGCAAGTTTTTCAGATTTGTAATTGGTTGGCAAAGGGGGAGAGAAGCAACAGTGCAAGAGGAGCTATTAAGAAAGGGGGAATCCATATTTAGGGGGAGTTGAAACTGCTATATAGTGGCTTTTGTTATGAGTGTTGCCAACAATTACAAAGGGGGAGATTGTTGTTCCCATAGCCTTGTATGGGTTGTAATTGTTGTCAACTAGGTTTAAGTGTGCAAGAAAGTAAAGCCACATGGAAGGGCAGAAAATAAATTTGCCGTGTAAGCCCTATTAGGGTTTCATGGAAGAGAGTATATAAAGACCTTGGAAGACAAAACTAGGGTAAGGCCAACACAATTGAATACACGACAAATACACCACCAGAGAAAAGAATGGTGAAAATATACAAATGGCAAAAAGAAGGTGGCGACGGCAGAATGATATGGAAGAGCAAAAACATACCCATTGGCAAAAATAGAGAAAAGAAGTGTGATGGCCGAAAGGGGGCGAAGGATAGAAAATCTGGAATGGCACACCAGCGGTCGGCAAGAAGACAACACAACCAAAGAATAGTGACCGACAAAAAGAGAGAAAACAAAGAACGGCCGTGTGAAAAAGAGAGAGAGAAAACCCGATATGGAGAAAGAGGGGGCTGGACGGTAGAATGAAGTATGGACGGCAAAGGAGAGAAAATATACCCGAGGTCGGAAATTAAACATTTGGAAAACTTAGAGCAACCGGCCAAATACCAAACCCTACACGGAAGAACACCACCTACAAAAGAAAAGAGAAACCGTGCAAGCATAGAGAGTAGCCGGCCAAAACACAAAGACACCGTCCAAACACAAGAGAGAGCAACCGACCAACTAAAGACACAATTCGGCCAAAACCTAGTGCAAACGGAAACCACAAAACGTTGGAAGAGTGGAGTTGGCCAAAACCTAGAGAAAGAAACCGTCAAACACAAAAGAGTACACATGGCAGAAAACAGGTGCTGGTCGGCCAAAGAGACAAAGCAAAGCAAAAGGAGTCGGCCAAAACCTAGAGCAACTGTCCAAAGCCAAAGAGGAAAATAGTCCAAAGAGAGGAAAACTGTCCAAAGAGAGAAAAACAAGGGAGGAACGGCTAGATAGCAAGTGTTGGACGGTAAAACCACCACCGGCTAAAAGAGAGAGGACGTCCAACCAACCTACACGGCTAAGCAAAGAGGTGAACGGCCAAATAGGTGTGGACAGCAAGGAGGAGAATGGCCAACCAAGAGTGGACAGCCAAAGTAAGGTGGACGGCTAGGAGACAGCATGGCAAGGAGACAACATACGACAAAAGGAGATAACACCAAGGGATACCTTGGACAGCAAGGGAAACCGTGTGACGGCTAGAGAAAACTGTGTGACTCACATAAGAGAGAAGATAGCACACCATCCATAAGGGAAGAGAGGAGAAACTATGAAAGAGGAGACCATTGGGAGAGCAAACCAAGCTGTCCAAAGGTGTGAAACAGACAAGTGCAAACTAGAAACGGTGGTAAGGTGTGTGACCAGCATGGTGTGCAAACCAAAAACGTATGTGGGATGTGAAACACCAAACCAGAAGCATGCATAAGGTGTGTGACCAGCAAAGGGTGCAAACCAGAAACATGCATGAGATGTGGAACGGCAAATCAGAAACGTGAGCCGAGTCGTGAGACAAGGAGATGGGTGAGACCGTAAGACGGTGAAAGCTGGAGCTGTGTGAGACAACCTAGAGAAGGAATTCGGCGAAGCATCGGAAAGAACTCAACGTATTTCTAAATTTCTTCAAGAGAGGTTAGAGAGCGTTGTGGTGAACTTCTAAGCGGCAGTGGAGCAACCTTTCAATTCAATAAAGGCAAGACAAGCTAGAAGAAGGGTAGACACAGTAAGTGACACTCTTTGTATTGTACTTGCTTAATATTTGCAATAGTAAAAGGAGTAGAGGATTAAGACATCCATTGTAACTGGAATTGTCAAGTATAGTGGATAGTCTCGGTAAGGGAGAGTCCCTACCATCGTGGATGTATGTCACGTTGACGGAACCATGTAAATCTCGTGTGTCCTTAATTTGCTTTACATTCTATGTTTTGAATTGAGTTGTGAACATAGCTAAAGTATCAGCCAACCCATAACCTAATGAAGACCTAAATAAGAACATCCGAATTGTCTATTAGGCAAGGTGTCTGAAAGGTGACTTTAGGGACTATTGTGATTAGTAGGTATCAATAGATCTACCTTAGTCGAGTTTGAGAAAGAGTTCGCTTTTAAGAAGAGGTTGAAATTGTTCACTTACCTGCGAATTACAAATTATGGTGATACTGATTCACCCCCCTTCTCAGTATCACAAACTAGTAGATCCTAGGGAGAAGTCGAGAACTTCAAATGATATAGTGGAACATGGTGTTGTACAACCATTCTCTCGGTGATGGCAATCTAAACTAGTGATGACATTGTAAAAAACACATTCATTAAAGGTGATTCTCCATATAGTAATTGAAATCTCTTTGTTTGCTCATCGATTTATAGACGATAGGTAGAGTTGAGATGTAATTTTGTTCCCTCTAACTTGACCATTTTCTACTAGAACTAACTTGTAAAGATCTTAGTGCAACTTATCACAATTGATTAAGGAAGGCTATTGTTGTTCCCACAACCCATTGTTGTTAACTAGATTTAAGTGTGCAAGTAATTTGAAGCCACATGGTGGGGCAAGAAAGTAAATCCGCCACAGTAAGCCCTACTAGTGTTTTCATGAAAGGGAATATATAAACCCAAACCCTTGGAAGAAAAGGGGGACACGATATAATAGAGTGAGCACGGCAAAACACAAAAAAAAACAACACCACCTACAAAAGAAAGGAGAACTGGCTGGACGGTGAGAGAGAAAACCCGTGAGAGACATATAACCACCGGCAAGAGAAAAGACGACAACACAGCAAAGGAACTCAGGGCAAAAGGAAACCCGTAAGAGACAATACACCACCAGGAGAGAAGATGACACACTAACGACAAAACCAGAAATGCACCACCCCTGGAAGAGAAGAAAACCAGAAACGTAAGGTGAGGGCAAAAACCAGAAACGGGAGATCAGCAGAATCGTGAAACAGACGAGGAGAGCAAACCTGGTATCTGTGAGGCTTGAGAACAATGAGTTGGCGTGAGACCAGAATGTGCAATGGCATGAGACCAAAACGTGCCACGACGTGAGACCAGAATGTGCATTGGCGTGAGACCAGAACATGCAACGACATGACTGATCAAAAGCGTGGGGTAGGCTGTGAGACGTGAAACGGCAGACCAAAAGTGTGAGTGCAAGCCGTGAAATTGTGAGACAGTGAAAGCAGGAGTTGTGTGAAACAACCTAGAGAAAGAATTCGATGAAGCATTGGAAAGAACTCAACGTATTTCCAGATTTCTTCAAGAGAGGTTAGAAAGTGTTATGGTGGACTTTTAAGCAGCAGTGAAGTAGCCTATTCAATTCAATAGAGGCAAGACAAGATAGAAAAAGGGTAGACACAGTAAGTGACACTCTTTGTATTGTACTTGCTTCATATTTATAATAGTGAAAAAACAAAGGATTAAGACATCCATTGTAACTACATTGTGAACATCAGGAGTACCACACTTGTATTCTCAAGTATAGTAGATTGTCTCGGTAGAGGAAGAGTCCCTACCACCGTGGACATATGTCACATTGACGGAGCCACGTTAATCTCTTGTGTCCTTACTTTGATTTACATTCTGTGTTTTGAATTGAGTTGTGAACGTAGTTAAAGTATCATCGAACCCATAACCTAAAGAAGACTTAATCAAGAACATCCAATCTATTTAATGGGCAAGGTGTCTGAAAAGTGACTTTAGGGACTATTGTGATTAGTAGGTAACAATAGATCTACCTTAGTCAAATTTGAGAAAGAGTTTGCTTTTGAGAAGAGTTTGAAGTTGTTCACATACCTGCGTATTGATGAGAGCTAGTGTATTAAATAAGTAGAATACTTTGGCTTAAATTATTAGAGTGTGTTTTTAAGGGTTATGATACTGATTCACCCCCCCCTCTTAGTATCATAAACTAGTAGATCTTAGGGTGAAGTTGGGAACTTCAATTGGTATCAGAGCATAGGTTCACCAGGATAAAGCTTAACAGCTTGGTGTACTAGTTTGAAGAGTTCCAGAAGTTTTTACTTGTTCAGCATATTGAGAAATGAATGCCAGTACCAACACCAGCACTACTTACAACAAGAAGGTTCCAATCTTCAACGGAACCAACTACCATATGTGGAGAGTGAGAATGCGGGTGGTATTTGCAACCATGGGCATGAACGTGGTGAAATCTGTACAAGAGGGTTTTGTGGCTCCAGAAGAAGGTAAAGACCCAACCCCAGAGAAATTAAGGCAGTTTGAGATAAATAGGAAGACCTCAAACATCATCATTTCAGCATTGATAGATGCTGAGTATGCCAAAGTTATGGACTACAAATCTACCAAGGAGATATGGGACAGATTGTAGAAAGTCTATGAAGGTGATAGCAGAATGAAGGAGGCCAAGCTTCAAGTTTTCAAGGAGAGATATGAATCTCTCAGAATGCAAAAAAATGAGACAGTCCAAGAGTTCTTCACCAGGGTTATTGATGTTGTAAATGATCTTAGAAGTCATGGGAAGAACAAGAAGGACTCATATATTGTGAAGAAAATTTTGAGAATTCTGCCTGAGAGGTTTGCCTCAAAGGTAGCAGCCATAGAGGAGAGTAGAGAATTCTATGTCTCTGCATGATCTCTAGTGCAATCTCATTACATATGAGATGAGAATAAAGTCAACTGTGAGCTCCTCAATGTCAAAGGTATCAAAGGAGATAGCTTTCAAAGTTATGAAACACTTGAAGATAAAAAGAGGAAGAATCATCCAGTGAGGATGATGATGGTGGTGAGGAAGAAAGTGAAGGTGAAGTGTTGGCATACTTCACAAGGAAGTTCAAAAAGGGGTTTAAGAAGGGAAAAGGACAGTTGTCCTTGAGATGTTATCGTTGTGGGCAAACTGGACACTTTACTTCCCAATGCAAAGTGAAACTTGATGATAAAGATGACGATGGTGATGATAAGCAGAATTCAAAATAGAAAAGACCATCATTCAAATCAAAGAAGTCCAACAAGAAGACTACTAACCCACAGAAGAAGAAGAGAAGTGCATTCAAGAGTTATGTGAGTCAGATAAAAGAAGCTGATGAGGAGGAAGATGAAGAATCATTAGATGAGTAGGCCTTTATGGCATCAGCTCAAGCTGTTAGTTCAACCTCTGAAGAGGAAGAGGAGGTTGATGAAGAAGAACCAAATCTTGAAGCTAAGTTGGAAGCAACTTCAAAGGAGATAATCAGAAGGGGCAAAACCATAAAAAGGTTGGAGGCTCACATAAAATAAGTTGAAGCAAAGTCTGAGGAAGCTGAAAGTCAAAAGGATGAAATAAGGGCTGAACATATTGACTTAAAGAGAAGATTTGAAGAACATATCAAAATATGTGAAGACCTTACAATAGAGCTTGGCTCAAGGACATAAAAAATTGAAGGAATGGAGAAAGAGTTACTGAGACTTCAGTAACAACTCAAAAGGAGTGAAGAGAACGTGCAGAACTTTGAAATGATAGGAGAAACAAGTTTTGTAAGATAAAAGAAGAATAAAGAGAAAGTGCAACAATCTAAGGCTGCATTGCCTAAAGATAATAAGAATGTGCCATAGAAGTTGAAAGAGAAGGTTGTGACTCAGGAGAAGATAGCTGGGAATAAAGAGGATTTAAAGAAGCAACCTAGGGTGGCAAACAAAAATGAAGAAAAGAAGGTCAGCCAACAAAGGGCTACGGCTGAACAGAAGAAGGAGAAGAAGGTGACTGAAATGAAAGTCACACAAGCAAAGAAGCCAGCTACGTTGCCAACATAGCAAGTAATGAACAAAAGAAAACAAGCTGTGATTAGACCCAAGAAGAGGCAGTTTCAATGTCACTGTCTTTATTATGGAGTTTGGGGTCATAAGGCGAGTAACTGCTGGTGGAGAAGGGTAGTATATGTCACCAACTTGGGAAGATACAATGCTGCATATAGGGGGAGACAATACAAAATTCAAAGGAGAACACTTGTCGTGAGTTCTTGCACATATTGTAAAAAGCAAGGACACACTAACAAAGAGTGTTGGTGAAAGCCCAAACCAGTGGTTTCAAAGAACAAGTTTGCTATATTAGCAGACTTGGAGCAGTGTGAAAGGTGCGGATAGGATGGCCATAATGCCAAGAGATGCATGACATTTCTCCCTGAGCAAGAGAAGGCACTCGATGGCACAGTAAAAAAAAATTGATGCGGTCAAAGCTGAAAAAAAGGAGAAAGCTATCTTCAAGCCAGTTCAAAGGAAAGAATATAAAGCAAAAAGGGAGGTAGCTAATATAGCTGAAATTGCACTAAAGGCTTACTACAAGGATAAGCGGTGGATCATTGATAGTGGATGCACTTCACACATGACAGGAGATAAGAGTAAATTATTAAAACTAAACAAGTCAAGAGAAGGCAGAGTCAAGTTTGGCAATGATGATCACTCAACATCAGTGGTCAGGGGTCAGTAAATATTAGAAAAGGAAAGCTGAAAGATGTTCTGCATGTGCAAGGACTCAAATATAATCTAGCATCTGTCAGCCAGCTATGCAACGAAGATCACAACATGATATTCACAAAAACAGGTTGCCAAGTAAAAAGTAAAGAAGGCAATACTATTGCAGCCGGGAAGAGAACAGCTGGAAATTTATATGTGATTGATGAGGACAAGACAAATAGCTATATACTAACCAAAGAAGAAGAAAATCAACTCTGGCATAGGAGGCTAGGACACTTAACACAGAAGAACATGAGGAAGCTGACCACTACTCATTCAATCAGAGACATTCCTGACCTCAAGAGAGAGAGAGAGTATGTTTGCTCAGCATGCTCTAAAGGAAAACATGCCAGAAAGTAGTATAAGACCAAAGAGTTCAGTTCTGAAGCAGTGCTTGACATTGTGTATATTGATTTACGTGGATCGATGAGGACAAAAGGGTTGAATGGTGAGAGGTACTTCATCTTGTTTATTGATGATTATTCCAGAAGGACCTACATCATGCACCTCAAACACAAGTCAGAAGTTCTGAATTGCTTCAAGAGATACAGAAGATTGGCTGAAAATGAGAGTGGAAGGAAGATCAATGTATTGAGGTCAAATCAAGGCATTGAATTTACAAATAAAGCTTTTAAAGATTACCTTGAGAAGCATGGAATTCGTCACCAAATGGCAGCAATAAGAACACCTCAATAGAACAGGGTGGTAGAAAGGAAAAATAGAGCTATGGTTGAAGTGGCAAGAACTCTACTGTTGGAATCCAAGCTTCACACAAGATTCTGGACAAAAGCAACATTTATAGCTGTACATCTACTGAATAGAGTCTTACTAAGGCCTAATACTGATAAGACTATATAAGCTATGAAGTGGGAAGAAGACAACAGCCAAGTATCTCAGAATCTTTGGCAGCCCATGTTTGTGAAGAACAAGGAACAAAACTTAGGAAAATTTAATGCTAGGTCTGATGAAGGCATCTTTGTAGGATACTCAGCAAAGACAAAAGGTTACAAAGTTTTCCTACATAAGATGGGAAAAGTGATCACGTCCAGTGATGTGAGAATAGATGAGAACTGGAAAACAATGCAGAATGGAGAACTGAGGACAATGAAGAAGATGACTTTAATGTAAATGAAGAATCAAACCAACCTGAAGAAAAGGAACAAGAAGTAAGTTTAGACTTGGAGAATAGTGAGTCTGAAGATGAAGAAAGAGATCCTCTTACAACTAAGACTGTGCAAGAAAGAAGGACAAAGAAAATGTGGACCAATGCTCATCAAGGAAATCAGATCATAAGTGACCCATCAGCAGGAGTTACAACAAGAAGAAGAATTATGGGAGCTACTGCTTTACTCTCACAAGTTGAATCTAAATCTGCTGAAAAGGCTACACAAGACAAAGCCTGGGGTCAAAGCTATCATTGAGGAGCTGGATCAAATTGAGAAGAATGATACATAGGAGCTGGTTCCAAGACCCACTAACAAGAATGTCATAGGACTAAAATGGGTGTTTAGGAATAAATACAATGAAGATGGCAAGGTGGTGAGGAACAAGGCCAGGCTAGTTTGTAAAGGCTATACTTAGATAGAAGGAGTAGATGTTAATGAAACTTTTGCACCAATGGCAAGGTTAGAAACTATTAGAATGTTCCTAACTTTGGCAGCACATAAGAAGTATAAAGTTTATTAGATGGATGTGAAATCAGCCTTTCTGAATGGGCTCCTAAAAGAAGAAGTGTATATTGAACAACCCGATGGAGTACAAATCAGTGAGGATAAGACACACATGTGCAAGCTGAAGAAAGCCTTGTATGGCCTTAAACAAGCTCCAAGAGCATGGTACAGCAGGCTGGATGCGTATCTAAGAAGGTTGAACTTCAGAAGAGGAACAGTTGATAATAACCTATATGTGTTCAACTCAGAGAAAGGCCAACTAATACCCATAATATATGTAGATGACATCATCTTTGGAGGGGATCACTCTGAGCTATGTCAAGGTTTTACACAGAAGATAAGTGAGGATTTTGAGATGTCATTGATTGGATAAATGAATTACTTTCTTGGATTACAGATAAAACAGTGTGAAGAAGGTATTTTTATTTCTTAGACGAAATATGCCAAAGAGATGCTGAAAAAGTTTGGCATGGAGGATAGCAGACCTGTCAGTACCCCTATGATAGTGGGCTGCAAGTTAACAAAAGATTAGGAGGGAAGGAGTACAAGCCCTACAAAGTACAGGAAGATGATAGGGAGCCTTTTGTACCTTACGGCATCAAGGCCTAATCTTATACAAGCTGTGTACATTGCCAGCAGATTCCAAGCTGATCCTAAGGAATCTCATGTCTTGACAGTGAAAAAAATCCTAAGATACCTCAAAGGGACACTGGAAATGGGTTTATGGTATCCAGCCATGGATTTTGTAAAACTACGAGCATACACTGATGCAGACTGGGCAGGAAGTATAGATGACAGAAAATCAACCAACAGCTGTAACTTCTACTTGGGTTCAAAGTGTGTTGCATGGTTAAGTAAAAAGCAAAATAGTGTTGCTTTGAGCACAGCTGAGGCTGAGTATATGGTTACTTGTGCAGCATGTACTCAGGTGATATGGATGCAAAGACAATTGGCAGACTTGGGTGTTGAAGTGAAGTTACCAATGAATGTACTTTGTGATAATCAAAGTGCTATTGATCTCAGCAAGAATCCAGTTCAACATTCAAGGAGCAAGCATATTGACATCTGGTATCACTTCATCAAAGATTAAGTCGAACAGGGTACAATTCAGTTGGAGTATGTTGGCACTAAAGATTAAATTTCAGATATTCTAACTAAACCTCTGTCCACAGAGCTGGTTGAAAAGCACAGATTGAGTCTATCTATGCAAATGCCTCCTTAAGCCTGAAAATCAGGTGAATCCTCCATCTCTACTTTGCGAGTTTTTCATATTTGTAATTGGTTGGCAAAGGGGGAGAGAAGCAACAGTGCAGGGGGAGCTGTTAAGAAAGGGGGAGTGCATATTTAGGGGGAGTTGTAATTGCTGCACAATGGCTTTTTGTTATGCGTGTTGCCAACAATTACAAAGGGGGAGACTGCTGTTCCCACAGCCTTGTATAGGTTGTAATTGTTGTCAACTAGATTTAAGTATACAAGTAATTTGAAGCCATATGGAGGGGCAAGAAAGTAAATCCACTGCAATAAGCCCTAATAAGGTTTTCATAGAAGGGAGTATATAAACCCAAACCCTTGGAAGAAAAAGGGGACACGGTATAATAGAGTGAGCATGACAAAACACAAAAAAAAAAGATAGAGAACACCACCTGTAAAAGAAAGGAGAACCAGCTAGACAGTGAGAGAGAAAACCCATGAGAGACGTACAACCACTGACAAGAGAAAAGATGACAACACAGCGAAGGAACACACAACAAAAGGAAACACGTAAGAGACAATACACCACTAGGAGAGAAGACGACACACCAACGGCAAAACCAGAAACACACCACCCCTGGAAGAGAAGAAAACCAAAAATGTGAGGTAAGGACAAAAACCAAAAATGGGAGACCAGCGGAACCGTGAAACGGACGAGGAGAGCAGACCTGGTATCCGTGAGGCGTGAGACCAGAACGTGCAACGACGTGATTGATTAGAAGCGTGGGGGCCGTGAGACATGAAACGGCAGACCAGAAGCATGAGTGCAAGCCGTGAAACCGTGAGACGGTGAAAGCAGGAGTTGTATGAAACAACCTAAAGAAGGAATTCGGTGAAGCATTGGAAAGAACTCAATGTATTTTCAGATTTCTTCAAGAGAGGTTAGAGAGTATTGTGGTGGACTTTTAAGCGGTAGTGAAGTAGCCTATTCAATTCAACAAAGGTAAGACAAGCTAGAAGAAGGGTAGACACAATAAGTGACACTCTTTGTATTGTACTTGCTTTGTATTTGCAATAGTGAAAGGAACAGAGGATTAAGATATCTATTGTAACTACATTGTGAACATCAGGAGTACCACACTAGTATTCTCAAGTATAGTGAATTGTCTTGGTAGAGAAAGAGTCCTTACCATAGTGGATGTACATCACATTGATGGAACCACATATATCTCTTGTGTCCTTACTTTGATTTACATTCTGTGTTTTGAATTGAGTTGTGAACGCAGCTAAAGTATCATTGAACCCATAACCTAAAGAAGACCTAATCAAGAACATCTGATCTATCTAATAGGCAAGGTATCTGAAAGGTGACTTTAGGGACTATTGTGATTAGTAGGTAACAATAGATCTACCTTAATTGAATCTGAGAAAGAGTTCACTTTTGAGAAGAGTTTGAAGTTGTTCACATACCTATGTATTAACGAGAGCTAGAGTATTAAATAAGTAAAATACTTTGGCTTAAATTATCAGAGTGTGTTTTTAAGGGGTATGATATTGATTCACCCCCCCTCTCAGTATCACAGACTAGTATATCCTAGGGTGAAGTTGAGAACTTCAGCTATAGAGTTTAAAGACTTGTTCAAGGAACAACCTAACTACTCTAGACATTATAAATGGGTTTTTTTAGGTCAACAAAGTATGCTGACTTATTGAATCAATCAATCATCACCATTACTACATCCTTCCATTTAAAACTAAGTAATCCCTTCTATGAAATTTATGCTAATGTGACACCAAGCTTGTTTTGCTATTGGTAAGGGATACAATAGACCTAAATATAATAAGAATGTTATAGAGATATCAAAGCAATCCAGAGTAAGAATATTAAAAAGCTACTAAAAATGATATGAGGTATCTACAAAACTTCAAAAACTATAAGGTTACTTACAAATACAATAATTACTTAAAGGTAGTTAGATATTTAGATGTTGATTTGGATGGTTGTATAAATAACTTGATACATTTTTATGTTTGTTAAGGGTAATTTATCCTAAAGAAATATCAATCATAATTATTGCTTCTTCCACTGTAAAAGCATAATTCAATACATGCCATAAGATTGCAGCAAAGGCTCTATAGTTAAAGAATTTTATCAAAAAATTATAAATTATGGATTTTATTTCTATATCACTAAAGTTTTTTGTTGACAGAAATTATGTTAAAAAGCATGCAATTGTAATTGAGAACTTATAATTACTGATCCTATAACTAAAGGATTGTTGGCTAATTTATATAAAGATCATATTGAGTATATAAGCTTGTTAGCTCAATTCAAGTTTCATTTCAAACTATATTTTTTTGATATTTTGGCATTTTGAGAGTTTTAGTCATTTACAAATAATAACTTATTTTGTGTACATATATTAAGTTTGTTTAATACTTGAATAGATTAAGGTTTAAAGTTTTGTCATACAATAAAGTCTTGCCCTAATAAAGTGCTTGATTAGAAATTTACTAACATTATGATACATAAAAGAAAATTTTTCCTAGAGTATTGCATAATTGTTATAATCCATTTATAAACAAACTATAGTTTTAGACTAATTATTATAGGTAGTTTAAGTCATGATCATAAATAAATATATCATTAATTTGGAATCATGTAAGCTTGGTGAGTGAATGTTAAAATTGTCTCTAACGTGGCTCATATGATTAAAGATAAATATTAATTTTTTAATTTTTTAAGGTCATAAATAAAGAAATAACTACTCACTTATCATATCTTTTAAAATTAGCTAGTTTTGGTTTAAACTAATTTGTAAATTTTGCCTTATTAATGCTAGTAGCCTCGATCACCTTTGGAAACATACATGTCACCTTTTCTTCATCACCTCACAACACTCTCCCAATGCCCACCACTCAATTCATATTTGTCATTATAGCATTAGTGTTAAATTTGTATGTACCCTTTAGTAGCAATAACCAAACTAAGTCTTATGATTGTACTTTTTCTTTCTTATTTAGTCATTTTCCTTTGACTACCACCACATCTTAATGCAGATCAAGTCATAGATTTTATCAATCAAAAATGGCTTACTCACAAATAAATGTTCATTTCTTCCTAACCAAATAGACCACATAATTAAGAAGAACCCCATCAACTATATCTTTCTTAATTTGCAACCTTAACCCAATCTAAGCTATAATTTCCATGCAACTTTGATTGAGCTTGGGGCTACCCATAAGATTCCCCACTATATCAAACACCTATACCAAACTGCCCACCCCAAATGACAATGGAGAAATAGGTAAGCAGTTGATTCACACTCTAAAAAGCAAAGTGAGCAACTACAATTATTGTCAAAGCTTTTGACCCACTATAATCTTTCTTTGACTAAAAGCTGATCTAGTATCAATGCTCCTAAAAATTTCCACTTTTGGTGGAGCCATACCCTGCCATATTCTCGCTACCCCTTCCTCATATGGTACGCGAAGATCGTTTTGAAGATCACAAAAGGATTTCACAAAAAACTACCCATCTTACTCCCTTTGCAAAATAAACCTATCCTCTTCCCTCTTTTGGCTAATAGGCTAAAAGAAATTTCATGAGCTCAACATGTAGATCAACCTTCTAATTGAAAAAACTTTACCACCACTTAAATTTCTATACCCATTGATTTTTCTCCCACTTACCAAAAATATTGATCAAGCCCTCTTTAACAATAAATAATGTGAAAAGTCTCAAAAATTTCTTTGCTAATGGTGTATTGCCTAGCCATCACTTATTCCAAAAATCCACCTTTTTGTCATACCTTACCAAATAACTATAGTTAGATTTAGTCACTTCCATGTTCCTATTCTCTTTTTGCCATAAATAACAAATGCCTTTTCATATTGAGGACATTTGCAAGCACCTTGCTGACCACTTCCATGGCCATACTTGACATTCTCCATATGTTACTTTAAGTGCTTTGACCCATTATTTATTGTCTATATTCTCAATCTTTCACAACCACTTAGATAAAAGGCCTATATTGGTGTCTCTTAGGTTGCTAACATCGAGTCCACCTTTGCGTTTCTATCAATGTATCAAACCTCATGCAACCTTATGCATCCATTTTTTATTATCTTCTACCCCCAAAAAAAGGATCTTTAGATCTTCCTAATCCACTCCTCCACACTCCTCGATATTCAAAACAATGACAAAGAGTATATTAGCAATGATTTTAAATAGGATTCAACAACATTAGATGCCCAACTCTCAACACAAATCTTACTTTCCGTTTTACTAGTTTGCTTTCCATTTTCCTAATTAATAGGTCTTATATAAGGCTTTAGCTTGTGGGTTCACTCCTAGTAAAAGACTCAAATGTTTCAATGGTAACAATACCACTTTGCACTTCCAATACTTAGCCCTCCTTTACATCTTTATGTCGCATACCTTTACTCCATACATAACTATTTTAGATAGGTTGATCTTTAGCCCTATGCAACATTTGAAGCATTGAAGGATCCTTTTTAATTCCTTACAAACCTCTCATTTGCATTATTAAAAATAATGATATCATTAGTAAACTACAAGTGTGTCAACATAATGTCGTGTCCTAGCTTAATGCCTCTAATGAGTTTAATCTCTATAGCCTTTCTAAAGATTGAGTTAAGACCCTCAACTACTAAGTTAAATAGGAAAAGTGATAGAGGGTCCCTTTGTCTTAAGCCTCTAACCATCTTGAATTGTTGTGTTGGATTGCTATTAACAAGTACAAACAATTTAGGTGTAGATATAAACTGTCATATCGATCTTCTCCACTGGCTTCCAAACCTATGTATCTCATTACATCAACTAGGAATATCCACTCAACTAAATTGTAAGCCTTTTCAAAATTAATTTTGATAATAACTCCCTCTGCCTTTTACTTTTACATAGCCTCAATTATTTCATTTGCCACCAAGATACTATCAAATATGTTTTGTCCCTTCATAAAAGCTACCTAAGACTCCCCCATAACCTTTTGGATTATTAAGTTGAGTTGTTGAAATAGGACTTTAACAAGTATCTTATAAATACAACCAATTAATGAGATTGGGTGAAACAAACCAAGTTCTATTACTCTATTAACCTTTAAGATCAGCATTATGAAAGCGGAAGTAAGTGTTTTTTATAACTTACCATCGATATAAAAGTTGTTGATGAACATCATCACATCCTGCTTTACCACCTCTTATTGTTGTTATAGTCTTTAATAGCTTCCCACACTTCTTTAGTTGTGAATAGGCTCTCCAAGATTTGATTATCTATCTTATCTACCTTATGGAAAAAAAAAAGAATTTCATTTATTGCTAGACATAACTTAATGGACACTCTTAACAAATTCTTAACCTTAGTGAATACAATTTCCTTCACCTTTTTAGGTTTAAAGAATGTTGTATCATCCATCTCAATAGAATTCAATCATGCTCTTTCTTCTTTTGTTTAATGCTTGAATATGGAAGAACTTTGAATTTTTCTCTTCTTCTTTTAACCATCGTATTCGAGATTTCTATGCCACTATTGCTTCTTTTTTCTTATTGCAGTCCAATAGTTTGCTCAGGCCTTTAGTAAGTCTACCCTCTCTATTTCAAATAGTTGTTGCATTTCTTGTTTCATAGTCAGCTGCTCAATTCTTATTTTTACTTCCATTACCTTTTTTTGGCGATCCAATCTTTCCTTCTTACATTAGGATTTTAGATAGTTTTTCACAACTCATATTCTACCACCAAAAGAAAAACCTAAGTGGCCTGGGACATCCATCTATGACCACACAACTTTTTTCTCCCTTTGTAACTTCTTATCATCTATCTAATGATTGAAATATCAGAAAGGTATGGGTCCCTAATCTTGATCTTTAGTCCCCAAACAAACTCTAAAGTAATTAGAGAAAACATAATGTACTTGCCATTGTTTCAAATTAGGCACGACTTATAACCATTTAGCTCCTACTAAGAATCTATCTACCTAACTCAAGGAAGGAACCTCTCACGAGTTCCTCCAAGTATCTTGTACTTGTAACCTTATATAAGTAGGTTTACAAGTTTCATATCGTACACAAAGTCATTAAAATCCTAAGTCGCCAACTTGTCATCAGTAAACCTTACTCTCTAGTCCTCTACTAGTACAATATCAAAGTCACCACCTATACACCATCATCTCATAAATATATTCCTCGACCCCCTTAATTCCTTTCAAAAATCTTACTATTTGGCATGGCTATTCAGTGTATAAACATTGACAATTACCACAGTTTTGCCTACTAGCACCAATCAACCTACCACCACCATAAATCAACTAGCCAATAATTTATTTTGTACCTAAAAGATTGACTCCTTCCAATAAATGGTTGAGGCCCCAGTTGCCCTCATAAAATCCACATTTAACACTCATATCCCATGACCCCCCATATCTATTTCAAAACAACTTTAGTAGTATTCCATAGTTTGGTTTCTTTAACAAATAGAATCTTTGGGTTAATATGGTAGACCCATTTATGTACCATTTTACGCTTTGTCGACTTCCCTAAACCTCTCATATTAATAGTATAAATTATCATAATTGCAAAATTAAGTCTAGAGCTAACCAAAATGCTACCCATTACTCCCAATCTCCCTCTATCTTTCCTGCCTACTTAAGCTGCTAAATCACTAACTCATCTCCTCCCTTCAATGTTAACCCAATAGCTTTCCCAATTTCTAATACTCTTATAGCTTCTCATTGAATAAGCTCATTACATGCTTATATATACTCATTCAATAATTGTCCATCCTTTGATAGAATCTTCCTTACTAGGGACAAAGTGCCTTATGAAGATTTCCAAGGTTGTTGACAAACTACACTAGCATGCTTGCCTTTGGCTCCTAGCCATCTAGCTTTATCAGGCTTACCTTTACTTCTTTTAGATAGTGTCAAAAAGGAATAAACCTCCCTATCTATCTTCTTAGAACAAGGTTCCCTATGTTTACTTTCATTCGAAGTTGCATTAGTAGCCTAGACCCCGACCTATTTTGCCTCACTAGGATGCCTTCAACAAGTTCAAAGTTTGCCTCACCCTTACCCAATAATGCTAGAAGGACCTTCGATCTCATCATAGCACCATCACTGCCCTCACCTTCCTTTCTTTCCCTCCCCTTCCTCTCCTTTACATCCTTCACAAACTCACTCCCTTCTCCCTTCCCACTCACACACATCCTTTATGTTGTCGAAAAGGGCACTAGCAAATGCTACCAACTCCACATTGACTACCCTCTAGTGCTAATCACACTAGTGCCATCTTAGCTAACTAGTTGTTAATCCCCCTATAGTGTTGCTTCATTTCCAGCATTGCTAGGTTTGCCCGACTACCTACCGAGTCTATCTAGGCTAACTCAGTGGCTTTAGGCCTAACCCAACAACTTGTCAAGCCCCTAAAACTCAATAGGCCAACCTCGATTCGACTTATCCTGTAACCTAGCATCTCAGCCTCACTTATCCCATAAAAAGTGGGCTCTTCAGTCCATTTTCTGTCCCCTAAGGTCTAATCCTTCTCTTTGCCCACAACACAAGCCTATTCTTTAGTTTAAGCCTGTAGATTGCTTCTTGGCCTAACTTCATCCCACTTTAATTCAGTCTCACTCTCACCTAACTTCCTTCTCTGATCTCCACACACCATTGGCTTAAGGTCTTTGACTACCAATTAGGAATTTATAGTCACCTCCTTGCTTCACCAATAACCTCTCTCTTCATCTCCACTCATTTGTTTCCACTTGCCACTATTGTAGGGTTATTTTCCAGTTTAGCCCATTCCCCCATTGCCCTTTTATCTCAAAATGGCTTTTATTTTAAACTTAAATCATACCTTCTTCCATCAACCTCTACCACCTCTAATGCTAGAATCACCACCTTTACCCTCACTGCCACTAAAATGCAATAAATGTCTAGCCTCCTTTTCTAGTTTAAGCCCATATCCATACCAAGATCCCTATCCCACCTTCCTTCTAGCTTTACTAGAAATCTGTCTGATTAGGCCTATAAGGAAAGTCTCTCAATCAATGCTAATAGTCGCAGATCAGCCACCACTTCTATCATCAACCATAGATTCAGTCTTCAAAAAAACTTATAGAGCCAGCCTCCCTTTTAATCTTAAGCATTGATTTTCTAGATTCAAATGTTAATAGGACCTCTACTCCATTGATCGTTACTACTCTAGCTAGATGGTATGCTCTTTTTTGCAATTGCTCCCTTAACTAACCAATCGATCTATAGCCCCATGCCACACCCACCACAATTTGGAATAGCCACTCCATATCCTGTCTTTTTTCTATAAGTTAGCAAAGTTAGTAATGTAGCTCCAATTGTATCCCTCTTTTACCCTTGAAACCACCGCCAACAGGCCCATATTATCCCTCCTCCTTACTGTCACTTCCTTATACATTCTCTCCACCACCCTCATACCTCGGTCCCCTTATGGGTCCTTCTGGGATCAAGTCATCCCCATTAAAGCCACGTGCCTCCCCTATTGGTTCTTGACCTATGGATATGGAAATCATGCGACCTAAATGTCTAGTTTGTGATCCTTATACCACTCTCCATTCAATCTTCTCATTACCTACATCACGTCCCATTAATCATCAAATTTCACAAAGCCAAAACGTTTTCTAGCCCTCCCTACCCTTTAGTAAGACAATGTCCCTAATTCTCCCCCATCATTGCAAGATTTTCTATAGTTCCAAATGATTAGGACTTTTCAGTAACTTAATAATAAAAAGCAACACACCTCTTGCCATCAAATTTGTTAGTAGCCTGAAACAATTTTTGTTAATCGGAGAAGAACACTAGATGAAAGCACCACTGGTGATATGGCAACAATAAGTCCCTGGAGTAGCATGTCTCTAAAGTCGAAGGATAAATCAATAGTCTCTTATCCCTTTGAACTCATTACTCATTGGTGATAAAATTGGAAACGATGATTTAAATGTCACTACACCACTATAAGGTCCAAAGGCCAAAGGACTAACGTTGGAAGACCAACAGTTACCATATTACACTTGGTTGCTACAATAAGATGAAATAGCTTACTACTTCTCTAAAATAATATGACACAATGATTTGCCAATGGTAGATCATGAAGGATCAAATCAAGAGCCAAAATTGCCCTGTGCTAATATTGTTGTAAAAGTGCCAACACTATTGATAGTATGGATTTAAAAATTCAAATTCTCTGGCACTATTGCTCCCTTCTTTACTTTCTCTCTCTTTCTTAGATAGTTAATTGTTAGTTGTAATCAAAATTTTCAATTCAAGATATAATTATATGTTTGTGTCAATAAGAATCCTTAAGTACTCCGTTAAAATCAATAAGGATTAGTCTAAATGACAATGAAACAAAATTTCTTTTCTTGAAAACCAGAAGACATTCTATCCAGAAGCATTCCAAGAATAATATCATGAATGTTTTAGATCGACATAGAAGAAAATCCAGTAGTTGTTAGTTTATAAAATAGAAATTTATGAACCATTAACTTACCCTTTTAAAAAGTATCAGGCTATAAGTTAAAAAACATAGTTAGTATCATAAATAATTACTGATCAATTGATTAAATGTGCTTGTTGCTCAATTCGTTTTCAAGTTTGTGCTAAATATATTCTTTTATTTGGTATCCAAACCTATACTTTAGTTGCATTGATTACAACTCATTTTGATGAACAACCCTTAAAGAAATCCAAGTCTTTTGTGTATTTTTAATATGCCATGATTCAAAATCTTATGCTAATCACCAAGACTTTCATGACATGCTTCGAAGGTTCCTTTTTCACATACTCATAAACTCCCTTTGGAAAGAGCATAATGAAAGCGTTGAACCCTCATGATATTCTATTTTAAACAATATTTGATTAAACTGTGAAATTTGAGCTTGCAACTGAAGAATAAAGGCTTCATAATCTTGAATTTGTCCTAAAACCTCGAAATTTTTAAGTAATATGATTTTTGATCAGTCTAAAGCATTTATTTCACTCTCATTTTCATTTTAAATTCAATACTTCGATTGGTTTTGCATTTATTTGTCATACAATTACATTGGACAGGTTTTAGATAATATTTTCAGTAGATTTTTAATTAGGGGAGTTTTGGTAGGACAGGCACAGACCTCAAGCCTAGTTTCCATGGCCATTGGATTAAGTCTAAAGTGATTCATGCTTCGTTAGATTTTTATATTTTAAAATGTTAAGTTCATAAATACAATTGCAAAATAAGATAACTTTTATTGACTATAAATGACATGTATAATTTCTTTTAATTTATAATTTTTGATAAGCTCATATTTCGTTGGATTGCTTTTGAAATAATGGCTTTTAATACCAAAACAAAAGTCAAATAGAAATTTGAGAACTAGATTGACTGCAACAACATGTATACAAACACCAACACAAAGTTCCAAAGACTATAATATAATATAGTTTGGCTCCAATTCCAATCCAATCACAAGAAACATTGTCAAATTCTTTTGTCCATCGAGAGACTCATGTCGTAATCTACAAAATGCAGAATTTGAAGCTAAATGTCACGAGCCTATTACCTTCTCCCCAAAAGGCAACCTGTTGGGGTGTGCTGTGCCCACGCTTATATAGCCCAAGATCCCCCTCTTTCTCGATAATGTGGGAGTTGGATAGCGTGCACCCATTAAATTCTCCCACACCAAATTCATCGACGACCTCGTCGATGTTCTTGGACAAGCACCGAGGCGAGTTCTCGATATTCCACGCCAAGTCGAGGGTCCCACGGTGGACAAGGGTAGGCTCTGATACCACTTGTCACTGGGCCATTACCTTTTCCCCAAAAGGCAACCTATTAGGGTGTACAGTGCCCACGCTTATATAGCCCAAGATTCCCCTCTTCCTCAACAATGTGGGAGTTGGGTAGTGTGCACCCGTTACATAAAGCTAGCCTTTTGGGGACATCTCATCCAGCTTTTTGGCCCAACACTTCAGATTTAAAAATGACATGCCTATCACAAGAAGCTTAATTGGAAAGACAAAATCTTATAACAAAATAAGGGAAAGTCAGAGAGATTCCAAAGGCCTAGTGGCAGTGCTGTTGTGGTCATTTAGTTTCTTTATTTAATTTCATTTCACCAAACCCCAACAAGGGATCCAATGTAATTATATAATTAAATTAATTACAAGCTGTTTTTCTACTATTCCACTTTCAAAACAAACCGCATATGGAGTGATAATTTATTATTCTAAAAGAATATATCTATATATATAATGACTATCACGAAGATCTTAGCATCTAATCACCTTTGTTGCTTCTAAGCTGTCTAAATTTGGCCTATATATTTGGGCTGCATATTTATGTGAAAAATCCCCTGCTTTATCTCAACAAATATAAAATTACAATTTTTAAATTGGTATTTATGAATAAAATAAAAGAAAGTGAAGTTTCCAACTTCACCCTAAGATCTACTAGTCTGTAATACTGAGAGGGGGACAAATTAGTATCACACCCCTTAAAACTTTAATAACTTAAGCCAAAGTATTCTACTTCTTTAATACTTTCACTCTCGTCAATACGCAGGTAAGTGAACAACTTCAACCTCTTCTTAAAAGCAAACTCTTTCTCAAATTCAACTAAGGTAGATATATTGTTACTTGCTAATCACAATAGTCTCCAAAGTCACCTTTCAGACACCTTACTTATTAGACAGATAGGATGTTCTTGACTAGGTCTTCTTTAGGTTATGGGTTCGATGATACTTTAGCTGCATTCACAACTCAATTCAAAACACAGAATGTAAATCAAAGTAAGGACACAAAACAATGTGACGTACGTCCACGGTAGTAGGGACTCTTCCTCTAGCAAGACAATCCACTATACTTGAGAATACCAGTGTGGTACTCCCGATGTTCACACTGTAGTTACAATGGATGTCTTAATCCTCTGTTCCTTTCACTATTGCAAATACAAAGCAAGTACAATACAAAGAGTGTCACTTACTATGTCTACCCTTCTTCTAGCTTGTCTTGCCTCTGTTAAATTGAATAGGCTGCTTCACTGCCACTTAAAAGTCCACCACAACACTCTCTAACCTCTCTTGAAGAAATCTGGAAATACGTTGAGTTCTTTCCAATGCTTCACTGAATTCCTTCTCTAGGTTGTTTCACACAACTCCTGCTTTCACCGTCTCATTGTCTCACGACCTGCACTCACGCTTCAGGTCTGCCGTTTAACGTCTCACGACCTGCCTCACACTATTAGTCTATGGTTTCATGCCTCACGGACTGCCTCACGCTTCTAGTCTACTGTTTCGTGTCTCTTGGCCTGCACCACGCTTCTGGTTTTGCTAGTTCACGTTTCTCGGCCTGCCTCCAGCTTCTTGTTTTTCTAGTTCACGTATCTCGACTTGCCTCCAGCTTCTGGTTTTTCTGGTTCACATCTCTCAGCTTGCCTCCAACTTCTGGTTTTTGATTTGCATCCGCTTTGCTGGTCTCACTCCTCATCACGTTTCTGGTTCTTCTCTTTGTGGTTGCACGGATTTTTGCTCTTACGTTCCTCTCCAACGTTGGCTCTCCCAGTTGTGTTTTTCACATTGGCTCTCTCGATGGTCTCATTCTCATGTTGGCTCTCCTGGTGTGTGTTTTTCACGTTGGCTCTCCCGATGGTTTGGTTTTCACGTTGGCTCTCTCGGTGGTCTGGTTTTCACGTTGACTTTCTCTCTCTTATGGTGGTGGGTGCCTTCTCCTCTCACCAATGGTACGCAGTCTCTTCTCTTACCGTGAGTCACACAGTTTCCTTCCAACCGATGGTGTCCTCTCTCTTGTCATTGGTCACATGGTTTTCCTTCAGTCGTCCAAGGTCTCTATTGCCGTTAGTGTGCTTTGGCCGTGTACCCTTCTTTTGTTGTCCACTCTTGTTTGGCTATGTAGGGTTTTCTCTCTTTAAATCGGTGGTGTGTTTTGTTGTGCTCACTTGGTTGGCCAAATAAGGGTTTTCCGTTCACACCTTTTTTTCGTGTAGGTTATTTAGCCGTGTACCCTCTTTGCCGTCCACACCTATTTGGCTATTCGCCTCTTTGCTGTCCACACCTATTTGGTCGTGTTCACTTGTTTCCTCTCTTCCAAGGTTGGGTTTTGCCGTTTAAGGTCTCCCGGTTCTCTCCAACGTATTTGTCGTTTTGCTCCTCCGATGGTGTATGGGTAAGTGCTGCCTTCTCTTGCTCTACCGGTTTATATACTCCCTTCTATGCAAACCCTAGTAGGGTTTACTGGAGCTGCGGCGAATTTCCTTTCTTACCCCTCCATGTGGCTTCATATTACTGTTCCATGCAAACCTTAGTAGGGTTTACTGAAGTTGCAGCGAATTTTCTTTCTTACCCCTCCATGCGAATTTCCTTTCTTGCCCTTTTCTTTCTACTGAAAACTCATCCCTTGAATGCTTGAATGAGCCACTTCTACTTGCATACTTAAATCTGGTTGACAACAATTACAACTCATACAAAGCTGTGGGAATAACAATCTCCCCCTTTGTAATTAATAGCAACACTTACAACGAAAGTCATTATGTAACAATCCTTTATAATCTTCTTAGATTAATAATCCAGAAGTAGATGGATTACAACTCTCCCTAAATACTGAAAACTCATCCCTTGAATGCTTGAATGAGCCACTTTTGCTTACATACTTAAATCTGGTTGACAATAATTACAACTCATACAAGGCTGTAGGAACAACAATCTCCCCCTTTGTAATTGTTGGCAACACTCACAACGAAAGTCATTATGCAACAATCCTTCATAATCTTCTTAGAGTAATAATCCAAAAGCAAATGGATTACAACTCCCCCTAAATATGCACTCCCCCTTCCTTAATAGCTCCCCCTGCACTGTTGCGTCTGTCCTCCTTTGCCAACCAATTACAAATTTGAAAAACCCACAAAGTAGAGATGGAGGATTCACCTAAACTTCAAGCTTGAAGTGGCATTTGCACAAACATACTCATTTTGTTCTTTTCAAACAGTTCTGTGGATAGAATTTTAGTTAGAATATTGGAGATTTGATCTTTAGTATCAACATACTCCAGCTGAATTATGCCCTCTTCCACTTGATCCTTGATAAAGTGATACTGGATGTCAATATGCTTGTTCCTTGAATGTTGAACTGGATTCTTACTGAGATCAATTGCACTTTGATTATCACTAAGTACACTCACTGGTAACATCACTTCAACACCCAAATCGACCAATTGTCTTTGCATCCATATCATTTGAGTACACGCTGCACAAGCAACCATCCCTTTTGTTCTTATCGGCCCACACAAATCAGTATGTACAATGTCATTCACTACTTTAGAAATGAACTCTTTGGTCTTATACTGCTTTCTGACATGTTTTCCTTTAGAGCATGCTGAGCAGACATACTCCCTTTCTCTCTTGAGATTTGGAATGTCTCTAATTACATGAGTAGTGGTCAGCTTCCTCATGTTCTTCTGTGTTAAGTGTCCCAGCCTCCTATGCCAGAGTTGATTTTCTTCTTCTTTTGTAAGTAAACAACTGTTTGTCTTATCCTCATCAATCACATATAAATTTCCAGTTGTTCTCATCTTGGCTGCAACAGTATTGCCTTCTTTACTCTTTACTTGGCAACCTATTTTTGTGAATATCACTTTATAGTCTTCATTGCATAGCTGGCTGACAGATACTAGATTATATCTGAGTCCTTCAACGTACAGAACATCTTTTAGCTTTCCTTTTCCAATATTTGTTGACCCTTGACCACTGATGTTAAGTGAATCATCATTGCCAAAATTGACTATGCTTTCTCTTGACTTATTTAGCTTTGATAATTTACTCTTGTCTCCTGTCATGTGTGAAGTGCATCCACTATCAAGGATCCACTACTTATCCTTGTAGTCAGCCTTTAGTGCAATTTCAGCTATATTAGCTATCTCCCTTTTTGCTTTATATTCTTTCCTTTGAACTGGCTTGAAGATAGCTTTCTCCTTTTTCTCAGTTTTGACTGCACTAATTGTTTTTACTGTGCCATCGAGTGCCTTTTCTTGCTCAAGGAGAAGTGTCATGCATCTCTTGGCATTATGGCCATCCTGTCCGCACCTTTCACACTACTCCAAGTCTGCCAATACAGTAAACTTGTTCTTTGAAACTAGTGGTTTAGGCTTCCACCAACACTCCTTATTAGTGTGTCCTTGCTTTTTACAGTATGTGCAAGAACTCACGACAGGTGTTTTCCTTTAAATTTTGTATTGTCTCCCCCTGTAGACAGCATCGAATCTTCTCGAGTTGGAGACAAATACTGGCCTTCTCCACCAGCAGTTACTTGCCTTATAACCCCAAACTCCACAATAAAGACAGTGACCTTGAAACTACCTCTTTTTGGGTCTAATCACAGCTTGTTTTCTTTTGTTCATTACTTGCTGTGTAGGCAAGGTTGTTGGCTTCTTTGCTTGTGTGGCTTTCAGTTCAACCACCTTCTTCTCCTTCTTCTATTTAGCCATTGCCCTTGGCTGGCTGACTTTCTTTTCTTCAATTTTGTTTGCAACCCTAGGTTGCTTCTTCAAATCTTCTTTGTTTTCAGCCTTCACTGTTCCTGGCTGATCAGTCTTTTCTTTCTAAGACGTAGCAGCTATGGGCCGCTGCTCTTTAACCACATACATCATTTTTGGCCTTGGCTTTGGTTTGATAACTGTCTTCTCTTCTTCAGTTATCTTCTCCTAAGTCACAGCCTTTTCTTTCAACTTCTGTGGCAAAGTCTCATTCTCTTTAGGCAATGCAGCCTTAGATTGCTGCACTTTCTCTTTATTCTTCTTTTCTCTTGCAGAGCTTGTTTCTCCTACCACTTCAAGCTTCTGCAAGTTCTCTTCACTCTTTTTGAGTTGTTGCTGAAGTCTCAATAACTCTATCTCCATTTCTTCAATTGTTAAAGTCCTTAAGCCAAGCTCTATAGTAAGGTCTTCACATATTTTGATATGTTCTTCAAATCTTCTCTTTAAGTCAATATGTTCAGCCCTTGTTTCATCCTTTTGACTTTCAAGTTCCTCAGACTTTGTTTCAACTTGTTTTATGTGAGCCTCCAACCTTTTTATGGTTCTGCCCCTTCTAATTATCTCCTTTGAAGCTGCTTCCAACTCAACTTCAAGATCTGGTTCTTCTTCATCAACCTCCTCTTCCTCTTCAAAGGTTAAACTACCACCTTGAGCTGATGCCATAAAGGCCTGCTCATCTGATGATTCTTCATCTTCCTCCTCATCAGCTTCTTTTATCTAACTCACATAACTCTTGAATGAGCCTCTCTTCTTCTTCTGTGGGTTGGCAGTCTTTTTACTGAACTTCTTTGATTTGAATGATGGTCTTCTCCATTTTGAATTCGGCTCATTATCACTATCCTCATTTTCATCATCAAGTTTCATTGAGAAGCAAAGTGTCTAATCTGCCCACAGCGATAACATCTCAAGGACAACTGTCCTTTTCCCTTCTTAGACCCTTTTTAAACTTCCTTGTGAAGTATGCCAACACTTCACCTTTACTTTCTTCCTCATCATCATCATCATCCTCACTAGATGATTCTCTCTCTTCTTTTATCTTCAAGTGTTTCATAGCTTTGAAAGTTGCCTCCTTTGATATCTTTGATGTTAAGGAGCTCTCAGTTGACTTTATTCTCATCTCATATGCAATGAGATTGCACTAGAAATCATGCAGAGACATAGAATTAAGATCTCTACTCTCCTCTATGGCTGCCACCTTTGAGGCAAACCTCTCAGGCAGAATTCTCAAAATTTTCTTCATAATAGATGAGTCCTTCTTGTTCTTCTCATGACTTCTAAGATCGTTTACAGCATCAATAACCCTAGTGAAGAACTTTTAGACTGTCTCATTTTTCTACATTTTGAGAGATTCATATCTCTCTTTGAAAACTTGAAGCTTAGCCTCCTTCATTCTGCCATCATCTTCATAGACTTTCTGCAATCTGTCCCATATCTCCTTGGCAGATTTGTAATCCATAACTTTAACATACTCAGCATCTATCAATGCTGAAATGATGACGTTTGAGGCCTTCCCATTTATCTCAAACTGCCTTAATTTCTCTGAGGTTAGGTCATTACCTTCTTCTAGAGCCACAAAACCCTCCTGTATGGATTTCACCACGTTCATGCCCATAGCTGCAAATACCACCTGCATTCTCGCTCTCCACATATGGTAATTGGTTCTGTTGAAGATTAGAACCTTCTTGTTTTAAATAGTGCTAGTGCTGGTACCGACGTCCATTTCTTAGTATGCTGAACAAGTTAAAACTTCTGGAGCTCTTCCAACTAGTACACCAAGCTGTTAAGCTTTAGTCTGGAGCTCTCGTCAATATGCAGGTATGTGAACAACTTCAACCTCTTCTTAAAAGTGAACACTTTCTCATATTCGACTAAGGTAGATCTATTGTTACCTACTAATCACAATAGTCCCCAAAGTCACCTTTCAAACACCTTGCCTATTAGACAGATCGGATGTTCTTGATTAGGTCTTCTTTAGGTTATGGGTTCGATGATACTTTAGCTGCATTCACAACTCAATTCAACACAAAATGTAAATCAAAGTAAGGACATAAGAGATTTACGTGGCTCTGTCAATGTGACGTACGTCCAAGGTGGTAGGGACTCTTCCTCTACCGAGACAATCCACTATACTTGAGAATACCAATGTGGTACTCCCGATGTTCACAATGTAGTTACAATGGATGTCTTAATCCTCTGTTCCTTTCACTATTGTAAATACAAAGCAAGTACAATACAAAGAGTGTCACTTACTATGTCTACCCTTCTTCTAACTTGTCTTGCCTCTGTTGAATTGAATAGGCTGCTTCACTGCCGCTTAGAAGTCCACCACAATACTCTCTAACCTCTCTTGAAGAAATTTGGAAATACGTTGAGTTCTTTCCAATGCTTCACCAAATTCCTTCTCTAGGTTGTTTCACCCAACTCCTGCTTTCGCCATCTCACCGTCTCACAACCTGCACTCATGCTTCAAGTCTGCCATTTAACATCTCATGACCTGCCTCACACTACTGGTCTACCGTTTCACTCCTCACAGACTGCCTCACGCTTCTGGTCTGCCATTTTGAGTCTTTTGGCTTGCACCACGCTTTTGGTTTTGCTGGTTCATGTTTCTTGGCCTGCCTCCATCTTCTGGTTTTTCTGGTTCACGTCTCTTGGCTTGTCTCCAGCTTCTGGTTTTTGATTTGCATCCACTTCGCTGGTCTCACACCTCACGCATGTTTCTGGTTTTCTTCTCTTTGTGGTTGCACAGATTTCTGCTCTTACATTTCTCTCCAACGTTGGCTCTCTCGATGGTCTGGTTCTCACGTTGGATCTCCTGGTGGTGTGTTTTTCACGTTGGCTCTCCTAGTGGTGTGTTTTTCACGTTGGCTCTCTTGGTGGTCTGCTTTTCACGTTGGCTCTCCCAATGGTCTGGTTTTCACATTGGCTTTCTCTCTCTTACGGTGGTGGGTGCCTTCTCCTCTCACCAATGGTGCGCAGTCTCTGCTCTTACTGTGAGTCATACGGTTTCCTTCTAGCCGATGGTGTCCTCTCTCTTGTCATTGGTCATACGGTTTTCCTTCAGCCGTCCAAGGTCTCTTTGCTGTGTTGTCTCCTTGCCGTCCAATCAATGGTTTCTCTCTTATTGTAGGGTTTTGTCTCACCAAGGTCTCTCTTGTTGTTGGTGTGCTTTAGCCATATACCCTTGTTTTGTCG
The DNA here is from genome assembly GCA_037897445.1 of Ceriops zippeliana. Lineage (NCBI taxonomy): Eukaryota > Viridiplantae > Streptophyta > Magnoliopsida > Malpighiales > Rhizophoraceae > Ceriops > Ceriops zippeliana. Next base: position 1,451,634 of record JBAPLH010000126.1, read on the forward strand.
TCCAATCTTGTTTGGCCATGTAAGGTTTTCTCTCTTTCAATCAGTGATGTGTTTCGCCATGCTCACTTGGTTGGCCAAATAGGGTTTTTCTGTTCACACCCTTTTTTTGTGTACGTTGTTTGGCCGTGTACCCTCTTTGCCGTCCACACTTATTTGGTCGTTCACCTCTTTGCCATCCATACCTATTTGGTCATGTTCACTTGTTTTCTCTCTTCCAAGGTTGGGTTTTGCCATTTAGGGTCTCCCGGTTCTCTCCAATGTATTTGCCATTTTGCTCTTCCGGTGGTGTGTGGGTAGGTGCTGCCTTCTCTTGCTCTATCGGTTTATATACTCCCTTCTATGCAAACCCTAGTAGGGTTTACTGGAGCTACGGTGAATTTCCTTTCTTACCTCTCCATGTAGCTTCATATTACTATTCCATGTAAACCCTAGTAGGGTTTGCTGGAGTTGCAGCGAATTTTCTTTCTTGCCCCTCCATGTGAATTTCCTTTCTTGCCCTTTTCTTTCTACTGAAAACTCATCCCTTGAATGCTTGAATGAACCACTTCTGCTTGCATACTTAAATCTGGTTGACAACAATTACAACCCATATTAGGTTGTGGGAACAACAGAAAGAAACTCTCTAGTTTGACATTTCAAGTTCTTAATTATAAAGATTATGCTTAAGAACTCTCTTTTATGCCTATAATTAATAAAAGAATAATGTTATGAATAGTAAGATTATGTTAAAACTCTTTATCAGAGGACTTGATATATTTATAATTAACGCATGCAATCACATTTAAATCAAACCAATGATAGTTAATCTTAATACAAAAACTCATTAATTCACATCACTTATATATTAAGCTAGTCACTAAAATATTTTTGGGTTGGGATACACAAATACAGAAGAATAGATAAAGTATTCCTTGGAAAGACCCTTTTTTCCTTTTTCTTTTCATACATAGGATATTCCTTAGAAGGGCTTGAGATAGCAAGCTTGCAAGGACTAATTAATGAATGCTTCTTGAAATTTCTTAGATATCCTAGAATGAGAAGACCTATGCGTGATAAAATTTCACATTAGATAGAAAAAGAGGTATTTTTAATCTTATAAATATGAATGTTGTATCCCCAACAAGCTTTTTTTTTAAGAAAAAGATAATAGTTTCATAACAAGCGGTATTAGAACTAATCTGACCCAAATTCGATGTTTGCTTCCAAGCTCTCTAAGCAGGGAAATAGGCCAAGAGGCCCGAGGGAATAGGCAAGAGGGTCCTAGTTCGAATTTGATAGAGAAGAATACAAGGAAAAGGCGGATGGAAAGAATAAGATCTTGGGTTTTCTAAATATGGGTCATGGTTCATTTCGTTAGATAATAAATGATGTGGCAGATTGAGGGAAAGAGAACGAAATTTGTAAGAAATAGGCAATGATAAAAGTTGGGCGATAGGCCACTAACAAAAAGGAAGCCATAAGTCACTCTTTTTATATATGTGAAGAAAAAAAAAAAAAAAGGAGGAGGAGACTCTTCCAAAATGAAGGGATTTTAGCCCCCTAATGCATGACCTAGCAATGCCTAATATGTAAATGTTGCATAGTGATGATGTGCGAAGAAGATATATATATGATGGTCAGTGAGATCTCTAAAAACATCAATTACACCGACGAAGGGTTATAAAAGTACAAAACATCATTTGTTTGGTAATTCATAATCTAATGGATAAGTATCATTCCCACACTGCCAAGTCCAATAAAGAATCATTTGCAGACAACTATATTATCTGCAAAATTGACTAGTAAACTAATATTACAAATACAATAATATAAAAAATGGAATATGCCACAAACAATCGACAAACAACATACACAATTGCATGTCAGCCCCCATGCCGTGTTTAGCTTGGAGAAGAAATTACATTTATAACATTTGTCAGGGGAATTGATTTTATATTAAATTTATACAATTATACTTAGAATAAAAATTTACTTCTTTAAACATCATCAAAATTATATGAAACTTATGCTATTTTACATTTAAAATATGATAATAGTGTTCACTTGTTTATAAATTATAAATGTGATTTAGACATATTCTGGTTTTCCATCTTTCGCGCGGAAGAGCTTCAGCTGGCGGAATTTGAATTAATTCATTCTCCTAGCCCCGAAAAGAACCATGACCATGGAGATTTTCTTATACAAGGATGCGATGCACGTGCTTAAAACTCTTGTCCGAATGGTGACGGGGGCTTTTGAAATTGCCCTTTGATAGGCTTTGTTAATTTTGTACTCAAATATTTTTCATTTAAAGTTTCGAGCTATAAATCTATTATATTAATTAGGGTATTTGTCACATCTACTTTGAGTGGCACATTTTTTTATTTTAGTTAAATTTAATCAAAAATTTTATTTGCTTACCCACAATATTAAATTCACTTATATTTTAAGTAAGTAAAGTTAGAATTTTTTTTGTTGATAAAAATTTTATTTATGTCATTTATGGTATGGAAGAGCGATAGAATTTTTTCATTTAAAAAAGAAAAAAAAATATTTTTAACAATATATTTAATTTTTGGTTTTTTTGTTTTTTGTCTGTCCAGGACATGCCTAGGTTGCAAGCTGAAAATTTGGAGCACAACAAATGCCTATTTGATAAAGTTAATGAAATTGCAGGGAAGAAGGGTTGCACGTCAACACAGCTAGCGCTAGCATGGTTACACCATCAAGGGAATGACGTGTGTCCCATACCAGGAACCACCAAAATTGATAACCTCAACCAAAACATTGCGGCCCTGGCTGTGATGCTAACCCCTGAAGAAGTGTTTGAACTCGGCTCCATTGCTTCAGCGGATGCTGTAAAAGGTGGCAGGTACGCTGACGGCATCCTTACTTATGAGAATTCCGAGACTCCGCCCTTGTCCTCGTGGAAAGCCGCGTGAAAGAGAGCTTGGTTCGCGGCTTCAATGGTTATTTAGGAAATAAGTGTTCCTCCAGGCTTTTATTATAAGGAATCTTCCACGTGAGCGTTGTAGGAAAGAGTGGGTTTTACTTTGTTGTAAGAGTGGCTTTTATTGTAAGTGTTCCTAAAATTGTAATTGAGGATGGCCCCTCCAGAGTTTTCTGCTTCCTTTTACTCTCAATCTTTCATCTTCTATCATGTGAAGCACACCATCTGAAGTTACAATTTGAACTGAGCACACAACCTTCTTGGGATTTGGAGGAAACACATCTTTCTCAATCCTATGTGTCAAAAGAAGAAGACGGTGATGAGTAAATTGATCATGCAAAAGAAAGCAATGTGGAGAAGGTAGGCAAGATGGTGAGTAAATTGAGGGGAAAAAAATTACATGTGTATCTTCTAGAAGATGGGAAAACGCATGTGAAATTCAGAGGAAACAAGCACACAAACAAAAGGTCGATAAGGGTAAATCACAGCAAAGAAAACATTGGCAGGACTAAAAACAGATTTGTCATATAGAAGTAGAAATGCATACGTGTAACTTGGCTTGGGCCATTTCTTCTTGCCACAGAGCTCATGCAACTTTTGTTTTGCTCCTTGAATCTCAAACAAACTATCCATTGTACCTTAATATTCAACCATACCACCATCAATAGGAACTAAATTTGATAACTTGTGTAAAGCTAATTTTGCAGCATTAAGCCTCGCAATTTCTTTCCACTCGGAAGAACCGGAAGCAACAAATTCACCATCTACATACGCACTACAAATGTTTTTTGCCTTCTTTTTCCAATGCTTGATGTCAACTTGCTTTCCCTGCTTTTTACACAGCTCAAACAAGAATGTCACTGGTTGTGGTCGCTGTTGCAAGAGCTCCAGTGTAACAATGGGCTCCAACAGGCCCCTAAATATCTACATAAAAAAATGTAGAACATCAAGCTAAACACTAAACTCATACATCGAAATCAATCAAGACTATATATTCAAAACAAGTAAATATATTTTTAGACCATCTCAGCTGCAGTAGATCATTGGCTGCGTAAAAGGAATAGCTTTTGTTGGATTATATACTGTGAGTATATGATAAATGACTGCTTGAGACAGAAGGGAGGCAAAGTGAAGCTCGGCAGAAAGGTTAAAACAAAGGAGCCAGCAAGCTTTTTCCAGAAGGTATGGACTTCCTGCCAGCCCTTTTTCATTTATATAGCTAAAGTTGTACAAAATGGATTTAAATTTCATAATTTGAATTCAAACACTAAGTCACAGGATTAACTTTTAGTTTAAATTCAAATTACTTCAAATTTAAACTAAATACATCATTATAACTTCAAAAAAGTAGGTTGCTTTGCTGGATGCTTTCTGGAGAAGGATTTCAACTATCATAACTGCCTTAACTAACTTGAAACTTGGCTGGAAAGTTAGTTGGCTCGATTTTGAGCTTGGTTTGGTGTGGCAAACAGGGGGCACCATTCTTTTCACTCCTCCTTGGTGCCACTGCTTTGCATTCCCAACTTCTTCCTCAGATCAACTAACTATCCTTATTGAGCCCTTTCGTCAGAATATTTGCAAGTCGATCTTTGGAAGGACAAAACTTCAATTCCACTTGCTGTTTCTCCTGTATTTCCCTTACAAAATGCAGCTTGATGTTGAAATGCTTGGTTCTCCCATGCATTACTGGATTTCTGGAGATAGCTATGGCTCCTTGGTTATCATAGTGAATGGCAGTAGGCTCCTTTTGTTCCAAATTTAGATCAGCCATTATCTTCTTAATCCATATAACTTGATTTACAGCTGAGGCAGCAGCAATGTACTCTACTTCAGCTGTAGATTATACAACAATACTTTTGCTTTTTAGAGCTCCAACAGACCACTGCTGAGCTAAGAGAGAAGATGTGTCCCGAGTTACTCTTTATATCATTAAATGATCCAGTCTAATTACTGTCGGTGTAACCCTGCAAATTGAAGCTTACTGAATTTTGAACATCAGTCTAGTTTAGTTGTGCTTTTGATATATCTCAGTACTCTTTTGGTAGCTTTAAGATGTACTTCAGAGGGATCTTGCATGAACTTAGCCAGCATGCTCATTGAGAACATGATATAAAGTCTAAAAGCCAAAAGGTATAGTAGGCATCCAACCAGTCTCCTGTGTTCACTTGCATTTGTCTTTGGTGAACCATCTTACTTCTGCAGTTTAACCCCACAAGTACATGGGGTTGGGGCCTCCTTGTAATTAGCATATGAAATTTCTACAAAATATGCCTTGCATAATTCTCTTGAGTCACCAGAATACCTTTCTGGGATTGATAAATTTGCAAGCCCAGGAAGTACTTCATCTTTCCTAGATCAGTCATCTCAAATTTCTTTTTCAATTCTGTCTCAACTTGTTAAACAAGAGAGTAGCAATCTCCAATGATCATGTTGTCATCCACATAGAGGGAAATGTAAAGGCTATGAGTTGCTCCTGTCCTTACATAGAGAGTTGCTTCTAATAGGCTTATGGAGCCGTACGGTGGTGGCTAACACTTTGTTTCAAATACTGCATTTGGTTTCGACTTTTGGTTCAACAAGGCAGGTGATAGGCGACCGTGAAGCTTTCGTCTTTCTTTTCGGTGACAATCTTCCTAGGCTTTATGGGCTTTCTCCGATGAACGGCCCATGTCTCCCGGGGTAGGGGTGCTGCCGGGGTTCATTTCGAAATCCCAGTCATAAATAAAGGGAAACTTTGAAATTTTTTATTTTGAGTGGGTAGTGAATCTGACTGTTGTGATATTGTTTCGTTGAATTACAAATTATATATCTTTTCTTAGAATTAAAATTTAAGACCTTGAAAATAGAGAAGATACCAAAACTTAGACCTTTGTATTTTCCTCTACTTCTTTGATTAGTACTATAATGATCTACTAGCAAATTTATATGGTGCTGGCTGGTGCTTACAGGCTCCGGTGTATCATCCTCTGATGATGGAGAAAACTTGAGTCTACTTCTGCAAATCTGAACTTGGTATTTTGACTTTTTTTTTTTTTCGAAGAAAGGTTGGCTGTTCTTTTACTGGGACAATCGGTGCTTGTTAGATGAATGCCATTTGGGTGGATTTGCTCTTTCCTTTTTCTCCTTGTTATTTCGATTTGTATTGGGTTAGGCCAATAACCAACCCAACGCAAAGGTGGAATTTGACCTGTGGTTCCCTGGCCTTTTGGCTCCACTCACCGAGAGATTTGCTTAACGAATGATCAGGTTGCCGTAAACTCAGTTCCGCCAATTTTGTCTTGCTTGTCATTGCAGCCTTTGAATTATCAGCCACTAGAACCAAATTCTATGCACAAGAAAAATTCGTTTCACGAATGATCAGGTTGCGATTATGCTTGCAAGCCAGAATCACTAAGACTATCCGGACCATCTCGACGGTCAAATTTCTGCCACAACATGTATTACAAGAAGTTTACAAAGCTCAACTACCTGTCACTGGACAAAAATGGACCCTGCGAACAAGCTATGTGAATGAGTCCATTACTTGTGGCCCGATTTAGCTTCAAACCCCTTCTCAACATTTCATCGTTGAGTTCACAGGCCTTCCCCAATTCTCCTTGAACACAGCAACCATATATCAAAATATTATATGCTACTATATCAGGCTTGAGACCCTTGCTTAGCATAGTCTCCCATAACATGATTGCTTCCTGTAAGTAACCTTGTCTGCAGTACTCATGAATAATTGTTGAATAACTGATGCAATCTGGGAAAATACCACTGTCGATCATTCCATCTAAAAGCTTAGTCGCCTCCTCAATCTTACCTAGTTTGCAAAAGCCCCTGATAAGTATATTATAGGATACAGTATTTGCTACGAACCCATAAAGCATTGAATTATGCAGCCGCACAGTTCTTTCCATGTTCCCTTCCTTGGTAAGCTGGTCAAGGAAGCAACCATAAGTGACGTGATTTGGTGAAGAACTATTAACCAGCATTTCTTCGCAAATAAGCTCAGCTTGATTCATGAAGCCTCCCTTGCACAGACCATTTATCAGGGCAGTGTATGTTACAATATTTGGAGTGCAGCTTTCATCAACCATTAAATCCCAAAGTCCAACAGCCTTCTAAAGATCCCCTATTTTGCTGTATCCATCAATCAAGCTTGTATATATGACATTATCAGGCCTCAATCCTTGATCATGCATATCCTTCAAACGACCCAAAAAAGTTCTTGTATCGTGCTCCCTCATACTTCCATCTATAAGTACAGCATAACAGACAACATCCATGTTCATACCTCTTTTCAGCATCTCATGACAAGCACTCAATGCATCCCTGAATCTTCCTTGTTTGAAAAAACCATAGAGAAGTGCACTGTAACATATCTCATTTAACTTATGATGCCTTCTGTGAAGGTCATCAATGAACTCCTTGGCTTCGGATAGCCTACCAGTATAACAAAGGCCGCTTATTAGAGATCTGTATGTATATGTATCTGGAATGAGACCCTTCTTTATCATTTCTTCAAACAATTGAAAGGCTTTTGCTGTGTTTCCTTCCCTACAATATCCATCAATAACAACATTATAAGTCACCTCATTTGGCATAATATTCCGTTCTACCATTTCATCAAATAACCTGGCTGCCTCAGGCATCATGTTCACTCTACAAAGACCAGAAATAAGAGATGTAAAGGTGTATGCATTTGGTGCAATGCCCTTCCCAGTCATCTCATGATACAGTCTAAATGCCTCATTTAACTTTCCTTCGTTGCAATATCCACTGTAGGTGTCAATCCTCTGTTTACCATTTCAACCAAAAAAGATTTTGCAGCATCTAAATTCCCCGTCTTGCAATGGCCATTTATCAAGGAATTGTAGGGATACACTGTAACTTTTATCCTTGCCTTGATCATTTTATCAAAAAATTGAATTGCAGTATCAAGTTTCCCTCCTACAAAATGAGTCAATCAAAATCGAATAAGTAATATCATTAACACACAGACCTTTTGCTTCCATCTCCTTGTAAAGTCCCTCTGCTTGATCAAATTTTCCTTCTTTAAGCAGAGAATTGAGCAACGCATTGCATACAAACAAACTAGGGACGAGCCCAATTTTTGAAACCTTGCCCACCAGGTCAAAAGCTTCCCCAGTCCTCCCCTTCCTCCTCAAGCCCTCAACAAGACTGGAAACAGCTGCTTCGCTTGGCAGAAACCCCATCTCAATCATCTCATTTAGAAACTCCAATCCAACATCAAGCTCTTGCACTCTGCAGAACCCAATCACTAAAGTGCAGTAAGTAACCAATTCAGTATGGTTTTAAAGTTGTTTGATGAGATTTTGAGTATGGGTATAAGGCCCGATATTTATATTCACACAGCAGTAATTAGAAGTTTATGTGAGTTGAAGGATTTTGTTAAGGCAATGGGAATGATTCGTTGGCTGGAGTCCACTGGGAGTGAATTGAGTGTAATGTTCTAATTCATGGGCTTTGCAAGAGCCAGAGAGTTTGGGACGCTGTCGAGATCAAGAATAGTATAATCCAGAAAGGACTTAAAGCTGATTTGGTTACTTACTGCACTTTAGTGATTTCGAAATGAACCCCGGCAGCGCCCCCACCTCCGGAGACATGGGCCGTTCATCGGAAAAAGCCCATAAAGTCCAAAAAAAACTGTCACCGAAAAGAAAAATGAAAGCTTCACGGTCTCCTATCACCTGTCTTGCTGAATCAAAAGGCGAAATCAAATGCAGTATTTGAAATACAGTGTTAGTCACCACCCAATTTTTTACCAAATTATTTATTGCAGGTGACTTTCCTATTTCTATTTCTCTTCTTCTCTAATTCCGTCAAAAAAAAAAAAAAAAACAAAGAGTAACAAGGCGACTAATCTTTTGGGACAAAGTTTTTAACTTAATAATCAAAAATTAATGTTTTTAAAATTCTGTTTAGCTTAGATTAAAGTGAAAAGATTAAACAAAATGCAATCAAAAAATATATATATATTTTTAATCCTTCTAATCGAGCCGACGCAAGTCCGATGTTAGATTTGGGGAAAACAAGAGGCCACTTGGGACAACAAAAAAAGGGGGAGGCGGGGGGATTCGCAGTCGCAATCGCAGTCTGTGGGCGCAAACAAAAATTAGAGAGAAAAGAGAGAGAGAGAGAGAGAGAGAGAGAGAGAGAGAGAGCGTCTCAGCCTGCTTGTCCACGTCACCACTCTCTGTATCACTAGAAGTTCAGGGGGGGAAGGGGAAGGGAAAGGGGTGCGGGTGGACACGAAATTGAAAGCCCTACGCCGTTGTGTCCGCATGGAATAAAATCGTAAGATACGTTACAGAAGAAGAAGAAAAAAAAACACAAATAGAAAGAAAGAAAGAGAGAAAAAAAAAAAAGAGGCATCTATAAATAAAGGAGAAAGGAGGAAGGAGGAGGATGCGGAAAACGGTGCTCGCAAAAGCTAGAATCCTCATCCTCTTAAACCATTGCTGCAGCAACTCCCCTCGTCGTTCTCGTCAAGCTCCCGACTTGTTGCCTCCTCTCCTTTTTCCCCTTTCCAGATTCTTGTCTTCCTCTTCCCCTTCCATGGCTCCTTCTCTCTCCCTCCAAGCTATTAATCCTAAGGTTTCGCCTCTTCTCTCTCTTTAATCCTCACCTAGTTTTTTTTTTTTTTATAATTTTTTTCTTCACTGTTTGATTTCTTTCTCCTTTTTAGTCAATCTTGAACCTCTCTTTCTTTTTAGTGTTTAAAGTTCCCCTTTATTTATGACTGGGGTTTCGAAATGAACCCCGGCAGCGCCCCCACCCCCACCCCCGGAGACATGGGCCGTTCATCGGAGAAAGCCCTTAAAGCCTAGGAAGACTGTCACTGAAAAAAAAGACGAAAGCTTCACCGTCGCCTATCACCTGCCTTGCTGAACCAAAAGCAAAACCAAATGCAGTATTTGAAACGCAGTGTTAGCCACCACCGTACGGCTCCATCGGTGAGATGGTTATTGGGTCGCCAATTTTCCACCAGATTATTTATTGCAGGTGACTTTCCTACTTCGTTTTCTGTAATTCCACCAAAAGAATACAAAGAATAACAAATATGGCGGCTAATTCTTTGGGCCAAAGCTTCCGACTTCATAATCAAAATTGATGTTTTTAAGATTCTGTTTGGCTTAGTTGCTTAAAATCAATTTCGTTGTTTGGGAGAAGAAAGCTAATAGCTAAAGTGAAAAGATTAAAGAAAATGCAATCAAAATTTAAGGTGTGTTTTTAAGGTAACCTGCTTATCTGAATTGCAGGAATTTCTTCTGATACCAATGAAACTGTCCTAAAGGATACTTTTGAAGGTAATTTAGTTTGTCTTTCGAACATATTTCTGAATGGAATGGTTCTGTAAAGTATTTGCCTTTTGTTTTTTGGTTTTGGGGTGTGCGAACAGTTAAAGTAATATGTGACCGCGTGAGTGGGAAATCAAAAGGGTATGGATTTGTGCGTTTTGTTTCTGAAAATGCAGCAAGCACAGCTTTGAATGAAATGGACGGTCAGGTCAGGTTTCCTTTGCTTTGCCTGTATGTTGCATGAACGCCGTCGAGGACCTTTTGGATTCTTTATTCTCAAATGTTTTGCTTTCTGGTGTTCTTTCCAGTTATTGGATGGCAAGAACATTCGTGTAGAATATGCACACAACCGTTGACAAGCGGCAGCTCAGCTCAGGTTTACTTCTGTGGTTCATTAAATGAAGAACGAGAGTTATAGTAGTCTGATCTGATTTTCCGGCTGGCTTTTAAGCTCTGAGTTTGTATATAACTGGTTCCCTCCTTGTGGCTTTAAAGGAAAAGTTTTCTTTTTGTTTTTTGTTTTTTTTTCTCCATTAAAATCATTTTGGCCTCATTTTCAAAAGCTGCTAATGTACCATTGTCCAATAATTAGAAAGATTTTTTGACAGAAGGAGGCGGATGAGGGTAAATTGAAGTGAAGATTGTCTAGAAAGGAGTTGTAAGAGTTAAGAATGATTTTTCTGTACAAATTGCTATGCTTTTGCACTTTAAGCTAAACATTGAGGGAACTTCATTATGTATATGTTTGACATTTATGTTTCCTATGCCCCTTTTGGATCATGTGACCATCGTCCATATTCTCTCCTTTCCAACAATGCTTGCACATCAGCATGGGTCTCAAAACCGTTTCCTTGCTTAAGGCGTTTGACCAATCACCCTACTGTACAGATGCTTGATTAACTAGCTCGTTCGTGCATACATGCGCACGGCAGGACCTAACACCAACCCACCACTGTTCATATTGTGTAATTTTAGGTAATGGCCTTCATGTTTGAGTAAATGCAGAAGAAAGAGCTTATCTCTTGCTCCCTTACCTCGTTCTGTTTCTGTTTTACATTACGTTGGTTTACACTTTTAGGCGTACAAGGCTCGATTATCCCGTCATGGAAACATTTTCTTGAAGGCCCAAAAGAAAGCAAGTTAGTCAGTTATTACAGTGCAACTGGAGGAAGAAAGGCTTATGACACGGGGCCATTACCTTCTCTCCCTTTCCGATGTGCCCATTAGATTAGAGATTCATAGTTTGTGCAAAAACTATTAATTGTAAGCATTTATGTTCTTGCGAGTAAGGTACGTGTATTGGTAAGTATGCATTCAAACAGTTGGAGTAGATTTAACATCCAAGGGGCTATTTGTAGCTCAGTAAAAGAAAAGTAATTCATAGTCTTTTTTTTTTCTCTGATGAACATGCTTGTACGCTGAATTGAATTTTTTGGAGCAATCAATATACCTGTGCATCATTAAAGTGAAAAAAAAAAAAAAAGCTAAAAAGGGGAACTTTAGCATATAGATATATGCTCATCCGGCGATGTTCTAATCAAGAATAGGCACATGTTGAAGGTACAACATTTTGATTGCATTTTGTTTAATCTTTTCACTTTAGCTATTTGTTTTCTTCTCCCGAACAACGAAATTGATTTTAAGCAACTAAGCCAAACAGAATTTTAAAAACATCAATTTTGATTATAAAGTCTGGAAGCTTTGGCCCAAAGAATTAGTCGCAGTATTTGTTATTCTTTGGTTTTTTTTTTTTTTGGCGGAATTACAGAAAACGATCAAAGGAGGAGAAATAAAAGTAGGAAAGTCACCTACAACAAATAATCTGGTGAAAAATTGGCTACCCAATAACCATCTCACCAATGGAGCCGTACGATGGTGGCTAACACTGCGTTTCAAATACTGCATTTGGTTTCGCCTTTTGGTTCAGCAAGGCAAGTGATAGGCGACCGTGAAGCTTTCGTCTTTCTTTTTGGTGACAGTCTTCTTGGACTTTATGGGCTTTCTCCAATGAACGGCCCATGTCTTCAGGGGTAGGGGCGCTGCCAGGGTTCATTTTGAAATCTCAATCATAAATAAAGGGGAACTTTGAAGTTTTTTGTTTCAAGCAGGTGGTGAATCTGGCTGTTGCGATATTGTTTTGTTGAATTACAAATTATATCTTTTCTTAGAATTAAAATCTAAAACTTTAAAAATAGAAAAGATACCAAAACTTAGACCTTTGTATTTTCCTCTAATTCTTTAACTAGTTATAATTAGTTATAATGATGTACTAGCATGTGGGGAAATTTGTGCTTACATATGGTGCTGGCTGGTGCTTACAAGGCTCTGGTGCATCATCCTCTGATTATGGAGAAAACTTGAGTCTACTTCAGTAAATCTGAACTTTGGTATTTTGACTTTTTTTATTTCTTCAAAGAAAGGTTCGGCTGTTCTTTTACTCGGTCAAAGTTTTTGACAGTTTTAATTTGATATTATCTCGCTCATACTTCCAGGTTTAATTTGACAGCTTCTTGCCAAATTTCTGGGATAAGATTATGAGCAGCCCACATTCCACAAAATAAAAGTACCCAACCACTAATTACAAAATTACTAGTTGTTGCCACTTGTCAAAAAAAAATAAAAATCTATACCCTTCTTTAATCATTTAATTTAGTTTATCATATTCTACCTGCAAATATTTTTGTTTTATTATCTTTGTTTAGAGAATAATTGAGACAGATAAAATGGAACCTGGAAGTGTGAGTCAGATAATTTTAAATTAAAATTATCAAAAACTAAAAGTCAATTATATGGTATAGTTGCTTGTCAAAAATTAGTTACAAATTAAAAAAAAAGAGAAAATTCTTTTAATTGTTTTTTTGTTCTATAATATTTTCTATGATCAAATTTTTCAGAACAACATTTCCCAGCCTAGCTACTGCTAATTGCCAAAAGCGAAAATCCAGCCCCTCCTTATCCAATTCTATCTCAATTCTCAACACGAGCTTCCTAGCAACGGAAGGGGAGGAATCTTAGTTCTGAAACTGAAATGATACCGAACCGGGCCGTGGTCTGTTGTGCTAGTCATAAAATAGTGGAATCTAGTTTCAGCAAAAGAAGGCAAAATATGGCATCCGTGAGGAAGATCAAGCTAGGCTCACAAGGGCTAGATGTGCCGGCGCAGGGTCTGGGGTGCTCGAGTATGTCCGCCTTCTACGGTCCGCCCAAGCCCGAAGCTGACATGATCGCTCTTATTCACCACGCAATCAACAGTGGCATCACTTTTCTTGATACCTCTAACATCTATGGCCCCTTCACAAATGAAATTCTTATTGGAAAGGTACCCTGTAGTTCAATTTTAGTGTAATATTATTATCAACCATTTCATTTCATAATCATCACTTGACTACACTAAAATCGAATCCTCGTATAATCAAATAATCGCCTAGCCACAAACTATTAATAAGAGAATTCGAGAGACTTGTTCGAGCTTAAGCCGCTCTCTGTCTCACTTGGCTAAATCTAGCTAGTTGGTTTCTTAATATTTCAGTGAAATAGTAGTCCCTTCCTTATAATATATTAAAAACAGAGAGGGAGTTCAATTGCAGGCATTGAAAGGAGGGTTGAGGGAGAAAGTTCAATTCGCCACAAAATTCGGGATAAAAGCCGCGGATGGTAAGATGGAGGTGCGTGGGGATCCTGCTCATGTGAGAGCTGCTTGTGAGGCCGGCTTGAAGCGGCTTGAAGTTGATCATATTGATCTTTATTATCAGCATCGTATAGATACTACCGTTCCCATTGAAGTCACGGTCTGTACTTTTTTCATTTTTGTTTTCTCAATCCAAACCTGTTTATATTCGAGTCAGTTAATTTTGCACTCGGATCTAATGTTTATCTGTTTTTACGGCTGTTCTAGCAGTTCTTTTAGTATACCATAGCTTATATTTCTCTAGTTAGATTAAACTGACCAACTTTTAGCCATACTTACGACAAGAATGAAATGAAATAAAATACTTGCCGTGAATATATCAAGATTGTTGAGTTGTTTGAAGCTTTACATTATTAATATCTAGCAATGTTCTCTAGCATGATATAGATGGGGGAAGTAAAGAAACTAGTTAGGGAAGGGAAAGCGAAGTATATAGGCTTATCAGAGGCCTCTCTGCTTCAATGATTAGAAGGGCACATGCGATTCATCCAATAACTGCTGTTCAGTTAGAGTGGTCCGATGGTCGAGATGTTGAAAAAGAAATAGTCCCTACTTGCAGGTTGGTTTGGATACACACAATGCTAAGTCCATGTTTGAGTTAGGTGAAAATAGGTTTAGAAAATTTACAATGTTGTTGAATTAATATTTGCTCAAACTATTTTTATCCATTTTCTTATTCTTAATTATCAAAATAATGCCTTTAAATTTCATATATTTTTCTTACATCAAAATGCATTATTAGAAGTTATAATATTATTTCTAATAAAGAAATTATTTTTTAAAATATCTACAGCTTTTATAACTAATTTTCTTTAACATAATTAATAAATTTTTAATTCTTTAAAAGAAATTTAAATTGGAGTCATGACTAAGTTCCATATAAGTTACCTTAAATTATATTGAACTTGACAAAATGAAGATAATAAAATGGTTGGCCTTGCACCAAGCAAGTGAATAAATGTCATGATTTTGTCATTAACAATAGTGTTTGTTTTAACACAAGATGTAGTCACAAGGGAAGATTGAGAGCACTTAAATCAAAAGGCAGCATGGCAAGCCCATTATCGGGACTCTAAATGTAATGAGGCCAAATTTTGTCATCCAGTATTCCCCATCCAACTATGGAGCGGAACTCTTGCCCGTGTAAATGATGCATTTGTGAATGTCCTTTGAAGATAACTGTTGTCCTCACCTAGTAATGTAGGCAATCAACGATATAGTAGGCATGATGGTCCAAGAACTAACAGCTAGAACTATTACCTTCAACAAGCTTTATTTTGCTTAGTCTCAACCAGAACATAACTACACTTTGTTCAAGGAATAGTGACAACACTTATTATTTATGTTGATGATATGATTATCATAAGAAATGATACAAAGCAAATCTTTAAGTTAGAAAAACAACTTGCAAAAGAGTTTGATATGAAAAATTTTAGTTGGTTGAAATATTTCTTAAGCATCAAAGTGGTACGATTGAAACAAGGCATCTTTCTTTTACATAAGGAAATATGTTTTATATCTAGATTAAGAACTTGTAAAGACTCCCATAATTCAACATCATCGATTGGGATAAAGTTTGGATTTGAGTTCAATAGACAAGAAAAGGTAATACTGACTAGTGGACAAATTGATATACTTTTCTTATGCTAGATCAGACATTGGATATTGTTGTTTCCACAACCTTGTATGAATTGTAATTGTTGTTAACTAGGTTTAAGTGTGCAAGAAAGTAAAGTTACATAAAAGGGCAAGAAGGTAAAAGCTACATAAAAGGGCAAGAAGGTAAAAGCTACATGGAGGGGCAAAATAGTAAATTCACTGCAAGTAAGCCCTATTAGGGTTTCATAGAAGAGATATATAAAAATATTGAAAGACAAAAATAGGGTAAGGCCAATATAATTGAATACACGGTAAAACACAAGAAGGAAGGCCAACACAATTGAATACATGGCAAAACACCAAACCCTATATAGAAGAACACGACTTACAAAAGAAAAGAGCATCCATCGTAAACAGTAGTCGTCAAGAAACAATGCAGCCGTCATGAACAATGCAGTCGTCGAGTAAACAGTAACAAAGAAGAACAACCGTCGAGAGAGAGAAAGAAGGAGACATTGAAAGTAGGGGCTGAAGGAAGAACAGTGAATAGAGGTCGAGATACGACCAAATCGGAGCCGTCGTCGGGCAAAGGAGAAAAGAGGACCAAAAAAGGGAGAAAATCGGACACTACCGATACATTCAAAATACACCCAAAAGAAGATAGAGAAGTCATCGTCGGAAGAATAGAGGTAGGTCGGAAATTGAGCAAATCAGAGTAGATCGATAGGAAGGAGAGAGAGAAACCTGACTGCCAGACCAGAGGAGTCAACAAGAAGGAGAGAAAAAGAAACCCAATGGCCAGAACAGAGGAGTCGACAGGAAGGAGAGAAAGAAAACTGATTCGGCCAACCAAGTGAGCCAACGGCAAAACAGAGGAAGAGATAGAAAAGAAGGAGAAAAATCATACACGGCCAGATCGGAGACCGTCGATAGGAAGAAGAGTGATGACAGAATAAAGGGGCTGAACAGAGAACAAAGGTCTGAGAGAAAGAAAAGGAGCTGGATGGTAAGAGAGAGAAATCGGGCGGTAAGAGAGAGAAATCCAGTGAGAAGAGAGATAAATCCTGCTGGACAGCAAAAGAGAAAGAAACGGACAGGCGAGCTGTGAGACAGTGAGATCGTGAGACAAGGAGACGGGTGAGACCGTAAGATGGTGAAAGTAGGAATTGTGTAAGACAACGTAGAGAAGGAATTCAGCGAAGCATTGAACTCAATGTATTTTCAGACTTATTCAAGAGAGAGGTTAAAAAATGTTGCGGTAAACTTCTAAGTAGTAGTGGAGCAGCCTTTTAATTCAACAGAGGCAAGACAAGCTAGAAGAAGGGTAGACATAGTAAGTGACACTTTTTGTATTATACTTGCTTAGTAATTGCAATAGTGAAAGGAGCAGAGAGTTAAAGACATCCATTATAACCTGTATTTACAAGTATAGTGGATAGTCTTGGTAGAGGGAGAGTCTCTACTATCGTGGATGTACGGAAACCACGTAAATCTTGTGTGTCCTTAATTTGCTTTACATTTTGTGTTTTGAATTGAGTTGTGAACGTAATTAAAGTATTAGCCAACCCATAACCTAACGAAGACCTAAACAAGAACATCTGTATTG
This sequence comes from Ceriops zippeliana, assembly GCA_037897445.1. Taxonomy (NCBI): domain Eukaryota; kingdom Viridiplantae; phylum Streptophyta; class Magnoliopsida; order Malpighiales; family Rhizophoraceae; genus Ceriops; species Ceriops zippeliana. The sequence continues at coordinate 1,468,763 of JBAPLH010000126.1, forward strand.
TCTATTAGGCAAAGTGTCTGAAAGGTGACTTTGGGGACTATTACGATTAGTAGGTAGCAATAGATCTACCTTAGTTGAGTCAGAGAAAGAGTTCGCTTTTAAGAAGAGATTGAAGTTGTTCACTTACCTGTGAATTGCGAATTGTGGTGATACTGATTTAACCCCCTTCTCAGTATCACAAACTAGTAGATCCTAGGGAGAAGTCGGGAACTTCAATTGGTATCAAAGTACAGGTTCACTAGTTTGAAGCTTAATAGCTTGGTGTACTAGTTTGAAGGAATCTAGAAGTTTGACTTGTTCAGCATACTGAGAAATGGAAGCCAGTACCAGCACTAGCACCACTTATAGCAAGAAGGTTCCAATCTTCAACGGAACCAACTACCATATGTAAAGAGCAAGAATGCAAGTGGTATTTGCAACCATGGGTATGAACGTGGTGAAATGCGTATAGTAGGGTTTTGTGGCTCCAAAAGCAAGTAAAACCCAACCCCAGAGGAGTTAAGGCAGTTTAAGATAAATGGGAAGGCCTCAAACATCATCATTTCAGCATTGATAGATGCTAAGTATGCTGAAGTTATAGACTACAAATCTGCCAAGGAGATATGGGACAGATTGCAGAAAGTCTATGAAGGTTATGGCAGAATGAAGGAAGCTAAGCTTCAAGTGTTCAAGGAGAGATATGAATCTCTTAGAATGCAGAAAAATGAGACAGTCCAAGAGTTCTTCACCAGGATTATTGATGCTGTAAACGACCTTAGAAGTCATGGGAAGAACAAGAAGGACTCATCGATTGTGAAGAAAATTATGAGCATTCTGCCTAAGAGGTTTGCCTCAAAGGTAGCAGCTATAGAGGAGAGTGGAGATCTCATTTCTATGCCTTTACATGATCTCTAATGTAATCTCATTGCATATGAGATGAGGATAAAGTCAATTAAAAGCTCTGCAACAACAAAGGTATCAAAGGAGGCAACTTTCAAAACTATAAAGCACTTGAAGATAAAAGAAAAGGAAGAATCATCTAGTAAGGATGATGATGATGAGGATGAAGAAGAAAGTGAAGGTAAAGTATTGGCTTATTTCACAAGAAAATTCAATAAGGGGTCTAAGAAGGGAAAAGGACAACTGGCCTTGAGATGTTATCGTTGTGGGCAGACTGGACACTTTGCTTCTCAGTGCAAAGTGAAACTTGATGATAAAGTTGAGGATGGTAATGATGAGAATTCAAGATGGAAAAGATCATCATTCAAATCAAAGAAGTCTAGCAAAAAGACTGTCAACCTACAAAAAAAGAAGAGAGCCTCATTTAAGAGTTATGTAAGTCAGATAAAAGAAGCTGATGAGGAAGAAGATGAAGAATCATCAGATGAGCATGCCTTTATGGCATCAGGTCAAGGTGGTAGTTCAACCTCTGAAGAGGAAGAGGAAATTGATGAAGAAGAGCTAGATCTTGAAGCTGAGCTGCAAGCAGCTTCAAAGGAGATAATCAGAAGGGGTAGAACCATAATTGGAGGCCCATATAAAACAAGTTGAAGAAAAGTCTGAGGAATCTGACAGTCAAAAGGATGAAATAAAGGCTGAACATGTTGACTTGAAAAGAAGATTTGAAGAACAGATCAAAATATGTGAAGACCTTACAGTAGAGCTTGGCTTCAAAAATTGAAGAAATGGAGAAAGAGTTGCTGAGACTTCAGCAACAACTCAAAAGTAGCAAAGAGAACTTGCAGAAGCTTAAAATGATAAGAGAAACAAGTTCTGTAGAAGGAGAGAAAAATGTAAAGAAAGTGCAGCAATCTGAGGTTACATTGGCTAAAAAAAATAAGAATGTGCCACAGAACTTGAAAGAGAAGGTTGTGACTTATAAGAAGATAGCTGAGTATAAAAAAGATCTGAAGAAGCAACCTAGTGTGGCAAACAAGAAGGAAGAAAAGAAAGTCAGCTAGCAGAGGGCTACAACTGAATAGAAGAAGGAGAAGAAGGTGGTTGAAATGAAAGTCACACAAGCAAAGAAACCAGCTACTTTGTGTACACAGCAAGTAATGAATAAAACAAGACAAGCTGTGATCAGACCCAAGATAAGGCAGTTTCAAGGTCATTGCCTTTATTATAGAGTTTAGGGTCATAAGGCAAGTAATTGCTGGTGGAGAAGGCCAGTATATGTCTCTAACTTGAGAAGATACGATACTGCATACAGGGGGAGACAATACAAAATTCAGAGGAGAACACCTGTCGTGAGTTCTTGTACATGCTGTAAAAAGCAAGGACACACTGACAAGGAGTGTTAGTGGAAGCCCAAACCAGTAGTTTCAAAGAATAAGTTTGCTGTATTGGCAAACTTGAAACAGTGTGAAAGGTGTGGGCAGGATGGCCATAATGCCAAAAGATGCATGACACTTCTCCCTGAACAAGAGAAGGCACTCAATGGCATAGTAAAAACAAGCGGTGCAGTCAAAGCTGAGAAAAAGAAGAAAGCTATCTTTCAGCTAGTTCAAAAGAAGGAATATAAAGTTAAAAGGGAGGTGGCTAATATAGCTGAAATTGCACTCAAAGCTGACTACAAAGATAAGTAGTGGATCCTTAATAGTGGATGCATTTCGTACATGACAGGAGACAAGAGTAAATTGTCAAAGCTAAACAGGAGAAGGCAGAGTCAAGTTTGGCAATGATGATTTACTCAACATTAGTGGTCAGAGGTCAATAAACATTGGAAGAGGAAAGCTGAAAGATGTTCTGCATGTTGAAGGACTCAGATATAATCTAGCATTTGTCAGCAAACTATGCAATGAAGACCATAAGGTAATATTCACAAAAACAGGTTGCCAGGTAAAGAGTAAAGAAGGCAATACTGTTGCAGCTGGGAAGAGAACAGTTGAAAATTTGTATGTGATTGATGAAGAAAGAGATCCTCTTGTATCTAAAACTGTGCAAAAAAGAAAACCAAAGAAAATGTGGATTAGTGCTTATCAAGAAAATCAGATCATAGGTGACCTATCAACAGGAGTTACAATAAGAAGAAGAATTGTGGGAGCTACTGCCTTACTCTCACAAGTTAAATATAAATCTATTGAAGAGGCTACACAAGATCTAACTAAATCTCTGTCCACAGAGCTGTTTGAAAAGTACAGAATGAGTCTCTCTATGCGAATGCCTCCTCAAGCCTGAAAATCAAGTGAATCCTTCATCTCTACTTTATGAGTTTTTCAAATTTGTAATTGGTTGGCAAAGGGGAAGAGAAGCAACAGTATAGGGGGAGCTGTTAAGAAATAGGGAGTACATATTTAGGGGGAGTTGAAACTACTGCATAGTAGCTTTGTTATGAGTGTTGCCAACAATTACAAAGGGGGAGATTGTTATTCCCACAACCTTGTATGGGTTGTAATTGTTGTCAACTAGGTTTAAGTGTGCAAGAAAGTAAAGTCACATAAAAGGGCAAGAAGGTAAAAGCCACATGGAGGGGCAAGATAGTAAATTCGTCGCAAGTAAGCCCTATTAGGGTTTTATGGAAGAGATATATAAAGACCTTGGAAGACAAAAATAGGGCAAGGCCAATACAATTGAATACATAGCAAAACACAAGAGGGAAGGCCAACACAATTGAATACATGACAAAACACAAGAGGAAAGGCCAACACAATGGAATACACGGCAAAACACCAAACCCTACACAAAAAAACACAACTTGCAAAAGAAAAGAGCAGCCATCGTAAATAGTAGCCGTTAAGAAACAGTGCAGCTGTCGTGAACAGTGCAGTCGTCGAGTGAACAGAGCCGTTATGAACAGTACCATCGCCGGAAGAAGAAGAGAAAATGGAAATTGGCCAAACAGGAGAAGGAAACAAAGAGGTAAACGACCAAGTGGGTGAACGGAAAAGAGACGAAACGGCGAGTGGAAAAAATTGGGGTTTGAACGAAGAGATACCGACGGCAACAAAGAAGAACAATCGTCAAGAGAGATAAAGAAGGAAGGTCGAGATATAACCAAATCAGAGCCGTCGTTAGGAAAAGGAGAAAAGAGGACCAAAAAGGGGAGAAAACCAGACACCATCGATACGTTCAAAATACACCCAAAGAAGATAGAGAAGCCGTCGTCGGAAGAACAAAGGTAGGTCAGAAATTGAGCAAATCAGAGCAGATCGACGGGAAGGAGAAAGAGAAACCCGACTGCCAGACCAGAGGAGTCGACGGGAAGGAGAGAAAAAGAAACCCAATGGCCAGAACGGAAGAGTCGACGTGAAGGAGAGAAAGAAAACCGATTTGGCCAACCAAGTGAGCCAACAGCAGAACAGAGGAAGAGAGAGAAAAGAAGGAGAAAAATCATACATGGCCAAATCGGAGACCGTTGGCAAGAAGAAGAGTGACGACAGAATAAGGGGGCTGAACGAAGAACAAAGGTCTGAGAGAGAGAAAAGGAGCTAGACGGTAAGAGAGAGAAATCCGGCGGTAAGAAAGAGAAATCCGGCGAGAAGAAAGAGAAATCTGGCTGGATAACAAGAGAGATAGAAACAGACAGGCGAGCTGTGAGACAAGGAGACGGGTGAGACCGTAAGACAATGAAAGTAGGAATTGTGTGAGACAACGTAAAAAAAGGAATTCGACGAAGCATTGAACTCAACGTATTTTCAGACTTCTTCAAGAGAGAGGTTAGAGAGCATTACAGTGAACTTCTAAGCAGTAGTGGAGCAACCTTTCAATTCAACAGAGGCAAGACAAACTAGAAGAAGGGTAGACACAGTAAGTGACACTCTTTGTATTGTACTTACTTAGTAATTGCAATAGTGAAAGGAGCAGAGAATTAAAGACATCCATTGTAACCTGTATTTACAAGTATAGTGGATAGTCTCAGTAGAGGGAGAGTCTCTACCACCGTAGATGTATGTCACGTTGACGGAATCACGTAAATCTTGTGTGTCCTTAATTTATTTTACATTCTGTGTTTTGAATTAAGTTGTGAATGCAACTAAAGTATCAGTCAACCCATAACCTAATGAAGACCTAAACAAGAACATTCATATTGTCTATTAGGCAAGGTGTCTGAAAGGTGACTTTGGGGACTATTGTGATTAGTAGGTAGCAATAGTTCTACCTTAGTCGAGTTTAAGAAAGAGTTCGCTTTTAAGAAGAGATTGAAGTTGTTCACTTACTTGCAAATTGCGAATTGTGGTGATATTAATTCACCCCCCTCTCAATATCACAAACTAGTAGATCCTAAGGAGAAGTCGGGAACTTCACATACTTTATTAGTTTGGGGAGTTAATTTATGCAAAATCCTAATATGAATCATATGAATACAATGTATCAGATCATGAGGCACTTGAAGTCAGCCTTGGGAAAAGGGCTTATGTTCAAAAAGCATAGTCATTTGAACATTAAAAGTATATAGATGTAGATTGAGTCAAAAATGTTATTGATAAATAGTTTACCTTAGTTTTTCCAACAAAAGTTAACAAAGAATAATTGATGTATAAGGATTGACCCAAGATTACTTATGTTCCTAATATCCAAATTAGGGAACCATGATTTTAGTTTCATGATATCAACTATGTTTATAGTAGTTAAGTTGCACTTTGCACAAGTTTATACTTTTCTCTACATTTTAGCTTCTGTGCAATTTAAGAACTATTATTGTTTGATCTTTAAAAGTCTACTTGCTGCTTCTCTAAATTATTTTCAAGGAAGACAAGAAGGATCATCAATGATGTATTTAAGTTCAATTTTATTTTCAAATTAATTCATTTGTAAGTTTTTTCTTTGTATCTTAATTTGGATTTAATAATTTTTCATAATAAAGTATTTGAAAGATGTATAAATAGCAAAAGTTAAAAATAGAAAAAAGGGTAAAACTAATTTTTTAAGGGGTGCTACATATCAAATTATTGAAGATGATTGTGATCATGAAAGAAAACTTATGTTTTTCAATCTAGATATTTTGACCTTTGATTTAAACTAAAATATTTTAATAATTATTGCTACCAAGGAATTAGCCTTTAATATCACTCCTCAAAAAGCTTTCTTTCCATGCATAAGTAAAGGTTTAAGCAAATGCCCCAAAGTTTAGCCATGAAAAAATAAATTTAATAAAAATTTAATAAAAATTTAATAAATTCAATTATGCTTGTATATCTTAATTCTATATACTAAAGGCACCATAATTGTGATGTAATGTCTTATTTCACATACACCTTTAATTGTTGAGGAGTTTTTCTCAAGCTTTCAACTTTTAAATAAGATCTTTCTATATACTTTTGACAATGTAAGTGTGAAGGTACTATAAACATGTTTGGATGAACTTCCTTGAATTCATATCATCTATGCATCTAGTTTATATTGTATTATCTCATTTAGAAAAAAAAATATATTAATATTTGTGTACATTAATCAGAATGATTTTATTTCTTTGCACATGCATTATATATATATATATATGAGGTTGGCGGAATGGAATAACTTAAGAGAAAATGAGGGTCAACAGGTTGCATGATATGTGGATGGGTTGAAGTTGCAAATCAAGGACAAAATAGGAGTTGCGGTCCTGAGGAATTTGAATGAGGAAAAAAATATGGCTCTTCGAGCCGAGTTAATGTTGCAGGAGCAAAGCACTAGATATGCAAGTGGAAGAAGAGAGTTTGTAAGTGATGCTGCTGATGACAGTAAGGAGGGTGTTAAAAAGAATAAAAATGTGTCGATTAAATTTGGCAAAGATAATGCCAAGAAGAATGAAAGGGTTGAAGGGAAAATGCCTATGGAGTCTAAGGGAGTCCAGAAGCAAAATAACCCGTATGCCAGACCAATTTTAGGTAAGTGCTATCGTTGTAATCAACTTGGTCATAGATCTAATGAGTGTCCTAGTAGGAGGATTGTTAATATTGTAGATAGGGATGATGAAGAAAAGGTGTGTTGTGAGCCTGATGGAGAGGATGAATATGATGAGGAAGAGGATGGTGAAGTGGAGCCAGCCTATGTGATTAGGTAGATGATGTTAGCACCTAAACAGGAGACAAATACCCAATGACACCAGTTGTTCTGTACCAGGTGCACGATTGAGGGAAAGGTATTTGACTTAATTGTAGACAATAGGAGTTGTGAAAACATCATCGGGAGAGAAGTTGTTAAGCAGTTACAACTGCCTGTCGAAAAACATCCATACCCATACACTATCGGGTGGATTAAGGCGGTCGAGAAGATTGAGGTGAAGGAGAGGTGCAAGCTGTCATTTTCTATAGGGAAGTATCGAGATGAAATCTTCTGTGATATTGTTAACATAGATAAATGTCATCTGTTAGTTGAGAGACCTTAGCAGTTCGATGTGAACACCCATCATGTAGGTAAAGAGAATGTTTACAAGCTAGAAAAGGAGGGTGTGAAGTATACCTTATTACTCTTAAAATTAGAGGGTCGCTCTAGAGCCCGCTAGATAGAAGCGCTCTTTTTTAACTATTGCCCAGTCAGAGAAGGAAATGGTTGAGGATTTGAAAGAGTCAAAGGTGGCCCATGCGTTCATTGTAAAGAATATGGTAGTTGGGGATGAAGATGTGAGTGTAAAGATCCTTGAAATGGTTAAGGGAGTGTTGGAGGAGTATAAAGATGTGGTTCCTAATGACCTACCTAAGGGACTACCACCCTTGAGGGACATCTAGCATCAAATAGACTTAGTACCTGGAGCAAGACTTCCAAATTTACCACACTATAAGATGAGTCCTAAGGAAATTGAGGTCTTGCAGAAGAAGGTCCAAGAGTTGTTGGACAAGGGGTTCATTCGAGACAGCATGAGTCCTTGTGCTGTACTAGCTTTACTGACACCTAAGAAAGACGGGAGCTAGAGAATATGTGTTGATAGCAGGGTCATCAACAAGATCACCATCGGATACAAATTCCCTATACCACGATTGGATGACATGTTAGATGGATTGAACAGGGTTAAGGTATTTTCCAAAATTGATTTAAGGAGTGGCTACCATCAAATCAAAATTCGGCCTAGGGATTAGTGGAAGACAACATTCAAAACCAAGAAGGGTTGTATGAGTGGCTGGTAATGCCATTTAGCCTCAGCAATGCATCCAGTACCTTCATGCACGTGATGAATTAAGTATTAAAACCCTTTAATGGTCGCTTTGTAGTAGTGTATTTTGATGATATACTGGTATTTAGTAAGTCAAAAAAAAGCATATTGAACACTTGAGGTGCGTCTTGGCTGTATTGAGGGAGAATAAATTATTTGCTAATTTGAAAAAGTGTGCCTTCATGTCAAGACGATTGTTATTTTTGGGGTTTGTGGTTAGCAGCGAGGGTATCATCATGAATGATGAAAAGGTAAGGGCAATCAGGGAATGACCCATTCCTAAATCTGTTACTGAGTTGAGGAATTTCCTAGGATTGGCTAGTTTTTATAAGCGATTTATAAGACATTCAGTACAATTGCTGCTCCATTGACTAAGTGACTGAAGAAAGGGAAATTCCAATGGGGCAAAGAGGCTGAAACAAGCTTTGTGAATTTAAAGGAAAAGTTATGTAAGGCCTTTGTATTGGCACTACCTAATTTTGATAAGCTATTCGATGTTGATTGTGATGCTAGTAGGGTAGGAATTGGTGCAGTGTTATCACAAGAGAAGAGACTAATAGAGTTCTATAGTGAGAAGTTGTGTGAGGCCAAGAGGAATTAGTCGACTTATGATAAGGAGTTCTATGTTGTTGTGAGAGTTCTGAAAGTATGGGAACACTATTTGGTAGGAAAGGAATTCATTTTATACTCAAACTGTATAGCATTAAAACATTTGAGTAGTCAAACTAGGATAAGTAAGGATATGCATGCTAGGTGGATTCAATTCTTGTAGAGGTTTCCTTTCAGGTTAATGCATAAATCTGGTGTGCAAAACAAAGTGGCTGACACTTTAAGTAGAAGGGCTGATTTGCTATTCACCTTAAGTACTGAGATTGTGAGCTTTGAAAGAATAAAAGAGTTGTATGAAAATGATGGTGATTTCAAGGAGATCTGGAGGAAGTGTACTATTAAAGAGCCTTGTGATGATTATCATATTCATGAGAGGTATTTAATGAAAGGAAATCAATTATGTATTCTTGAATCCTCCTTAAGGGAGAAGTTGATTAAAGACCTTTATAGGGGAGGTTTAGCAAGACATTTGGGTCGTGATAAGACTTTAGCTGCTGTGATATAGAGGTATTTCTAACCTCGACTGAGAAGGAATGTTGGTAGGATTGTAAAGAGATGCTATATCTGTCAAACTTCCAAAGTACAATCTCAGAACATTGGGTTATACACTCCATTACCAGTACCTGAGAACATCTGGGAAGACTTGTCGATAGATTTTGTCTTGGGTTTACCTCGTACCCAACGAGGTGCTGATTCTGTGTTTGTTGTTGTTGATAGGTTTTCTAAAATGACTCATTTTATTCCATGTAAAAAAACTACAGATGCACAATCTATTGCCAAGTTGTTTTTCAAAGAAGTGGTGCGCTTACATGGTGTTCTAAGGTCCATTACTTCTGACAGGGATAGCAAGTTTCTTAGTCACTTTTGGAAGACGTTGTGGTTCCTGTTTGATTCTTTGTTAAACTTTTGTAGCACAGCTCATCCACAGACTAATGGGCAAACTGAAGTGACCAATAAAACATTGGGAAATTTGATCAGAGCATCTGTGGTGAAAAGCCAAGACAGTGGGATCAAGCATTAACCCAAGCTGAATTTGCCTATAATAGTTCTGTTCATAAAACTATTGGGAGATCACTCTTTTTAGTGGTCTACACCAAAACGCCACAGCATGCCCTGGATTTGTTGAAGTTACCCAAGGGGGTAGAGGTTAGTATAGTAGCCAAGAACATGACAGAGCAGTGCCAAGCCATCACTGAAGAGATAAAAAGGAAAATTGAGAGGGTGAATGTGAAATACAAGGAGGCTGCTAATAGACACAGGAAGAAGAAACTATTTGAAGTTGGTGATCAAGTGATGGTGTACCTGAGGAAGGAACGTTTTCCTATGGACAAGTATAGCAAATTACAATTAAAGAAGTATGATCCTTATGAAGTTGTGCGCAAAATTAACGACAATGCTTATATTGTCAAGCTTCCTGATGATATGAACATTTCCAAGACATTTAATATAACTAATTTATCTCTTTTCCATCTAGATGATACGCCTTTATATCTTGAAGAGAACTCGGGGTCGAGTTCTTCTCTGGTGGGAGAGAATGATGTGGACTAAATAACCGAAAAGTACATAGATAAGCAAGAAATGGATAAGAAGCTGCGATGGGCTTCAAAGCCGGGTCCAAGCCAAAGGGCTTCTTTTTAATTTTAATTAAATTTAGGGTTTCTTGGTAAAAAGAAATTTTTCGTAATTTTAGTTAAATTTTATAAATTATATATATATATTAGGATTTCTTGGTGATGAGACTCAGAATATCATATACTTTAACTTAATTGAGAGAACTTTTCTTTAAAGATTATTTGTACCTTTTGTTCTTTATAATTAAATCGTTGTCATTAATTTTATTAATTACATTTTCTTGCTGCGTCATAAACACATACATTGTCAATTTCTTTTCTACGATGATATTGAGATTTCTATTTAACTTTATTAAAATATTTTAAAAAATACTTATTCTTAGGTTAAATATAAATTTAAATTAAATCGATAAGTTTTATTTTTTTAGTTGCATATTATTATTTTGATTTTAATTATAAATTATTAAAATTTTAATTTTAATCTATTTAAAATAGATAAAATAATAATTTAATTTGTAACATTCATAACTAGCACAAAAACAATATATCAAACCAACCAAGAATAACTTATTTTGGATTCAATGTTAAGACCTACGATACTACAGATATATATAGACAACGTTGGGGTAAATTTATCAATTTTTTTCTAGACACGACAATTCCCATGTCACGAGATTCGGGAGTGGATGACAGAGCATGAAGTGGATTACCCACCTTTTGTGGGTAAATTTATTGGTCAAATTTTCATGGGCATGACATTTTTGTTTTGTAATTTGATTCAAATGGCACATGGTATCCTCAGACATAATTGCTATAGTGGTAAGTCAAGTCCATTGATGCGAAAGGGGTGAAAGACGCGAGACATGAAGTGGATGACAGAGCGAGAGCGAGGGGAGGATTCGTCTGGCCTCAAACGCCCAATTTGGACGGTCTTGATTTCGGACGAATTTAAAAGCTGCTCACACCCACTCATTTCTGCCGTTAGATTGACGTTGCTTTCGAATTTGGCCTATCAATGAGCTGCTGTGATTTCCTTCGAGTAATTTTTTTTTCACTCTTGGGATTGCGCTTATTTTATTTTTATTTTTATTTTAAAATTTTAATTTTAATTTTCTTTTCTTTTCCATATTTGTAAATTTTATTTAACATTACTAATAATTATATATTTTTTACAGTAATTTGACCTATCATAACCTCCTGCCATATTGTTCCTTACGCAAGTTTAAGCACGGCCGTTACTGACTTGACCCATGTGACGGCCATGATCTCAGCCACGTGGCTTCTTTTTATTTATTTTTCTTCACTGTTTACACCGGTAGTGGAGTTTTGGACTTAGTTAAAAGAGAGGTGAATTACTTATGTATATTTATAATTTTTTAATTATAAATATATACAAATAATTTTAATAATATAATTATAATAATTATTATTATAATATAACATAATATTTTATATTATGTGGGCACTGCATTAAGGAGTGAAAGGCACGAGACGCGGAAGTGGATGACAGACCATGCAGTGGATGACACACCTTTTTGTGGGTAAACTTATTGGTCAAATTTTCATGGACATGACGCATTTTTGTTTTGTGATTTGATTCCAATGGCACATTGGTATCGTCAGACATAATTGCTATAGTTGTGGGTCAAGTCCATTGATGCGATAGGGGTGAAAGACGCGAGACATGAAGTGGATGACAGAGCAGGGGAGGATTCGTCTCGCCTCAAACGCCCAAGTTGGACGGTCTTGATTTTGGACGAATTTAAAAGCTGCTCACACCCACTCATTTCTGCCATTAGATGGACGTTGCTTTGGAATTTGGCCTATCAATGACCTGCTGTGATTTCCTTCGAGTAATTTTTTTTTTCACTCTTGGGATTGCGCTTATTTTATTTTTATTTTTATTTTATTTTTTTTTCTTTCCCATGTTTACAAATTTTATTTAATACTAATAATTATTTTTTTTTATTAACAATTTGGCCTATCATAACCTCCTGCCATATTATTATTTCTGCGCACGTTTAAGCACGGCGGTTACTGATTGACTTGACCCATGCGATGGCCATGATCTCAGCGACGTGGCTTCTTTTTATTTATTTATTTATTTTTCTTAACTTGTTATGAAGTTTTGGTCCTCCTCAAAAGAGAGGTGAATTACTTATGATATATTTATAATTTTTATTTTTAATTATAAATATATATAAATAATTATAAATATATAATTAATCATTATTATTATTATATTTTATTTTTATCTTATATTAAAAATTCTGTATTATATAATATTTTTTAATTTATTTTAATCTTAATTATTTAAATAATTACTTAATTAAAGTATGATAATTATAATTTGCACCTATACCACAAATAACAATAATTATATTGAATTCAATTCTTGAATTTCTTAATTCCAAGTAAATATATTTTAAAATTTTTGCTCTTATTTTCTTAAATAGGAAATGAAGTTTTAAAAAGTTAACAATATTATTTGTGGCTAATTAATATTTGATGTTTGCTAATTGTATTTTTATTTTAGAGAGTTAAATTTATTTATACATATTTTAAATTAATTTTTTTTATTTAAATATTATTTTTAAGTAACTTATTACTTAAATTATGTAAAAAAAACTCAAATAAAAATAAAATTTATTTTAAAATTCTGAGTAACTTTTTACTTAAATTATAAAAATTACATAAAAAGACTTTAAATTTGAATAATACTATGACCTATTTAAATAGTCATTTAAATAGAATATTTTTTTATTCAAATTTGATCTAATTTTACTTTTTCTTAAATTTTAAGTAACTATTACTTAAATTGTATAAAAAAATTTAAGTAACTTGTCACTTAAATTCTACAAATTGCATAAAAAGACTCAAAATTTAAATAATAATATGATTCATTTGAATAGTTACTTAATTTATTCAAATATGGCCTTTTATTTATTATTACATTTTGAGTAACTTTTTATTTAAATTATAAAAATTATGTAAAATGTTTTAAAATTTAAATAATGTTAAAATTTATAATTACTTGATAAGAAGTTATTTTAGTAATTATTTAAATTAAACATTTTTTATTCAAATGTGATGAATTTTATTTTAAGTAATCTTGCTTTTTAGGTATTAAATAACTTAAAAAAAAAGAAAGTATTTACTTTACTCCCCTAAGAAAGAGTCAAATTAAAATGTTCCTTAATATTTACAAAATAGTACTATTATCTTTAAAAAACTCACATAAAATATTGTAACTATCATATAATCAAAAGTTATTTGATAATATTATTTATTATCTTAATAATAATAATACCAATAATATGTCAAATTTAAATTTTACATGGAATCAAATTATTTTTTTGAAAAAAAGTAAAGGTGATGCTATATAAATATTCAAACCCTAACCAAATTTGTAGTCCAAGAAATACTTTCTTTCATCTCTTGTGGCATAGATATTTTCTACCAAAAAAAAATATAGATCATATGACCTATACATATATATTTAAAAGAGATTTATTATCTTTTTTCTTTTCAATAAAAGAGTTCTACTTTTTACTCATAAAAATAAAGTATTCCAAATATTTTACTGTTGTTATTAGATCAATTATTATTGCTATTGTTATTATTATTCACTTAAATTATATATATATATATATATATATATATACATATATTGATATTGAGTAGATTTAATTATCTTAAAAAATAAATTAAATTATAAATTTATATTAATTGTTGATAGTAATTTGTCCAATTTATTAAATCAAAATAAAAAAATAATTCTTCAATTACTTATAAAAAAATAATTTATATGCTATGTGCACATATCTTCATCGTTAAAACATAAGCCTCTTTGGTCCCAAAAATTCTCCGAATACTTCTTCCTGCACCTAAGCCTCTGAGATCGCCTACTATTGTGACTTCAAACACAACTAAAGTTCATTGCTTTTCAACTTGCACCCAATAGGACATGGCAGAAGGATTACTGTTCAATGTTGCAGAAGGAATTCTTGGAAAATTAGGCTCCTTTGCTCTTCGAGAGATTGGCCTGTGGTGGGGTGTCAAAGATGAGATTGAATCGATGCGCCGCACAGTTTCCCGTGTCAAGGGCGTGCTTCTTGATGCAGAAACACGAGGTGATGCCTCAGTCAAAGATTGGCTCGGTGAGCTGAAGGAAGTCGTGTACGATGCAGAGGACTTGGTGGATGACTTTTCCACAGAAGTTCTGCGGCGAAAGGTCATGACGGGGAACAAAGTGACAAATGAGGTACGCCTTTTCTTTTCAAGTTCAAACCGGCTTGCATATGGCCTTAAGATGGGTCACAAAATCAAGGCAATTCGGGAGAGACTAGAGGCTGTTATGCGTGAGGGAGAGCAGTTTAACTCGCGTTGACAATTCAACGGCTGTGATGGCTGGGAAAAGAGAGCAAACACACTCCTTTCCCCCTAAAGTTGTGGTTGGCAGAGAAGTTGACGAGAACAAAATTAGAGAACTTCTTTTGGCAGAGAACTACGAGACTAATGTGACCGTGATTTCGATAGTTGGAATTGGAGGATTGGGAAAAACGACGTTGGCTCAACGCACATATCATGATGCCTATGTGATGTCCAATTTTGATTTAAGGATGTGGGTATGTGTATCTGACGATTTCAGTGCAAAATTAATAATTGAAAAAATTTTAGAATCTGTGAATGGAAGAAAATCTAAAATGAATGAGATAAATACATTAGTAAATTCTCTTCATGAGCAAATTAATAGAAAAAAGTATTTACTTGTATTAGATGATATTTGGAACGAAAATGCTGAAAAATAGTATTCTTTAAAAGATTTGTTAGACGGTGGTTCTAGAGGAAGTCGAATATTATTAACTACACGTTCTAAAAAGGTTGCAGCAATTACAACTCCTTTCCCACAAGCACGATATGAATTGATGGGCTTATTTGAAGAGGAATCTTGGTCTTTGTTTGCTAAAATGGCATTTGAACATGAGTCCCTGCCACCAACACCAAGCCATGAAGCAATTGGAAAGGAAATTGTTGCAAAGTGTAAGGGAGTTCTCCTATCTATGAGAGTAATTGGACGTCTCTTGTATTTCAAAAAAGGTATACTTGAATGGGAATCATTTAGAAGTAAGGAATTGGTGACAATGGATCAAAGAGAAACTATTATCATGGTAGTTCTTAAGTTAAGTTATGATATTCTTCCTTCACATTTAAAACACTGCTTTACTTATTGTAGATTATTTTCAAAAGACCAAGTAATTAACGTGGATAGATTGGTAGATCTTTGGATGGTGCAAGGGTATATTAAGTCAACGAACCTAAGTTAGTGTCTTGAAGATATTGGTCGGGAATGTTTTATGGATCTCCTATGGAGGTCTTTCTTCCAAGATGTGGTTGAAGATGAGTTAGGGAACATAAAGAGTTGCAAAATGCACGACTTAATGCATGATCTTGCTTCCTCAGTAGTTGGAGATGAAAGTGTCTATATGTCAATTTCAAACCTAAGAGAAGTTGATGATAAGACTCGGCATATCTCATTTGATATAAACGGTGATAATTGGCAAGTTCCAGGATCTGTATTTGAAGCAAAAGGTCTGCGGACATTTTTGGCACAAAAGGTACATTTTTACAATGATAATAACATAGGCGAAGGGCAATGCCATGCAATTTTTAGTAATTTGCAGCGTTTACGGCAGTTGGATCTACAAGCATGGGGTACTGAGACAGTGCCCAATTCCATCCGTAAATTGAAGCAGTTGAGGTATCTTGATTTGTCTCAGAATTGGGAGATCAAATTGCTGCCACGTTCAATTACCAGATTACAAAACTTGCAAGTGCTCAAACTACAAGGATGTTATCGGCTTAGACAACTACCCAAGGATATCAAAAAGCTGGGCAATCTCAAGAAACTTGACATCGATCGTTGCTGTGATTTGACTCATATGCCACGTGGGATTGGACAATTGACTTCGCTGGAGAGATTAACGAGATTCATACTGCCTACAAGTGAAAACTCGAAACAGAAGAGTGGAGGAGTGGGTGAATTACATGACTTGAACAAGTTGGGAGGAAAGCTCAGTATTGAGAATTTGCCGCATCATGGGAATGGAAAAGGCAATCAGAAGGGTACTACCACTGGTGTAGCCGAAACTTGTGCAGCGGCCAATTTGAGTGAGAAGCCGCGTCTCCAAGAGTTGGAATTACATTGGGTGCCATTGGATGGTCACCATGATACTGATTTTAATGAAGATGACATGTCATTGGGAAATCTGCGGCCACACCCAAATTTGAAAAGCTTAAAAGTGAGGAATTACGGTGGAATAAATTTTGCCAACTGGCTTTCTTCCCTCACGAATCTGGTCACGCTTTGGTTGTATGACTGCCCGAAATGCCAAAGTCTGCCGGCATTGGATCAATTCCCTTCGCTAAAAGAACTTACAATCTGGGAATTAACTGATCTGGAATACATAGATATTTATTCTGCGGTTGGAGGAGGAGGACCAGGCAGCGGCAACAACAATAGCATGGTCTCCTTCTTCCCATCCCTTGAGTCACTGACACTCTTCCACTGTCCCAATCTGAAGGGATGGCGACCATCGTCACCGTCATCTTTGCTTCCCCAATTTCAGCGTCTTTCTTATCTGTGGATTCATTCATGCCCAAACCTGACTTCAATGCTGCTGTTATCCCCATCCTTGAAAGAACTGAGGATATCCTCAGTCAGCTTCAAGTCATTGGAGCAAATGCTCAAGTGGACGATTTCTCCAGCACATGAACCGTCGTCTTCTTCTCGTCAATCTAATCTCTCTTCGTCTTTGAAAAGTCTGGAGATTTCTAGAATGGAGCAACTGCCAGAAGATTTTCTGCCGGTGGAGTTGCTGCAAACCCTCACTTCTGTGGAGTATTTAGGGATTAGGGATTGCCCGACATTAACTTGTCTACCTCATGCGAAAATGCTACTTCTCACTTCCCTCCAGAGACTCGAGATTAATAATTGCAAAAATCTAGATCTGCCCAATTATGATGATGACAGCAACAGCAACAACGACGATGCTATTCTATCTCAAGGGCAAGGCCCTAGAAGCCTCATCTCTCTTCACATTTCTGGCATCCCAAAGTTGGTGCATCTGCCAAGGAGGCTTCTGCTGCATTCAATTGACCTGCAGAGGCTCGTAATATCGGGTTGCCCTAATTTGGCGTCCTTGCCGGAGTGGATGCCCAACCTCACCTCATTAAAATCTTTAGAGATTGATGATTGTTCCCAACTGTCAGAGAGATGCAAAAACAACATGGGCGAGGATTGGCCCATGATTGCCCACATCCCTTACATTGATGTTGATGGGAGATGCGTCCAGTGGAAGGGCTGATATAAACTTTGATTTGATAAGAGGAATCCCTCAACCTTTCCTTTCCAATTTCGGCAGGTTCCTCCTCCTACTGCTCTCTTCTTTTTATCTCCATCTCCATCCATTTTGTTTTTATTAAAAAGAGAGTCTGTGATGCTGTTTTTCTCCTACAAATCAACAAAATTTTTTTTTTTTTTTTTTTTTTTTTTTGGTCAAAAAATCATTGTAGGCATCTTCAATCGACATTTCATCTTTCCTTACCAAATTGTATCATCAAAACTAGCATCATCATCTTGCAAAACACTCATATGTATTTCATCCCACTGGAGTTTCTCATGTATCTGAGAGTGTGTTGGATTTGTGAGATTCACAGCTTGGGATATTTCAATTTTTCATTTCCTCAGTATGGAACAAATCATTTTATGTATAAATCAATGCTGAGGTAATTTTTTGATCTTTCATGCAGTGAAAAGAAATTGGTTCCAATATGGTGAGTCCTCTATTTTCTACCAGAAGCTAGAAAAGAGTAACTGATGTCTAAGGACCAGCCTAACATTGCTCAAATCCCTAATATTCAAATCGGAGAGCCATAATTTCATTTTGGTGGGATTTACTATATTTACAGCAACCCTTTGCACTTTGAGTAGGTTTGTAGTTGTCTTTTTCAATCTACAATATTTTTTGATAGTGAAGCCTATGCTTGTTCTTTGGCGAATATTGATGAACTTTTAATTTTGGTTTTCATGAATATTTTGCTGGTCTTTTGGCAAATTTGGCCATCAAATTACTGCAGGCACTATTTATACTCTATTGGATTTTGTTTCAGGCACAGGGGTTAAAGGCAGGAATGTTGTTGCTGTCTTATTTTGGAAAGTAGTGAAAGTGGAATAACTGTAGCCATGATCAATTGTGCGGTTTTTGAGCAAGGGTGGAGGTATGGTCCTTGGACTCTTGAAGAGGATAAGTTGCTTAGTGAACATGTGAGGTTGCATTGAGAAGGTAGGTGGAGTTCTATGCCAAGTGTGCTGGTAAGGCATTTATTATCAGCATATACCATCTAAAAAGAATGATTTTGTATTTTCTTTTTCTCTATCTTTGATTTAAGAATTTGTGTTACTGGTTTGTTGCCGCCAGGCTTAAACAGAAGTGGCAAGAGCTACAGACTGAGCTGGGTAAATTACCTTAAGCCTGTGCTGCCTGGCCTTAAAGGAGATCTAATTACACCTCTGGAAGAGTGAATTATTATTGAGCTGCACGCTTTCTGGAGTTAACAAGTAATACATCTCTCTTAAATTGCACCTTTAAGGTCTAGTTGTAGTTAGTTACTGTATTGTTACAGTTGCTATTAACAAGTAATACATCTCTCTTTATTGTATTGTAAATTTGAAATCTGTGCTATTATGACTTATAATTTGGTTTTTGATATATGGATGTGGGTTGGTGTTCTTTTCTTCTTTTGTAGCAATTGAGCCAAGCCAGGACTCAGTTCTTTAGGGTATCTAAATTTAATACCTAGACATTCTGCTCAGGGTATGTAAATTGAATACCTAGACATTCTGCAGTTGCCAATGCTAAATACTGACCTTGAAGTGGATGGTCATTTCCCACCACACGATGAAGCTTTCAGGGAAAAGGTCTTTGAGGCCAATAGCATCCTCTTTGCCTCACCTGATTATAATTTCTCAGTCACTGGTACTTCCTTTTTCTCTCTCTCTATGCAAACACACACATATATAAATAGTGTGTCTTGGTGTTTTTCTGTTTGATCTATTGAAATGTTTTTTGGGCTTTATTATGCAACAAAGTTAGAACTTTATCATTAAGCTATGAAAGAGAGTATTATTACATTTCAGGTTGTTGAGGGAGAGTCGTCTATCAGTAGATTATCGTGTTTCTTATTAAGCTAATTGTAGTATGGATGGTGAACTAAATTGTGATTTTCAGGGAAAAGGGCATATATACTTAATCCAAGAAAAAGGGATGTAAAATAGTTGCTGAAACATTGAATCTTTCTCATTGCCTAAGTTGCTAGATGGCAAATACTGCTAATATAATGGAAGACATCACAACTTTTTAATATTCCCCTA
Organism: Ceriops zippeliana; assembly: GCA_037897445.1. Classification (NCBI taxonomy): domain Eukaryota; kingdom Viridiplantae; phylum Streptophyta; class Magnoliopsida; order Malpighiales; family Rhizophoraceae; genus Ceriops; species Ceriops zippeliana. The sequence goes on from JBAPLH010000126.1 coordinate 1,488,429, forward strand.
TAAGAACATTGCCTTCAATTTTTTCACATTTGCTAAATTGAAGTAGCCTGGTGTACTGACATCTTGAAAGTTTCTTATGCACGAGTTTCTATGAGATCGTTTTGCAAACTTGTTTTATTGGGATGTCCCCTTATACTGCATCAAGGTCTTTTAGGACCAATATGCGTGAATTTTCCTATGTTCATTGATAAGTAGCTAGATGCTGATAAAATTGCAAATGCTTGTTAATGGCAATAGAGTGGTCATTTAAGTTTTAGAATTTAGATCCTCAAGTCTAGATGATGCACTTAGATTGAATCACTTTGAATTTAAATTAGGTTCTCTGATAACTACTGAGAAAGACTCTTTTTTTATTTGTGAAGAGGATAAATTGCTTAGTGAATATGTGAAGTTGGATTGAGAAGAAGATGGAGTTCCGTGGCCAGGTGCGCTGGTAAGGCATTTATTATCAGCATATACCATCTAAAAAGGATGATTATGCAATTTTTTTTATCTCTGATTTTGATTTAAGAACTTATGCTATTGTTGTGTTGCTGCCAGGCTTAAACAGAAGTGGCAAGAGCTACTGGCTGAGCTAGGTAAATTACCTTAAGCCTTTGTTGCCTGGCCTTAAAGGAGGTCTAATTACACCTCTGGAGGAGTGAATTATTATTAAGCTGCTCACTTTCTGGGGTTAACAAGTAATACATCTCTCTTAAATTGCACCTTTAAGTTCTAGATGTAGTCAGTATTGTTATAGTTGTTATTCATAATTCCCCTAAAGTGCTAGTGAAGATACTTTTTGGTTAGAGAGACTAGCTACTGTAGCAAACTATAGTCATTTTCTATGATTTTTATGCAGATAGACAACTATTGCTAGATACTTGATTGGTAAGAGAGACAATGAGATAAAGAACTATTGGAGATCCCATTTCAAGAACAAAGAGAGATGCTCTTAAATATGAGAGAAGCAAAAAGGCTCTAGTTTTAAATCAAAAATGGCAGAATCAGGATCAACAACAGCAAGAGCAACAAAAAATAGAAGATGACATAAAAAGTTTCAATAGTGCTTGTGATATATTGGAACGAGAGGAAAAGCTTTTTATGTATCCCACCTTGGATTATCAATGCTTGGCTATGATGTATTTGGAGGTTGCACCTTGGGCAGATTCTGTAACAGAGGATGGGCTATGGGGTGACCTGTGGAATCTAGATGAACTATGCACAGTTGTTAGAGCAAGATGGCCACCTTTGCTTTAGAGGGATCCAAAAATATGGACATAATGGAGGGTACAAGTGTCACAATATTATTTGTATCAATTACTTGTAAATGACAAATTTTTCTCAAGATTTTTCATTTGTTCAATATCATTAACTTGACTTTATAGTTGAAATTTCCTATTGGTACCATTTACTCTATCAGCCTCACTACCTCAATTTGTCTTCTTTCAAGCAAATTGTGTTGGAGGATGAAAATAACTTCCTTAGGTACCCTTCTTGTTACAATTAATTTATCATTTCAAATGAATAATATAGAATCTTTAAGAAAATTACGAAAAATTATATTAATTGAGAAATTAGTGTACTATTTAATGGAGAGGAAACTTGGTTGATGTTTAAAGTATTTTATAATAAAGAAAAAATGTGAAAAATAAATTGATCAATGTCTAGTATCATTCAACACAAACTTTGTATATAATAATATTCAAGTTTTTTACATATTTTGAAAACCAATATGTAAAGGAGGATTGTATCTTCTTAATTCTTCCTACTTATAACTACAAGATTGAATATTTTGTCATTATTTGTTGATGTTGTTGTTCTCACAACTTTGTATGAGATGTAATTGTTGTCAACCAGATTTAAGTGTGCAAGTAGAAGTGGGTCATATCTCAGAAATTACAGGATAAGACTAGAATGTCAAATAACCTCGTAAAGTGATCTACTTGGAGTGAACTTGTAGAGGGAGTTTAGCATTGCTTGAGTCTTAGTGTGAAAGTGTAACAGAGTTGTATACGGATAATAAATTCATAAGAAATTAAATCTGCCAGTTCGTCAGCCTGTCCTGAGACGAAGTCCAGGAGTGATTTTGGAGGAGCGGAATAATTCCAGGGTTACGGACAGAAAAGGAGTCCGGAAGAAGAGAAGGTTATAGAATTTTAACTTAGGTTTCTGGAAGATGGGCAGTTACGGGGGCAGTTCTTTTGTACACTTTTTAACTGTTCATGGATAATCCTGACTGTTCATTCAAGTATTCAAAGGATGAGATTTCAGTAGAAAGAAAAGAGCAAAAAAAATAAATTAAGGAGGATAATGCTGAATCTTGAATGGAACAGTAGTATGAAGCCACATGGAGGAGTAAGAAAGGAAGTCCACTCAGCTATAGTAAACCCTACTAGGGTTTTCATAGAAGGCAGAATATAAATCAAGACTTATCTCTTTTTTTTTTTTTTAAAAAAAAAATAGAAACCAAAAGATAGTAAGACCAGAAAAAGGTGAAACAGGTGAGACCAGAAACGGTGAGATGTGAGACTAGAAACGATGAGACGTGAGACCTGGAAACGGTAAGATGTGAGACCTAGAGATGGTGTGACAATAAGACCAAAAAAGAGACCGTGAGACTGTGAGACGGTGAGACTAGGAAACGAGTGAGATCATGAGATGGTGAGACGGTGAGACCAGGAAACGGGTGAGACAGTGAGACCAGGAGTTGTGTGAGACAAATTAGAGAAGAAATTAGATGAAGCATTTTAAGAGAACTTAACTAATTTTTAGATTTCTTTAAGAGAGGTTAGAGAGTGTTTTGGTGATCTTCCAAGTGGTAGTGAAGCAGTCTATTCAAATCAAACAGAGGCAAGACAAGTTAGAAGAAGGGTAGACACAGTAAGTGACTCTCTTTGTATTGTGATTGCTTTGTATTTGTAATAGTGAAAGAAGTAGAAGATTAAGACATCCATTGTAATCATAGGGGATACCACATTAGTATTCTCAAGTATAGTGGATTGTCTCGGTAGAGGAAGAATTCTTACCATTTAGCATCGGTAGAAGATTGACAGATGCTGAATATGCTAAAGTTATGGATTGCAAATCTGCTAAGGAGATATGGGACAGATTGTAGAAGGTCTATGAAGGTGATGGCAGAATGAAGGAGGCAAAGTTTCAAGTTTTCAAGGAGAGATATGAATCTCTCAGAATGCAGAAAAATGAGCCAGTCTAAGAGTTCTTCACCAGGGTTATTGATGCTGTAAATGACCTTAGAAGTTATGGGAAGAACAAGGACTCATCTATTGTGAAAAAATTCTGAGAATTTTGCCTGAGAGGTTTGCCTCAAAGGTAGCAGCCATATAAGAGAGTAGAGATCTTAATTCTATTTCTCTGTATGATCTCTAGTGCAATCTCATTACATATGAAATGAGAATAAAGTCAACTGAAAGCTCCTCAACATCAAAGCTATCAAAGGAGGCAGCTTTCAAAGCTATGAGACACTTGAAGATAAGAAAAGAGGAAGAATCATTCAGTGAGGATGATGATGATGATAAGGAAGAAAGTAAAGGTGAAGTATTGGCTTACTTCACAAGGAAATTCAAAAAGGGGTCTAAGAAGGGAAAAGGACAGTTGTCCTTGAGATGTTATCGTTGTGGGCAGACTAGACACTTTACTTCTCAATGCAAAGTGAAACTTGATGATGAAGATGAGGATGGTGATGATGAGCAGAATTCAAAATGAAGAAGACCATCATCTAAATCAAAGAAGTCCAGCAAGAAGATTGCCAACCTACAGAAGAAGAAGAGAAGCTCATTTGAAGAGTTATGTAAGCCAGATAAAAGAAGCTGATGAGGAGGAAGATGTAGACTCATCAGATGAGCATGCCTGTATGGCATCAGCTCAATGTGGTAGTTTAACCTGTAAAGAGGAAGAGGAGGTTGATGAGGAAGAACTAGATCTTGAAGCTGAGTTAGAAGAAGTTTCAAAGGAGATAATTAGAAGAGGCAGAACCATAAGAAGGTTAGAGGCTCATATAAAACAAGTTGAAGCAAAGTTTGAGGAAGTAGAAAGTCAAAAAGATGAAATAAGGGCTGAACATATTGACTTAAAGAGAAGATTTGTAGAACAGATCAAAATATGTGAAGACCATACAATGGATCTTGGCTCAGGGACTTCAACAATTGAAGAAATGGAGATAGAGTTGCTAAGACTTCAGCAACAACTCAAAAAGAGTGAAGAGAACTTGCTGTTGTTCCCACAGCCTTGTATGAGTTGTAATTGTTGTCAACTAGGTTTAAGTGTGCAAGAAGGTAAAGCCACATGGAAGGGCAAGAAAGTAAAGCCATATGGAGGGGCAAGAAAGTAAAGCCATATGGAGGGGCAAGAACATAAATCCGCCGCGTAAGTCTTATTAGGGTTTCATGAAAGAGAGTATAGGGCAAGGCCAACACAATTGAATACACGGCAAAATACAAAAGTATGTGGACGACCAAATAGAGAAAATAGAAAAACACAACATATGGCCAAAGCACACTGACAGCAAGTGAACGAATGAACAGGGGACGGCAAAATAGAAAAGACGTGGCCGTAGTGAACATGTAACCGTTGACGGAAGAAGAAGAGAAAACGAAAATTGGCCAAATTGGAGCAAACTGGCAGAAGGAGAAACCGACGGCAACGAAGAACAATTGTCGGGAGAGAGAAAAGAGGAGACGATCAGGCTAAACGAAGAACAGGGGAAGGAGATAAAATCCGACACGACCAAAGAGAAGAGTGGATGGCAAAGGAACGACACACCACTGGCACACCAACGGTTGGCAGAACACGAGAGAGAGAGAAAAATTGAGACAGTTGTTGGAAGAGAGAGAAAAGAGGTATATGGCCAGAACAGAGGAGTCAATGAGAAGGAGAGAGAAAACACGACCAAATGAGGGAAAAGGAGAGAAAATCTGAAATGGCCGAAGAAGGGTGGATGAAGAGAGAGAGAGACCGTCGGCAAAACAGAGGAAATCCAACTGGACGGTAAGAGAGAGAAATTCGGCTGGATAGCAAGAGAGAGAGAAATGGACAGTGAGATTGTGAGACAAGGAGATGGGTGAGACCATAAGACAGTGAAAGCAAGAGCTGTGTGAGACAACCTAGAGAAGGAATTCAGCGAAGTACAGAAAGAACTCAACGTATTTCCACATTTCTTCAAGAGAGGTTAGAGAGCATTGCAGTGGAGCAGCCTTTCAATTCAATAGAAGCAAGACAAGCTAGAAGAAGGGTAGACACAGTAAGTGACACTCTTTGTATTGTACTTACTTAGTAATTGCAATATTGAAAGGAGCAGAGAATTAAGACATCCATTGTAACTGGAATTATCAAGTATAGTGGATAGTCTCGGTAAGGGAGAGTCCCTACCACCATGGATGTACGTCATGTTGATGGAACCACGTAAACCTCGTGTGTCCTTAATTTGCTTTACGTTCTGTGTTTTGAATTGAGTTGTGAACGCAACTAAAGTATCAGTCAACCCATAACCTAATGAAGACCTAAACAAGAACATCTGAATTGTCTATTAGGCAAAGTGTCTGAAAGGTGACTTTGGGGACTATTGTGATTAGTAGGTAGCAATAGATCTACCTTAGTCGAGTCTGAGAAAGAGTTCAATTTTAAGAAGAGGAAGTGGTTGAAATTGTTCACTTACCTACGAATTGCGAATTGTGGTAATATTGATTTACCCCCCCTCTCAGTGTCACAAACTAGTAGATCTTAGGGAGAAGTCGAGAACTTCAATTGGTATCAGAGCACAGGTCCACCAGTTTGAAGCTTAATAGCTTGGTGTACTAGTTTATAGGGATCTAGAAGTTTGACTTATTCAGTATACTAAGAAATGGAAGCCGGTACTAGTATTAGCACTACTTACAGTAAGCAGGTTCCAATCTTCAATAGAACCAACTACCATATGTGGAGAGCAAGAATGCAAGTGGTATTTGCAAACATGGGCATGAACATGGTGAAATGCATACAGGAGGGTTTTGTGGCTCTAGAAGAAGGTAAAGACCCAACCCCAGAGGAGTTAAGGCAGTTTGAGATAAATGGGAAGGCCTCAACTGTCATCATTTCAGCATTGATAGATGCTGAATATGTTAAAGTTATGGACTGTAAATCTGCCAAGGAGATATGAGACAGATTGTAGAAAGTCTATGAAGGTTATGGTAGAATGAAGGAGGATAAGCTTCAAGTGTTCAAGGAAAGATATGAATCTCTCAGAATGCAGAAGAATGAGACAGTTCAAGAGTTCTTCACCAGGGTTATTGACGCTGTAAACGACCTAAGAAGTCATCGGAAGAACAAGAAGGACTCATCTATTGTGAAGAAAATTTTGAGAATTCTGCCTGAGAGGTTTGCCTCAAAGGTAGCATCCATAGAGGAGAGTAGAGATCTCAATTCTATGTCTCTGCATGATCTCCAGTGCAATCTCATTGCATATGAGATGAGGATAAAGTCAGCTGAAAGCTTTGTAACAACGAAGGTATCAAAGAAGGCAGCTTTCAAAGCTATGAAGTACTTGAAGATAAAAGAAGAGGAAGAATCATCCAGTGAGGATAATGATGATGATGAGGAAGAAAGTAAAGGTAATGTGTTGGCATACTTCACAAGGAAGTTCAAAAAGGGGTCTAAGAAAGAAAAAGGATAGTTGTCCTTGAGATGTTATCGGTGTGGGCAGACTGGACACTTTGCTTCTCAGTGCAAAGTGAAACTTGATGATGAAGATGAGGATGGTGATGATGAAGATGAGGATGATGATGATGAGCCAAATTCAAGATAGAGAAGATCATCATTCAAATCAAAGAAGTCCAGTAAGAAGATTGCCAACCCACAGAGGAAGAAGAGAAGCTCATTCAAGAGCTATGTGAGTCAGATAAAAGAAGCTGGTGAGGAGGAAGATGAAGAATCATCAAATGAGCAGGCTTTTATGGCATCAGATCAAGGTGGTAGTTCAACTTCTGAAGAGGAAGAGGAGGTTGATAAAGAAGAATCAGATCTTGAAGCTGAGTTGGAAGTAGCTTTAAAGGAGATAATCAGAAGGGGCAGAACCATAAAAAGGTTAGAAGCTCATATAAAACAAGTTGAAGCAAAGTCTGAAGAAGTTCAAAATTAAAAGGATGAAATAAGGGCTGAACATATTGACTTGAAGAGAAGATTTGAAGAACAGATCAAAATATATGAAGACCTTACTATAGAGCTTGGCTTAAGGACTTCAACAATTGAAGAAATAGAGATAGAGTTGCTAAGACTTCAACAACAACTCAAAAAGAGTGAGGAGAACTTGCAGAAGTTTAAAGTGGTAGGAGAAACAAGCTCTGCAAGAGAAAAGAAGAATAATACTTTGCCACAGAAGTTGAAAGAGAAGGTTGTGACTCAAGAGAAGATAACTGAAGAAAAGAAGACAGTTATCAAACCAAAGCCAGGGCCAAAAATGATGTATGTGGTTAAAGAGCAGCAGCCCATAGCTTCTACGTCTCAGAAAGAAAATAAGGTCAGCCAACAAAGGGCTATGACTGAACAAAAGAAGGAGAAGAAGGTGACTGAAATGAAAGTCACATAAGCAAAGAAGCCAGCAACTTTGCCTACATAGTAAGTAATGAACAGAAGAAAACAAGCTGTGAGTAGACCCAAGAAGAGGCAGTTTCAAGGTCACTGTCTTTATTGTGGAGTTTGGGGTCATAAGGCGAGTAATTGCTGGTGGAGAAGGCCAGTATATGTTTCCAACTTGAGAAGATACGATGCGGCATACAAGGGGAAACAATACAAAATTCAGAAGAGAATACCTATCGTGAGTTCTTGCACATACTGTAAAAGGCAAGGACACACTAACAAGGATTGTTGGTGGAAGCCCAAATCAGTGGTTTCAAAGAACAAGTTTGCTATATTGGTAGGCTTAGAACAGTGTGAAAGGTGTGGGCAGGATGACTATAATGCCAAGAGATGCATGACACTTCTCCCTGAGCAAAAGTAGGCACTCAATGGCACAGTGAAAACAGGCGATGCAGTCAAAGTTGAGAAAAAGGAGAAAGCTATCTTCTAGCTAGTTCAAAAGAAGGAATATAGAGCAAAAAGGGAGGTGACTAATATAGCTGAAATTGTACTAAAGGTTGATTGCAAGGATAAGGAGTGGATCCTTGATAGTGGATGCATTTCGCACATGACGGGAGACAAGAGTAAACTATCAAGGCTAAACAAATCAAGAAAAGGTAGAGTCAAGTTTGACAATGATAATTCACTCAATATCAATGGTTAAGGGTTAGTAAACATTGGAAGAGGAAAGCTGAAAGATGTTTTGAACGTTGAAGGACTCAGATATAATTTAGCATCTATCAACAAACTATGCAATGAAGATCATAAGGTAATATTCACAAAAATAGGTTGCCAGGTAAAGAGTAAAGAAGGCAATACTGTTGCAGCTGGGAAGAGAACAACTGGAAACTTGTATGTAATTGATGAAGAAAGAGATCTACTTACAACTAAGACTGTGCAAGAAAGAAAACCAAAGAAAACGTGGACCAGTGCTCATCAAGAAAATCAGATCATAGGTGACCCATCAGTAGGAGTTACAACAAGAAGAAGAATTGTGGGAGCTACTGCTTTACTCTCACAAGTTGAACCTAAATCTGTTGAAGAGGCTACACAAGATCTAACTAAATCTTTGTCCATAGAGCTATTTGAAAAGTATAGATTGAGTCTATCTATGCAAATGCTTCCTCAAGCCTGAAGTTCAAGTGAATCCTCCTTTATTTTGCGAGTTTTTCAGATTTGTAATTGGTTGACAAAAGGGGAGAGAAGCAACAGTGTAGGGGGAGCTGTTAAGAAAGGGAGAGTGCATATTTAGGAGGAGTTGAAATTGCTGCATAGTGGTTTTTGTTATGAGTGTTGCCAACAATTACAAAGGGGGAGATTGTTGTTTCCACAGCCTCGATAGGTTATAATTATTGTAAAATAGGTTTAAGTGTGCAAGAAGGTAAAGCCACATGGAAGGGCAAGAAAGTAAAGCCACATGAAGGGGCAAGAACGTAAATCCGCCGCGTAAGCCCTATTAGGGTTTCATGGAAGAGAGTATATAAAGACCTTGGAAGACAAAACTAGGGCAAGGCCAACACTATTGAATACATGGCAAACACAAAAGTGTGTGGATGACCAAATAGAGAAAACAGAAAAACACAACATATAGCCAAAGCACATCGACGACAAGTGAACGACAAAACAGGGGACGACAAAATAGAAAAGAAGTAGCCGTAGTAAACAGTGTAGCCATAGTGAATAGTGTAGTTGTCGACAGAAGAAGAAGAGAAAATGAAAATTGGCCAAATTAGAGCAGACCGACAGAAGGAGAAACTGACGATAACGAAGAACAACTGTCGAGAGAGAGAGAAAGAGGAGACGGCCAAGCTGAACAAAGAACAGGGGAAGTAGAGAAAATCCGACACGGCCAAAGAGGAAAGTGGACGACAAAGGAACGACACACCACCAACACACCAATGGTCGGCAGAACACGAGAGAAAGAGAGAAAAATTGAGACAACCGTTGGAAGAGAGAGAAAAGAGGTATACGGCCAAAACAGAGGAGTTGATGAGGAGAGAGAAAACACGGCCAAATAAGGGAAAAGGAGAAAATCTGGAACAGCTGATGAGGGGTGGATGAAGAGAGAGAGATCATCTGTAAAATAGAGGAAATCCGACTTGACGGTGAGAGAGAAATCCGGCTGGACGGTAAGAGAGAGAAATCTGGTCGTAAGAGAGAGAAATTCGGCGGTAGGAGAGAGAAATCTGGTGGTAAGAGAGAGAAATCCGGCTAGATAGGAAGAGAGAGAAATGGACAGTGAGATCATGAGATAAGGAGATGGGTGAGATCGTGAGACAGTGAAAGCAGGAGCTGTGTGAGAGAACCTAGAAAAGGAATTCGGCGAAGCACAGAAAGAACTCAACGTATTTCCAAATTTCTTTAAGAGAGGTTAGAGAGTGTTGCGGTGAACTTATAAGCGGCAGTGGAGCAGCCTTTCAATTCAACAGAGGCAAGACAAGCTAGAAGAAGGGTAGACACAGTAAGTGACACTTTTTGTATTGTACTTGATTAGTAATTGTAATATTGAAAGGAGCAGAGAATTAAGACATCCATTGTAACTGGAATTTTTAAGTATAGTGGATAGTCTCGGTAAGGGAGAGTCCTTACCACTGTGGATGTACTTCATGTTGACGGAACCACGTAAATCTCGTGTGTCCTTAATTTGCTTTATGTTCTGTGTTTTGAATTGAGTTGTGAACGCAATTAAAGTATCAGCCAACCCATAACCTAACGAAGACCTAAACAAGAACATCCAAATTGTCTATTAGGCAAGGTATCTGAAAGGTGACTTTGGGAACTATTGTGATTAGTCGGTAGCAATAGATCTACCTTAGTCGAGTCTGAGAAAGAGTTCGCTTTTAAGAAGAGGTTGAAGTTGTTCACTTACCCGCAAATTGCGAATTATGGTGATACTGATTCACCCCCTTTCTCAGTATCACAAACTAGTAGATCCTAGGGAGAAGTCGGGAACTTCACTTGCAGAAGTTTGAAATGGTAGGAGAAACAAGCTTTGTAACAGAAAAGAAGAATGAAGAGAAAGTGCAGCAATCTGAGGTTGTATTGCCTAAAGATAATGAGACTTTGCCACAAAAGTTGAAAGAAAAGGCTGTGACTCAAGAGAAGATAGCTGAAAATAAAGAAGATTTGAAGAAGTAACCTAGGGTTGCAAACAAAAATGAAGAAAAGAAAGTCAACCAGCAAAGGGCTACAGTTGAACAAAAGAAGGAGAAAAATGTGACTGAAATGAAAGCCACACAAGCAAAGAAGCCAGCAACCTTGCCTACACAGCAAGTAATGAACAAAAGAAAACAAGCTATGATTAGACCCAAGAAGAGGCAGTTTCGAGGTCACTGCCTTTATTGTGAAGTTTGGGGTCATAAGGCAAGTAAATGCTGGTGGAGAAGGCCAGTATATGCCTCCAACCTGAGAAGATCCAATGCTGCATACAAGGGGAGACAATACAAAATTCAGAAGATAACACCTATCGTGAGTTATTGCATATACTGTAAGAAACAAGGACACACTGACAAGGATTGTTGGTAGAAGCCAAAGCCAATGGTTTCAAAGAACAAGTTTGATATATTGGCAGACTTGGAACAGTGTGAAAGGTGCAGGTAGGATGGCCATAATGCCAAGAGATGCATGACACTTCTCCCTAAGCAAGAGAAAGCACTCAATGGCACAGTAAAAATAGCTGGTACAGTCAAAGCTGAGAAAAAGGAGAAAGTTATCTTTAAGTCACAAGAAGGAATATAAAGCTAAAAAGGAGGTGGCTAATATAACTAAAATTGCACTAAAGGCTGACTACAAGGATAAGTAATAGATCCTTGATAGTGGATGCACTTCACACATGACAAGAGACAAGAGTAAATTATCAAAGTTGAATAAGTCAAGAGAAGGCAGAGTCAAGTTTGGCAATGATGATTCACTTAACATCAGTGGTCAGGGGTCAGTAAATATTGGAAAAGGAAAGCTGAGAGATGTTCTGCACGTTGAAGGACTCATATATAATCTAGCATCTGTCAGCCAACTATGTAATGAAGACCATAAAGTGATATTCACAAAAATAGGTTGCCAAGTAAAAAGTAAAGAAGGCAATATTGTTACAGCTGGGAAGAGAACAGTTTGAAATTTATATGTGATTGATGAGGATAAGACAAATAGCTGTTTACTTACAAAAGAAGAAGAAAATCAACTCTGGCATAGGAGGTTGGGACACTTAACACAGAAGAACATGAGGAAGTTGACCACTGCTCATGCAATCAGAGACATTCCAGACCTCAAGAGAGAAAGGGAGTATGTCTGCTCAGCATGCTCTAAAGAAAAAAATGTCAGAAGGCAGTATAAGACCAAAGAGTTCAGATCTGAAGCAGTGCTTAACATTGTATATACTGATTTGTGTGGGTCGATGAGAACAAAAAGGTTGAATGGTGAAAGGTACTTCATCTTATTTGTTGATGATTATTCCAGAAGGACCTACATCATACACCTCAAACACAAGTCAGAAGTTTTGAAATGCTTCAAGAGATACAGAAGATTGGTTGAAAATGAGAATGGAAAGAAGATTAAAGTATTGAGGTCAGATCAAGGCATTGAATTCACAAATGAAGCTTTTGAAGATTACCTTGAGAACCATGGAATTCATCATCATATAGCAGCAGCAAGAACACCACAATAGAAAGGAGTGGTAAAGAGGAAAAATAGAGCTGTGGTTGAAATGGCAAGAACTCTACTGCTGGAATCCAAGCTTCACACAAGATTTTGGATGAAGCAACATTAATAGTTGTGCATTTACTGAACAGAGTTTTATTAAGGCCCAATACTGATAAGAATTCATATGAGCTATAAAGTGGGAAGAAGACGACAACTAAGTATTTTAGAATCTTTGGCAGCCCATGTTTTGTGAAGAACAAGGAGTAAAGCTTGGGAAAATTCCATGCTAGGTCAGATGAAGGCATCTTTGTGGGATACTCAGTAAAGACAAAAGGTTACAGAGTTTTTCTACATAAACTGGGAAATGTGGTCACTTTCAGTGATGTGAGAATAAATGAAAACTGGAAAACAATGCATAATGGAGAAACTGAGGACAATGAAAAAGATGACTTTAAGATAGATGAAGAATTAGACTAACATGAAAAAAAGGGAAAAGAAGTAAGTTCAGACTCAGAGAAGAGTGAGTCTGAAGATGAACAAAGAGATCCTTTTGCAACTAAAACTGTGTAAGAGAAAAAGACAAAGAAAACGTGGACAAGTGCTCATCAAGGAAATTAGATCATAAGTGACCCATCAGCAGGAGTTACAACAAGAAGAAGAATTGTAGGAGCCACTGCTTTACTCTTACAAGTTGAACCTAAATTTGTTGAAGAGGCTGCACAAGGCAAAGCCTGGGTCAAAGCTATCAATGAGGAGCTGGATTAAATCGAGAAGAATGATACATAGGAGCTGGTTCTAAGACCCACTAATAAGAATGTCATAGGAACAAAATGGGTGTTAGAAATAAACACAATGAAGATGGCAAGGTGGTGAGGAACAAGGCTAGGCTGGTTTGCAAAGGTTACACTCAGATAGAAGGAGTAGATGTTGATGAAACTTTTGCACCAGTGTCAAGGTTAGAAAATATTAGAATGTTCCTAGCTTTAGTAGCACGTAAGAGGTATAAAGTTTATTAGATGGATGTGAAATCAGCCTTTCTGAATGGGCTCCTGAAAGAAAAAGTCTATATTGAACAACTCGATTGAGTACAAATTAGTGAGGATGAGACATATGTGTGCAAGCTGAAGAAAGCCTTGCATGGCCTTAAACAAGCCCCAAGAGCATGGTACAGCAGGCTGGATGCGTATTTGAGAAGGATGAACTTCAGAGGAGGAATAATTGATAATAACCTATATGTGTTCAACTTAGAGAAAGAGTTGTTCCCACAGTCTTGTATGGGTTGTAATTGTTGTTAACTAGATTTAAGTGTGTAAGAAATTTGAAGCTACATAGAGGGGCAAGAAAGTAAAGCCACATGGAGGGGTAAGAAAGTAAATCCGCTGTAGTAAGCCCTATTAGGGCTTTCATGGAAGGGAGTATATAAACCCAAACCCTTGGAAGAAAAGGGGATATACGGTATAATAGAGTGATCACGACAAAACACCACCTGCAAAGAGAGAAAACACGGCTGGACGGTGAGAGAGAAAACCCGGCTGGATGATGAGAGAGAAAACCTGTGAGAGATGTACAACCACCGGGAGAGAAATAGACGACACGACAAGGAGAAAACCTTGTGACGGTAAGAGAGAGAAACTCGTGAGAAAAGTACAACCACCGGCAAGAGAAAAGAAGTCAACACGGCAAAGGAACGAATGGCAAAAGGAAACCCGTAAGAGATGATGCACCACTAGGAAAGAAAACGACACACTAACAGCGAAACCAGAAACGCACCAGCCCTGAAAGAGAAGAAAACCATAAACGTGAGGTGAGGGCAAAAACCAGAAACAGGAGACCAACAGAACCGTGAAATGGATGACGAGAGCAGACCTGGTATCCGTGAGGCTTAAGAACAGCGAAGCGGGTGCATACCTGAAACGTGAGACCATAATGTGTGTCGGCGTGAGACCAGAACGTGCGACGGTGTGAGACTAGAACGTGCAACGGCGTAATTGATCAGAAGCGTTGGGCAGGCTGTGAGATGTGAAATGGCAGACCAAAAGCGTAAGTGCAAGTCGTGAAGTTGTGAGACGGTGAAAGCAGGAGTTGTGTGAAACAACCTAAAGAAGGAATTCGGTGAAGCATTGGAAAAAAATCAACGTATTTTTAGATTTCTTCAAGAGACGTTCAAGAGTGTTGTGGTGGACTTCTAAGCGGCAGTGAAGCAGCCTATTCAATTCAACAGAGGCAAGACAAGCTAGAAGAAGGGTAGACACAGTAAGTGACACTCTTCATATTGTACTTGCTTTGTATTTGCAATAGTGAAAGGAACAGAGGATTAAGACATCCATTGTAATTACAATGTGAACATTGGGAGTACCACACTAGTATTCTCAAGTATAGTGGATTGTCTCAGTAGAGGAAGAGTCCCTACCACCGTGGACGTATGTCACATTGACGGAACCATGTAAATCTCTTGTGTCCTTACTTTGATTTACATTCTGTGTTTTGAATTGAGGTGTGAACGCAGCTAAAGTATCATTGAACCCATAACCTAAAGAAGACCTAATCAAGAACATCCGATCTGTTTAATAGGCAAGGTGTCTGAAAGGTGACTTAAGGGACTATTGTGATTAGTAGGTAACAATAGATCTACCTTAGTCGAATATGAGAAAGAGTTCACTTTTGAGATGAGTTTGAAGTTATTCACATACCTGCGTATTGATGAGAGCTAAAGTATTAAATAAGTAGAATACTATGGTTTAAATTATCAGAGTGTGTTTTTAAGGTGTGTGATACTGATTTACCCCTCTTCTCAGTATCATAGATTAGTAGATCTTAGGGTGAAGTTGGGAACTTTAATTGGTATCAGAGCCTGGTTCACTAGTTTGAAGCTTAACAGCTTGGTGTACTAGTTTGAAGGGTTTTAGAAGTTTGAGAAATGGATGTCGGTACTAGCACTACTTATAGCAAGAAAGTTTCAATCTTTAATGGAACCAACTATCATATATGGAGAGTGAGAATGCAGTTCGTATTTGTAACCATGGGCATGAACGTGGTGAAATCTATACAGGAGGGTTTTGAGCCTCCAAAAGAAGGTAAAGATTCAACCCCAGAGGAATTAAGGCAATTTGAGATCAATGGAAGGCCTCAAATGTCATCATTTCAGCATTATTAGATGTCGAATTTGTTAAAGTTATGGATTACAAATCTGCTAAAGAGATATGGGACAGATTACAGAAGGTCTACGAAGGTGATGGCAGAATGAATGAGGCCAAGCTTCAAGTTTTCAAGGAGAGATATGAATCCCTCAGAATGTAGAAGAATGAGACAGTCCAAGAGTTCTTCACCAGGGTTATTGATGCTATAAATGACTTTAGAAGTCATGGGAAGAACGAGAAGGACTCATCTATTGTGAAGAAAATTCTGAGAATTCTACCTGAGAGGTTTGCCTCAAAGGTGGCAACCATAAAGGAGAGTAGAGATCTCAATTCTATGTCTCTGCATGATCTTTAGTGCAATCTCATTGCATATGAGATGAGAATAAAGTCAACTGAGAGCTCCTCAACGTCAAAGGTATCAAAAGAGGCAGCTTTCAAAGCTATGAAACATTTGAAGATAAAAGAAGAGGAAGAATCATCTAGTAAGGATGATGATGATGATGAGGAAGAATGTGAAGGTGAAGTGTTGGCATACTTCATAAGGAAGTTCAAAAAGGGGTCTAAGAAGGGAAAAGGACAGTTGTCCTTGAGATGTTATCGTTGTGGGCTGACTAGACACTTTGTTTCTCAATGCAAAGTGAAACTTGATGATGAAGATGAGGATGGTGATGATAAGCCGAATTCAAAATGGAGAAGACCATCATTCAAATCAAAGAAGTCCAGCAAGAAGATTGCCAACCCATAAAAGAAGAAGAGAGGCTCATTCAAGAGTTATGTGAGTCAGATAAAAGAAGCTAATTAGGAGGAAGATTAAGAATCATTAGATGAGTAGACTTTTATGGCATCACCTCAAGGTGGTAGTTTAACCTATGAAGAGGAAGAGGAGGTTGATGAAGAAGAACCAGATCTTGAAGCTAAGTTAGAAGCAGCTTCAAAGGAGATAATCAGAAGGGGCAGAACCATAAAAAGGTTGAAGGCTGACATAAAACAAGTTGAAGCAAAGTCTGAGGAAGTTAAAAGTCAAAAGGATAAAATAAGGGCTAAACATAGTGACTTGAAGAGAAGATTTGAAGGCCTTACAAGAGAGCTTTGCTCATGGACTTCAAAAAGTAAAGGAATGGAGAAAGAGTTGCTGAGACTTCAGCAACAACTCAAAAGAAGTGAAGAGAACTTGTAGAAGCTTGAAATGATAGGAGAAACAAGTTCTGCAAGAGAAAAGAAAAATGAAGAGAAAGTGCAGCAATTTGAGGTTGCATTACCTAAAGATAATAAGAATGTGCCAAATAAGTTAAAAGAGAAGGTTGCCACTCAGGAGAAGATAACTGAGAATAAAGAAGATTTGAAGAAGCAACGTAGGGTTACAAACAAAAATGAAGAAAAGAAAGTCAGCTAACAAAGGGCTATGACTGAAATGAAAGCCACACAAGTAAAGAAGCCAACTACTTTGCCTACACAGCAAGCAATGAATAAAAGAAAACAAGCTATGAGTAGACCCAAGAAGAGGCAGTTTCAAGGTCACTATCTTTATTAAGGAGTTTAGGGTTATAAGGGAAGTAACTGCTGGTGGAGAAGGCCAGTATACATCTCCAACTTGAGAAGATTTGATGCTGTATAAAGTGGGAGATAGTACAGAATTCGGAAGAGAACACTTGTTGTGAGTTCTTGCACATATTGTAAAAGGCAAGGACACACTGACAAGGATTGTTGGTGGAAGCACAAACCAGTGGTTTCAAAGAACAAGTTTGCTATATTGGTAGACTTGGAACAGTGTGAAAGGTGTGGGTAGGATGCCTATAATGCCAAGAGATGCATGAAGAGATGCATGACACTTCTCCCTGAGTAAGAGAAGGCACTTAATGGCACAGTAAAATAATTGGTGCAATCAAAGCTAAGAAAAAGGAGAAAGCTATCTTCCAGCCAGTTCAAAAGAAGGAATATAAAGCTAAAAGGGAGGTGGCTAATATAGCTGAAATTGCACTAAAGGCTGACTACAAGGATAAGCAGTGGATCCTTGACAGTGGATGCATTTCACACATGACAGGAGACAAGAGTAAATTATCAAAGCTAAATAAGTTAAGAGAAGGCAGAGTCAAGTTTGGTAATGATGATTCACTCAACATCAGTGGTCAAGGGTTAGTAAATATTGGAAAAGGAAAGCTGAAAAAGATGTTCTGCATGTTGAAGGACTTAGATATAATCTAGCATTTGTCAGCGAACTATGTAATGATGACCATAAAGTGATATTCACAAGAATAGGTTGCCAAGTAAAGAGTAAAGAAGGCAATATTGTTGCAGCCGGGAAGAGAACAGTTGGAAATTTATATGTGATTGATGAGGACAAGATTAGCAGCTGTTTACTTACAAAAGAAGAAGAAAATCAACTCTGGCATAGGAGGCTAGGACACTTAACACAGAAGAACATGAGGAAGTTGACCACTGCTCATGTAATTAAAGATATTCTAAACTTCAAAAGAGAGAGGGAGTATGTCTGCTCAGCATGCTCTAAAGGAAAACAAGTCAGAAAGTAGTATAAGACCAAAGAGTTTAGTTCTGAAGAAGTGCTTGACATTGTACATACTGATTTGTGTGGACTGATGAGAACAAAAGGGTTGAATGGTGAAAGGTACTTCATCTTGTTTGTTGATGATTATTCCAGAAGGACCTGCATCATGCACCTCAAACATAAGTCAGAAGTTTTGAAATGCTTCAAGAAATACAGAAGATTAGCTGAAAGTGAGAGTGGAAAGAAGATCAAAGTATTGAGGTCATATCAAGGCACTGAATTTACAAATGAAGCTTTTGAAGATTACTTTGAGAAGCATGTTATTCACCATTAGATGGCAACAACAAGAACACTTCAACATAATAGGGTGTTAGAGAGGAAAAATAGAGCTGTGGTTGAAATGGCAAGAACTCTACTGCTGGAATCCAAGCTTCACACAAGATTTTGGACAGAAGCAACATTTACAACTGTACATCTACTGAATAGAGTCTTACTAAAGCCCAATACTGATAAGGCTCCATACGAGCTATAGAGTGGGAAAAAGATAATAGCCAAGTATCTCAGAATCTTTGGCAACACATGTTTTATGAAGAACAAGGAGCAAAACTTGGGAAAATTCAATGCTAGGTTTGATGGAGGCATCTTTGTCGGATACTCAGCAAAGACAAAAGGTTACAGAGTTTTCTTGCATAAGCTGGGAAAAGTGATCACGTCCAATGATGTGAGAATAAATGAGAACTAGAAAACAATGACTTTAAGATAGATGAAGAATCAGACCAACTTGAAGAAAAGGAACAAGAAGTAAATTTAGACTCAGAGAAGAGTGAGTCTGAAGATGAAGAAAGACATTCCCTTACAACTAAGACTGTGCAAGAAAGAAAGACAAAGAAAATGTGGACCAGTGATCATCAAGGAAATCAGATCATAGGTGACCCATCAGCAGGAGTTACAATAAGAAGAAGAATTGTGGGAGTTACTGCTTAGAAAATGTGGACCAGTGCTCATCAAGGAAATCAGATCATAGGTGACCCATCAGCAGGAGTTACAATAAGAAGAAGAATTGTGGGAGTTACTGCTTTACTCTCATAAGTTGAACCTAAATCTATTGAAGAGGCTACACAAGACACAGCCTGGGTCAAAGCTATCAATGAGGAGTTGCATCAAATTGAGAAGAATGATACATGGGAGCTAGTTCCAAGACCCACTAACAAGAATGTCATAAGAACAAAATGGGTGTTTAGGAATAAACACAATGAAGATGGCAAGGTGGTGAGGAACAAGGCCAGGCTGGTTTGCAAAGGCTACATTTAGATAGAAAGAGTAGATGTTGATAAAACTTTTGCACTAGTGGCAAGGTTAAAAACTATTAGAATATTCTTAGCTTTAGCAGCACATAAGAGATATAAAGTTTATCAGATGGATATGAAATCAACCTTTTTGAATGGGCTCCTTAAAGAAGAAGTGTATATTAAACAACCTAATGGAATACAAATCAGTGCGGATGAGACACACGTGTGCAAGCTGAAGAAAGCCTTGCATGGCCTTAAATAAGTCCCAAGAGCATGGTACAGCAGGCTAGATGCGTACTTGAGAAGGTTGAACTTCAGAAGAGGAATAGTTGATAATAAACTATGTGTTCAACTTAGAGAAAGGCCAGTTGATAACCATAATATATGTAGATGACATCATCTTTAGAGGGGATCACTCTGAGCTATGCCAAGATTTTGTACAAAAGATGAGTGAGGAATTTGAGATGTCATTGATTAGAGAAATGAATTACTTTCTTGGATGATAGATAAAACAATGTAAAAAAGGTATTTTTATTTCTTAGACAAAATATGCCAAAGAGATGCTGAAAAAGTTTGGCATAGAAGATAGCAGACTTGTTAGTACCCCTATGATAGTGTGCTGCAAGTTAACAAAAGATCAGGAGGGAAAGAGTACAAGACCTACAGAATACAGGAAGATGATAAGGAGCCTTCTGTACCTTACAGCATCAAGGCATAATCTTATGCAAACTATGTGCATTGCCAGCAGATTCCAAGCTGATTCTAAGGAATCTCATGTGTTGGCAGTTAAAAGAATCCTAAGATACCTCAAAGGGACACTGGAAATGGGTTTGTGGTATTTGGCCATGGATTCTATAAAACTACAAGCATACACTAATGGAGACTAGGCAGGAAGTATATATGACAGAAAATCAACCAGCGGCTGCTGCTTCTACTTGGGTTCAAAGTGTGTTGCATGGTTAAGTAGAAAGCAAAACAGTGTTACTTTGAGCACAACTGAGGCTAAGTATATGGCTGTTTGTGCAGCATGTACTCAGATGATATGGATGCAAAGACAATTGGCAGACTTGGGTGTTAAAGTGAAGTTACCAGTGAGTGTACTTTGTGATAATCAAAGTGCTGTTGATCTCAATAAGAATCTAGTTCAATATTCAAGGAGCAAGCATATTGACATCCGATATCACTTTATCAAGGATCAAGTGGAACAGGGTACAATTCAGTTGGAGTATGTTGGCACTAAAGATCAAATTTCAGATATCTAACTAAACCTCTGTCCACAGAGTTGTTTGAAAAGTACAGAATGAGTCTGTCTGTGCAAATGCCTCCTCAAGCCTGAAGTTTTGGTAAATCCTCCATCTCTATGTTGTGAGTTTTTTTGTAATTGGTTGGCAAAAGGGGAGAGAAGCAACAGTGTAGGGGAAGCTGTTAAGAAAGGAGGAGTGCATATTTAGAAGGAGTTGTAATTGCTGCATAATGGCTTTTGTTATGAGTGTTGCCAACAATTACAAAGGGGGAGATTATTGTTCCCACAGCCTTGTATGGGTTGTAATTGTTGTCAACTAGATTTAAGTGTGCAAGCAATTTGACGGTACATGGAGGGGCAAGAAAGTAAAGCCATGTGGAGGGGCAAGAAAGTAAATCGCCACAATAAGCCCTACTAGGGTTTTCATGGAAGGGAGTATATAAACCCAAACCTTTGGAAGAAAAGGGGATATACGGTATAATAGAGTGAGCACGGCAAAACACGACCTACAAAAGAGAGAAAACATGGCTGGACAGTGAGAGAGAAAACCCTTGAGAGACGTACTACCACCGGGAGAGAAACAGACGACACGATAAGGAGAAAACTGTGTGACGGCAAGAGAGAGAAACCCGTGGGAAACATATAACCACCGGCAAGAGAAAAGATGACAACACAGGAAAGGAATGCATGACAAAAGGAAACTTGCAAGAGACGATACACCACCAGGAGAGAAGACGACACACCAATGGCAAAATCAGAAACGCACCACCCCTGGAAGAGAAGAAAACCAGAAAGGTGAGGTGAGGGCAAAAATCATAAATAGGAGACTAGCGGAACCGTGAAATGGATGAGGAGAGCAGACCTGGTATCCATGAGGCTTGACAATAGCAAAGCGGGTGCAGACCTGAAACGTGAGACCAGAACATGCGACGACGTGAGACTAGAACGTGTGATGGCGTGAGACTAGAACGTTCGTCGGTGTGAGACCAAAATGTGTGATGGTGTGAGACCAGAACGTGCAACACCGTGATTGATTAGAAGTGTGGGGCAGGCCGTGAGACGTGAAATAGCAGACCAGAAACGTAAGTGCAAGCCGTGAAGCCGTGAGACGGTGAAAGCAGGAGTTGTGTGAAACAACCTAGAGAAGGAATTTGGTGAAGCATTGGAAATAACTCAACATATTTCCAGATTTCTTCAAGAGAGGTTAGAGAGTGTTGTGGTGGACTTCTAAGCAGTAGTGCAGTAGCCTATTTAATTCAATAGAGGCAAGACAAGCTAGAAGAAGGGTAGACATAGTAAGTGACACTCTTTGTATTGTACTTGCTTTGTATTTGCAATAGTGAAAGGAACAGAGAATTAAGACATCCATTGTAACTACATTGTGAACATCGGGAGTACCACATTGGTATTCTCAAGTATAGTGAATTGTCTCAGTAGAGGAAGAGTCCCTACCACCGTGGACGTACGTCATATTGACGGAACCACGTAAATCTCTTGTGTCCTTACTTTGATTTACATTCTGTGTTTTGAATTGAGTTGTGAACGCAACTAAAGTATCATTGAACCCATAACCTAAAGAAGACCTAATCAAGAACATCCAATTTGTCTAATAAGCAAGGTGTCTGAAAGGTGACTTTGGGGACAATTGTGATTAGTAGGTAACAATAGATCTACCTTAGTCGAATCTGAGAAAGAGTTCACATTTGAGAAGAGTTTAAAGTTGTTCACATACCTGCGTATTGATGAGAGCTAAAGTATTAAATAAGTAGAATTCTTTGGCTTAAATTATCAGAGTGTGTTTTTAAAGGCGTGATACTGATTCACCCCCTCTCTCATTATCACAGATTAGTAGATCTTAGGGTGAAGTTGGGAACTTCAGAAAGGTCAACTGATAACCATAGTATATGTAGATGACATCATCTTTAGAGGGGATCACTCTGAGCTATGCCAAGAATTTGCATAGAAGATGAGTAAGGAATTTGAGATGTCATTGATTGGAGAAATGACTTACTTTCTTGGATTACAAATAAAATAGTGTGAAGAAGGATTTTTATTTCTTAGACAAAATATGCTAAAGAGATGCTGAAAAAGTTTGACATGGAGATAGCAAACCTGTCAGTACCCCTATGACAGTGGGCTGCAAGTTAACAAAAGATCAGGAAGGAAGGAGTACAAGCCCTACAGAATACAAGAAAATGATAAGGAGCCTTCTGTACCTTATAGCATTAAGGCCTGATCTCATGCAGGTTGTGTGCATTGCTAGCAGATTCCAAGCTGATCCTAAGGAATCTCATGTGTTGGTAGTGAAACGAATCCTAAGATACCTTATAGGGACGCTGGAAATGGGTTTGTGGTATCCTACCTTGGGTTCTATAGAACTACGAGCATACACTAATGCAGACTGGGCAGGAAGTACAGATGACAAAAAATCAACCAACGGCTGCAGCTTCTACTTGGGTTCAAATTGTGTTGCATGGTTAAGTAGAAAGCAAAACAGTGTTGCTTTGAGCACAGTTAAGGCTGAGTATATGGCTGCTTGTACAGCATGTACTTAAGTGATATGGATGCAAAGACAATTGGCAGATTTAAGTGTTGAAGTGAAGTTACCAGTGAGTGTACTTTGTGATAATCAAAGTGCAATTGATCTCAGCAAGAAGAATCCAATTCAACATTCAAAGAGCAAGCATATTGACATCCGGTATCACTTTATCAAGGATCAAGTGGAATATGATACAATTCAGTTGGAGTATGTTGGCACTAAAGATCAAATTTCAGATATTCTAACTAAACCACTGTCCACAGAGCTGTTTGAAAAGCATAAAATGAGTTTGTCTGTGCAAATGCAGGTTTCAGATTTGTAATTGGTTGGCAAAGGGGGAGAGAAGTAACACTGTAGGGGGAGCTATTAAGAAAGGGGGAGTGCATATTTAGGGGGAGTTGTAATTCATCTACTTTTAGATTATTACTTTAAGAAGATTATGAAGGATTTTTGCATAATGGTTTTTGTTGTAAGTGTTGCCAACAATTACAAAAGGAGAGATTGTTGTTCCCAAAGCCTTGTATGCATTGTAATTGTTATCAACCAGATTTAAGTATGCAAGCCAAAGTGGGTCATATCTCAGGAATTACAGGATAAGACTAGAATGTCAAATAACCTTGTAAAGTGATCTCCTCAAAGTGAACTTGTAGAGGGAGTTTAGCATTGCTTGAGTCTTAGTGTGACAGGGTTGTATACAGATAATAAGTTCATAAGAAGTTAAATCTGCCAGTTCGTCAGCCTGTCCTGAGACTAAGTCTAGGAGCGATTCTAGAGGAGCAGAATAATTCTAGGGTTACAGAAAGACAGGGAGTCCAGAAGAAGGGAAGGTTACGGAATTTTAACTTAGATTTCTGGAAGATAGGCAGTTACGGGGGTAGTTTCTTTTGTACATTTTTTAACTGTTCATGGACAATCCTGGCTATTTATTCAAGCATTCAAAGGATGAGATTTTAATAGAAAGAAAAGAGCAGAAAAATAAATTAAGAAGGAGGATAATGCTGAATCTTGAATGGAATAGTAGTATGAAGCCACATGGAGGAGCAAGAAAGGAAGTCCACCGTAGCTACAGTAAACCCTACTAGGGTTTTCATAGAAGGCAGTATATAAACCAAGACTTATTTCTTTTTTTTTTAAAAAAAAAAGAGAAACCGAAAGACGGTGAGACGGTGAGACCAGAAAAGGGTGAAACGAGTGAGACCAGAAACAGTGAGACGTGAGACCATGAGACCAGAATTGGTGAGATGTGAGACCAGAAATGGTGAGACATGAGACCAAAATCGGTGAGATGTGAGACCAGAAACAGTGAGACGTGAGACCTGGAAACGGTAAGACGTGAGACCTGGAGACGTTGTGATGATAAGACTAGAAAAAAGTGAGACCGTGAGACAGTGAGACTAGGAAATGGGTGAGATCATGAGACGGTGAGATGGTGAGACCAGGAAACGGGTGAGACCGTGAGATGGTGAGACTAGGAGTTGTGTGAGATAACCTAGAGAAGAAATTCGGTAAAGCATTTTGAGAGAACTCAACGAATTTTCAGATTTCTTGAAGAGAGGTTAGAGAGTGTTTTTGTGATCTTCCAAGTGGCAGTGAAGCAGCCTATTCAAATCAAGCAGAGGCAAGACAAGCTAGAAGAAGGGTAGACACAATAAGTGACACTCTTTGTATTATGATTGCTTTGTATTTGTAATAGTGAAAGGAGTAGAAGATTAAGACATCCATTGTAATCATAGGGAATACCACACTGGTATTTTCAAGTATAGTGGATTGTCTCAGTAGAGGAAGAATTCCTACCACCGTGGAGTATGTCTCATGGGCAGAACCACGTAAATCTCTTGTGTCCTTACTTTGAATTTACATTCTATGTTTTAAATTGAGTTGTGAACAAAGTTAAAGAATCATCAAACCCATAACCTAAAAGAAGACCTAATCAAGAACAACCAATCTATTTAATAGGCAAGGTGTCTGAAAGGTAACCTTGGAGACTATTATGATTAGTAGGTAACAATAGATCTACCTTAATTGAATTTGAAAAAGATTTCATTTCTGAGAAGAGTTTGAAGTTGTTCATCCACAAATGAAAGAGGGTAATACTGATTCACCCCTCCTCTCAATATTACAGACTAGTAGATCCAAGGGTGAAGTTGGGAACTTCAGATATGCTAGTGGAAATTTAATGACCCCTTTATAGGCCAAAACTTAATTTCTTGTAGCTTTCTTTTTATGCCAATTTCTATATTAGCATGAAGTTCTTCTTTTCCCCATTTTGACTTGTTCAAGGTTGTCAAAGAGACCTTAGATTCATTAAATGACAAGTTGCCACAAAATGCAAGATCCATGTCTAGCCTTTGTATAATGAATGAGTTCAGGAATTTAAAGATTATGATGCTTCTATTTTGCTGTTACAACCACATTTCAAAATCCTGTCCAATTACTCTTCTCACTAAAGCCAATAATAGTTGGTAATTGATAATTATAGTAGTTGGAGAAGATGAATGCAATGACTTCTCTAGCAAGTTTTTCCATTTATGCTCTTAATATATAATAATGTATTTAATTTAAATTTAAATTATTTTGAATTTAAACCAATATAATCATACAATATTAAGTTTAAATTCAAATTTGTCAATTTTAAATTTATAAGTCTAACGATGTAATACGACTAGTATATAAGAATACAAAAGGAGTCACCTGAAATTTGCAATCCTTTCTATCTAGCCTACCTTGCTTTCTAATCTCTGTCTTGTTCATCTCCTTCCATTTCCTTCTAGTTTACTTCATTATGGATACTTAGGTTGCATCTTGCATTCACTACAACAAACAGCAAACACATAAATTGCAATTAGCATACACTATAATAGACTAGCAAACATCTAAGCTACAACACAACAACCTTTTTTCCAAACCATTCCAATATCTCCCAAACAATTCCAACATCTAGTGTTAGAACATGTTAAATCCAAAGAACCTGTCATAACCATTCAAGAAGGAAGGAAAGAAGAAATAAGTTAATGCTTGTATTAGAAGCAAGAATTGTCACAAAAACTCACCAACAAACCAAGCCACATTTCTATAAATGGCTTCCTCTAAATTCTCACCACTTTTACCTCCTAAGTTCACTAGGGAAAACTATCCCCAATAGATAGTAATGATGAAATCTTACGTCAAAGTATTTGACATATAGGAAGCTACTAAAAAGGCATACAACCACTTCTTTTGCTTGCCAATCCCTTTCTTGCACAAATCAAACAACACAATAAGCAAACATCAAAGCAATATAGAGTACTTACCTATATCCATTTAGCTGTGTTAAAGGCCATTTTTAATGGAATCAAGGCTTATGAAATAACTAAGAATACTTAGTAATGGTTAAAGGAAGAGTTTTCTAGCAGTGAAAATACTAGAAATATGTGATTTCTTAATCTTAGAAGAGAATCTAAACTTTTAAAGATGAAAGAGGTTGAAACCATAAAGGATATGTTGACAAGCTTTTGAAGATAGTCAATTAAATTAAAATATTAGGAAAGGACTTTCTAGATAAAAGCATTGTCCAAAAGGTCTTAGTGAGCATTTCAAAGAGATTTAAGGTAAAGATCTTCTTCCTAGAAAACTCTAAAGGCCTTATTTCCATAAGTTTCCCAGAATTGCTCAACTCTTTTTAAGCTCAAGAGTAAAAAAGGCTCTTAAGGCAAGAAGAGTGCATAGATATTGCCTTTGCCATAAAGCAATAGCCTAGGACTTAAGCAAGGAAGAGGCAACAAGGGAAGCAAGAAAAAAAAGTTAGAGGAACATACCAGTCTAAAGGTAAAAAATAACATCTTCCACGTGAATATTGTAAAAAAAAAAAAACTCTCTCTAAAAATCACAAGGGCATACAAAAAGGATTTGTTAGCATAATGGGAAATAGCAACAAAAATTGCAAAAGTCACAATAGGCATAAACTTATTGTTACCAGATTTAGAGAGAGAGTTTTTAAACCATATGTAATCGCCAACTCCATTAAAAGCACAAGCAACATATGGTTATTGACAGTGGTTGCACAAACCTAATGTTACCAAATTTATAGTTGTTTAAAAATCTCAATAAATCCTTCATAACTAAAGTGAAAATTGGCAATGGTGAATTAATTTAGGAAGAAAGGAAAGGCTTTATCGTCATTCACATAAATGCAAGTATCAAATTTATACCTAATGTCTTATATATGCCTAGTATGAATTGTAGCCTTCTAAGTGTTGGGCAACTATTATGAAAGGAATATACCTTAGTCTTCAAAGACAACACATCTCATTTCAAATATTAAGGGTACCTGTTTGACTAAAGTATTTATGTGTGGCAAAACCTTCTGATTAAAAGCAAGTAAGGTATACCATCCTTTAATGTCTACAAAAATACAAGATGTTGTAATTTGGCATAAGAAACTAAGGCATTTTAACTTTACTGGTCTTAGAAGGATGCAAAGAAAAGGGCAAGTGTATGGTATACCTCAAATGGAAAAATTTAAGTTTATGTGCCAAACTTGTTAACTTGGAAAACAAGCTAAGCTACCATTCTTATTTATAACACCATTTAAGGCAAAGGAAAAATTGGAACTTATCCATAATGACCTCTATGGACCAATGGAACATGAATCCTTAAAAGGCAATAGGTTTTACATCATCTTTATAAATAATTTAAACAAGTTTACCTAAATTTTCTTTCTCAAACATAAATCTAAAGTTTTAAGTATTCATCACTATAAGGCATGGATTAAGAAGTAATCAAGCTATTACATCAAGGCTATTAGGTCTAAAAATGGCTTAGAATATATATTTGAGTCATTTCAACAAATTTGTAGGAATGCTAGAATTCACCAATAGTCAATAACACCCTACTGGTATTAGCAAAATAAAATGAGTGAAAGGAAGAAGAGGTTTATTATTGCCTTGAATAAATGTTTGATAATTGAAAAAGGTCTCCTTAAATTTTTCTGGTCAAAGTTAACGACTACTTCAATGTATTTGCAAAATAAGTTGTCCATTAAAGTTTTTTTTTTTTCAAATTTTACGCTTTATAAGTATTGGTTTAGCATCAAACCTTCCTTAGCACATTTAAAAGTTTTTGGAAGTTTGTGCTATACTCATGCACCACAAGCAAAAGGATTTAAACTTCATCTTAAGTTAGAAATGTTTGTATTTATTGGTTATATAAATACATCACACATTTTTAAAGTGTATAATCCTAATACCAACAAAGTCTTTACAAGTAGAGACTTGAGGTTGGATAAGGCTTTAAGATGGAATTAGGAGTAGGCAGCTCTTAAGCCATATAAAAACTTAACCTTAGGTTTTAGTCAACCTGCATATTCTACACATCAATAGTCTAACTCTTCTAATGAAAATCATATTGATAATCATCTTGTTAGATCAACTAGATTTCTCACTAATATTTATGAGAGATGCAATGAAGCCCTTCTTGAACCAATAAGTTATAATGAAGTTACAAAACATCTTAGCTAGAAAGATTGAATGTAGGAGAAGTTTTGAGTCTTAAAAAGGAAAAAAACTTGAATTTTGGCCCTAAGGCCCAAAAACAAAAAAAATAATTAGAGTTAAATGGATCTATAAAGTGAAAATGAATGCAGATGAAAGCTTACACAAACTTAAGGCCAGACTGGTTATTAAAGATTTCTCTCAATAAGCTGAAATTGATTTCTCAAATGCTCCTGTAGCAAGGCTAAATACTATTAAGTTTCTTCTAGCAGTAGTAGCTCACAACCATTGGATAGCACATCAAATGGATGTGAAGTCTGTCTTCCACAGTTAAAGTAGAATACATATCTACTGTCTCACTTATGAACTAGACCCCATAGATCAAGAAGATTATGGCAGACTTAAAGTTAGGACAAGAGGAGGTCGCTACCATTTATTATAACAACTAGATTGTTATTGCAATATCAAGAAATCCTGTTATATATGAAAAAACCAAACACTTTAACATAAAACTTCATTTTATGAAAGAAAAGCAAGAAAATCAAGAAATGGAACTAAAACACTATCATTCAAAGAATCAACTTATAGACATTTTAACCAAAGATTTGTAAAAAGATAGGTTTATTGAATTAAGATCAAAGTTAGAAATACAAGGCAATAGCACTAAATAAGAGTGAAGACTATGCTACCTTCACCTTGCTATTGCAACCACACCTTGAAACCTTATCCAATTACCTTTCCCACTAAAACCAATGAGACGTGAGACGTGAGACCAGAAAAGGGTGAAATGCGTGGGACCAGGTGAGACGTGAGACCAGGTGAGGCGTGAGACCAAGTGAGATGTGAGACCAGAATCAGTGAAACGTGAGACCAAGTGAGGCGTGAGACCAAGTGAGGCGTGAGACCAAGTGAGACATGAGACCAGAATCAGTGAGACGTGAGACCAGAAATAGTGAGACGTGAGACCTGGAGACGGTGTGACAATAAGACTAGAAGAAGAGGGAGACAATGAGATGGTGAGACAGTGAGACCAAGAAATGGGGGAGACCGTAAGACGGTGAGACGGTGAGACGGTGAGACCAAGAGACAGGTGAGATTGTAAGACGATAAGACTAGGAGTTATGTGAGACAACCTAGATAAAAAAATCGATGAAGCATTTGAGAGAACTCAATGAATTTTTAGATTTCTTCAAGAGAGGTTAGAGAGTGTTTTGGTGATTTTCCAAGTGGTAGTGAAGCAGCCTATTCAAAGCAAACAGAAGCAAGAAAAGCTAGAAGAAGGGTAAACACAATAAGTGACACTCTTTGTATTGTGATTGCTTTGTATTTGTAATAGTGAAAGGAGTAGAAGATTAAGACATCCATTGTAATCATAGGGGATACCACATTGGTATTCTCAAGTATAGTGGATTGACTCGGTAAAAGAAGAATCCCTACCACTGTGAAGTATGTCTCATGGGCAGAACCACATAAATCTCTTGTGTCCTTGCTTTGAATTTACATTCTGTGTTTTGAATTGAGTTGTAAACAAAGTTAAAGAATCATCAAACCCATAACCTAAAAGAAGACCTAATCAAGAACAACCAATCCGTGTAATAGGCAAGGTGTCTAAAAGGTAACTTTGGGGACTATGTGACTAGTAGGTAACAATAGATTTACCTTAGTTGAATCTAAGAAGGAGTTCATTTCTGAGAAGATTTTGAAGTTGTTCACCTACCATTTAAAGGGGTTAATACTGATTCACCCCCCTCTTAGTATTACAGATTGTTGTTCCCACAGTCTTGTATGGGTTGTAATTGTTGTCAACTAGGTTTAAGTGTGCAAGAAAGTAAAGCCACATGGAAGGGTAAGAAGGTAAATCCACATGAAAGGGCAAGAACGTAAATCTGCCACGTAATCCCTATTAAGGTTTCATGGAAGAGATATATAAAGACCTTGGAAGACAAAAATAGGGTAAGGCTAACACAATTGAATATACGGCAAAACACAAGAGGGAAGGCCAACACAATTGAATACATGGCAAAACACCAAACCCTACACAGAAGAACACCACCTACAAAAGAACAGTGCAGCCGTTGTGAACAGTAGCAGTCGAGTGAACAGTGCAGCCATCGAGTGAACAGTAGCCATCGTGAACAATAACCATTGCCAGAAGAAGAAGAGAAAACAGAAATTGGCCAAACAGGAGAAGGAGACAAAGAGGTGAACGGAAAAGAGACGAAATGGCGAGTGGAAAAAATTGGGGGTTGAACAAAGAGATACCAATGGCAACAAAGAAGAGCAACCGTCAAGAGAGAGAGAAAAAAGGAGACGCCGAAAGTAGGGGCTGAACGAAGAACAACGAACAGAGGTCGAGATACGACCAAATCGAAGGCGTAGTCGGGCAAAGGAGAAAAGAGGACCAAAAAGTGGAGAAAACCAGACACCACCGATACATTCAAAATACACCCAAAGAAGAGAGAGAAGTCGTTGTTGGAAGAACAGGGGTGGTCGGCCAAAACACAAGAGAGACGGCCAGACCAGAGGAATCGATGGGAAGGAGAGAGAGAAACCCGACTGCCAAACCAGAGGAGTCGACGGGAAGGAGAGAAAAAGAAACCCAACAGCCAGAACAGAGGACTCGATGGGAAGGAGAGAAAGAAAACCGATTTGGCCAACCAAGTGAGCCGACGGCAGAATAGAGGAAGAGAGAGAAAAGAAGGAGAAAAATCATACACGGCCAGATCAGAGACCGTCGGCAAGAAAAAGAGTGATGACAGAATAAGGGGGTTGAACGGAGAACAAAGGTCTGAGAGAGAGAAAAGGAGCTGGATGGTAAAAGAGAGAAATCCAACGAGAAGAGAGAGAAATCCGACTAGATAGCAAGAGAGAGAGAAATGGACAAGCGAGCCGTGAGACAGTGAGATCATGGGGTAAGGAGACAAGTGAGACCGTGAGACGATGAAAGCAGGAGTTGTGTGATACAATGTAGAGAAGAAATTTGGCGAAGCATTGAAAGAATCAAAGTATTTCTAAACTTCTTCAAGAGAGGTTAGAGAGCGTTGCGGTGAACTTCTAAGTGGCAGTGGAGCAGCCTTTCAATTCAACAGAGGCAAGACAAGCTAGAAGAAGGGTATACACAGTAAGTGACACTCTTTGTATTGTACTTGCTTAGTAATTGCAACAGTGAAAGGAGCAGAGAATTAAAGACATCCATTGTAACCTAGAATTCTCAAGTATAGTAGATAGTCTTGGTAAGGGAGAGTCCCTACCACCATGGATGTACGTCAAATTGACGAAACCACGTAAATCTCGTGTGTCCTTAATTTGCTTTATGTTCTGTGCTTTGAATTAAGTTGTGAACACAGCTAAAGTATCAGCCAACCCATAACCTAACGAAGACCTAAACAAGAACATTCATATTGTCTATTAGGCAAGGTGTTTGAAAGGTGACTTTGGGGACTATTGTGATTAGTAGGTAGCAATAGATCTACCTTAGTCGAGTCTGAGAAAGAGTTCGCTTTTAAGAAGAGATTGAAGTTGTTCACATACCTGCGAATTGCGAATTATGGTGATATTGATTCACTCCCCTTCTCAGTATTACAAACTAGTAGATCCTAGGGAGAAGTCGGGAACTTCAATTGGTATCAAAGCACAGGTTCACCAGTTTAAAGCTTAACAGCTTGGTGTACTAGTTTGAGGAGATCTAGAAGTTTGACTTGTTCAGCACTAGCACCACTTACAACAAGAAGGTTCTAATCTTCAATGGAGCCAACTACCATGGGAGAGAGAGAATGCAAGTGGTATTTGCAACCATGGGCATGAATGTGGTGAAATGCATACATGAGGGTTTTGTGGCTCTGAAAGAAGGTAAAGACCCAACCCCATAAGAGTTAAAGCAGTTTGAGATAAATGGGAAGGTCTCAAACATCATCATTTCAGCTTTGACAGATGCTGAGTATGCTAAAGTGACGGACTGCAAATCTGCTAAGGAGATATGGGACAGATTGTAGAAGGTCTATGAAGTTAATGGCAGAATGAAGGAGGCTAAGCTTCAAGTGTTTAAGGAGAGATATGAATCTCTCAGAATGCAAAAGAATGAGACAGTCCAAGAGTTCTTCACTAGGGTTATTGATGCTGTAAACGACCTGAGAAGTCATGGGAAGAATAAAAAGGACTCATCTATTGTGAAGAAGATTCTGAGAATTCTGCCTGAGAGGTTTGCCTCAAAGGTACCAGCCATAGAGGAGAGTAGAGATCTCAATTCTATGTCTCTGCATGATCTCCAGTGCAATCTCATTGCATATGAGATGAGGATAAAGTCAGCTGAAAGCTTTGTAACAACGAAGGTATCAAAGAAGGCAGCTTTCAAAGCTATGAAGCACTTGAAGATAAAAGAAGAGGAAGAATCATCCAGTGAGGATAATGATGATGATGAGGAAGAAAGTAAAGGTAATGTGTTGGCATACTTCACAAGGAAGTTCAAAAAGGGGTCTAAGAAAGAAAAAGGATAGTTGTCCTTGAGATGTTATCGGTGTGGGCAGACTGGACACTTTGCTTCTCAGTGCAAAGTGAAACTTGATGATGAAGATGAGGATGGTGATGATGAAGATGAGGATGATGATGATGAGCCAAATTCAAGATAGAGAAGATCATCATTCAAATCAAAGAAGTCCAGTAAGAAGATTGCCAACCCACAGAGGAAGAAGAGAAGCTCATTCAAGAGCTATGTGAGTCAGATAAAGTTAGTTGAGGATATGAGTTGAGGATAAAGTCAGTTGAAACCTCTGCAACAATAAAGGTATCAAAAGAGGCAGCTTTCAAAGCTATGAAGCACTTGAAGATAAAAGAAGAGGAAGAATCATCCAGTAGGGATGATGATGATGAGGAGGAGGAGGAAGAAAGTGAAGGTGAAGTATTGGATTACTTCACAAAGAAATTCAGAAAGGGGTCTAAGAAGGGAAAAAGACAACTAGCTTTGAGATGTTATCATTGTGGGCAAATTAGACACATTTGCTTCTTAGTGCAAAGTGAAACTTGATGATGAAGATAAGGATGGTGATGATGAGCAGAATTCAAGATAGAAAAGATCATCATTCAAATCAAAGAGTCTAGTAAGAAGATTGCTAACCCACAGAAGAAGAAGAGAAGCTCATTCAAGAGTTATGTGAGTCAGATAAAAGAAGCTGATGAGGAGGAAGGTGAAGAATCATCAGATGAGCATGCCTTTATGGCATTAGGTCAAGATGGTAGTTTAACCTTTGAAGAGGAAGAGGAGGTTGATGAAGAAGAACCAGATCTTAAAGCTGAGTTAGAACTTCAAAGGAGATAATCAGAAGGGGCATAACCATAAAAGGGTTGGAGGCTCATATAAAATAAGTTGAAGCAAAGTCTGAGGAAGCTGAAAGTTAAAAGGATGAAATAAGAGCTAAGCATATTGACTTGAAGAGAAGATTTGAGGAACAGATCAAAATATGTGAAGACCTTACAGTAGAACTTGGCTCAAGGGCTTCAAAAATTAAAGAAATGGAGATAAAGTTGTTGAGACCTCAGCAATAACTCAAAAAGAGTGAGAAGAACTTGCAGAAGCTTGAAGTGATAGGAAAAACAAGCTTTGCAAGAGAAAAGAAGAATGAGACTTTACCACAAAAGTTGAAAAAGAAGGCTGTGACTCAAGTGAAGATAATTGAAGAAGAGAAGACAGTTATCAATCCAAAGCCAGGGCAAAAAATGATGTATGTGGTTAAAGAGCAGCAGCCCATAGCTGCTACGTCTTAGAAAGAAAAGAAAGTTAGCTTGCAGAGCACTATGGCTGACTGAAATAGAAGAAGGAGAAGAAGGTGACTGAAATAAAAGTCACACAAGCAAAGAAGCCAGCTACTTTGCCTACATAGCAAGTGATGAACAGAAGAAGACAAGTTGTGATCAGACCCAAGAAGGGGCAATTTCAAGGTCATTGCCTTTATTGTGGAGTTTGGGGTCATAAGGCGAGTAACTGCTGATGGAGAAGGCCAGTATATCTCCAACTTGAGAAGATCCGATGCTACATATAGGGGAAGTCAGTACAAAATTCAGAAGAGAACACCTGTCATGAGTTCTTGCACATACTGTAAAAGATGAGGACACACTGACGAGGATTGTTGGTGGAAGCCCAAACTAATAGCTTCAAAGAACAAGTTTGCTATATTGGTAGACTTGGAACAGTGTGAAAGGTGCGGGCAGGATGGCCATAATGCCAAGAGATGCATGACATTTCTCCCTGAGCAAGAGAAGGCACTCAATGGCATAGTGAAAACAAGTGGTGCAGTCAAAGCTGAGAAAAAGGAGAAAGTTATCTTCCAACCAATTCAAAAGAAGAAATAGAAAGCTAAAAGAGAGGTGGCTAATATAGCTGAAATTGCACTCAAAGCTAATGACAGGGATAAGTAGTGGATCCTTGACAGTGGATGCACTTCACACCTGATGGGAGATAAGAGTAAATTGTCAAAGCTAAACAAGTTAAGAGAAGGCAGAGTTATGTTTGGCAATGATGATTCACTCAACATCAATGGTCAGGGGTCAATAAACATTGGAAAAGAAAGCTGAAAGATGCTCTGCACATTGAAAGACTCAAATATAATCTAGCATCTGTCAGCAAACTATGCAATGAAGACCATAAGGTAATATTCATAAAAACATGTTGCCAGGTAAAGAGTAAAGAAGGCAATACTATTGTAGCTGGGAAGAGAACAGCTGGAAATTTGTATGTGATTGATGGAGAAAGAGATCCTTTTGCAACTGAGACTGTACAAGAAAGAAAGCCAAAAAAAACGTGGACCAGTGCTCATCAAGAAAATCAGATCACAGGTGACCTATCAGCAGGAGTTACAACAAGAAGAAGAATTGTGGGAGCTATTGCTTTACTCTCACAAGTTGAACATAAATCTGTTGAAGAGGCTACACAAGATCTAACTAAATCTCTATCCACAGAGCTATTTGAAAAGCACAAAATGAGTCTGTCTGCACGAATGCCTCCTTAAGCCTGAAAATTAGGTGAATCCTCCATCTCTACTATGTGAGTTTTTCAAATTTATAATTGGTTGGCAAAGGGGGAGAGAAGCAACAGTACAGGGGGAGCTATTAAGAAAGGGGGAGTGTATATTTAGAGGGAGTTAAAACTGCTGCATAATGACTTTTGTTATGAGTGTTGCCAACAATTACAAAAGGGGAAATTGTTGTTCCCATAACCTTGTATGGGTTATAATTGTTGTCAACTAGGTTTAAGTGTGCATGAAAATAAAGCCACATGGAAGGGTAAGAAGGTAAATCCATATGGAAGGGCAAGAACGTAAATTCGCATAGAGGGGTACGAAAGTAAATCCGCTGCGTAAGGGCAAGAACGTAAATCTGCCACGTAAGCCCTATTAAGGTTTCATGGAAGAGATATATAAAGACCTTGGAACAAAATAGGGTAAGGCCAACACAATTGAATACATGGCAAAACACAAGAAGGAAGGCCAACACAATTGAATACACGACAAAACACCAAACCCTACACAGAAGAATACCACTTGCAAAAGAATAATGCAGCCATCGAGAAACAGTGCAGCCGTCGAGAACAGTAACCATCACCGGAAGAAGAAGAGAAAATGGAAATTGCCAAACAGGAGAAGGAGACAAAGAGGTGAACGGCCATGTGGGTGAATAGAAAAGAGACAAAACGACAAGTGGAAAAAATTTGGGGGTTGAATGAAGAGATACCGATGGCAACAAAGAAGAGCAATTGTAGAGAGAGAGAGAAAGAAAGAGATGCCGAAAATAGGGGCTGAACAAAGAACAGCGAACAAAGGTCGAGATATGACCAAATCGGAGCCGTCGTTGAGTGAAGGAGAAAAGAGGACCAAAAAGGGGAGAAAACCGGACACCACCAATACGTTCAAAATACACCAAAAGAAGAGAGAGAAGTCGTCGTCGGAAGAACAGGGGTGGTCAGCCAAAACACAAGAGAGACGGCCAAACCAGAGGAATTGACGGGAAGGAGAGAGAGAAACCTAATTGCCAGACTAGAAGAGTCGACGGGAAGGAGAGAACCGATTCGGCCAACCAACTGAGCCGACGGCAGAATAGAGGAAGAGAGAGAAAAGAAGGAGAAAAATCATACACGGCCAGATCGGAGACCGTCGGCAAGAAGAAGAGTGATGACAAAATAAGGGGGCTGAACGGAGAACAAAGGTCTGAGAGAGAGAAAAGGAGCTAGACGGTAAGAGAGAGAAATTTGGCAGTAAGAGAGAGAAATCCGGTTGGACAGCAAGAGAGAGAGAAACGGACAGGCGAGCAATGTGACAGTGAGATCGTGGGGCAAGGAGACGAGTGAGACCGTGGGATGGTGAAAGCAGGATTTGTCTAATACAACGTAGAGAAGAACTTTGGCGAAGCATTGAAAGACTCAACCTATTTCCAGACTTCTTCAAGAGAGGTTAGAGAGCATTGCGGTGAACTTCTATACGGCAGTAGAGCAGCCTTTCAATTCAATAGAGGCAAGACAAACTAGAAGAAGGGTAGTCACAGTAAGTGACACTCTTTGTATTGTACTTGCTTAGTAATTGCAATAGTGAAAGGAGCAGAGAATTAAAGACATCCATTGTAACCTAGAATTCTCAAGTATAGTGGATAGTCTCGGTAAGGGAGAGTCCCTACCACCGTGGATGTACGTCACATTGACGGAACCACGTAAATCTTGTGTGTCCTTAATTTGCTTTACATTCTGTGCTTTAAATTGAGTTGTGAACGTAGCTAAAGTATCAGCCAACCTATAACCCAACGAAAACCTAAACAAGAACATCCGTATTGTCTATTAGGCAAGGTGTCTGAAAGGTGACTTTGGGGACTATTGTGGTTAGTAGGTAGCAATAGATCTACCTTAGTCGAGTTTGAGAAAGAGTTCACTTTTAAGAAGAGATTAAAGTTGTTCACTTACCTACGAATTGCGAATTGTGGTGATACTGATTCACCCCCACTTTCAGTATCACAAACTAGTAGATCCTGGGGAGAAGTCGGGAACTTCACAGACTAGTAGATCCTAGGGTGAAGTTGTGATCTTCAATTGGTATCAGAGCACATGTTCGCTAGTTTGAAGCTTAACAGCTTGGTGTACTAGTTTGAAGGGTTTCAGAAGTTTTAACTTGTTCAGCATACTGAGAAATGGATGCTAGTACCAGCACTACTTATAGCAAGAAGGTTCCAATCTTCAACGGAACCAACTACCATATGTGAAAAGCAAGAATGCAGGGGGTATTTGCAACCATGGGCATGAACGTGGTGAAATCTATACAAGAGGGTTTTGTGCCCCTAGAAGAAGGTAAAAATCCAACCCTAGAGGAATTAAAACAGTTTGAGATAAATGGGAAGGCCTTAAACGTCATCATTTCAGCATTGACAAATGTTAAATATGCTAAAGTTATGGACTGCAAATCTACTAAGGAGATATGGGACAGATTGTAGAAAGTCTATGAAGGTGATGATAGAATGAAGGAGGCCAAACTTCATGTTTTCAAGGAGAGATATAAATCTCTCAGAATGTAGAAAAATGAGACAGTCCAAGAGTTCTTCACCAGGGTTATTGATGCTATAAACGATCTTAGAAGTCATGGGAAGAACAAGAAAGACTCATCTATTGTGAAGAAAATTCTGAGAATTCTGCCTAAGAGGTTTGCCTCAAAGGTGGCAGCCATAGAGGAGAGTAAAGATCTCAATTCTATGTTTCTGCATGATCTCTAGTGCAATCTCATTGCATATGAAATGAGAATAAAGTCAACTGAAAGCACCTCAACATCAAAGCTATCAAAGGAGGCAGCTTTCAAAGCTATAAGACACTTGAAGATAAGAGAAGAGGAAAAATTATCCAATGAGGATGATGATGATGATAAGGAAGAAAGTGAAGGTGAAGTGTTGGCTTACTTCACAAGGAAATTCAAAAAGGGGTCTAAGAAGGGAAAAGGACAATTATCCTTGAGATGTTATCATTATGGGCAGACTGGACACTTTGCTTCTCAGTGCAAAGTGAAACTTGATGATGAAGATGAGGATGGTGATGATGAGCAGAATTCAAAATGGAGAAGACCATCATCCAAATCAAAGAAGTCCAACAAGAAGACTGCTAACCCACAGAAGAAGAAGAAAGGTTCATTCAAGAGTTATGTGAGCCAAACAAAAGAAGCTGATGAGGAGGAAGATGTAGACTCATCAAATGAGCATGCCTTTATGGCATCAGCTCAAGGCGGTAGTTCAACCTCTGAAGAGGAAGAGGAGGTTGATGAAGAAGAACCAGATCTTGAAGCTGAGTTAGAAGCAATTTCAAAGGAGGTAATCAGAAGGGGCAAAACCATAAGAAGGTTTAGAGGCTCATATAAAACAAGTTGAAGCATAGTTTGAGGAAGCAAAAAGTCAAAAAGATGAAATAAGGGCTGAACATATTGATTGGAAGAGAAGATTTGAAGAACAGATCAAAATATGTGAAGACTTTACAATAGAGCTTGGCTCAAGGACTTCAACAATTGAAGAAATGGAGATAAGGTTGCTGAGACTCCAGCAACAACTCAAAAAGAGTGATGAGAACTTACAAAAGCTTAAAGTGGTAGTAGAAACAAGCTTTGCAAGAGAAAAGAAGAATGAAGAGAAAGTGCAACAATCTAAGGCTGCACTGCCTAAAGAGAATGAGACTTTGCCATAGAAGTTGAAAGAGAAGGCTGTGACTCAGGAGAAGATAACTGAAGAAGAGAAGACAGTTATCAAACCAAAGCTAGGCCCAAAAATGATGTATGTGGTTAAAGGGTAGCAGCCCATAGCTGTTAAGTCTCAGAAAGAAAAGACTAATCAGCCAGGAATAGTAAAGGCTGAAAATAACGAAGATTTGAAGAAGCAACCTAAGGTTGCAAACAAAAATGAAGAAAAAAAAGTCAGCCAGCCAAGGGCTATGGCTAAATAGAAGAAGGAGAAGAAGGTGGCTAAAATGAAAGCCATACAAGCGAAAAAACCAACAACCTTGCCTACACAGCAAGTAATGAACAAAAGAAAACAAGCTGTGGTTAGACCTAAGAAGAGGCAGTTTCAAGGTCACTATTTTTATTGTGAAGTTTAGGATCATAAGGCAAGTAAATGCTGGTGGAGAAGGCCAGTATATGTCTCCAACTTGAGAAGATTCGATGCTGCATAAAAGGGGAGACAATACAAAATTCAGAAGAAATACTGTAAATAGCAAGGACACACTGACAAGGATTTAGTGGAAGCCCAAACCAATGGTTTCAAAGAATAAGTTTGCTATATTGGCAGACTTGGAACAGTGTGAAAGGTGGGGGTAGGATGGCCATAATGCCAAGAGATGCATGACACTTTTCCCTGAGCAAGAGAAGGTACTCGATGGCACAGTGAAAACAATTGGTACAGTCAAAGCTGAGAAAAAGGAGAAAGTTATTTTCAAGCCAGTTTAAAAGAATGAATATAAAGCCAAAAAGGGGGTGTCTAATATAGCTAAAATTGCACTAAAGGCTAACTACAAGGATAAGCAGTGGATCCTTGATAATGGATGCACTTCACACATGACAGGAGACAAAAGTAAATTATCAAAGCTGAACAAGTCAAGAGAAGGCAGAGTCAAGTTTGGCAATGATGATTCACTCAAAATTAGTGGTCAAGGGTCATTAAATATTGGAAAAGGAAAGCTGAAAGATGTTCTGCATATTAAAGGACTCAAATATAATCTAGCATTTGTTAGCCAATTATGCAATGGAGACCATAAAGTGATATTCATAAAAATAGGTTGCCAAGTAAAGAGTAAAGAAGGTAATACTGTTGTGGTCGAGAAGAGAACAGCTAGAAATTTATATGTGATTGATGAGGACAAGACAAACAGCTGTTTACTTACAAAAGAAGAAGAAAATCAACTCTGGTATAGAAGGCTAGGACACTTAACACAAAAGAACATGAGGAAGCTGACCACTGCTCATGAAGAGACATTCCCGACCGAGAGAGAGAGAGAGAGAGAGAGTGTCTACTCAGCATGCTTTAAAGGAAAACATGCCAGAAAGCAGTATAAGACCAAAGAGTTCAGTTTTGAAACAGTGCTTGACATTGTACATACTGATTTGTGTGGGCCGATGAGAACTAAAGGGTTGAATGGTGAAAGGTACTTCATCTTATTTGTTGATGATTATTCTAAAAGGACCTACATCATGCACCTCAAACACAAATCAAAAGTTTTGAAATGCTTTAAGAGATATAAAAGATTAGCTGAAAATGAGAGTGGAAAGAAGATCAAAGTATTAAGGTCAAATCAAGGCACTGAATTCACAAATGAAGCTTTTGAAGATTACCTTGAGCAGCATGGAATTCACCATTAAATGGCAGCAGTAAGAACACCTCAACAGAATGGGGTGGTAGAGAGGAAAAATAGAGCTGTGGTTGAAATGGCAAGAACTCTACTGTTGGAATCCAAGTTTCACACAAGATTTTGGACAGAAGCAACATTTACAGCCATACACCTACTGAACAGAGTCTTACTAAGGCCCAATACTAATAAGACTTCATATGAGCTATAGAGTGGGAAGAAGACAATGGCCAAGTATCTCAAAATCTTTGGCAACCTATGTTTTGTGAAGAATAAGGAGCAAAGCTTGGGAAAGTTCCATGCTAGGTCATATGAAGGCATCCTTGTGGGATACTTAGCAAAGATAAAAGGTTATATAGTTTTCTACATAAATTAGGAAAAGTGATCACGTCCAGTGGTGTAAGAATAGATGAAAACTGGAAAACAATGCATAATGGAGAAGCTGAAGACAATGAAGAAGATAACTTCAAGATAGATGAAGAATTAGACCAACATGAAGAAAAGGGACAAGAAGTAAGTTCAGACTCAGAGAAGAGTGAGTCTGAAGATGAACAAAGAGATCCTCTTGCAACTAAGACTGTGCAAGAGAGAAAGACAAAGAAAATGTGGACCAGTGCTCATCAAGGAAATCAGATCATAGGTGACCCATCAACAAGAGTTACAACAAGAAGAAGAATTGTGGGAGCCACTGCTTTACTCTCACAAGGTGAACCTAAATCTGTTGAAGAGGCTGCACAAGACAAATCTTGGGTCAAAGCTATCAATGATGAGCTGGATCAAATCAAGAAGAATGATACATGGGAGCTGGTTCCAAGACCTACTAATAAAAATGTCATAGGAACAAAATGGGTGTTTAGATAAACACAATGAAGATGGCAAGGTGGTGAGGAACAAGGCTATGCTGGTTTGCAAAGACTACATTTAGATAGAAGGAGTAGATGTTGATGAAACTTTTGCACCAGTGGCAAGGTTAAAAACTATTAGAATATTCCTAGCTTTGGCACCACAAAAGAGGTATAAAGTTTATCAGATGGATATGAAATCAACCTTTCT
The DNA here is from genome assembly GCA_037897445.1 of Ceriops zippeliana. Lineage (NCBI taxonomy): Eukaryota > Viridiplantae > Streptophyta > Magnoliopsida > Malpighiales > Rhizophoraceae > Ceriops > Ceriops zippeliana. The sequence goes on from JBAPLH010000126.1 coordinate 1,530,223, forward strand.
GAATAGGCTCCTAAAAGAAGAAGTGTACATTGAACAACCCAATGGAGTACAAATCAGTGAAGATGAGACACACGTGTGCAAGCTAAAGAAAGCCTTATATGGCCTTAAACAAGTCCCAAGAGCATGGCACAGCAGGTTGGATGCGTATTTGAGAAGGTTGAACTTCAGAAGAGGAACAGTTGATAATAACCTATATATGTTCAACTTAGAGAAAGGTCAACTGATAACCATAGTATATGTAGATGACATCATCCTTGGAGGGGATCACTCTGAGCTATGCCAAACTTTGCATAGAAAATGAGTGAGGAATTTGAGATGTCATTGAGTGGAGAAATGACTTACTTTCTTAGATTACAGATAAAACAATGTGAAGAAGGTATTTTTATTTCTCAAACAAAATATACCAAAGAGATGCTGAAAAAGTTTGGCATAAAGGATAGCAGACCTATCAGTACCCTTATATCAGTAAGCTGCAAGTTAATAAAAGATCAGGAAGGAAGGAGTACAAGCCCTACAGAATACAGGAAGATGATAGGGAGCCTTCTGTACCTTACAGCATCAAGGCCTAATCTTATGCAAGCTATGTGTATTGCTAGCAGATTCCAAGCTAATCTTAAGGAATCTCATGTGTTGACAATGAAAAGAATCCTTAGATACTTCAAAGGGACACTTGAAATGGGTTTGTGGTATCCTGCCATGGATTCTGTAAAACTACGAGCATACACTGATGCAGATTGGGTAGGAAGTACAGATGATAGAAAATCAACCAGTAGCTGTAGGTTCTACTTGGGTTCAAAGTGTGTTGCATGGTTAAGTAGAAAGCAAAACAGTGTTGCTTTAAGCACAACTGAGGCTGAGTATATGGCTGCTTGTGCAACATGTACTCAGGTGATATGGATGCAAAGACAATTGGCAGATTTGGGTGTTAAGTTGAAGTTACCAGTGAGTGTACTTTGTGATAATCAAAATGCAATTGATCTCAGCAAGAATCTAGTTCAACATTCAAGGAGCAAGCATATTGACATCCCGTATCACTTTATCAAGGATCAGTTGAAGTATGTTGGCATTAAAGATCAAATTTCAGATATTCTAACTAAACTTCTGTCCATATAGCTGTTTGAAAAGCACAGAATGGGTCTATCTGTGCAAATGCCCCCTCAAGCCTGAAGCTGAGGTGAATCCTCCATCTCTACTTTATGGGTTTTTCAGATTTATAATTGGTTGGCAAAGGGGGAAAGAAGCAACAGTGCAGGGGGAGCTGTTAAGGAAAGGGGAGTGCATATTTAGGGGGAGTTGTAATTGCTGCATAATGGCTTTTATTGTGAGTGTTGCCAATAATTACAAAGGGGGAGATTGTTGTTCCCACAACCTTGTATGGGTTGTAATTGTTTTCAACCTAATTTAAGTGTGCAAGCAAAAGTGGGTCATATCTCAAGAATTATAGGATAAGACTAGAATGTCAAATAACCTCGTAAAGTGATCTCTTTGGAGTGAACTTGTAGAGGGAGTTTAGCATTTCTAGAAGATGGGCAATTACAGGGGCAGTTTCTTTTGTACATTTTTAACTGTTCCTAGACAATCCTGGCCATTCATTCAAGCATTCAACGAATGAGATTTCAATAGAAAGGAAAGAGCAAGAAAAATAAATTAAGAAGAAGGATAATGCTGAATTTTGAATGGAACAGTAATATGAAGCCACATGGAGGGGCAAGAAAGGAAATCCGCGCAGCTATAGTAAGCCCTACTAGGGTTTTCATAGAAAGCAATATATAAACCACTAATCTTTTTTGGGGAAACACCTAAGATAGTGAAACGGGCGAGACCAGACAAGAGACGGTGAGACCAAAAAAGAGGGAAATGGGTGACACCAAAACACACCGAAAGACTAGAATTGGTGAGACTAGAAAAGAGGGAAACCGGTGACACCAGAACACACCGGAAGACTAGAATCGGTGAGACTAGAAAAGGGTGAAACAAGTGATACCAAAGGAGATCGGAAGACCCGGAATTAGTGAGACCAGAAAAGGGTGAAACAAGTGAGACCAGAGGAGACGTGAGACCAGAAACGGGTGAGACCAAAAAAGGGTGAAACATGTGAGACTAGAAACAGGTGAGACCAAAAAAGGGTGAAATGGTGAGACTAGGTGAGACGTGAGACCAGGTGAGGCGTGAGACCAGAATCAGTGAAATGTGAGACCAGGTGAGACGTAAGACCAAGTGAGGCGTGAGACCAGGTGAGACATAGGACCAGAATCAGTGAGACGTGAAACTAGAAACGGTGAGACGTGAGACCTGGAGACAATGTGACGATAAGACCAGAAAAAAAGGGAGATGGTGAGACGGTGAGACAGTGAGACCAAGAGTTGTGTGAGACAACCTATAGAAGAAATTCGATGAAGCATTTAAGAGAACTCAATGAATTTTCAGATTTCTTCAAGAGAGGTTAGAGAGTGTTTTGGTGATCTTCCAAGCGGTAGTGAAGCAGCCTATTCAAATCAAACAGAGGCAAGACAAGCTAGAAGAAGGGTAGACACAGTAAGTGACACTCTTTGTATTATGATTGCTTTGTGTTTGTAATAGTGAAAGGAGAAGAAGATTAAGACATCCATTGTAATCATAGGGGAAACCACACTAGTATTCTCAAGTATAATGGATTGTCTCGATAGAAGAAGAATCCCTATCACCGTAAAGTATGTCTCATGGGTAGAACCACGTAAATCTCTTGTGTTATTGCTTTGAATTTACATTCTGTGTTTTGAATTGAGTTATGAACAAAGCTAAAGAATCATTAAACCCATAACCTAAAAGAAGACCTAATTAAGAACAACCAATCTGTGTAATAGGCAAGGGGTCTGAAAGGTAACTAGTAGGTAATAATAGATTTACCTTAGTTGAATCTGAGAAAGAGTTCATTTCTGAGAAGAGTTTGAAGTTGTTCATCTACCATTTAAAGGGGGTAATATTGATTCACCCCCCTTCTCAGTATTACAGATTAGTAGATTTTAGGTGAAGTTGGGAACTTCAATAGTTATGACAGTTGGAGCATATAGATGTAGTGGATTCTCTAGCAAGTTTTTCAATATATGCTTTTAATATGTAATGATGTATTAATTTAAATTTAAAATATTTTAAATTTAAACCAATATAATCATGCAACATAAGGGTTTGTATTCAAATTATGAATTTTGAATTTGTAAGTTTAATAATGTAATACAACTAACATATAAGAATGCAAAGGGAGACACCTAGAATCTACAATCCTTTTTGTTTAGCCTACCTTGCTTTCTAATATCTATTTTTTTCTTCATCTCCTTCTATTTCCCCCTAGTTTATTTCATTTTAGACACTTAGGTTGCAACTTACATTCCCTATAACAAATAACAAATACTCAAACTACAACAAACTAACAAACATTTAAGTTGCAACACTAACCTTTATTTTAGACCAGTTCAACATCTACCAGACAATTCCAACAAAATTAAAGTTGTGGTGTTCTTTCCTAAAGTATGTATATGTGAAACTATAGTATTCTAGAAAATAATAACTCTTGAATTACAATCAGAAATTTTTGAGTGTGTTAGTTAATAAATCTTATAAAATCATCCAAATAATAATTAAACCCCACCCTACAACCAAGTCACCCCAATTGTACAGGGTGTGTTCCCATTGCCTTCGCATGGATCCTTTTATTGAAATTTAAAAAAGTAATAAGGGAAAAAAGAAGAAACTAAAAAATTACCACATTAATTAACTATCTTAGCAGAGAATCACTAACATAGTAGTTTTGGTGAGAAAAGAAAAATTAAAGATTGATAACCAATGCAAAAGTTAAGCTAAAGCCCAATGAAATTGCATTCACTTGACAAAAACCATTTTTTAGCAAGAAATGTCCCATTTGTGAGACAATTATTTAGATGGAGACATTTTTTATTCAAACTAACTTATTTAATTTTTTTAATAATTTGCATAAATTATGTAAAAAACCTATAAATTTTGAAAAAAAAATTATACAACCTTGCTTAATGACATGCACGGTAGACACATATAACGTGATAACTTTTAATTAAGCGAGTCATGTGGATTATAAAAAAGAGAAATAAATTATGTGTGTGGTTAATAATTTTTAGAGGAATTTCTAATTTGACTCCCCTTAATTCTTTTATCATATAACTTATAGAAATTACATAAAAAAATCTTTAAATTTGAATTTATTATGTTTACTTAATAGTTACGAGAAACAAATATTTTTTTATTTAAAACTAATTTATTTTACTTTTTCTTCAATTTTTAGTAACTTGTTACTTAATTTACAAGAATCACTTAAAAAAGCCTATAAATTTAAATAACATTAAATTTTCCTTAGATAATAATTTGAATTAAATTTGTATATTTAAATCTAACTTAGTTTATTATTTTTAATTTTTTTAGTAATTTTCATAAATTATGTAAAAGAAAACTCTAAATTTAAAAAATATTATGATTTTCTTTAGCAATTACTAAAATTGAATATTTTTTATTCAACTCTATTATATTTTACTTTTTCTTAAATTTTAATATCTTGTAACTTAATTTTAAAAAATTATATATAATATTTTCAAATTTTAATTACATTAGATTTTACTTTATCAATTACTTAAATTAGACATTTTAAAGTCAAATCTAAACTATTTTACATTTTAAAAATTTCTTTTGGTAATTGGTTACTTAATTTAAGCAAATTACATAAACATTATCAATATTTGAATAATATAAGTCAAATTAAACCTTTTTTTTAGATATGCAAATACTTCATCTCTTTTTAGTTTAATAACACGTCCTTATACTCTGAAAGAAAGAAAATTATTGAGTTTACCATTACATCTTATAATTAATATTGCATTATCAAAATATTTTTATCTTAAAAGATAATTTATCAAAATTCTTAAATATATATTATTTTTTATTACTTTATTTATAATAATTTACTTTATTTTCTTTTTTTAAAATTAATTTTAATTGATAGGTACAAGGATTGTATTACACATGAAATATTAAAAAATTTTTAACTTATCTAAGTCAAATCGTTGAAATTTTACTTGAAGGGAAACCAATTATTTTACTGTGGCTTTTTTATTTCAAAGGTCTAAAGCACGCGTCCGACAAATGTCAACAACGCCCATGGAAGGCGTTAACTGAGAATTATTCATAACAGCCAATGGAAGGCCGACACGTTTGGATTGCGCTGTTCTTGTCATAGTTTGACGGGTGACAGACTGTTGGGGGAGCTTGGGGCTAATAGAAACAGTGGTTTTCGCCTCCTTTTGGATCACAAAACAGCGATTTAAACGGGAGGCTGGGCATTGCCACGTGCTTTTCTCGTAACTAGGTTTTCTATCTAAATCAACGCTGAGGTAAGATCAAGATGGATTGATAATTATTAATATATTAATAATGTATTTTTTAATTAAAAAATTAAAATTTTCATAAAAAATTTACGATAAATTTAATTTATCACTACCTCATCTTAAAATTTATAAAAAAAAATCAAAATTTAATAAATTATTATGAATCAAATTAGAGTAGAAATAATATTTGATTTATTTTCACAAAATTTACAAATATTATTTCAACTTAATCTCATATTGATACATATATGTATACATATATACACCTAATAATTGTTTCATACAAAATAGTGAGGGACGTATTAATGCCTAGCCTTTTATTTTTGGAACTCGGTTTTCTCAGAGGCAGTCACTCTCAATAGGTTACCAAATTAGGAAATGAGTTATTGGACTGCTGCACATGTACTACGTTAACCAAATTAATTGCACACGCACATGCACTTACATTTTTGTCTTAGAAATAGACCAAACGATCATTAACTTCATTTCATCCCCATCCCTCTAGAACATACACTTTTATATACCCCAAAATTGAAAATTCGATTACTTAAAAGAGTCAATATTTCGCCTCTTTGTATTGTCACGTAATAATTATATGTCTACATATTACACAAAATTGGAATTTCTGAGAGTCAGGGTTGATGGTGATTATATATATATATAGCTAGGCAATGGTGGGGCCGACTCTGCAATTTTGGTATCGAGATGTCCATGGTACCATCCTAGTATAGAGCTTTTGGTGAAAGCTTATTTTCTTTAGCTAAACTTGTTTCAAAAATAAAAATATCCTAATAAGAAAAAGGATTATAATTAAAATTAATTAACATTGTTTCGCATATAGTATCTTTTTTTATAATTACTTACATTTTTTGATCTAACCAGATCTCGTTGGACCGTGAGTTATATAATAGAAAGTAGTTTTTTACTTTCCTATAAATCTTGCCTTTCCTACCCAATATAAAAATTCTTGAAATTTTTGAAATAAAGGTGTAAATTCTTTATATTTATAGTTATGATTATTGGTCGATGTAAGATTTGTGAGAAAGGATGGTTAATTTCATGCCAATTAAAGGTCAAGTTATCTATTCTAACAATTTCTATAATTATTATCCTTGACCCTTTTGATTTACCCTAATCTATTAATATTTGAAACTTAATCAAACATTTTTAGTAAAGTTAAAAATATTAATGATTGAATTAGAAACTTTGCACCCAGCTTGTGCAACATGACAATCAAGCCCAATAAATGAAATATCAAAGAAAGGATCAACCAAAATAATTTATATGTTAAAGTACAAACAAATGTTTGTGTGCTGCACAGATAGGTTCACTGTCTGTTGGCATAAAATTCCATCTTATTGCAAGACTATGACCAAAAACTCTAAAAGTTTGCACAACAAATTAAATTTGGGAAATTTTATTGGATTGGGAATTTTGACCATAAAGTAAGAAAGAAATTAAAGAATAATTGTTCTACTATTTTGGGTATATGACTCTATAGACTTTTCAATACATATTTAATCATTCCTAGAGTATATATTCCACACTGAATGAATTATATACCTGATTGGGAGCAATTTGCACTTATGCATGCACTTCAGACAAGAAAGTTGATGAGAGAGGGGCAGCGGAATACAAATTGCCCAAGAGACCTCTCCCACTTGTTTGAATCTGTGAGAAGTTGACCGAATAACAAATATAGCAACTTAAACAATTACACAAAAAAACGCCAATCTTTTACGTGAAAAACTCCTTCAAAGTAAAGAGGAAAAATCATGGAACACACTGGTCCAGAAATCAACTTCACTATAATCAACAAGCAAAGTCATATCTGAATCAGTGAATCCAATAAGAATAGACTCATCACTCCCAAAACAAAGTTTGATGTTAGTAGAGCCTTGTAAATATCTCAATATCCACTTCATTGCATTCCAGTGCTCCTTACCAGGATTTGAAAGAAATCGGCTAACTGTGCCAATTGTATATGTTATATCAGGCCTCGTACATATCTTTGCATACATCAAACTACCCACAACTGATGCAAAAGGAACTCTCAGCATCTTTTCCTTCTCTTTTATTATAGAAGGACATTGTTTAATTGATAATATAAAGTGTGTAGCAAGAGGAGTGCTAACTACTTTAGCCTTATCCATGTTAAACCTTTGGCGTACCTTTTCAATGTATTGCTTTTGAGACAAATACAACTTTTTCTCTTTCTTGTCTTGCGTGATTAACATGCCAAGGATCTTTTTTGTTGGTCCCAAATTCTTTACAGCAAAGGACTTACTTAAATCTCACTTCAACTTGTCAACTCTATTAGTATTATAACCAACAATAAGCATATCATCAACATAAAGCAGTAAAATGCTGAAATCATCATCAGTGAATCTCTATACAAAAACACAATGATCAAAAGTTATCTTTTGTACTCCTACTGTTCTATAACAAACTTAAATTTCTTATACCATTGTCTGGGAGTTTGTTTCAAACCATACAAGATCTTTTTTAACTTACACACATGATCATCTTTTGCTTAAACTTCAAAGCTTTGTGGTTGCTTCATATAAATTTCTTTTGCTAAGTCATCATGGAGAAAAGCTATTTTCACATCCATCTGCTCGATCTCCAAGTCTTGACATGCAGCCAAACTCAACAAAACTTGGATGGAAGGTATTTTGACCACTGGTGAGAAGATATTGTCAAAATTGACACCTTGTTTTTGATTGAATCCTTTAACAACTAATCTGGCTTTATATTATGGATGTGAAGTATTTTCTTCATGCTTCACCCTGTAAACCCACCAATTTTTCAAAGCTCTTTTGCCCTCAGGTAGCTTCACTAAGTTATAAGTGGAGTTGTCATATAAGGATTTCATCTTATCTGTCATAGCATCTATCCAATGTTATTTATGTTCACTTTTTACTACTTCTTCATAACACTCAAGTTCTCCTCCATTAGTTAATAACACAAACTCATTAGGAGAGTATCGAGTAGAAGGCACTGAAACTCTGTTGGATCTTCGTGGCTAAAAAGTAAGTAGAGGTGAGGTTGAATAATCTTCTGTAGGAGTATTGAGATCACTTGTACCCTGTATATTATGATCTTACTGAACATTCTCATCATATTCTTGAATGTCATATTCAGTATCACCTGAATCATTTGTAGGTGCCTAAGGAATTGGATCAACACCAACAAGGTTATCATTAGTCTGAGTAGTTGCCTTCTCAATGTTTTCAATGTTTTGATTCTCAAAGAACACAACATCTTTACTTTTGACAAGCTTTTTCTCAACCGAATCATATAATCGGTACCCAAAGTCATCTTTACCATAGCCAAGAAAGATACATTATCTTAATAATAAGCACTATCAAGTGAGCATACCTTCAAATGAACACACACATTAGAATGCACCAACTCAAGCAACTCTGATTTCCTAGAAGGAGGGTGACTTTTAAATATGACTCTGTTCTGTTTTCTAGCCAAATAATGAGGACACTTCTTTAAAGCTGCACTCTTCATGCCTGAAAGCTGGTTTTTCCTCATCAAACAATTCATCCCTTTTTCACTTATATGGCTAAGTCGTTTATGCCATAAATCAATCAAATTTTTATTCTCCACTGCATTCACAGCATCTTTAACAATAAAAGGTTGCATAAAATACAAATTGAAACATTTCTTACCTTGCGCTACAACTAGGGAGCCTCTAGTAAGTTTCCACCGACTATTATTGAAGATACTGCCAAAACCCTCATCATTAAGCTTTCTTGTTGAAATCAAATTCAATTGGATATCTAGGACATGTTTGACATCCTTCAAGGTCAGTTGTGCTCCATTACTAGTCTTTAAGCAGATATCATCAATACCAATGACTTCTGTTAAACCATTATAACCCATCTTTAAGACCCTATAATTACCAAGTGTATATGTAGAGAAGAATTCCTTATATGAAATAACATAAAGGGAGGCACTACTATCTATTACCCAATCAGTCTCATGAGATGTCAGATTAATCACATTTTCATCAGAAACAATAGTAAGGTCACCAGTACCGAAAGTTGATGCAGTAGCAATACAATCATTATCATTATACCTCTTCTCATGCTTATCACTGCCATCTTTATTTTCTCTCCTTCACTTATAGCATTTCTTCTAAATATGACCCATCTTTCCACAACAGTGACACTAGACATTCTTATACTTTGATCTTGACTTGCTTCAGCTTTTACTTCTGCTCTTTTTACCATTATCTCTTTCTTGGTTTTTCCCACTGTTTTCAGTAACCAAAACCTCTAAATTCAACGGTGATGAACCTTGAGATCTTTTTCTCATCTCTTTGTTCAACACACCACCTTTCATGAGTTCTAATGAAACAATACCACCAGAGGTAGAATTCGCAAGTGAAATCTGAAATGTCTACCAAGAATCAGGTAATGTAACAAGTAACCATAACCCGTGAACCTCATCATCAAATTTAATGTCCATGCCCAACAATTGATCGATGACACCCTAAAACTCATTCAAGTGGTTTGCAACTGAACTCCCTTCTTTATATTTCAGCTGTATTATTTTCTTTAACAGAAACAACTTATTATTACTAAACTTTGAAGCATATAATGTCTCAAGTTTGTTCCATAAAGTTTGTGCATGTGTCTCATTACATATGTGATTGTAAACATTATAATTAACAAATTGCAGTATAAAGCCACAAACTTGTTGATGCTCAAACTCTCATTCCTCATTAGTCTTTGACTTAGGTTTAGTAGCAACAAATATTGAAAAATGCATTTTCTTCACAAATAAGAGGTCTTTTATTTTACTTCTCCATATATGATAATTTGTACCATTTAAACAAAACATTCTATTCACATTCAACTTCATCATTCAAACAAGTCAGAAATACAACCTTGCTCTTATACCACTATGATGGGAGAGGGGTAGCAGAATACAAATTGCCTAAGAGACCTCTCCCACTTGTTTGAATTTGTGAGAAGTTGATTGAATAACACATATAGCAACTTAAACAATCACATAAAAACACACCAATCTTTTATATGGAAAACCCTTTCAAAGCAAAGAGAAAAAACCATGGGACACACCAATCTAGAAATCAACTTCACTATAATCAACAAGTGAATACAACAAAGATACATAATCTTAATTACATCAATCAAATTGAACAAACTCAATTTAAACCAAAATGAGAGGCCAAATGAGTTAACTAACACGAAAGACACTTTCTGTCAATAATAACTCAACAACCAGATCTCCAAACAACAATCCAACCATTCAAGATGAAATTTCAGATGTCCCCTATTGGTTGTCCAAATTTCAGCTCAATCAAACTACAGATTAAGATTCATCTACACGGTTCATCTACACTACCGCAATAACAAGAACAGAGCATTACCAAAAACAAGTGATCACAATTTGAGATACAAACCTGCCCTTGTCGAAAGCCAAATCATGATCCAACTGTTCAGAATCAAGATCTATGTGTTCTTAAGCAACTAACCAAATTACAACTTGATCAGACTACAAACAACCTTCTGATGATAAGTTGATCGAAACTACACGTAAAATAAACTCTCAAAGTATGAACCACAAAATGTAAATTAGAATCTACACTTTCAGTCCACCAAATCTGATCTCCACCGTTCAAAATGAAGAACAAGATAGTCTCTATCCCTTGGCAAAAGTTTAGTTAAATCAGATAAGAATTCACCGTTGGAATTTGAAAAGAATGACCAATACTCCTGTTAGATTCTTTCCCCTATTTTTGTCTTTTCTTTTTTTGTTTTGGTTAGCAGCCTCTCTTAATTTTCACTTAACCTAATCTTAGTGAAAATGAGGTATTTATAACTCATAAGTCAACCAACCTTTTTTATATTCAAAGTTTCCTTCTACGTAGGAGGAATATCTAACAAAAGACACGCTCATTGACCAAGCAAACTGGAGAACCACACGTATGGGAAATTGGCTTGTCTTGGATGTTTTGGTAAGAAAGACCCCACTTATAGGGAATCTATTTGAGTTTGCTTTTTTTTGTTCAGTTGGGACAAAATTTATGTTAAAAAAAATAGTAACAGCTTTGTAGCTGTCTTTGATGTTGAATGACATTAAATTATTTTATAATAAAAGTAAATATGGTTAAATAATGGTACACATTTAAATTTAATAATGAGTTTATATTTTTCTAAGAAAAAGTAAATTATATAATGTATATAACATTAAATATCGCAATTTAAAAGTAAAAATATTTGTTTGTTATCATATTAAAAATAATAAATTCAAGTCTTTAATAAGATATTCAATGAGACTAAATACATGTATTTATAGGTTAAACCATAAAATAAAATAACAAAATATTCTAATATAAATAAAAAAATATTTAATAACTAATTAAAAAATATTTTAAAATGTCAATAACAAATTAAAATAAGAAAACAAATTCTTAAATAGTTCATATATTATTTTTGAATAGTTTGAGTAAAATTTTTAATTAAACTACTATAAAATAAATAAATTAATTAAAAAATAAAGATTATAATATAATTTATAAAATAATAAATAATAATTTTTATGACTTAGTACATGTACAGAAAACCAATGTACTGGTTAACACAGTCAAGCCTAGCAAGTGGAATACTTTTACAGGCACACAAAAGTGGTGAATACTAATGGTTATAAAAAAATCTTATATTATATATAAGATATTATATGCTATATTAATGGTGAGTGGAAAAATTGAAATTTCCAAAAGAACAATGTATTACTGTTTTGTGACTTCTTCTTGTGTGTGTGTTTTTTTTAGTAAAATTTTTGGAGTCTCAATAGAATAACTCTAGAGTTTAAACACGTTTTTAGCCCTCCTCCCCCCACCCCCCACCCAAAACAAGTTTCTTATAGCAGTCTATTAGTCTATTCTAACAATTCCTTATTAATTTAAAAAGAAAAAACGAATTTGCTTGAATGATACATCCCTAAATCGAAGGAGAAAATTAAATACAAATGCCAAATGAAAACACTTCTTAACTATATATACTATACAAAAAATTATTAGCCAAAATATATAGCAACAAACCATCAATCAATTTTGCTTTTGTTTTTTATTTCTTTTTTTAAAGTTTCTCTACCTTAACATGCAAGGGGAAGTTGAATTTTCAAGTGCCAAGTAAATTAAATGAAAAGCCAAAAACAGTAAATTTGAAGCAACTGGGAGTAAAAGAACCTGATAACCAACCCTAAGAGTCAAGAGATGAGATTGGCCCCCATGAAAAGCAAGGCATTAAAAAAAAAAAAAGGCTTAAAGGGACAAATGTCCCTCCACAAAAATTACAGGCCTTTTGCGCTCACTTATCCCTTTCTCTAACACTCTCCTATTTCCTTTTCACAAATCACATGTATTTTTTTCAGGGCATTTGCCTCTCGAGATACCAAAAAATTAATCTTGCATCTATAATTGAATTCTATTTTTTTTAATTTTTATATCAATTTTAAATGTTTTAAATCCTTTTCAAATAAGTATTTTTTTTTTAATGGAAAGTAGTCAACCAAATAACGAATTTGATTACTTTTTGTCTAAAATAGTATTTATTTGAAAAGAATTTTAAACATTCAAGACTATTATAAAAATTAAAAAAAAGCACTCAATTGTTAAATTTTATAAAAATTTAAAGTCTTTTTTTTTCTCTCTCTCATAGAATAGGGACGTTCTCTAATGAGCAAACGACGCAGGAAACCATCTCACAGGTGTGTATCTGTTGCCAAACAATCAGGCACTCTCTTTGCCTTTCTTTTTTATCAATCCTTTGTGTGATTTATGATTTTATAATATTATAGTCCTGTTATAAAAATACTATAAATAAAAGTCTTGAAAACAAAAGTACTGTTACTTAAAGTTACATGTTGTTTGGTAATAATGGTAAAAATACTGACAAATTTTCAATAAAATTATGAATGTTTGGTAAAAATGCTATTAAAATAATTGTTAGTATATCATATAATCATAAAGGACATTATTAAAAATTTATCTTATTTTTAAGTATTTAACTATTATTTATATATTTCAAGTTATATATTTAATGTTAAATATATTATAGATAATTTGTAGTATTCATTTTAATTTTACTATATTAGTTTGAATGAATAATAAAAAATATTATTTTGGTTAACAATAATTAAAATAATTTATCTAAAATAATTATTATTTTAAAATAAAACTTAAAAAATAAATCTTATATCAATCAAATATTAAAAAACATACCAACTTTTCATTAAAAAAATTTCAAATAAAGAGTTCAAAATAAAAGCCCAAAAAAAAAGCTAATTTATCGAAATGAAAGTAATTTGCTCAAACAAAAGTCATGTATATTTTACTATCATCGAAAAATTAATCTTGTGAAATTCTCCCAACATTTGAAAAGATATCAAGGAGTGCAACATTAGGATATTGATCAAACCTTTCAAAAGTTGGATTACTTATAGATTTTTAACAAATATAGTTATGTAAAGTTATTAGTGCAATAATAATATCTCTTTGTACTTCAATTGAATAACGTGACATTAAATACAATATCTTAATCCAAATGTCTTCTCCATGTAATTTCTTAGTGAAAAATGTATATAATTAAATATTTCTTTACATCCTTTAGGTAATCGACTATGCTAAAATTCAAGTAAATGATATCTTGTACTTTTATAATGTCAAAGAATCTTTTTAATGAGGGATATCTAATATCAACAATTTAATATTTACCTATACTAATTCATATAAGTAAAGAATTTTGTAGTGAATAACACTATTTAAAATTTATATATATATATATAAAGTTTTGGATAAATAATAGTTGAACTAAAAATATGCACATCATGTATTGTACCCTCCTATCTAGCTAACATGAAAGTAAATTGCATATCAAAACTACATGTCACCATAATATTCTATGTTGGTATGCCCTTTCTTTTAATAAATCTTATTTGATCTTGTACAAAAATACAAGTATGTACATTTGTTCTATCTATTGCCCTTTCTGTGTTGGTATTGCCCCATTACAATCCTATTATTAAAATATACTCATGATTATAATTAAGTGATATACTTGAATTTAGCATATAATCAACATAAAAATCAACCTTAATTATTTGTTATGATATTATTAAAATAAAAAGTACCTTAAAATGTGGCATGTATTTATCATCATAAAGAATTTGTAATGGGATATCTCTAAAATCAAGATCATATGGTTTGATAACATCTTTTGCAAGTGATAATACTGTGGAAAAGACTTATGAAACACGTACTAGCTATTTTGCCCACTAATTTAGTTGATTTAGCCAAGGAAAGTGCATATAAAAACATACTTTCTCAATTGAAAACATTCTCCTTGAATATTTTAATCTGTAATTTAATTGTAAATCATTGCATAATTAGAGCAATGTTTCTTTGTCCATTCTAAACATATTCAAATATCACAATTCATGACCTTATATTAATTCAATCACCTATTTCATTCCAGTTTTATATGATAGGCAAATTGGATCAATTTATTGTGATAAACTAGTGCTTAAAAAGGAAACAATTGGATGGTGGATCCAAAAATTCTAGCCAATGCTTCAAATGGAAACTTATAGCTCATTTAACTACTAAAAAAGGCCAAAGCTATATAAAAGGACTTTTATGCAATAATAAAACAAGTATTATGTGTGAGCTAAGATTGAGAAAAAGGAAACAAGAGAAAAAGTCTTGTATAAAGGAGAGTTGCTCTAAGTGAAAAGAGAGAAAAGAAAGATTTTTTTTTTTTTGGTGTAAAATGAAAGCTTAAGAGCTTAAGAGTGATCATAGTGTAAAAAGTGAGCTTATCGTCACGGCCCGTCCTAAGAGTATTGCCAAACTAGGCCTGTTGGACATCTAGCCCAATTGTTGCCCCAAAGACTTGGCCAGACTTGGTCAAGTCTCTAGAATTCTCTCTTGTAAATATCTAAACTATTCTAGAATAGTCTTGATCTAGAGGGTTCCATAGAAATTTGAAACAAGAGATTGTAGGCACACAATGAGGAGGTGGAACCACTATAAATACCCCACTCCTCTCATTTGTAAGATACCATTGAATTGAAAGTTCTCTCTTGTGCCGCTGGTTTCCTTGCCTCTTTCTAGCCTCTCTCCACTCCAAGTCGATTCTCTCAAACTCTTTAAGGCTTACTTAGCTTATCTTTTCTCACAAGCTATCTAAGTGCCACGCGAGTTAGCACGATCCGAGCCTAACTCCGTGACAAGTGGTATCAAAGCCTATCCCTGTCCCATTGTGGGACCCTCGACTTGGTGGTAAGTGATCCTTGATGAGTAATGACGTACCAGGTGCACACTACCCAGCACACCAAGGGTGCATCTTTGAGGACGTCGATGAATTAGGTGTGGTAGATGTCACAGGTACACATTACCCAACTCCCACATTGTCGAGGAAGAGGGGGATCTTGGGCCATATAAGCGTGGGCACTGCACACCCCAATAGGTTGCCTTTTAGGGAAAAGGTAATGGCCCTGTGACAAGTGGTATCAAAGCACGATTGAATCCTAATTTCAACTTGGTTTTTGCTTAAGTTATAAGTATGGCAAGTGAGGAAGGAATTGTTGCTGCTGCCATTCAGGAGCAACAGATCGAGCTTCAAGCTCGTGGGCAAGAGGAGTAGCATGCTCCAACTAAACATAGGAAGTCCAAGGCTACAACAAAGGAGCCTATAAAGTCTCATATGGCTGTCCTAGAAAGAAGCATCACGGATATGAGCTCCTTAGTGGGAGAATTAAGCGATCAAATTGACAATTTGATCCATGAGAATGCTAAAATCACCAGGGCTACCAAGTCCATGATCAGAGAATTCAGCTACGCATTTAAGGGAGAACTGAGCTCCCTTAGCCAAGAACTATCTGATCTACGGAAGTTCGTTGAAGGATAGATTCATGACCTTCATAGAGAGATGGGTTCACTTCGTTGAAGTAGTCCACCTTCGATAATTACTGATGGCATGAGCAGCATTACTATTGGATACGGTTTAAAAGTTCCCAAGCCTGCCATGTACGATGGCATTCACAATGCCACCGCTGTGGAAAACTTTCTCTTCGGCCTTGAACAATACTTTGAGGCCATAGGAGTTATTGATGACATTGCTAGGATAAGTAATGCCTCAATCTTCTTCTAGGATATTGCTCAACTATGGTGGAGAAGGAAGCATTCCAAACGAGAGAAAGGCCTATGTGTGATCAACACATGGGAGCAATTCAAGGTTGAGTTGCACAAGCACTTCATCCCTCACAATACGGATAGAGAACCTAGAGGGAAGCTGCATCGTCTCAAGCAAACAGGTAGTGTTTCTGAATACATTAAGGAATTTACTACTTTTATGCCTGAAATTGATGACCTGTCCGACAAGGACTTCCTTTTCCACTTTCAAGATGGCTTGAAGGATTGGGCAAGAGTAGAATTAGATAGGCGTAACGTGTAGACTTTGGATGATGCCATTGCTGTAACCGAAACGCTAATTGACTACTCTAGCCATTCCAAGAGTAAAAAGCCTAACTCTAACAAAAGTGGGGGAGAGAAAGGCGGACGGAAAATAGAAGCAAGCCACAAGGAGGGAGGACATAAAAAATCCTCAAATGGCAAACCCAAGAACTCTTTAGGTAAGCGTGATGTTGGTGGACCTCCGAGGCCTTGCTTCATTTGTGATGGACAACATTAGGTTAGGGATTGCCCTAATTGTAAGGCAATGAACGTCATCGTGGCAAAACTCAACAAGGAGAGGTCTAAAGAGGAGCCTCAAGCTGATTTGGAAGTTATCCAACACTTGGGTACTCTCTCCAAGCTTTTCTATCCAACTATCCCTAAGGAGAAAGGCTTATTGTATGTTGACACGTCCATTAAAAGTAAAGTTGTGGGTGCTATGCTAGACACGAGAGCCACACACAACTTCATAGACATAAAAGAGGCCAAACGTCTGGGTCTCAAACTTTCCAAGGGAGTTGGCACCATTAAGGCAATCAATTCTGAAGCAAAGCCAATTCATGGGATAGCGGAGGGAGTAGTCATCAAAATTGGTGATTGGCACGGTAAGCTAGACTTTACCATTATCTCTATGGATGATTTTAAAATGGTTTTGGGTCTTGCTTCTTTTACAAAGCTTTAGCTTTTCTCGTTCCCGCATCAAATTCCCTTGTTATTCTTGACAACCACAAGATCCAAGTGATTCCGTTGAAAAGCAAGGAGAAATCTAAAGCATGAATGATTTCTGCCTTGCAATTTAAACGGGGTCTCAAAGTGGATCAAAGTTATATTTCCATAATAAGGGAATTAAGGTATGAGGAAGACATGGTAAAGCCTACTCCTTCATTATCGCAACCCATTCAAACTGTCCTTAAAGAGTTTAAGGACATGATGCCTTCGAAGTTGCCCAAGAAACTTCCTTCTAAGTGAGATATGGATCATCACATCGAGTTGGAACCTGGTGCCAAACCTCTTGCCATGGCCCCTTACCGCATGACACCTCTCGAACTTGCAGAACTGAGGAAGCAACTTCAAGATTTGCTTGACTTAGGCTACATCCAATCATTAAAAGCCCCTTACGGTGCTCCAATCCTATTTCAAAAGAAGAAGGATAGATCACTACGAATGTGCATAGACTACCAAGCCTTAAACAAAGTAACCATTAAGAACAAGTACCCAATTCTACTGATAGCCGACCTCTTTGATCAATTAGGGAAGGCAAGGTACTTCACAAAGTTGGACCAAAGGTCAAGGTACTATCAAGTTCGTATAACACCTAATGATGAGCTGAATACTATATGTATGACGTGTTATGGAGCTTTTGAGTTCCTAGTTATACCTTTACAACCTTCTGTACGCTAATGAACAAGGTGCTTCATCCCTTCCTTGACAAATTCATGGTAGTTTATTTGGATGACATAGTGATCTATAGTAACACTTTTGAGGAGCACAAAGATCACCTTAAACAAGTCTTTCAAGTTCTACACGAAAATAAGCTATATGTCAAGAAGGAGAAGTGCACTTTTGTAGAGCAAAAGGTGGATTTCCTTGGTCACAAGATCAAGGATGGAAAACTTATGATGGATCGAGCAGAGGTCCATGTCATTCAAGAGTGGGAGCTTCTAACAAAGGTCCCTGAATTGCGATCATTCTTAGGACTAGTTAACTACTATCGGTGGTTTATCAAGGAATATTCTGCCATAGCCACACCATTGACAGATTTACTCAAGAAGAACGTCACATGGCATTGGTTGAAGGAATGCCAATCTTCCTTTGAGAGATTGAAACATTCAATCTCTTCAATCTCTAAAGAACTCGTCATGGCGTTGTCCAACTATCAGAAGGCTTTCAAAGTTCACACGGACGCATCTGACTTTGCCATTAGGGGATTCTTGATGCAAGATGGGCATCTTATTACCTATGAAAGTTGTAAACTAAATAATATAGAGAGGTGGTACACTGTCCAAGAGAAGGAGATGACTGCCATTATCCACTACCTACGCACATGAAGGCACTATTTGCTTGGAAGTCAGTTTGTGATCATGACTGACAATGTCGCTACAAGCTACTTCCAATCGCAAAAGAAGCTTAGCCCCAAGCAAGCTTGTTGGCAAGATTTTTTGGCCGAATTCGACTACAAGCTTCAATATAAGCCAGGTAAGGCTAATGTTGTTGCCGATGTATTAAGTCAAAAGGTAGAACTAGTAACACTATTTGCTAATACACCAAAGAGTGGCTTCCTTGAATGAATTAAGGAAGGAATGTCGTAAGACAATTTGGCCAAGAATCTGCTAAGGATGGCTAGTGAAGGGAAGACTCAATGGTTTTGGCTAAACGATGGGATTCTCATGACAGTTGGCAATTAAGTCTTTGTACCTAAGTGGGGAAACTTACGGAGGGACATTCTCAAGGAGTGCCATGATTCCCTATGAGTTGGTCACCTAGGTATGGCATGAACCCTTACCCTCATTCAACGAAGCTATTATTGGCCACAAATGCAAGATGATATCGAGGCCTATATGTGGACTTGTCTTGTTTGTCAATAAGACAAGGTGGAACAACAATGCCCCGCCGGTCTACTTGAGCCACTACCAATTACCGAAAGACCTTGGAAAAGTGTCTTAATGGACTTCATCGTGGCTTACCCAAGTCTGATGGGTTTCGAAGCATTACGGTGATTATTGATCGATTTAACAAGTATGCCACCTTTATTCCAACCCTCGCTGACTGCAAAGTCAATGAAATAGCTCGCTTATTCTTAAAAAATGTGGTGAAGTTATGGGGAGTACCTAAAAGCATAGTAAACAATAGAGATCTCTGCTTCACAGGTAAGTTCTGGTACGAGTTGTTCAAGTTGTTGGGGACTGATTTGAACTTCTCAACTAGCTTCCATCCCCAAAGCGATGGTCAAACAGAATGCATCAATGCTTTGTTGGAACAATACCTACAGCAATATGTCAGTGCCTATCAGCGAGATTGGGCAAAGCTGCTTAATGTTGCCCAATTCTCCTACAACCTCCAAAGGAGCAAAGCAACAGGCAAAAGTCCCTTCGAAATTGTCACAGGACAACAGCCTCTAACCCTAAGTGTTGTTGCCTCTTCTTACATGGGAAACAACCCTACTGCCTACAAGTTTGCAAAGGGATGACATAAGGAGGTAGACATTACAAGAGCCTGTCTTGACAAAGCTGCTAAACGGATGAAAAGGTGGGTCGATGCCAAGCGACACCCAAAGGAATACGCAGAGGGAGACTTGGTGATGGTAAAATTGCTACCAAACCAATTCAAGTCCTTACACAAAGTGCATAAAGGCTTGGTGAGGAGATATGAAGGGCTATTTCCCATAATCAAACAGGTAGGGAAGGCTACTTACCAAGTCCAACTTCCCCCAAGACCAAGAATTCACAACATCTTCCATATAAGTCTTCTAAAGACCTTTCATGAAGACACCGAAGATCCAAGTCATAGGGAATCCAAGCATGTACCAACTGCTGTCATCACCAAATTCAATAAGGAAATGGAATGCATCCTTACTGATAGGGTGATACGAGAAAGGGGAGTTCTTAACTACATCGAGTACTTAGTTAAGTGGAAACATATACCAGACCATAAGGTTAGTTGGGAATGAGAAGATTTACTTTGGCAATTTGCTGACCACATTCAATGTTATGACAAGGATGTCACAAGATTAAGTGGGGAAGGATGTCGTGGCTCGTCCCAAGAGCATTGCCAAACTAGGCCCGTTGGACGCCTAGCTCGATTGTTGCCCTAAAGACTTGGCTAGAACATTCCGGACAAATGCTTATGTGTCAAGTCTCTAAAATTCTTTCGTGTAAATATTTGAACTATTCTAGAATAGTCTTGATCTAGAGGGTTCCATAGAAATCTAGAACAAGCGATTGTAGCCACATATTAAGGAGGTGAAACCACTATAAATACCATATTCCTCTCATTTGTAAGATACCATTAAATTGAAAGTTCTCTCCTTTGCAAAGCTCTCTCTTGTGCCTTCTATTTCCTTGCCTCTTTCTAGCCTCTCTTGACTCCAAGTTGATTCTCTCAAACTATCTAAGACTTACTTTGCTCATCTTTTCTCACAAGGTATCTAAGTGCTACGCGAGTTAGCACGATCTGAGCCTAACTCCGTGACAAGTGGTATCAAAGCCTACCCCTGTCCCATCATTTTATTAACAGTTTCATCCAATTTCTAAACCTTAGTTCTTGCATTTGAGCAAACTTATCAGCACTTGTTCTTTCTAAAGTACTTTACTTCATCTCTCTCTTATTAACTTTTTTTTTTTTGGTATTTTGGATTTTGGGAAGTGGGTATATTTCTATAATCTAGCTTTAATTTTCTAAATCCCCAATGCTGTTTTGGCACTGTAAATTCCTCTTCGCTTTGCTCAAGGGCATTTGTTTTTTGTTGGAGGAGTATTGTTAATGTTTAGTTTTAAAAAAATAAGACCTTAAGTATTTGATAAAATTTTATAATTGATTCGAAGCTCACCTTGCAAAACATTAAATTTCTGATAACTGAGAGCTAGACCTTTATTGTCTTATTATTGTGAATTATTTGCATTTTTGGAATCTATTTTGAGAGTGCATGATAAGGGATTGAACCCTAACTCCACCACAAAAGCTAGCTCAAGAATAGAGGATTGACCCAACCCTTATAAACAGCCCAAAGACCCCCTCAGGAACCGATGTGGGACACATCATTCCCAACCCCTTTAAACTGTACGTCCCCATGCTACCTCAGTCAGCGATCGGCACCCCGTGCTACCTTAGTCGGCGATTGGCACACAAAAAGACTTAAGATACCACCAATCCTCTGAGGTTTGGCTCTGATACCACCTGATGCAGAAAACCCCAAAAAGACGTGACTTAGGGACCCAACGCACACAAGGAATCAAAGAACAACTAGGAAAGGTAAACCAGAGTTTAATATCATAAACCCTAAACCCACCCTTCAAAGGAACACAAACCTAAAGTATTTAAGAAGGATATGGATTGGAAGGCCACAAGAAAGGAATTGGGAGTGATAAGTCGATTGGAAGGCCACAAGAAGAAATACCTCTTGATAAGTTCCTTAGTCCTTAAAAGAACCGAGATTAATCCTTGCTTTCTGTTTCACTTAAAGTTGTCTGATTTTCTAGAGCTTACAAGGGGTGCCTATTTATAGGCTAAGATAGTAATCCTAAAGAGGCACAAATTCCTACTTAGGACAAATCCTTATTTTGGAGGAATTCCTAATTGTGGACAAATTCCAACATAAATAATAAACTCTTATTTAGGAAGAAATGCTATTACTTATTCTGACCTATTAAGTATTCTATTTATATTAATTAGGCCTAGACTCCTTGTCAAACTTGAATTCATACCATTTGAAGCTGGGTTAGCCTGAATGTCCTGAATCAGCCCATTTAGTGCTTCTTTGATCTTTTTGGCTCTAGCTCGTATTATTGGGCTTTTTGGAATGTGCAATAGACCTCTTGCAACCATTGAAGCCTTCAACCCATCATTTCTATGGTTCTCATCAGTGCAAGCCTTAACATGCATTGTACGAAGCTACAAATCTTGGTGTCTCAATTAATGTTTTTCTTTAGTTTCAAGACTCTCCCTTTTACTAGTATTAGGGAGTTAACTTTATATGGACATAATTCTAAAGAGTGGAGTGCATTAATTTATCACAAATGTGCAAGTTTTACTTGTGACCATGCAACATTCAACATATTTTTTTATGCCTTTCATAAAAGTTAAGTTAGTCTTCCCCTATCTTAGATGATAGAGACAGTGGAGCACAATGAAAAAACCCAAAAGAAAGAATGATTGGAGAATAAAAGTACTATACTACACTTAAAAGATTACAAGTACTTGGAATAAATTTCTAATGCTTGATATGAATGGCATATTCCCTTTACATATAACTCCACCGCTTCAATGAATGGTGATGATCAATTTAATCTAATGGCTACATCAAGTCTCTAGAGAGTTCCATAACTATCTACATATATTAAGTAAATTCTATAATGGTATAAAATATTCTAAGGTCATTGTAACTTCTCCATCATTTTAGATCCTGCTAGGGTCGTCTAGAACCTTTTGAGGCATTTTACTCTCCCTTAACTAACTCTTCAATGCCCTTATCGAGTCCTTGTACTCTTGGAGCCATTGTCATAGTTGTCAAAGGTCTTCCTTTGTTTCCTATGTCGTTTTGCTTTCAGGCAATTCGTTTCACTTAATCAAGTATTAAGTACTTGGTGGTGTACTACATTTTTAAACAATATACTTGCCAAACAGCTTACCAACCTCTTTGTCATAAGACTTCACCATAATTGGTGAAGCCTTAGTTGCGACTCTATGACTTAGGTCTTTCTTATCTTTCTTAAATGACTTAAGCATACTCACGTGGAAGAATAAATAGATTTTCAAGTTCTTGGGTTGGTCTAGCTTGTAAGAGACTTTGCCAACCTTTTTCACAACTAAATATGGCTCCTTATATTTCTTTATTAGGACCTTATGGACAGAATGGAAAGTCCTGAACTATTAGGGTAAGATCTTAACTATTACCTTGTCACTAATAGCAAACTCAACTTATCATCTTCTTTCATCCACCCACTTCTTCATCTTCTTGGCTGCTTTGTCAAGGTAGGAACATGTTATGTCAGTTTGTTAATTCCATATCTTGGCCATCTTTAAGGCTCATGGACTTTTAATTGATGAGTCCACATCCATAGTGTGTGGCATTAAGGGTTGTTGCTTAGTCATTAACTCAAAAGGACTCTTCCTCGTTGCCTTACTCTCTTATAAGTTATAAGAGAATTAAGCTACATCTAAGAGCTTTACCTAATCCCACTAGTTAGCACTTACAAAACACTTAAGATAACGCTCCAAAGAGAATTCACCCTCTTAGTTGGTTGTTGACCTAAGGATGAAAACTCATGGAGAAATGTAGCTTGGTCTCTATGAGTTAGAATAGCTTATCCCACAGTTTACTAGTGAAATGAGGGTCACAATCAATTATAATGTGGTGCGATAACCCCCAATACTTCACCATCTTCTTGAAGAATAGTTACGTTACCTCTTCAACCGTACAGTTAGTTGGGACAGGGATAAAAATCCTATATTTTGATAATCAATCAATGACCACCATAATTAACCCTGAACCTTCTGACTTGGGTAATGCAAAGATAAAATCCATAGTGATGGTCTCTCAAGGCCTTTAAGGTGCGGGTAAAGGTTCTAGTTAACCACTAAGTAGTTTATGGTCAACCTTATCTTGTTGGCAAACAAGGTAAGTTCTTACATATATCTCAAACTCATCCCTTAGTTTAAGCCAATAGTAAGCCACTTCCAATAATGCCTACGTCCTCTTCATACCTCAATGACTAACCCATTTAGTATCATGGTAATTCTTAATGAGGGAGCACCTCATGTTCCTCCATTTAGGCACATATAACCACCTACCTCGAGTGTAGATTCGGCTATCTTCGACCCAAAACCTTTTAGTTTTCCTTTCAGTAGTAAGGCTAACAACTTATCTAGCCATAGGGTCATGCTTGAGCCTTTCTCGAATCATATCTTTAATGTCTCTGCTTGAGTGATGACTACTAATTTTGCCTTATAACTTAAAGTATCAGCAACCATGTTGGCTTTTCTTAGCTTGTACTCTAATATATAGTTGAACTCAGCTAAATAGTCTTATCACCTAGTTTCCTTTGGAGTTAAATTCTTTTAGGTTTGGAAGTATTTAGTGGCCACATTGTCCATATTGATCACGAACTACATACCCAGTAAATAGTGACACCAAGTGCGAAGGCAGTATACACTAACAATCATCTTCTTCTCTTGCACCATGTGTCTCCATTTGGTGTCATTTAGCCTTTTACTCTTATAGTTTATAAGATACCCCTTTTGCATTAAGACCTCTCTAATGATAAAGTCAGAGGTATTAGTGTGGATTTAAAACATCTTTGTGAAGTTAGGGAGAATAAGAATAGGTTCTTTGCTCACTACAGCCTTTAACCCTTCAAAAGTTATTTGCTTTTGGGTCTATTCCCATGACTGGTTCTTTTTTAGCAAATCGGTTAGAGCAGTTATGGAAGTTAAGTATTCCTTAATGAACTACCTATAATAGTTGGCTAGATCAAGGACTAATCGCAACTCGGATTCTTTAGCGATTATTATTCTTTAACGGCATGTATCTTCTTCTCATCCATTCAAATCTGCCCATTCCCTACCATATGACCAAGGAAATGCACCTCTCATGCTACAAAAGTGCACTTTCCTTCTTGATATAAAGCTCATTTTCCCACAAAAGTTTGAACACAATTTATACGTGGTCTACATGGTCTTTGAGAATCTCACTATATATAAGAATATCATCTAGCTATAAATTGGTCTAAGTATGGTTAAAAGATTTGGTTCATAAATGTGAAGAAAGTGGTAAGGGTATTGGTTAGTTTAAAGGGCATCACCAACCATTCAAAGGAGTCATAGCAGGTATTATAAGTAGTTTTTGACTCGTCCTTTTCAATGATATGGACTTAATAGTATCCTGACCATAAGTCCACCTTTGTAATCTATTGGCTCATTCCAATCTATCAAACAAGTCAGGAATAAGAGAAAGAGGGTACTTGTTTTTTACTATAGTCTTATTGAATACCTTATAGTCGATATGTATATGCAATGAACCATAGTACTTTTTTTATAACAAGACTGAGGCACCATAGGGAGCCTTTAAAGGTAGAAGCTGACTTATATTAAGTAAACTAGTTAACTGCCTCCTCAACACTTTGAGCTCGACCAGTGATATGCGATGAAAAGGGGTCATAGTGGGTGGCTTAGATCCTAGTTCCAACTCTATCTTATGATTTACCTTCCTCCTTGATGGAAGTCATTTAGGTAATTTGGGAGGTATCATATCCTTATCTTCTTAAGAATGTCTTTAATCTTTAGGGCTAGTTCTACCTTTGGAGGACTAGAGGGGTCATCGATCAATATCATTACCAAGTAGGTAATTTTCCCTTGCTTAAAGTCCTTCATTGCTTGCATTGCTAATAGGGCCTTCCTATCCTTTAACTTCAAGATGGTAGGAACCATGCACGGGGCCTCTTTCTTAAGTGCACATGTAGAGTTTAAGTATGAAATAGGAACAACTTGTACCTTACAAAGGAAATCCATGCCAAGCACAATCTTAAAATCATCCATGTGTGCTGCTGAGAAATCAACCACCCCTCTCCATGGACCAAGGCTCATTTGCACCCCTTAAGCAACACTACTCAAAGGTTTGGCATTAGCATTGACAGTCTTAAGCCAACCCCACCATTGGTTATATTTAGACTAATGAGGACTGGTTTAGGTCTCACACTAAGAGGGGGTGAATTAGTGTAAGATATCTTCTTTTTACAAATCGATTTGGATTTAACCTTTGTGACTTGTTAGAGTCGATGATCCAATTTTTAATTTTCTCATTTATGTAAGCAAGATTGTATTAATAAGAAACAATACATAAGCACCCAAGAGCACACGATAATTTTTATGTGGTTCACTCACAATGTGTGAGCTACGTCCACGGTGTGATAGGATCACTCCTAAATCACACAATCTACTCTTATTATGAAGGGATACACTAATTTTGTGGAAAGATCACTCCTTCACTACTTGTGAAAGGACTACTCCTTAACCACTTACAATGATCTCTTAATCAAGGAGTTAATCTCTTGATCACTCTAAAGGTATCCCAACCTATTTTTTAACAAAGAGTTTATGGAAAAACCTTTTCTAGAACACAATCACTCAATGTGTACAGTTTGTTAAAGTAGAATATGGATCTTCTTCTTCCTTCGTTACTGGTGTTATCTCACCAGTTGTTGGTGCTGCTCATGCACTGCTACTGCTGTCCACAAGCGCTGTTAATGTTGTCCATACGCATTACTGCGTTTATTCACTATTGTCCGATGCGCTATTAATGTTGTTCGTACGCATTGTTAATGCTATCCATACGAGTTGCTGTGTGCACTATTAATGCTGTCTATACATGTTGTTGCTACTTTCTGCACAACAGGTGTATAAAAATACATGAAAATTACAAACAATTAAAATTAATGATTATAATTAAATTTTATTCATGTTTATGTTTAATTCTCTCCTCTCGTGTAATAGAACTTGTTCTTATAGCCAAATCCCTAGAAAAAGTGATAGTGATTGAATATGTAGCTCTCTTAATTGGTGAATTGCTAAGGCACTAATGCTGCAATGGTGAGCAACGAAATAAACAAATATTGTCATGTATGATTGTAGAGAAATTAATCGATTTCAATTGTATGATTAAGGTAACAAAATAGAAAGAAGAAAGAGAATAGAAAGAAACACAACGATTTAAAGCAACCTCTCATCATTGTACGAGTAAAAAAGGAGAATGCATAGTAGCATCTTATCATTATGGATAAAAAAACGAAAATATTAGGTAAACTCATGTTTTTGTCACATGGCCAATTCACCCTCACAAAAAAATAAAAATAGAATCATGTTCGTTTTATTTTCATTAATCATTTGTCATCTTACTTTTGTTTAACAAAGAATTTTAATTGAATTTTGTTTCATAGACCCATGTGACTTTGACCTAAAAGGTCTTTTAGGATCCTCATGTAATAATATAATTAATAATAAATTAGAATAAATTGAGTAAAAAACATAAATTTAATTTAGTTGTATTAATTAATAAATATAAATATATAATTAAAAAAATAAAGATTTTGTGGTATTAAATAAGATTTTTTAAAATAATTTACAAGGTTATTTTTTATAAATTATATTAGAGATTGTATAAATTGTTAATCTTTATCTAATGATTAGTGATTATAATTAATTTAAATTTAAATTAATTAATTTTAAAGATATAATAAGTTAGTAATTATTATTATTTAAATAAATATTTAATATTTAACTCTAATTATGTGAGTTACCTTATTAATAATTTTAATTTTTTTAATTTAATCTACATGATTCTAAATAAGTGAAACACTTAATAATAATTATTATTTGTATCATCTATATAAGTTAATGTAAAACTACACTTCGTTTAATTAAAAATTTTTATATAAAAATCATAACAATTATATAAATTTACAAAAATATTTTTTTAATGTATTACACTATTAGTAAATTTATAATTAAATACTTTAATTGATACATAAAACTTATGATATGTAATTTCATAGTTTAGTAAACATAATTAAATAAAAGTAACAAAAGATGCACCAAAAAGCAGCAACATGCAAGGGAAGAGGAGACAGGAGGCATTAGGCAGTAAGAAAATTAATAGCAAGGCATCAAAGAAACAACAGCAATGCATGAAAAAGGTTGGTTCCAATCTATCTTCCTATGAGACGGACTCATATCAGACATATACCTATCTAACAACACGTTTTGACAAAAGTTAATTTCAATCTATTTCTTTCTCTCAATAACATTGGTGGCAAAATTTTGATATTGACGAAGAACATAGACAAAAATTGAGTCCCTTTTGCTTTCATCTTTATAAAAATAAAAATGATGATTTACCCTAAAATTAAAACAAAAAACTTTAAGAACACCTAGAACTAGGCTCACCCAAATGAAAAAATTAACAGAAAAAAACAAAAAACATCAAATGTTTCAATTAACTAAACTTATCTCTATATAATTTTTTCATCTATTGAAATGTGGTGTGTACAAATTTTGGATAAAACTAACTATGAATCGAACAAGTGGTAGAATGTACTCTGAATCTTTTAATATTTTATTTATTTATTACGAGACATGTCTCAACAAAAGCAATATGATATCGTACTTTTATTCTTAATTAAACATGAACATTTGCAAGACTTAACACCCATGTACATTGGTATGTAGTTAATACTTTATTTGTGTTTGTGTGTTAGATTTACTTGGGAATGAAACGCAATTATCATATATAATTAATCTCTTGAACGCGTTTAACAAGAGGACAAGTGTCACCTTTTGACACCAGCCAAGACATGTCCGGCTATGTGGCCCCGCTGATTTAGGCTTTGCGTTTTGATTTGTGTCCACAAAAAGCAGGCATTGGACGAGGAGTTAACGCTTATTGCCGATCCTCAATGCACACCTAATTTTGCGTTCCCTCGTCTTTTATCTTTGTGGCCAATTACCAACATTTTTCAAATAGGGTCATCACTACGTTAGTTAGCCAACATTTTCACATTTATTCTTATTTATTTTCTCTTTTTATCATTCTAACTCTTTATGTGTGAGTGATTATTTCTCACACACCACACTCTTTTTTTCTTTTTTTATTTTCTTTTCTCTTTTAGGTGAATTTTAGATGTTAGTACTATCCCACAACGCAGTAGTTCTTGTTAATTGTTTTATTACAAAAAATATTTTTTAAATAAATTTTAAATTATTAATATAATTTTACTATTGTAATTAACATTTAACATATAAAATATATTTATAAAATTTGAATTTAAAATATGCATAATTTTAAATTCATCTTTGCCATTAAAGTAATTATAGATGATTACCTCCTCTCAGTTATTGAAAGGAAAATTTTGGTTTTAAATTGAAATGCAGGGAACAAGATCCAATTCTTAGAATTGTCCAAAGGTAATGTATTTTTAGATGAACGATGATGGGTACATCGTTGGGAAACACACCGTGGTTGGAGGGTTTCCCCTATATATATTCTAAGCATGGACTTTTGAGTTTCAGTTACTTGACCGATGACTGGAAGATTTAAGACAGACAAGAAACCACAAAAGGAGGGGGACAAAATGGAGAAGCAAGTGCGAGGAAATTTAGGAATAGCAAAGACTATACCATTGGAGAAATAACCACATTTGGCACTTTAGACAATAATAATTATAACTGAAAGTTAAATGGATTAAAAAAATGGAAAAGCATGAAGCTAATGCTAGAATTAGTTCAATTTCACTAAAAATGGCAGCCACATTATCACCATTATTTCTCTTGTCCCTCCAAATGTATGGTCTGTTAGCAGCTTTAGGAGCCAGTTCCGGATTCAGAGGAAACATCGTTTGTTGAAAAAGAAAAAAATTTGAAGAATAATACTTTTTAGAGAAAGAAATAAGAGAGAGAAAAAGAAAATCCGAAGAAAGAAAAAAGCCAACCATTGGTACCAACTTCCTCTTTTGCTTTCCCTCAATTTAACAGAAGATCTCTCTGACTTTTTTTATTTTTATTTTTTTGAATTCTGAAAAATACCCATTTCACAAAACCATTACATCAACTCCACAAGAAACAACCTTTACCATGACATTCGTGGAAACAAGACAATTAAGTAATAACAAACTGATGTTTCTGTTGTTCTGTTTGTTCCCTTTATTGCCTACTTTTCTGGGTTTGCAATAAAATGTTGTCTTTTGTTCTTGAAAGACAACACCATTTGACACACACATATGGAGATAGAAAGATAGATAGATAGATAGATAAGGGTGTTGGTGGCAGGAAAAGAAAAAATGCAGGAGAAATAGAGATAGTTTGTGTTTGCATTCGTATTTGCCCATGTAGGTGGATAGAGGGAGAGAAATGAACAAAGAGTGCAAAAGCATTCTAAGGCCTGGGAAGCAACAATCAGGAAAACGCAAGCTGCAACAAGGAAAAAAGCTCACACAGTCTTTGGCACAATGATGTCAGCTGCAGTAGCTCATGCAGATGATGATGATATTTCTGGTGTTGAGGTCCTCAGCCATGCATAGAAAAAATCATGTCTAATGGTGACTTCTACACTGGCCAATGGCTTGATGGCCTTCCTCACGGCCACGGCAAATACCTGTGGACAGATGGTTGTATGTATGTTGGAGAATGGTACAGGGCCAAAACAATGGGAATGGGTAAATTTAGTTGGCCTTCTGGTGCTACCTATGAGGGTGATTTCAAGAGTGGTTTTATGGATGGTAAAGGGACTTATACAGGTTCCTCAGGTGATACTTACAGGGGTTCTTGGGTTATGTATTTGAAACATGGACAAGGTACCAAAAGTTATTCCATTGGGGATTACTATGACGGTGAATGGAGAAGAGGGTTGCAAGATGGGCGTGGAAGATACCAATGGAAGAATGGGAATCACTATTTGGTCAATGGAGACATGGTATAATGAATGGCAATGGAACTATGATTTGGAGCCATGGTAACAGGTACGATGGGTTTTGGGAGGATGGGTTGCCTAAAGGAAATGGGACCTTTAGATCGTCAGATGGAAGTTTCTATGTGGGAATTTGGAGTAAAGATCCTAATGTACAAAATGGGACTTATTATCCTTCTGGGTCTGATTCAGAAAATCTGGATTGGGATCCTAGAGAGGTGTATTTGGTGGACTTGAAAGATTGCACAATTTGTGCTGGGGAAACGGTATCTATTTTCCCATCACAGAAGATGTTGAATTGGACTGGGGTTAATGATCAAGGAATGGTGAAGCCAATGAAAGGGAATGGTTATGAGGGAAAGCCTAGGAGGAAATCGGTCGATGGGAGCCTGAGTAATTATAGTTTGGCATCACTGGATGGCAATGAGGTTTGCAGTAGTGGTGGTGATGTGGAGTGGGCAGATGAAGTGATTGGGAACTTTGAGGGTGGGGAGTTGGATTCAAACATTTGCAGATTGATAACACAGCCTGTGAAGAAGCAGGGGAAGACGATATCTAAAGGGCATAAAAACTATAATCTCATGCTCAATCTCCAGTTAGGAATCAGGTACCAGGATTTGGAAAATGCATGCTTCCGTGTTTGCCCTGTTCCTATTACTGACGTGCTCTGGTTGACGTCCTAACTATTTTAGTTGAACGCTTATATGAGTTGATCTTGCAAACAAGGCTTCTGCGCTCTAAAGTTACACTGTATTCTTTGTAACGTGATGGGAATTAAAAGGTCAAAAACATTACTTGATGGTCCATTTTTGTGGTAGATTGCTCTTATCAATTGGTCTGTAAATGCCATCCTCCTCTGCATAAACTACTTATATACCTATAAATAATGGCTTTTCTATCTTTTACCAATTCTTATGTATCTCCTCAATTCGTCAAGAACCTTGACAATCATAGTGTATCTACAATATTCCAGAAGAAAACGTTTAGGGTTTCTTATCAGAAGTCATTGATATCTTTGTGTTATTCTTGCAACTCTATGGATTGATAGGCATTCGATGGGAAGACCTGGTCCAGCCGTATCTCTGGATCTGAAGGCTTCAGCTTTTGATCCTAAGGAAAAACTTTGGACTAAGTTTCCACCCGAGGGATCGAAGTACACTCCTCCTCACCAGTCTTGTGATTTCAAATGGTAGGATTAGTGCCCTTTAGTTTTTAGGTAAGAGTCTGATATATCTCATTTTGCATTAGAGCCACCCTTTCTTTTGTGAGTAATTTCATTGTTTCCATCTAACTACCATAATAACAGAAGGAAGAAGATAGAGGAAATTATCTGAAGTCACTCCTCTATTTGATTTATCTAGGACAAAATCAAAACAATGATTTGCAACACCAAGACGGGCTCTTTAGAGATTGAACGTTTCAATCTCTCAAAGGAAAATTGACATTCCTTTGACTAATGCCATGTGATGTTCTTCTTGAGTAGATCCGTCAATGGTTTTGTTATGACAAAATATCCCTTGATAAACCGTCGGTAGTAGTTGACCAATCCTAAGAATGATCGCAATTCAGGGACCTTCGTTGGAGGCTCCTCCTCTTGAATGGCATGGACCTTTGCTCGATCCATCATAAGTTTTCCATCCTTGATCTTGTGACCAAGGAAATCTACCTTTTGCTTCGTAAAAGTGCACTTCTCCTTTTTAACATACAACTCATTTTCGTAGAGAACTTGAAAGACTTGTTCAATCTTTATACTCCTCAAAAGTATTACTATAGATCACTATATCATCCAAGTAAACCACCATAAATTTGTCAAGGAAGGGATGAAGTACCTTGTTCATTAATGTGCAAAAGGTAGTAGGGGAATTGGTGAGACCAAAGGGCATAACTAGGAACTTGAAATCTCCATATTGCGTCACATAAGTGGTCTTTGGTTCATCACTAGGTGCTATGCAAACTTGATAGTCCCTTGACCTTAGGTCCAACTTTATGAAGTACCTCGCCTTCCCTAATTAATCAAAGAGGTCAGCTATCAAAGGAATTGGGTACTTGTTCTTAATGATTACCTTATTTAAGGCTCGGTAGTCGATGTATATTCATAGTGATCTATCCTTTTTTCTTTTAGAATAGGACTGAGCGTAAAGGGCTTTTGAAGATTGGATGTAGCCTAAGTCAAGCAAATCTTGAAGTTGCTTCCTCAGTTCTATAAGTTCAGGAGGTGTCATGCGGTAAGGGGCCATGGTAGAAGGCTTGGCACCAGGTTTTAACTCGATGTAATGATCCACATCTCGTCTAAGAGGAAGTTTCATGGGCAACTACAAAGGCATCACTTCCTTGAACTCCTTAAGGACAGGTTAAATGGGTTGTGATAGCAAAGGAGTGGGCTTTGTTATATCTTTTTCATCCCTTAATTCCCTCATCGTGGCAACATAACTTTGATCCACCTTGAGACCCCGTTTGAATTGCAAGGCAGAAATCATTGATGTTCTAGATTTCTCCATGCTTTTCAAAGGAATCACTCAGATCTTATGGTTATTGAGGATGACAAGGGAATTTGATGCAAAAACAGAAAAAGCTAAAGCTTTACAAAAGAAAGCAAGACCTAAAATCATTTTAAAATTGTCCACAGGAACAATGGTAAAGTCTAGCTTACTGTACCAATCATCAATTTGGATGACTATTCCTTCTGCTATCTTATGAATTGGCTTTGCCTCAGAGTTGACAACCTTAATAGTGCCAATTCCCTTTGCAAATTTGAGGCTTAGACATTTGGTCTCTTGTACATCTATGAAGTTGTGTGTGGCTCCTATGTCTAACATAACACACACAACTTTGCTTTCTATGGTCATGTTGATGTATAATAAGCCTTTTTCCTTAGGGATAGTTAAAGAGAAAAGCTGGAAAGAATACCCAAGTCTTATATAGCTCTTATATCAACTTGAGGCTCCTCTTTAGACCTCTTCTTGTTAAGTTTCACTATGATGACATTCATTGCCTTAAGATTAGGGTAATCCCTAACCCAATGTAGTTCGTCACAAATGAAGTAAGGCTTTGGAAGTCTGCCGGCATCATGCTTGCCTGAAGAGTTCTTGGGCTTGCCACTTGAGGATTTTTTGTGTCCACCCTTCTTGTGGCTTGCTTTCTTTTCTGTCCGCTTTTCTCTCCCTCACTTTTGTTAGAGTTAGGCTTTTTGTTCTTGGAATGGGCAAAGTAGTCAATAAGCATTTTTACAGCAGCAATGGTATTGTCAAAATTCTGCAAGTTACACCTGTCTATTTCTACTCTTACCTAATCCTTCAAGCCATCTTAAAAGTGGAAGAGGAAGTCCTTATCAAACAGATCATCGATTTCAAGTATAAGAGTAATGAGTTCCTTAATGTAGTTAGAAACACTACCTGTTTGCTTGAGGAGATGCAGCTTCCCTCTAACTTCATTATCCACATTATAAGGGATGAAGTGTTTACGTAATTCAACCTTAAATTGCTCCCATGTGTTGATCACACACAGGCCTTTCTCCCATTCGGAATACTTTTTTCTCCACCATAGTTGAGTGACATCCCTAAAGAAGATCAGGGCATTGCTTATCCTAGCAATGTCATTAATAACTTCCATGGCCTCAAAGTATTGTTCAAGGCCAAAGATAAAGTTTTCCATAGCGGTGGCATTATGTATGCCATTATACATGACAAACTTGGGAACTTTTAGGCTGTGCACGACGGTAGTGCTACTCGTACTAGCAGTACTTGTTGAAAGTGGACTGCTTTGACGAAGCGAACTCATCTCTCTACAAAGTTCATGAATTTCTCCTTCAACGAATTTCCGTAGGTCAGACAGTTCTTGGCTGAGGGAGCTCAATTCTCTTTTAAAGGTATAGCTGAATTTTCCGATCATGGACTTAGCAGCTCTGGTGATTTCAGCATTCTCATAGATCAAATTATTAATTTAATTGCTTAGTTCTCCTACTAAGGAGCTCACATCGGTGACGCTCCTTTCTAGGATAGCAACACAAGACTCCATAGGCTCTTTTGTTGAGGCCTTGGACTTCTCACGTTTAGTTGGAACATGCTGTTCCTCTCACCCATGAGCTTAAAGCTCAATTTGTTGCTTCTCAATGGAAGTA
This sequence comes from Ceriops zippeliana, assembly GCA_037897445.1. Taxonomy (NCBI): domain Eukaryota; kingdom Viridiplantae; phylum Streptophyta; class Magnoliopsida; order Malpighiales; family Rhizophoraceae; genus Ceriops; species Ceriops zippeliana. The sequence goes on from JBAPLH010000126.1 coordinate 1,565,385, forward strand.
GCAATAATTCCTTTTCTCACTTGCCATACAACTTCAGCAAGAACCAAGTTATAACTAGGATTTAACCATTGCTCTGATACCACCTATCACGGAGTTAGACTCAAAACGTGTTGACCCACGCAGCACTTAGACACCTTATGAGAAAAGATGAATTAAGTAAGCCTTAGGGAATTTGAGCAAATCAACTTAAAGTCAAGAGAGGTTAGAAAGAGGCTGAGAAACTAAAGGCACGAGAGAGAACTTTGCAAAGGAGAGAACTTTCAATTCAATGATTTATCTTACAAATGAAAGAAGTGGGGTATTTATTGTGGTTCCACCTCCTAAATGTGTGACTACAATTGCTTGTTCTAGATTTCTGTACAACTCTCTAGATCAAGATTATTTTAAAATAGCTTAGATATTTACAAGAGAGAATTATTGACACTTGACACATAAGTATGCGTTTAGAACGTTCTAGTCAAGTCTTTGGACAACAATCAGGCGAGCCTACTTTGGCAATACTTTTGGGACAAGCTATGACGTTATGGTTACAAGATTAAGTATTCATAATGCATTTCTCTTTTCTTTGATTAGCTCTTCGGTCACAATTTGTCGTTCAATTAGTTTGACAAAGCCCAAAAGTAGGTTGGAATCATTAGTTGGCACCTAGGTAGTTACATAAGCAAGGCAATGCAACACTAAGTATTGTACGAGCATAGATGCAATACGAGGTGCATAATTGAACGCATGGACGTCGTTGCTGTAGTGAGAGATTACCATTTCAAGTATGAAATAGTTGCAAGTGTAAAAGGGGATCACCTAACCTCTAAGGAGGGAAGTTGTACGGAATATGGATTGATTACTTTTTGATTTGTCCATTATTGGTGCTTTTCATTTGACCATAACAATGTTTATCAATGGATATATATATATATATATATATATATATATATATGATTATAATATGACCTGATATTTAAAGCGTATAAAAAAAGTGAAGAACATCGTGGATAAAGTAGAAAATGAAAAAGTTCTGATAGATCTTATTTTTTGGCTATAGAAGGAGGAGGGTAAGTCTAATACGTGTTAAGACATACTAAAAGGCAACATGATAAGGCCTTTGCGGCAAAAAGAGAAGACAATCAAGATCATGTGAGTATAAGCGTCAACTACAAGACCAAGATCAATCCAAAATTTTGGTTTTCTATCAGTTGGGTTTGGATAAGTTAGGTGGCAAGTTACTCTAATCTATAACATGTCATAAGTCAATAACCTCAAAATTCTCAAGTTATAATAAGGTAAATGTCAATAATTTAAATTTAATATATTTCAATTAAATGTATTCAAAAAATTTAAAATAAATTTAATTTGTCTATTTATTATTTTAATATAAAAATTTTTGTATTGATAGGACAAAAAAAAAAGTTATCAGTTCCTTAAATAATAGTATATTTTAATTTGATAGATATATATATATATACTGTGTTGTTATAACTTATAAAAATATTAAATCATTAAATTTATTTTTTTTATAAATTTAATATAATAATTTAATTTATTATTTTGTATAATTTAACACTTTTTTTTTGACCATTATTTTTTATTTTGTGAAAAGAGAAAAAAAAAAAAAAAGAAAGCTTGCAAAGATATGCAATGTTCACACTGAGTCATCAAATTTGCTAGCAGTGGACCACTTTTGCACTGATAACAGTAATAGTTGTAAATGTTCATGGGATCCAAGCCCTTGGAACCAAATATTCTGTGTGGTGGGACATCACGTGTCCTTCTAGGAGAGTAATAATGGTCCCATGGAATGTGGGGTCATATTATTGGGCAATATTTTGAAATCAATCAAATTCAATAAATGAATTTCTAATAACTGTTTTTGAATTTGATGAAAATTTATATCTGGTAAATTTTCTAAACATCATATAATTTTATTTCAAGATTTAGTCTAAAATGATTAGTTGCGTCCTACCTGTGCTCTCCATATCAATTATATAAATTTTGTACAATGGAGTTCACGAGTTAATCGATAAAAATTTTACATATAATCACTTTTCCGTTATTAGGACCAACAATATACATTCAAGCGGAAGAATGGGAATATGACCATTGGAAGAAAAGGGACTCAAAAGGCTATACAATGGTCCTCTTCAATGATTAGCAAAAATACAAAAAGAAAAATGTCAAAGCGAACGAAAAGGGAATATCCGTTCACCGACCTCATCGAGCCACCGTCCAAATGGTTTTCAAATCTCCTTCCCTTTGAATGTTCTGATGTCTCTTCAGCTTTCTTGCATCCTACCCCATTTCTACGTAAAAAATTTAACTCAAAAACTTAACCTCTTAAGTAATATTTAAAAATAAATTATTTATTAATTTTTAATATAATTTTATATATATTTATATTAGATTTTAACGTCTCACCACATGCATAAAGACATCAAACATAAAAGGGTGAATAAAATGTATACTTATTTTACATGTAAAAATTTATAATTAAATATAAAAAATAAAAATAATGAAATTTAAATTTAAAATTTTTCCATTATAAAAATTTTAACATTTGTTAAAAATTTATTTAATTTAAAAATTTAAATGATTAAGAAAAATTAAAAAATAAATAACATATTAATTTCTAACAATTATAAATTCATTATGAAGTTTAAAATTAAAAATAATATCAAGTTATCGTCACAAAAGACTCACATTACTTAATTATACAAATAGCATCTTTTTTATTTTTCATGGTAATCATACACAATTTAATTTAGTAGAATATATGGAGAATCTCGCTAGTTCATCCTTGCACTTGAGATTTTTTGTCCCCGTGACACATGAAGAATCAAATCATCCTTTAGAAATTCCACGACAATTGTTCTCATGACACAAGCTATTATATTGTTACTTATTCAAGAAAAAACCAAAGAACAAATACAATTAAAATTTTTTTTAAGATATACTCATCCTATATCTATTGAAAAAATTATATATTTATTTAGAAGTAACTTATTATATATATCAATATTTTGTATTAAAAATGTAATAACATTATAATATATTTACATGAGTTTCAAAAATAAATTACATATTTCATTTTATCAATCTTATTTTTAAAAATTTACAAATAAAATGCAAAGAATGAGGGGGTTTGAATTTTTAACTTCTTGATTGTAAAAATTTTTGGTACTATTTTTAATAAGCATTGAACTTGTAGATTAAGTTGTTAAGGAGGTTTAAAAAAGAATTATATATTAAACTCTACCAATATGGTTACGTCACGTCCCAATATTACACCATGTATCACATCTTTTACTTCATAGACCTAATTTCTACTTGTTTTGATTGAAATAATAAAAAAAAGATTATTCAGCTACCGATGCCTTGGTACGGTAGAAGCAAGTTCCAGTTAACACATTTCTTTTAGTCCTTTTTTTTTTTTAAAGTCTAAGTTGTGTACACTTACCTTAAATTAATAGAAAAAAATGACTTTTAGTGCAAATAAAAATTACATAATTTTGACATAATGGACCCTTAAATCTATGTTACTAAATTCATATAGTAAGATTTGCCCTATTTAGCTAAGACATCCACAAATTAATTATATTCTCAAGATCAAAAGATTAAAAAAAAACTCAATATTTAACTCTATTATAAATGTCATAAAGTATTAATGCGAATTACTAAAATCATTTTTCTTGTGACTCATTCATGCAATTACAATTAGAGAGTCACTTTTAATAATTAGTAGAATTTTGTGCACATTTTGCCATTAATTTTGAAAATTCACTAACTCTTTTATTACAAGTAGTATGGTGTCATTAACACTAGTAACTTCGATCACATGCAGATCACCTTTATATATGTCTCCTTTATGTATGCCTCACTACCCCTACCTCGTCTCTACTCTCACAAACTCCTCAGTTGTAAGCTAGTGGTTCATTATCGCCTACCACATTGCCACACTAATTTCTCTTCTTATAAACAAATTAATTAAAGCTGTGATGTGCAAATTCAATAAGTCTCAAATCCTGATGCTGTCCATCTTAGCTGCCCTTCTCTTTGTTTCACCTCTCTTGTCATCCTCATTAAGGCCAAAGTATATCTATTTTATCATTAATTTGCTTATCTTAGCAGTGGGAGCTGAAGCTGGCCTCTTCCCAAGATTGTCCAAGCCATTGGAGGACAAAAAGCATGTTGTCCCTGTTACCTTAAAGCCTATTATAATAAGCCCGGCAAAAGCCTCCTCTGCTCAGGCTAAAGTTACTCTTGCAAGCAGCAACGAAAAGAAGCAAAGGGCTATTGAGAAATCTGTGTCTGAAAAGATTGTTAGCATTGTCAAGGTGAACAAAGTCGCAAAGTGTCCTTCCATTCCCATTCCAAGCCTTTTCTATATAGGAAGTGGAAAGACTGAAGCAGAAGAATTAATTGAGGACGAAGAGGAATAGCAAGAAGTTAAAGGGCTAAGTGGGCAAGAACTATATAACAAAACTGAAACATTCATTGGAAACTTCTACAATCAATTGAAGTTGCAAAGGGAGGATTCTTGGAAGAGGATTCATGGGTTCCCACAAAGCCTTTTAAGCAAATATATATTATTATTGCTTCCTACTTCTATGTCATTCTAGCTGATATGATGATCAGTCTAACTAGAGCTAGGACCATTGGTTTGGGGGGTCATCAATCATCTTATTTCATTCATGATTCTTCCTTTTCTTGTTGTCTACATGTTAAAAGGGTGAATGCCGTCAAATTATTCATAAAAAAAAAGCCTTTCAATTAAGTTTTGGTATCTCAGATCATATACTGCTCCTATTGTTATCATATGTAATGGTTCAGTCTAAAACCTACAATTCCAAGAAAATTTGATATGTTTAGTGTACATGTGTATATATATATATATGTATAGGCTTGCATTGGTTAATCAATTAGTCCAGGTATTTTTCTCTTTGACATCAAACATTTGTTTTCAAATTGACAATTGTTACCTATTCCGAGACCAAATGATGCCACAAGTCTAGGTTTCTATGAGCTCAATTGGCAAAAATTTTACCATAGACGTGACTTTTGGTGGACTTTCCTATAGACTATATGTAATAGCTATAATATGTTTCAACAACATTGTTATCTTTTGTATTTTATCGAAGAAAGATACAGCTGGTAGACCTTGCTAGTCATATTGGACCATATCTACAATTTGGTGTGATTAAAATACACAAATTGAAAATTTTGATTCCATTTAAGAAACTTTGTCTTGAAAAGAAAAGAATAACCTTATTATAAAAAGATTCGATTATTCATGAAAAGTTACACGACCATTTATGTTGCCTGAATTGAAATGAAAGCTAGGCAGGAGGCAACAAGGACTCGGCGTACAGGCGAGGAAAAGAAGCAAACGTGGTGTTTCTGTCTATTGTTGGACAATGTCTAATTTAGCATACAATCAATGATTGTTGCACAATCAATGACATAATAAATGAAATACAAAATACGGAAGTTTCATTTTAACCAACTTATTTCTAGCATTATGTTCTTTCCATTTGCTAGCTTGCTTCAGTATTCCTAGCAACTCTGGATTTTAACTGAAAAGAATTCCTTGTCATAGAAAAAAAAAAACGAAAAGGAAGAAACAGGACAACTTGCACTTACAGGACAAGATGCTGCCAAAAGTGCCAATGGAGAGGGGTCTATATATATATTTGTATCCGTGTTGCATGCTATTAAGGAATGTTGTTCAAATTTTGTTGGCAAGATCAATGGTATTGAAACATTGATTAAAGGGACTTCTATTTATGTGACCAGAGCCAAATAGGCCCCTCGGTGTGGTAATGTAATATGGAGATAGGACATAAAATGGTAAGTAGTTGTTACAGCCAAGCTTTTGGCTTAAACAATCGGAAAGCAAGTAGGAAATTATTAGTCCCAAGACCTCACACAAACTTTAGCTCATTCATAATTGTTTTCTACATCTAATTCTTTAGAAAGTAAAGTTAAATTCCTACATTGAGTTATACATATCCAACAAAATTTATGGGATGAAATGCTTCTAACAATACTTTCTTGATCTTTTAGTACAACCAATTTAGAATTTTCAACAGGTTGATGCAAGGTAACTTTAATAAACTGTATAATTGTACTTTAATTTATTGTAGAAAGTTTATGTACATCATTCCTAGGAAAGAAGAGTCTCTTTCTTGCAAGAATCAATTGAAGCAACTCAGCGTTATATTTATATTTGTGAGGTAATTGAGAAGATACCTCTCTGTGAAGTGGATTTCTCCCACAATTCTTGTTGTTATGTGAATATGGAGTAAGTTTCTTGGAATGTACTTGCTGTAAGTTTTCTGGGGATCTCATCCTTTTGGATTTTTACTCCTTTTCACTATACAACAGCTTTCCTTTTCCCCACTTTGTATTTTTATTCCTATGTTGGTAAGTGTGAAAAATTATAGTGACACTCTTTATTTTAGTATCTAAAAATGTCATTTAAATTGTAACTTGTTAATAAATGAATACTTGTATAAGTCTTTATCCTACTTAACTTTTTATTAATTTATTTATTTTGAAAAAAAAAATACAGATTCTCTTTAATATTCTTATGTCAATGTCAATGCCATAGTCATTTATAGCCCAGCAATAACCAAAATTTATAGTTTTGATCTAAATTTTTTGGAACATATACACACTTACAGACACACACAAACATTATGTCTTACTGATATAATTCTAACCTTTTTCCTTAAAATTTTGAGCAAGTGCCTTTGGATAGATCATAATGACCCCATATTTAGCTCATATGTGCTTCATTATCAATATCTCTCTCACATATATGAGTACATGTATAAACCTTTTAAACCCTTCAACTTGAATGAAGCAACTGTTTAAACTATTAAAAGTCTACACAAATTTAATAGCAAAAAAAGAATAGAATCCACAGGCAAGTTTAGAACTGCTTCAAATCAAAATCTCTAATTTACTTAGAGGTTAATAGGCCTTTATAAAAAGGATAACAATATGAAGTCAAAAATGGAATATATATGGATTGCAACAAAAATGGTGTCATCCTCTTCCAACAAATCGATATGTTAATTCAATCTTTCTTCTATTAGCCGCGTAGACATGCGAGGTGCATGAATTCTCATTAGAGTGGGGGCCTTTTGCACTTGTTAAAAGATAAATTGATGGAGTAACATTTAAATTGAAAAATCATGTGGATAAGCTAAGTTGATTTGTTTTTCTTTTTTTATTAACAAAAATTTCTTTCAAGTAAATCCCAAGTTTTTGTTATGGAAAGTCCCAATTCAAACATAAAATGCATGTAAAAGAATTTGAACTCTACCCTTTATATTAAACTTACATAACACAATCTCAAGTTCGTCCTTATCATTACGTTAACTATGGGTGGTTTTGGTGTCCACCAGGTAAGGCAACTTAAACCATTGACGTGTGACCTATTTGTGCATCCTTAATAAACATTTGAGGGACAATGGAATTTGCCTATATATAATATGAAATCGCAATCCAGAAGAAGCTAAAAAAATAACAAAAAATGCATTTAGGTGGCCAATTGACCAAAACTGATAATCGTTAACACCCTTGGCTGTATCTTCTAGGCTGAAAATTGGCAATATAGGATCTACATGCTTTCCGGATTTCTTCTTGTCCGAAACCTTTTTACTTTATTTGAACTTTTTCACTCTTGACAAACCACAAGAGAAGATAGCTAACTGTCACAAGGATACGTTGATCTGGCCCATTCACGTGTCCTTAAGGTGCAAATTCGGGCCAAGACTAAACCTCTGCAGGCTACTAGCATTGTCCAGCCCCTTTGCTATCTAGAATACTCCTTGTAAATACCAAGAATATTCCATTATAGGACTTTCTTTTGAGTTGTATAAATAGGTCACCCCTCTCATTTGTATAGCACGAATCCTGTCTCAATACAAGTTTACTTGCAAAGCTGTCTGTGACAGAGTCCTACATCGGAAAGGAGAAGGGGATCCTTAGGCCATATAAGCGTGGGCACTGCATACCCCAATAGGTTAACCTTTTGGGGAGAGGGTAATGGCTCTGTGACAAGTGGTATCAGAGCCGGCCCATCTTGAATCCGATGTCCGCCGCCGAGCGCTCTAGGCCCAAGAGTAGGGGGAGTAGGCAGGGGGGCCCGGTCCATGACGAGGACGTCGATGGATTCGGTGGGGGAGAATGTGACGGAGTTCCACATCAGAAAGGAGAAGGGGATCTTTAGGCCATATAAGCGTGGGCGTTGCACACCCCAATAGGTTAGACTTTTGGGGAGAGGGTAATGGCCCCGTGACATGTCTCTCCCTCGTTCTCTCAAGCACTTCCAATTCACTTACTTGCCCCTCATATGTCTTCCGCTGATTTACTCAAACTCTCCAAGTTTTACTTAGCTCATATTCTTTTGCAAGATTGACTAAGTGCCGCACGGGTTAGCACGAACAAAGCCTAACTCTGTGATAGGTGGTATCAGGTATCAGAGCACGGTTGAATCCTAGCTTTAACTTTGTTCTTGTTTGAGTTGTGAGTATGGCAAGCGAAGAAGGATTTGTTAAGACCACTATGGATGAGCAACAAATGGGACAACAAGCTCATGGGCATGAGGAGTAGTGTGCTCCAGCCAAACGTAGCAAGTCCCAGGCTCTAGCAAAGGAAACCATGGACTCTTGTGTTGGTAACTTGGAAAAGAGTATCACTGACATAAGCTTCGTTGTGGGCGACCTTAGTGATCAAGTCAATAACTTGATCCATGAGAATGCAGAGATCACACGGGTTGCCAAAGTCATGATCGAAGAGTTTGGCCACTCGTTTGGGGGAGAAATACGCTTCCTAAATCAAGGTGTCCAACCTGCACGAGTTCGTTAAGGGAGAGATTCACGACCTCCGTAGGGAGATGGAGTCTATGCGCTGAAACAACTCACTTGCTAGTACAGCTGCCACTACTACCACCACTGCAGTACATGGCTTGAAGGTCCCTAAGCTTGCCATGTACAATAGCACACGTAATGCCATTGTTGTGGAAAACTTTCTGTTTGGCCTTGAGCAGTATTTCAAGGCCATAGGGTTTGTTGACGACCTGGCCAAGGTAGGCAATGCCCCAATCTTCCTAAGGGATGCTGCCCAACTCTGGTGGAGACGGAAACACTTCGAATAAGAGCAAGGCTTGTGTATCATAGACACTTGGGAACAATTAAAGGTTGAAGTGCGTAGGTACTTTGTACCTCACAATGTAGATAATGACGCTAGAGGAATGTTGCGTCGCCTATGTCAGACAGGTAGTATTTCTGACTACATTAAGCAATTTACTACCCTCATGCTTGAAATTGAGATGTCCGATAGGGAGCTTCTCTTTTACTTTAAAGACGGCTTGAAGGATTGAGCGAGAGTTGAGCTGGACAGGCGTAATGTGCAAACCCTAGATGCTACCATTGCCACTGCCGACACCTTCATCAACTACTCTGCTCACTCCAAAGGCAAGAAGCCAAACTCTGGCAAAAGTGGGGGAGAGAAAACCAGGTAAAAGAAGCAGGATTCTAGCCGCAACGAGGGTGGATAACAGAGATCCTCAAGTGACCGTCCCAAGCATGAGAAAAAGTCTGCGAGTAAACACAACTCGACTAATCCTCCTAGACCCTATTTCATTTGTGACGGACCGCATTAGGTAAAGGACTGCCCCAACCATAAAGCAATGAATGTTACGATGGCAGTACTCAACTCGAAAAAGGCCGAGAAAGAAACCCAAGCGGACATGGGATCTATCCAATAGTTGGGTAATCTTTCGAAGTGTTTCTCCCCAACAGTCACTAAGGATAAGGGACTGTTGTACGTCAATGTTACCATCGAGGGTAAATCAGCTTGTACGATGCTAGATACGGAGGCAATGCACAACTTCATGGATGTACAAGAGGCCAAACATCTAGGCCTCAAATTGACAAAGGAAAATGGCACCATCAAAGCGGTAAATTCAAAAGCAAGGCCAGTCTAAGGTGCGGTACACGGAGTAGCTATCCAGATCGGTGAATGGACTGGTAAGTTAAACTTTACCGTTGTTCCCATGGATGATTTCAAAGTGGTGTTAGGTCTTGCATTTTTTTGCGAAGCCTTGGCTTTTCCTATTCCTGCTTCAAGTTCTCTTGTGGTTGTCGACGCTCGTAAGATCCGTATAGTTCTTTTGAAGCGTAAGGAGAGATCTCAACCATCGATGATCTCGGCCTTGCAATTCAAATGGGGTCTCAAGTCGGGTCCTGGCTATGTTGCTACCATAAGGGAGCTAAGCGATGAGGAAGACGTAACAGCACAAACTCTTATACTACCGCAACCCATTCAAGCTGTCCTTACCAACTACAAAGATGTCATGCCCTCCTAATTACCGAAGAAACTTCCACCAAAGCGAGATGTGGATCACCACATTGAGTTGGAACCGGTGTAACCCTCTTGCCATGGGCCTTTATCGCATGGCACCCCCGGAGCTCACTGAACTGAGGAAGCAGCTCTATGATTTGATTGATTCAGGCTACATTCGACCCTCGAAAGCCCCATTCAGTGCCCTAGTCCTCTTTCAAAAGAAGAAGGATGAATCGCTACGCTTGTGTATTGACTACCGACCCTTGAATAAGGTCACTATTAAGAACAAGTATCCAATCCCCTTGATAGCTGATCTTTTCGACCAACTCTGCAGGGTAAGATACTTCACTAAGCTGGATTTGCGATCGAGTTACTACCAGGTCTGCATAGCACAAGGTGATGAGCCAAAGACAACCTACGTGACACGCTATGGAGCATTCAAGTTCTTAGTCATGCCCTTTGCACCGGCCACCTTCTGCACACTCATAAACAAGGTACTACATCCTTTTCTTGACAAATTCGTGGTAGTTTATTTGCATAACATTGTGGTGTATAGCAACACACTTGAGGAGCACGTTGAGCACCTTAAGCAAGTCTTCCAAGCTCTCTGGGAAAATGAGTTGTTCGTTAAGAAGGAAAAGAGCTTGTTCGTCAAGCAAGAGGTGGACTTCCTTGGTCACCGAATCAAGGATGGTAGACTTTTGATGGATCCAGCAAAGGTGTGAGCCATCCAACAATGGGAGCCTTTAACCAAGGTCCCAGAACTGCGATCCTTCCTGGGACTTGTCAACTACTATCATCGGTTCATCAAGGAATACTTTGCTATAGCTGCACCCTTAATTGACCTACTGAAGAAGAACCACACTTGGCATTGGATGAAGGAATGCCAAGCTTCCTTTGAGAGATTAAAGCAAGCAATCTCTGAGGAACCTATTATGGTGCTACCGGACTATGAAAAGCCTTTCAAAGTCCACACTGATGCATCCGACTTTGCTATTGGAGGAGTCTTAATGTAGGATAGGCATCCTATTGCCTATGAAAGTTACAAGCTTAACGACACGGAAAGACGGTATACCATCTAGGACAAAGAGATGACCGCCGTCATCCACTGCTTGTGCACTTGGAGACATTATCTCCTTGGAAGTAAGTTTGTGATTATGATCGATAATGTTGCTACGAGCTACTTCCAGACCCAGAAGAAACTCAACCCCAAGTAAGCTCGTTGGCAAGACTTCCTGGCTGAATTTGACTAAACACTGCAGTATAAGCCAGGACAAACCAATGTTATTGCTGATGCACTGAGCAGGAAGGCGGAACTAGCAGCCCTTGCTACTAGTACCCTTAAGAGCAACCTCCTTGAACGAATCAAGGAAGGTATAGGACAAGACAAACTGGCCAACAATCTGCTAAGATTGGCTAGCGAGGGGAAGACTCATTGATTTTGGGTGGATGATGGAGTCGTAACAATAGTTAGGAATCGAGTCTTCGTGCCAAAGTGGGGAAACTTGCGGAAGGAGATTCTTAAGGAATGCCACGATTCCCTATGGGCTGGTCACCCAGGTATGGTACAAACCCTTGCTTTTATTGAACAACATTATTTTTTGCCGCATATGCATACAGACGTCGAGGCCTATGTGTGAACTTGCTTAGTTTTCCAATAAGACAAAGTAGAACAGTAGCCACTAGTCGGCCTACTTGAGCCACTACCCACTCCCAAGAAGCCTTAGGAAAGTGTCTCAATGGACTTTATTGTAGCTCTACCAAAGTGTGAAGGGTGTGGAAGCATCATGGTGGTACTTTATTGGTTCAGTAAGTATGACACCTTTATACCAGCCCCTACTGATTGCAAGGTGGACGAAGCTACTCACCGGTTCTTTAAGAACATAGTAAAGTTATGGGGTGTGCCAAAGAGCATTATTAGTGACAAAGATCCCTGCTTTACGAGGAAATTCTGGCACGAGCTATTCAAGTTGTTGGGAACCAACCTGAACTTCTTAACAAGCTTCCATCCTCAAAGCGATGGATAGATTGAGTGAGTTAATGCCTTGCTTGAACAATACTGGAGGCACTATGTTAGTGCTGACCAATGAGATTGGGCGAAGTTACTCAATGCTGCCCAATTCTCATACAACCTTCAAAAGAGCAAGACCAAAAACAAAAGCCTGTTTGAGATTGTCCTAGGACAACAACCGCTAACACCAAGTGCTATTGCCTCTCCTTACACTGGCAGCAACCCATCTGCCTTTAAATTTGTAAGGGAATAACATGAGGAAGCAGACATAACAAGGGCTTGCCTTGATAAAGTGGTCAAGAAGATGAAAAGATGGGCTGACTCCAAACGACGCCTAAAGGACTATGTAGTGGGAGACATGGTAATGGTGAAGTTGCTGCCCAACCAATTCAAGTCTCTACGCAAAGTACACAAAGGCTTGGTACAGAAGTACGAAGGGCCATTTCCTATCATCAAGCATGTGGGAAGGGCCACCTATCAAGTCTAACTTCCTCCAAAACTGAAGATCCATAACGTTTTCCATGTAAGTCTTCTAAAGCCTTTCTATGGAGACGAAGAGGATCCAAGCCGAAATGAGTCCAAGTGCACACCAACGGTTGTGGTCACCGAATTCAATAAGGAGGTGGAACACATCCTTGCTGATAGAGTGATCCGGAAAAGGGGAGTTCTCAACTACACCGAGTACTTAGTAAAATGGAAAGATTTGCCAGACTAAGAGGCTAGTTGGGAATGAGATGACCAGCTTTGGCAGTTTGCCAATCACATTCGGCAATTTAAGGCTGAAAATGCGACGAAGACGTCACAGAAATAAGTGGGGGAGGATGTCACAAGGATACGTTGATCTGGCCCATTCACGTATCCTTAAGGTGCAAATTCGGGCCAAGACTAAACCTTTACAGGCTGCCAGCATTGTCCAGCCCCTTTGCTATCTTTGAAAGGTCCCAGAAGCATGCAAAAGTATACGGAATGCACTACAATTGCCTAGATTCTAGACAGGACCATATCTAGAACACTCCTTGTAAATACCAAGAATATTCTATTTTAAGACTTTCTTTTGAGTTGTATAAATAGGTCACCCCTCTTATTTGTACAATACGAATCCTTTCTCAATACAAGTTCACTTGCAAAGCTCTCTCTCTCTCCCTCTCTCGTTCTCTCAAGCACTTCCAATTTGCTTACTTGCCCCTCACACTTCTTCTGCTAATTCACTCAAACTCTCTAAGGCTTATTTAGCTCATCTTCTCTCGCAAGATTGACTAAGTGCCACGCGGATTAGTACGAGCAAAACCTAACTCCGTGACATAACACTGACTTCTTATGCTTGGGCTTGAGAGGAGGTTCACAGCGGTACAAGGCTGTTCAATCGAAGACACATCCAGTACCCACGTAAACAGGGCCTTAATATACCATTTAAACCTCTCAGATTTATTTGAATTTTACAAATTATAAATCATTACACCTAATCCTAAACAACGATGTTCCATTGTATGTTCATAAACGAACATCGTTACAAAAGGATCCAGAGCTTACACTAAAGTAAACAGTGTTCCAATTGGCGGAACGATCATTCCTATCAATGCCATCAAATCTCCAAGGGAATTGTACATGACAGACATGTTTGCCAAGGTTGGGTTCCAACATGAAGCACGTCGCATCCAACAATGCTTTGCTATTGTTTATGCAGTGATCACAATCTAGGTTTAAGAAGAACGGTCAATTAATAAGAACAGCTGACACTAGAACCTGCAATATTCGCATATGTCACTAGAGATGCAATGGCCCCACCAATGAAGAAGGCCATCTCTCACTCCTTTTTTATCAACAACTTACGAGTGCATTCATGACACCAGCTTTCTTGTGGTGCTTGAAGCCTGGACATTTTCACGAGAAACATAAACTAACCGTGGCAGCTCATGAGCTAGCCCCAGTTAGTTTTAGGATTAAGACTTTATTGTTACTCACATAAGAAAAGGACTCACACATGATTGGACCAAATGGTAGAGAATATGGCTCTGTTCATTTCTAACCACCCTAACAACATCATGAAGCAATAATTTAGACCAAGGATTTATGCACAGGGAGGTCTTGATGCATCCAACAAAAGTACAACCCATAAAGTGTACTGTTCAAAGCAGATCAAAAATAAAATCACAGAATATCTGATTCACCCAGGGCACGTGTATAATATATGAAGCAGCAGAATTTTCTGCTTCCTTTCTTTTCGATCTTTCATTTCCTGTTATGTAGAGCACACCATCTGCAGTTACAATTTGAACTGAGCACACAAAATTCTTGTTATGTGGAGGACCTTTGTCGAACCTGTACATCAAAAGAATAACAAATTATATATGGATCATTTAGAAGATGGTGATGAGTAAACTGTTCATTAAAAAGAAAGCAACATGGAGAACGTAGGGAATGTGGTGATAAGTAAATTGAAGGGAAAAAAAAAATACATGTGAATCTTTTAGAAAATGGGAAAATGCATGTGAATTTAAGACAAAAGAAGCAAAAAGAACAGAATATGTAGGCAAGGCTAAATCACTACAAAGAAAACAGAGGTATAAATAAGAACCGATATGTCATACACAAGCAAAAATACTTACTTGTATCTTGGTTTGGGCCATTTCTTCTTGCAACAGAGTTCATGTAACTTCTGTTTTGCTCTTTGAATCTCAAGCAAACAGTCCATTCACCACAATATTCAACTACACCACCATTACTAGCAATTAATTTTGACTGCAAAGCTACGTTTGCAACATCGAGCCTTGCAATTTCTTTTTTTGCTCAGAAGAACTAGAGGCAACAAATACATTGTCTACATACACAGTAGCAATATTTTTTGCCTCTTTTCCCAATTCTTGATGTCAACTTGCTTTCCTTGCTTTTAGCACAGCTCAAACGACAATGTCACAGGATGTGGTTGTTGTTGCAAGACCTCTAGTGTAACAATGGGCTCCAACAGGCTCCTAAATATCTGCATATAGTGATATTTGCTGGCTTCTATTATAACAATAAGTTAAAATGGGAGTTAAATTCCCTTTAGTACTCGCCAACCATAGCCGTTCAAGGTCAAAATCAACATCAACATAAACAGAAGCTGCCAAAGCCTCCACAATATTGGCCAGAATCTTGGGCGCATTCACTGACCCACCGTAAACCACTGCATCATCTTCTCCCCACGCAGCATTCGTAAACTCCCTTACCTATTTAGAAATAACCCTAACGAGAATTAAGCAGATCCAAAATTCCATAAATAATTAAAAAGAAAAACCAAGATCTATGAAAATTGTGAACATAACTACTGTACTAAACCTATAATAATATTACCTTATCATCTAGTCTAGAGGCATTATGCCAAATGAAACTATAAAGCTCATGCTTAACAATCACCTAGGCAAGTTTCTCAGCTGATGTTGGTAGTGCATAACAAAGACAATTGTCCTGCGTTGAGATTGGGGTAGGTGAGGCAGACATGGTTGCTGAATGCAAGGCATGGCACAGCGTCACCAACAAACTCCAACCGCTGGTAACTAGCATAGTCAATGAGTGAGGGATGCATCAGTGCCCCTTCAAGAAGGTGCTTGTCATTGAGGATGGCCTCTCTAGAGTTTTCTGCTTCCTTTACTCTCAATCTTCCATCTCCTATCATGTGGAGCACACCATCTGAAGTTACAATTTGAACTGAGCACACAAAACTCTTGGGATTTGGAGGAAACACATCTTTCTCAATCCTGTGTGTCAAAAGAAAAAGATGGTGAAGAGTAAATTGGTCATGCGAAAGAAAGTAATGTACAAAAAGGTGGGCAAGATGGTGAGTAAATTGAGGGCAAAAAATTACATGCATATCTTACAGAAGATGGGAAAATGAATGTGAAATTCAGAAGAAACAAGCAAACAAACAAAAGGTAGATAAGTGTAAATCACAGCAAAGAAAACCAAAAAACACATTTGCCATATAAAGTAGATATACATACATGTAACTTGGCTTGGGCCATTTCTTATTGTAACTTATGCACAATGCTCATGTAACTTTTGTTTTGCTCCTTGAATCTCAAACAAACCATCCATTGTACCACAATATTCAAACATACCACTATCAATAGGAACTAAATTTTATAACTTTTGTAAAGCTAATTTTGCTATGTTAAGCCTCACAATTTCTTTCCACTCAGAAGAACCAGAAGCAACAAATTGACCATCTACATACACACTAGCAATGTTTTTTGCCCTCTTTTTCCAATGCTCGATGTCAACTTGCTTTCCCTGCTTTTTGCACAGCTCAAAAAACAATGTCACTGGTTGTGGTTGTTGTTGCAAGAGCTCCAGTGTGGGTTCCAATAGGCCCCTAAATATCTACATAGAAAATTGTAGAATATCAAGCTAAACACTAAACTCATACATCAAAATCATCCAAAACTATATATTCAAAACAAGTAAATATATTTTTAGACCATCTCAGCTGCAGTAGATCATTGGCTGGAATAGCTTTCAATAGGTAATGAGAATCGACCTTAGGTCACATGAGACAATGCAAAGAGACTTTGCTAGCTAAGCAACGCCCGCCAATCTTCTCTCACCCTAACCCACCACCAGCATTACAAGAAAAGTTAGAATTAGCAATGAAAATTGTGTGGCAATTTGAATTTTGTTGTCTAGAAGCTTGTTTAAGTAGAATTAACTACCCTCTAATACTCACCACCTATAGTCGTTCAAGGTCAAAATCAACATCAACATCAACATCAACATAAACAGTAGCCCTCCACAACTTCCGCAATATCGGCTAGAATCTTGGATGCTTTCACTGACCCACCATAAAACACTGCATCATCTTCCCTCCTCACAGCGTCACTAAACTCCTCACCTAGAAATAACCCTAACAAGAATTAAAAATTTCATATTTAATTTTATTTTAAAAAAAAGACAAAACAAAGAAATATGAGAATTTGATAAGATTTTTTAATAATAGGATTTCTTAATTTTAGAATTCCTTAATAATAGGATTTCTAGGATCTCTAATTTATATGATAAGATTAATTTCATATTCATATAAAATTAAGCTATGACTTATGGATTCAAGTAATAACATCTATTTAAGCTTTTTGGAGTCCGATCTCCTCAAAAGTGATCATTGGAAACTAATCCCCAAGCGATCAATCTCTTCTCCCTTATTTTCACAATTGTCTTTTACCCAAAACCCAATTTCTTGTCATCTGGTATCAAAGTGATGTTCGTAAGGGCTTCATTTCTATTTCAAATCCCCTTGCTTTTGTTCCAAATCCCTAAACCGAAAAAACAAAAAATTTTATTTTATGTCCATTACTCGACAACAAAAAAAAAATCTTGGCATTCCCGATTTACAATCTTACACCTTGTCTTCACGCAACTCAATGGATTTTGACACTAAAATATCTCAACTTGAAGAATCAATGTTTCTTATTCAAGAATCTTTTAAAAGGCTCGAACAAGCAGTCCTAACCATAACAAACAATTAGTCAAGAAACAATACATAACAACAAGAATAAGGAGAATCCTCTGGAGGCGTTGATTGTGACTATACACAATCACGTCTGAGGGTGGAATTCCCTTATTGGGATGAAAGTGATCTCATTGGTTGGATTTCTAGGGCTGAAAAATACTTCAGTTTCCATTGTATAGCAAAGCAATCTAAAGTGAAAATTACTTTTATCTAGTTGGAAGGTAATGCTATCCAATGGTATAATTGGTTTGAAACGTGTATTGGAGTTCCAACGTGGGCTAACTTCACCAAGGCCTTCTTGTGCATTTTAGGCCTTTAGAATATCACAACGTTGATGGAGAACTAGCAAAAATTCATCAAACATCAACTATCTTGGGGTATCAGAGTTGTTTTAAGCAATTCGCCAATCAAGCTAAAGATTGGTCAGAAAAATAGTTGGTGTACACCTTTATCGAAGGGTTTAGTCCTGACATTCGATGAGAAGTTAAAGCTTGTCAACCTTAAATAATAGTAGCAGTTGTCTCTTATGCTCACTTGCAAGAGGAAAAGTTGGGTGTTAAAAATTGTTGCCTCATTACTAAGGGAGTTAGCAAACCGACAGATGGAAACAATAGTTCATCCTCTTTAAATCATCCCATTAATCCTAAACACTTGACTCAAGAGCAATTGAAAGAGTGGATGGCAAAGGGAATATGCTAGCACTGCGATGAGAAGTGGCATAAGAAGCATCGATGTAACCAAAGGAGGCTTTTAATGATTAAGCCTGCTAAGGAAGCTGAGAGGCTGATAATGATCACACTTATTCCAAATGTGATGACACTCATGTTGAATACACTGATGAACCTACGGTTCACATTTTGGCAGGGTATTCCAATCCATAAACTATGAAAATTGATGGGCTTTTTAAAAAATGACTAGTAATGGTACTAGTTGATTCAAGAAGTACCAATAATTATAGATGAAAGAATTGCCAAAAAACTTACTTTTCCAATCGAGGATTATGACAAGTTTGTTGTGAAGGTTGTTGATGGTAGGAATTTGACATGTCAAGGTAAGTACACAAAGGTAAAACTCTTGTTGCAAGGTCAAACTATTTACGTTGACCTCTTTTTGTTACCTTTAAATGATTATGAGATTGTTCTTAGCATTGACTAGTTGAGAACTTTGGGAGATATTACTTCAAATTTTTCCCAGCTAGCAATGAAATTTCAGTTAAATGGGTATGTAGTTGAGTTATGGGGTACACGAGGTGGCAAAATTACAACTGTTAATAGTCATCAGATGGAGAAAGTTCTTTGTAAGGTGGGACAAGGATTGTATGTGTAGTTATACAGTGTAAAAGCAACAAAATCTTATTTCACAAATGAAAAAGATGTCAATACATTATTAACTGAGTTCTCTGATGTATTCGTGGAGCCTATGAATTTACCACCACATAGGGCACATGATCATTGTATTCCTCTATTGTCTAGGAGTACACCAACTAATGTCAGACCATATCGCTACCCATATTTTCAGGAGGGAAAGATGGAAAGGATTTTAAAGTTGCACGGTGTTCTTAAATCCATTGTTAGTGATCGAGATAAGGTCTTCACTAGTAAATTTTCGAAAGAGTTATTTTGTCTGCAAGGAACACAGTTAGAATATGAGCACTACTTTCCATCCACAAATGAATGGGCAGACTGAAGTCATTAACAGGTTTTTGGAGAATTACCTTCGTTGTTTTGTAAGTGACAAGCCAAAGGATTGGGTGAAATGACTTCCTTAGGCAGAGTGGTGGTACAATACCACTTATCATTCCTCAACGAGAATGTCCTCATTTGAGGCTTTTATGGTTGAGCTCTGCCAACCCTTATAGGGTATACAACTAGGTCTTCTCATATAAACTAAGTTGATAGAGACTTGCAGGATTGAGACAAGTTGCTTCGGCTTCTTAAAGACAATTTTTTCACAGCCAAAGCCCGAATGAAGAAGCACAGTGATACACATTACATTGAATGCGAGTTCACCATAAAAGAGTGGGCTTATCGTAGACTTCAACCATATCGAAAGTTATCTATTATTGTTCGTTCATCAATGAAACTATCTGCTTGCTTCTTTAGGCCATTCGAAGTCCTTGAACTCATTGGTCCTATTGCTTATCATTTAGACTTACCACCAAAGTCCAAAATACATCTTGTCTTTCGTATTTCTTATCTAAAGAAAAAGTTAGGGGAGCATGTGATTGCACAAAGTTAGCTACCTGACATTTCTTCTATAAGAGAAGTTAAGGTTCAACCACAAGTCATCTTAGACGAATGAATTATCAAATATAGAAACCAAGTTATTACTCAAATTCTTGTTCAATGGTCTACTCTTCCTATTAAAGAAGCAACTTAGGAGTTCTATCACTCTTTTGCGGAGTAATTCCTGGAGTTTATTGCTGCTCATCCTTAAGGACATGACTACTTTGAAGGGTGGAAGAATAATAAGATTACTTAATAATAGGATTTCTTAATTTACGTAATAGGATTCCCTAATTGATAGGATTCCTTGATAATAGGATTCTGATCCCTAATTTATGTAACAGAATTTCCTTAATTTATGTGATAAGATTAATTCCTTATTATAATTAAGTACTATATATATATAGTGATCTTTTCCAATATTTTCACAATTTTCCTTTTTCCAAAATCCTAATTCCTTATTAGAATTATGAACACAACTGTTGTCCTAAGTTGATAATAACATTACCTCATTGTCAAGATTAGATGCATTGTGTCGAACAAAACCGTAAAGTCCATGCTTGATGGCCATACGGGCCAATTTCTCTGCGCTGTTGTTGGTGGCACCT
The DNA here is from genome assembly GCA_037897445.1 of Ceriops zippeliana. Lineage (NCBI taxonomy): Eukaryota > Viridiplantae > Streptophyta > Magnoliopsida > Malpighiales > Rhizophoraceae > Ceriops > Ceriops zippeliana. Next base: position 1,586,055 of record JBAPLH010000126.1, read on the forward strand.
AATGAAAGACAACTGTCCCGATTTGAGATTGTGGTAAGCAAGGAAGATGTGGTTACTCAAAGCCATGCTCAGCATGGTGTCATCGATGAACTCCAGCCACTGGTAACTAGCGAAGTTTGTGAACAAGGGGTGCATCAATGCCTCCTTGAGATTGCATTCGATTTAGATTACAATGAATCAGGAAAAGCCAACTGACAAGAATAGAGAAAGACTTGCTTGGAGGCAGATAAATAGCTTGAGTCTCAAATGCATTGAAATCACTACAAACAGAAAATTTGGCACGAGAAGGGATAGGTCACACTATTGGACTAGCTTTTGTCCTCTCTATATTGTGAAAAGCTTAAACTTTTACCTACTTTTGTACTTCTTTTGAGTTCTCTTGGAAAAGCTTAATGGGTTCTAGATATCCATCTCATCAACTCAACAAAGGTCTTTTCGTATCGAGTCCACTTAAGTTGCCTAATAATATCTAATAATATCTTAAGCTGTGTTCTTTTGTATATCTTTTTGTTTTAAATTTTTATGTGGGGTCTTGGAAACAAACAACGTGGGAAAAGTTAATGAAAGGTCTCTTAAGCTTGGGTGAAAAGAGTAGAGATATATTGGCTGACAAGGTAATATTTAGTTTACATTAATTACTCTTAACAATATATTTATGTATTCCATTACTTCCATTTGCCCATATAGAGAAAAGCAGTGTTCATGTTAAATCCTTATCATGTGTCCTCCTTCATGTTAATGCAGATGGATGAACTAGCATGGTTTGCTCCCAAAATGCTAGCTTTAGGATTATTTGATTATGGGCTTACTGACTCATAAAAATTTCTTTAAATAATAGAAGAGGTACTCTTTTTCAAAAATTGGCCTTATATTTATGCAATTTTACTTGGACAAAATTTTCTTATAATAGTATAGCTTCAGTTCACTCTTCCCAAATAACCAAGTTGAAAGGATATTTCCTTCTCTTCCTAGTAAGGGGTCTGATTTGGTTAATGGTTAGCCTTTCATTTTCTATTTACGTACCAATTTGTTTATGTTGTTCCCACAGCCTTGTATGGGTTGTAATTGTTGTCAACTAAATTTGTGTGCAAGTAATTTGACATGGAGGGGCAAGAAAGTAAAGCCATATGGAGGGGTAAGAAAGTAATTTGAAGCTACATGGAGGGGCAAGAAAGTAAAACCACAACTTTGCAAGAGAGAAAACCTACACGGCAACATACACCATCGCTTAAAAAGAGAGAAAAACCCGAGACGGCCAAATCAGAGTGGATGGCAAAACAGGGGTACATGGCTACACGGTGAGAGAGGAAACTCGGCTAGATGGTGAGAGAGGAAACACAGTTAGACGGTGAGAGAGATAACCCGGCTAGACGGTGAGAGAAAAAACCCATCAGAGACGTACAACCATCGGGAGAAATGGACGACACGGCAAGGAGAAAACTATGAAACGGACGAGGAGAGCAGATCTGGAAGATGACACACTAACGGCAAAACCAGAAATGCACCACCCCTGGAAGAGAAGAAAACCAAAAACGTGAGGTGAGGGCAAATACCAGAAATGGGAGACCAGCGGAACTGTGAAATGGACGAGGAGAGCAGATCTAGTATCCGTGAGGCTTAAGAATAGTGAAGCAGGTGCAGATCTGAAATGTGAGACCAGAATGTGCAACGGTGTGAGACCAGAACGTGCGTCGGCGTGAGACCAAAATGTGCAACGGCATGAGACCAGAACATGCAACGGCGTGACTGATCAGAAGCATGGGCCAGGCCGTGAGACATGAAACGGCAGACCAAAACTGTGAGTGCAAGCCGTGAAGCTGTGAGACGGTGAAAACAGGAGTTGTGTGAAACAACCTAGATAAGGAATTTGGTGAAGCATTAGAAAGAACTCAATGTATTTCCAAATTTCTTTAAGTGAGGTTAGAAAGTGTTGTGGTGGACTTCTAAGCGACAGTGAAGCAGCCTCTTCAATTCAACAGAGGCAAGATAAGTTAGAAGAAGGGTAGACACAGTAAGTGACACTCTTTGTATTGCACTTGCTTTATATTTGCAATAGTGAAAGGAACAGAGGATTAAAACATCCATTGTAACTACATTGTGAACATCGGGAGTACCATACTGGTATTCTCAAGTATAGTGAATTGTCTCGGTAGAGGAAGAGTTCCTACCACCGTAGACGTACGTGACATTGACGAAACCACGTAAATCTCTTGTGTCCTTACTTTGATTTATATTCTGTGTTTTGAATTGAGTTGTGAACGTAACTAAACTATTGTTGTTCCCACAACCTTGTATGGGTTGTAATTGTTGTCAACTAGATTTAAGTGTGTAAGTAATTTGACATGGAGGGGCAAGAAAGTAAAGCCACATGGAGGGTTAAGAGAGTAATTTGAAGCTACATGGAGGGGCAAGAAAGTAAAACCACACCCTTGCAAGAGAGAAAACCTACACAAGAGAAAAGAAAAAGACGATACGGCTAAATAGGGAAGACGGCCGAAAAGTGAGTATAATAGATTGTCTCAGTAGAGGAAGACTCCCTACCACTGTGGACGTACATCAAATTGACGGAACCACGTAAATCTCTTGTGTCCTTATTTGATTTACATTCTGTGTTTTGAATTGAGTTGTGAATGCAGCTAAAGTATCATCAAACCAATAACCTAAAGAAGACCTAATCAAGAACATCCGATCTGTCTAATAGGCAAGGTGTCTGAAAGGTGACTTTGGGGACTATTGCGATTAGTAGGTAACAATAGATCTACCTTAGTTGAATATGAGAAAGAGTTCGCTTTTAAGAAGAGTTTGAAGTTGTTCACATACCTGTGTATTGATGAGAGCTAGAGTATTAAATAAGTAGAATACTTTGGCTTAAATTATCAGAGTGTGTTTTCAAGGGATGTGATACTAATTCAACCCCTCTCTCAGTATCACAAACAAGTAGATCCTAGGGTGAAGTTAGGAACTTCAAGTATCATTGAACCCATAACCGAAAGAAGACCTAATCAAGAACATCCAATCTGTCTAATAGGCAAGGTGTCTGAAAGGTGACTTTGGGGACTATTGTGATTAGTAGGTAACAATAGATCTAACTTAGTCGAATCTGAGAAAGAGTTCACTTTTGAGAAGAGTTTGAAGTTATTCACATACCTACGTATTAATAAGAGCTAGAGTATTAAATAAGTAGAATACTTTGGCTTAAATTATTAGAGTGTGTTTTTTAAGGGGTGTGATACTGATTCATCCCCCCTCTCAGTATCATAGACTAGTAGATCTTAGGGTGAAGTTGGGAACTTCAATTGGTATCAGAGCTTAGGTTTACCAGTTTGAAGCTTAACAGGTTGGTGTACTAGTTTAAAGGATTTCAGAAGTTTTAACTTGTTCAGCATACTGAGAAATGGATGTCAGTGCCAGCACTAGCACTACTTACAGTAAGAAGGTTCCAATCTTCAAAGGAACCAAATACCATATGTGGAGAGTGAGAATGCAGGTGGTATTTGCAAGCATGGGCATGAACGTGGTGAAATCCATACAATAGGGTTTTGTGGCCCCAGAAGAAGGTAAAGATCTAACCCCAAAGGAATTAAGGCAATTTAAGATAAAAGAGAAGGCCTCAAACATCATCATTTCAGCATTGACAGATGCTGAGTATGCTAAAGTGCTAAGGAGATATAGGACAGACTACAAAAAGTCTATGAAGGTGATGGTAGAATGAAGGAGGCCAAGCTTCAAGTGTTCAAGGAGAGATATGAATCTCTCATATTGTAGAAAAATGAGACAATCTAAGAGTTCTTCACCAGGGTTATTGATGCTGTAAACGATCTTAGAAGTCATGGGAAGAACAAGAAAGACTCATCTATTATAAAGAAAATTCTGAGAATTCTGCCTAAGAGGTTTGCCACAAAGGTGGTAGCCATAGAGGAGAGTAAAGATCTCAATTCTTTGTCACTGCATGATCTCCAATGCAATCTCATTGCATATGAGATGAGAATAAAGTCAACTGAAAGCTCCTCAACATCAAAGCTACCAAAGGAGGCAGCTTTCAAAGCTATGAGACACTTGAAGATAAGAGAAGAAGAAGAATCGTCCAGTGAGGACGATGATGGTGATGAGGAAAAAAGTGAAGGTAAAGTGTTGGCTTACTTCATAAAGAAATTCAAGAAAGGGTCTAAGAAGGGAAAAGCATAGTTGTCCTTGAAATGTTATCATTGTGGGCAGAATGGACACTTTGCTTCTCAGTGCAAAGTGAAACTTGATGATGAAGATAAGGATGGTGATGATGAGCCAAATTCAAAATGAAGAAGACCATCATTCAAATCAAAGAAGTCCAACAAGAAGACTACCAACCCACAGAAGAAGAAGAGAGACTCATTCAAGAGTTATGTGAGCTAGATAAAAGAAGCTAATGAGGAGGAAGATGAAGAATCATCAGATGAGCAGGCCTTTATGGCATCAGCTCAAAGTGATAGTTCAACCTCTAAAGAGGAAAAGAAGGTTGATGAAAAAGAACCAGATCTTAAAGCTGAGTTGGAAGCAGCTTCAAAGGGGATAATCAGAAGGGGCAGAACCATAAAAAGCTTGAAGGCTCACATAAAACAAGTTGAAGCAAAGTCTGGGGAAGCTGAAAGTCAAAAGGATGAAATAAGCGCTGAACATATTGACTTAAAGAGAAGATTTGAAGAACAGATCAAAATATATGAAGACCTTAAAATAGAGCTTGGCTTAAGGACTTCAAAAATTGAAGGAATGGAGAAAGAGTTGCTGAGACTTCAGCAACAACTCAAAAGAAGTGAAGAGAACTTGTAGAAGCTTGAAATGATAGGAGAAACAAGTTCTGCAAAAGAAAAGAGAAATGAAGAGAAAGTGCAGCAATCTGAGACTGCATTACTTAAAGATAATAAGAATGTGCCACATAAGTTGAAAGAGAAGGTTGTGACTCAGGAGAAGATAGCTGAGAACAAAGAAGATTTGAAGAAGCGACCTAGGGTTGCAAACAAAAATGAAGAAAAGAAAGTCAGCCAACAAAGGGCTACGACTGAACATAAGAAGGAGAAGAAGGTGACTGAAATGAAAGCCACACAAGCAAAGAAGCTAGCTACTTTGTCTACACAGCAAGTAATGAACAAAAGAAAACAAGCTGTGAGTAGATCCAATAAGAGGTAGTTTCAAGGTCACTGTCTTTATTGTGGAGTTTAGGGTCATAAGGCAAGTAACTGCTGGTGGAGAAGGTCAGTATACGTCTCCAAATTTAGAAGATTTGATCTTGCATACAGGGGGAAACAGTACAGAATTCAAAAGAGAACACCTGTCGTGAGTTCTTGCACATACTGTAAAAGGCAAAGGCACACTGATAAGGATTGTTGGTGGAAGCCCAAACCAGTGGTTTCAAAGAACAAGTTTGTTATATTGGTAGACTTGGAACAGTGTGAAAGGTGCGAGCAAGATGACCATAATGCCAAGAGATGCATGACACTTCTCCCTGAGCAAGAAAAGGCACTCGATGGCACAATCAAAGCAATTGGTGCAGTTAAAGCTGAGAAAAAGGAGAAAGCTATCTTCCAGCCAGTTCAAAAGAAGGCATATAAAGCTAAAAGGGAGGTGGCTAATATAGCTGAAATTGCACTAAAGGCTGACTACAAGGATAAGCAGTGGATCCTTGACAGTGGATGCACTTCACACATGACAAGAGACAAGAGTAAATTATCAAAGCTAAACAAGTCAAGAGAAGGCAGAGTCAAGTTTGGCAATAATGATTCACTCAACATCAGTGGTCAGGGGTCAGTAAATATTGAAAAATGAAAGTTGAAAGATGTTCTGCATGTTAAAGGACTCAAATATAATCTAGCATCTGTTAGCTAGCTATGTAATGAAGATCATAAAGTGATATTCATAAAAACAGGTTGCCAAGTAAAGAGTAAAGAATGCAATACTGTTGTAGCCAGGAAAAGAACAGCTGGAAATTTATATGTGATTGATGAGGACAAGACAAGTAGATGTTTACTTACAAAAGAAGAAGAAAATCAACTCTGGCATAAGAGACTGGGACACTTAACACAGAAGAACATGAGGAAGCTGATCACTACTCATGCAATCAGAGACATTCCAAACCTCAAGAGAAAGAAGGAGTATGTCTGCTCAGCATGCTCTAAAGGAAAACATGCCAGAAAGCAGTATAAGACCAAAGAGTTCAGTTCTGAAGCAGTGCTTGACATTATACATACTGATTTGTGTGGGCCAATGAGAACAAAAGGGTTGAATGGTGAGAGGTACTTCATCTTGTTTGTTGATGATTATTCCAGAAGGACCTACATCATGCACCACAAACACAATGCAGAAATTTTGAAATGCTTCAAGAGATACAGAAGATTGGCTGAAAATAAGAGTGGAAAGAAGATCAAAGTATTGAGGTTAGATCAAGACACTGAATTTACAAATGAAGCTTTTGAAGATTACCTTGAGAAGCATGGTATTCACCATCAGATGGCAGCAGCAAGAACACCTCAATAGAACGGGGTGGTAGAGAGGAAAAATAAAGCTGTGGTTGAAATGGCAAGAACTCTACTGCTGGAATCCAAGCTTCACACAAGATTTTGGACAGAAGCAACATTTATAGTCGTGCACCTATTGAACAAAGTTTTACTAAGGCCCAATACTAATAAGACTCCATATGAGCTATAGAGTGGGAAGAAGACAACAGCCAATCTTTGTGGGATACTCAACAAAGACAAAAGGTTACAGAGTTTTTCTGTATAAGTTGGGAAAAGTTATCACGTTCAGTGATGTGAGAATAGATGAGAATTAGAAAACAATGCATAATGGAGAGACAATAAAGAAGATGACTTCAAGATAGATAAATAATCAGACCAATATGAAGAAGAGGGAAAAGAAGTAAGTTCAGACTCAGAGAAGAGTGAGTTTGAAGATGAAGAAAGAGATTCTCTTGCAATTAAGACTATGCAAGAGAGAAAGACAAAAAAGACATGGACCAGTGCTCATCAAGGAAATCAGATCATAGGTGACCCATCAGTAGGAGTTACAACAAGAAGAAGAATTGTGGGAGTTACTGTTTTACTCTCACAAGTTGAACCTAAATCTGTTGAAAAGGCTATACAAGACAAAGCCTGGGTCAAAGCTATCAATGAGGAGCTGGATCAAATCGAGAAGAATGAAACATGGGAGCTGGTTCCAAGACCCACTAACAAGAATGTCATAGAAACAAAATGGATGTTTAAAAATAAGCACAATGAAGATGGCAAGGTGGTGAGGAACAAGGCTAGGTTGGTTTGCAAAGGTTATACTCAGATAGAAGGAGTAGATGTTGATGAAACTTTTGCACCAGTGGCAAGGTTAGAAACTATTAGAATGTTCCTAACTTTGGCAACACATAAGAGGTATAAAGTTTATCATATGGATGTGAAATCAACCTTTCTGAATGGGCTCCTGAAAGAAGAAGTGTATATTGAACAACCCGATGGAGTACAAATCAGTGAGGATGAGACACACGTGTGCAAGCTGAAGAAAGCCTTGTATGGCCTTAAACAAGCCCTAAGAGCATGGTACAGCAGGCTGGATGCGTATTTGAGAAGGTTGAACTTCAGAAGAGGAACATTTGACAATAACCTATATGTGTTCAACTCAGAGAAAGGCCAACTAATAACCATAATATATGCAGATGACATCATCTTTGGAAGGGATCACTCTAAGCTATGCCAAGAATTTGCACAGAAGATGAGTGAGGAATTTGAGATGTCATTGATTGGAGAAATGACTTACTTTCTTGGATTACAGATAAAACAGTGTGAAGAATGTATTTTTATTTTTCAGACAAAATATGCCAAAGAAATGCTAAAAAGGATTGGCATGGAGGATAGCAAACCTGTCAGTACCCTTATGTCAGTGGGCTACAAGTTAACAAAAGATCAGGAAGGAAGGAGTACAAGCCCTACAAAATACAGGAAGATGATAGGGAGCCTTCTATACCTTACAGCATCAAGGCCTGATCTTATGCAAGCTGTGTGCATTGCCATTAGATTCCAAGCTGAACCTAAGGAATCTTATGTATTGGTAGTGAAAAGAATCCTAAGATACCTCAAAGGGACACTGGAAATGGGTTTGTGGTATCCTGCCATAGATTCTGTAAAACTACAAGCATACACAGATGCAGACTGGGCAAGAAGTACAGATGACAGAAAATCAACCAGTAGCTGTAGTTTCTACTTAGGTTCAAAGTGTGTTACATGGTTAAATAGAAAGCAAAACAGTGTTACTTTAAGCACAGCTGAGGCTGAGTATATGGCTGCTTGTGCAACATGTACTCAAGTGATATAGATGCAAAGACAATTGGCAGACGTGGGTGTTGAAGTGAAGTTACCAGTGAGTGTACTTTGTGATAATCAAAGTGCTATTGATCTCAGCAAGAATCCAGTTCAACATTCAAGGAGCAAGCATATTGACATCCGGTATCACTTCATCAAAGATCAAGTGGAATAAGGTACAATTCAATTGGAGTATGTTGGCACTAAAGATCAAATTTCATATATTCTAACTAAACCTTTGTGCACAGAGTTGTTTGAAAAGTATAAAATGAGTCTGTCTGTGCAAATGTCTCCTTAAGCTTGAAGTTCAGGTGAATCCTCCATCTCTACTTTGTGAGTTTTTTTTTTGTAATTGGTTAGCAAAAGGGAAGAGAAGCAACAGTGCAATCGGAGTTGTTAAGAAAGGGGGAGTGCATATTTAGGGAGAATTGTAATTATTGCATAATGGCTTTTGTTATGAGTGTTGCCAACAATTACAAAGGGGGAGATTGTTGTTCCCACAACCTTGTATGGGTTGTAATTGTTGTCAACTAGATTTAAGTGTGTAAGTAATTTGACATGGAGGGGCAAGAAAGTAAAGCCACATGGAAGGGCAAGAGAGTAATTTGAAGCTACATGGAGGAGCAAGAAAGTAAAACCACAACTTTGCAAGAGAGAAAACCTACACGGCAACATACACCATTGGTTAAAAAGAGAGAAAAACCGAGACGGCCAAATCAGAGTGGACGACAAAATAGGGGTACACAGCTAGATGGTGAGAGAGGAAACCTAGCTAGACGGTGAGAGAGGAAACTCGGCTAGACGGTAAGAGAGAAAACACGACTGGACGGTGACAGAGGAAACCTGGTTGGACAGTGAGAGAGAAAACACAGTTGAACGGTGAGAGAGAAAACCAGACTGGACGGTGAGAGAGAAAACTCATGAGAGACATACAACCACTGGGAGAGAAATGGACGACATGACAAGGAGAAAACCGTGAAATGGACGAGGAAAGCAGATCTAAAAGACAACACACTAACAACAAAGCCAGAAACGCACCACCCTTTGAAGCGAAGAAAACCATAAACGTGAGGTGAGGGCAACAAGCATAAACGGGAGACCAGTAGAATCATGAAACGAATGAGGAAAGTAGATCTGGTATCCGTAAGGCTTGAGAACAGCAAAGCGGGTGCAAATCTGAAATGTGAGACTAAAATGTGCGTCGGCGTGAAACCAGCACGTGGGACGACATGAGACCAGAACGTGTGACAGCGTGCGACCAGAACGTGTGACGGCATGAGACCAGAACGTGCAAAGTTGAATCCCGGCTAGACGGTGAGAGAGAATCCCTACCACCGTGGATATATGTCACATTAACGGAACCACGTAAATCTCTTGTATCCTTACTTTGATTTATATTCTATGTTTTGAATTGAGTTGTGAACGCAAGTAAACTATCATCGAACCCATAACCTAAAGAAGACCTAATCAAGAACATCTGATCTATCTAATAAGCAAGGTGTCTGAAAGGTGACTTTGGGGACTATTATGATTAGTAAGTAACAATAGATCTACCTTAGTCGAATCTGAGAAAGAGTTCACTTTTGAGAAGAGTTTGAAGTTGTGCACATACCTACGTATTAACAAGAGCTAGAGTATTAAATAAGTAGAATACTTTGGCTTAAATTATCAGTGTGTTTTTTAAGGGGTGTGATACTGATTCACCCCCCCTCTCAGTATCACAAACTAGTAGATCCTAAGGTGAAGTTGGGAACTTCAGTTTATGAACATATACACAAACATAATTCCCAAGCATGTGATTGATGCATATAATGTCTCTGTGTGAGCATGTGAGAGCACTCATGTAATTTTTTCTCATTCTTATACAACATGCCTAGACATGTTATAACTTCTACCAATCTACCTCAACAAAATTAGCTGAAGAGAATTATTTTTGCCATTCTGGATAAGTTAGTTATCCTTAGCTTCATAATATAACAAAATACTATACCATTCTCTAATTGTTTCCCATGTGAAACTCTCAGGACATGAGTATGAGTACGTCTTGTAATATTTTGAGACCTAAAATAGTTGAATCCCTCTTTTATCTATGGTGTTTAACAGGCAACAGGATGCATCAGGAATGGGGTTGGAATATTTTCCAAGCATTTGAAAAGAATTCTCACATTGAATCAAGATATGCTAAATTAAAGGATGTAAAGGGTCATAAATAAGCATTATAGATTCTCTATTTTTTATTTTTACTTGGAATATTTTAATAAGGGCATCATTCTATTTATCACACTTTTAATTGTTTGGCACAATAACATTTAATTTCTCATTAAATTATTTATTGCATGTTTTACCTAAGTGCAGCAATCTTATGCAATTATTCTTGATTAAGGGCTCTTAGGATATGCCAGGGATATTTTCTTGAGCATCTATTGTTCATCATTACTTTTAAAAGCTAAATTCAGTGACCATTATGGATAGCACATTATTTAATTTTTAACATATCTTAAGAATGTTTTTCTTATATTTTTTTCCCATTTTTTATTCTATTAAGAAATTTATTAGATTATAAATTTCACAGTAGAAAGTAGTCTTTTCTTTTTTAATAAATCTCAGTACTTCCAAAAAGAATAATTTGGCCTTTAACCACTAAGGTATTGTGTATTTCTATTTTCTTTAGATTCAAGTTCGTAGATATAAAAGTATGATGGTTAAAAGATTTTATATTGTAGAGATAATTGACTAAATTTCTCTAAAATAATGATTAACTAATTATTTTTTCTTTCTTTTTCCCTTTTACCTTTGCTAGGATGCAAAACACTACAAAATTGAATAGTTTTCTTTTTGCATGCTAGCTAAGTATTAGTATTTTTAGTTCAATACTGGAGTCAAAGACAACATGATGCAAAGGTTTTTCCTCACAGAGGCACTAAAATATCTATACTCCCTTAGAATTGTGACCCTACACGATGGGAAAATTTGGGACAATTAAAGAAACAGACAAGTAATAATCATAACAGGAAAGAAGGTCAATTTAAAACTCATTAAGGGTTCATTAATTGATCATAAGGGGTCTATTTGCTTCCTGTTTTCTTAGTTGAACCCATTCAATGATTTTGAGGCATTGATTTGGACGACCAGCAGCAAAACTATAAGACCATTGTTATTGAACTTAAGATCAGAAGCCGCATGGAGTAGTGTTCCCATTGATGTGAAATGTGGTTCAATAAATTTTCTCCATTTCAACTTGATAAAAATGTTTTATTTAATAGCAAGCAACTTTTGCAACAACCTAGTAGATTGTGTACCATATAAACAATTAATTCCCAATATTTTATACAACAAGTCTCCAAATTAGCTTAAGATGTTTTTTGGTCTACTAATTATTTGTAATTTTTGGAACAACACCAGCTTAAGTCTTGAAATTTTTCTAATCATCTGTGTTGAATTTTCATCTTTGACCCTTTAATTTTGAGCAAATTTATGAAGTGATGCAAACATGATACTTATAATTTTTAATTTTATAATTCTACAAACTTGTATAGTGTTTAAAAATCTACTAAGATAATCGTTACGAGAGGCTAATCCTGTAATTTTATCCAAGAAAAACGAAAGTAGTTAACACGAATGTAATTTAGAAATCAGGGCATCTCATTTATAATTGAAGTTGATCACACCAAGTAAATCCAACTTTGTTCTCTTTGTGCTTGAAACGCCGCATGAATACGATGTATAAATTATGATAACCTAGTCGTTGAGACCAAGAGAAAACTTGGTTTATAAAATTTGGGGCTGTCCCATCGTGGAAAAAATTGGCATCGGCATGAAGTAGAAATATGCGAGTTCATACTAGTGGCTTCCTGTGTTGTCATATTTTGTCCCCTGAAAGTTTATCATAATTTTAATTGTAAAATGTAAGTTACGATGAAAACTTTATGGTAATCTTGTAAACTTGGTATGATGCAAATTTCTATTTAGATAAACATCACACAACGCCAATCTATTAATTTTTTTGGACGAGACAAAGTTGGTTGACGCAAAAGTCGTTTGTAAATTCATAGAAAACTGATGAAACTTCACACTATTATCGTGAAAAAAAAAAAGACAAAGAAAAAGGTTGACCGTGAGTGAATGGGTTGACACAAAAATCGTTTGTAATTTCGCAGAAAAATTTGATGCAATAAATAAATAAATAAAAGGTGGACCGCGAGTCAATGGGCTCTATGATAAATTATGATCAAGTTGGTTTCTTGTGCCATGGTTGTCTATTCTTTCATAACTCAAAAGGAGGTGAAGAGTCGCATTAATTCTTCCGTCTGCAGGCACTGCCCTCTTAATTATGAGTTATAATTATCCGATGACTTTGGATTCCTCTTCTTCATCCTCTCCCTCTAGTCTTCCAGCCACCCATGCTCACAATCAGCATCAATGGAAATATGACGTCTTCTTGAGTTTCAGGGGTGAAGACACTCGCGACAATTTCATCAGCCATCTCCTTGCTGCCTTCTCTGAAAAAGGTGTTGAGACCTTCACAGACTACCAGCTTCGTAGAGGAGACGAAATCGCTCCGGCCCTTTTGCAAGCAATCCAAGAATCAAAGGTTGCCGTCGTCATTTTCTCCCAAGACTATGCGTCTTCTTCCTGGTGTTTGGACGAACTCGTCAAGATCATGGAATGCCGTGACACCCACGGACAGATTGTTATGCCAGTGTTCTATCATGTGGATCCATCCGACGTCAGGAAACAGACTGGGAGCTTCGCTGAAGCAACTGATCGTAAACGCAAGAGAAATTTTGAGATCAACTCCGACAAGGTCCCCAAATGGAAGGCTGCTTTGACCAGAGCTGCCAATCTATCCGGGTGGGATTCCAATGTCATCAGGTAACTTTACGAGGTTCAACTAAGTGAAAAACTAAAAGTTTTCAACTCCACCTAGCTAGTTCATTGAAGTGGAATCCATGCTTTCCCATTTTGAAATTTAACACTTGATAACGCTGATGACATTTTTGTTCCTTAAAGTTTTATAAATCTGTTGCAAAATTGCAACTGGACATAATTGATTTGCAACTGAAACATGTAGAACACCCAAAAGAAACATCAAGTAATGCCTAAGTATGTTGCAACATCAATGTGCATTGCATAGTTATGAAACTTTGGCTTATTTATGACAGGCCAGAGAGTAAACTTACTGACCAAATTGTCAAAGATGTTTTGGAGAAACTGGATCAAGAATTGCCTTTGCATACGGAGCGCCTGGTGGGAATAAATTCACATCTTGAGCAAATCAAAAGGGTGCTAGCTATTGGGTCCCAAGATGCTCGCATTTTAGGGATTTGGGGCATGGGCGGTATAGGCAAAACAACTATTGCTGAAGCTATTTTTAGCCAAATTTCATGTCACTTTGAGGGCCGCTGCTTTCTTAACAATGTTAGGGAAGAATCAGAAAAAAATGGTATGAAAAAGTTATTAGAAAAGCTCATTTCACAAGCATTGGGGGATCGTTATACTAAAATTTCTACATCTATCATTGAACCTGGAATATCTTTTGTTAGGAGATTACGTCGTAAACAGATATTAATTGTTTTAGATGATGTTGATAATTTGCAACAATTAGAATGTTTAGTTGGAAACCCATGTTGTTTGGGGCAGGAAGTAGGATTATTGTAACAGGCAGAAATAAGCAAGCTTTTGAAAGTATGGCTAATTATATATATGAGGTCAAGACATTGGATGATAACGCAGCTCTTCAACTTTTTAGCCAGTATGCCTTCAAGAAAAATCATCCCCTAGAAGGTCACAAGCCCTTGTTAGATTTGGTTATCAGATATTGTCAAGGCAATCCTTTGGCTCTTAAAGTTATGGGCTCCTTTTTATTTGACAAGAGGGAAAAAACTCTGTGGGAAAGTACTGTGAATAAATTGAAAACGTTACCTGTGAATGAGATTCAACAGGTGTTGAAAATTAGTTACAACGCCCTAGATAGGGAAGAGAGAGAAATATTTCTTCACATTGCATGTTTCTTTAAAAGTTATGACATGGTTTTTGTGGTACAAATACTGAATAGTTGTGGCTTTTCTGCGGAGATTGGAATACGGGATCTTGTTGACAAGTCCTTGATAACTACTACTAAAAATTCACTAGAAATGCATGATCTATTACAAGAAATGGGTAAAGAGTTTGTACGCGAAGAATCGAAGGAGCCAGGTGAACGTAGCAGACTGTGGGATTCACAAGAGATATATGACATATTCAAGAATAAAACGGTAAGATTTTAATCATTGTAGAAATTCCAATTCACTTTTCATATTTACTCATTGCGACTTTTCCTGTTATTTTTTAGGGAACGAGAAAAGTTGAGGGCATATTCCTCAATATGAGAAAGCTAAGTAAAGAAATCCACTTGAATCCTAATGCCTTTGAAAACATGTCTAACTTGAAACTGCTAAAAATCTACACCATAACGGAAGAAGAAGAATGGAAAGTGCACCTTTCTCAGGGCCTGGATTATCTTCCCAGTGGACTGAGGTATCTTTATTGGTATGGATATCCATTGGAGTATTTACCAACAGAGTTTTACCCCGAGTATCTCTGGTCGATTGAGTTGCCTCATAGCAACATTAAAGGACTTTGGAAAGAAGCAGAGGTACAAATTACTCATATTAAAGACCCCTTTCTGGTTGACCAAAAGCTCTCTTTGATTTACTAATCAATTTATGCATAATTCTCTTTCACTACATATTGTTAGGCATTGCTCATCCTTGAGGCAATTCGGTGTGGTCACGCACATAACTTTGCGCAACTGCCAAAACCTGACGAGTCTTCCGAATAATGTTGATATGAGATGTCTGGATACTCTTGACCTCTCCGGTTGCTCAAGACTCGTTGTGTTTCCAGAGGTCTCAAGGAACGTAAGGTACCTATTCTTAAGCAAGACTGCAATAAAGGAAGTGCCTTCATCTATTGAGCATATGGATCGACTTGTCGAACTGAGGTTAAATTTTTGCTCCAAGCTTGCGAGCCTCCCAACCAACATTTACAAGTTAACAATTCTTCAGACTCTCAGCCTGGGAAGTTGCTCTAATCTGAAAGTGTTTCCAGAAATTTGGGAGCATGGATAATCTAGAGGATCTGATATTGTTCGACACAGCCATTGAAGAGCTACCATCCCGTGTGGAGAACCTAAAAAGTTTAAAATGGTTGAATATGTGTCGTTTCAGAAACGTTGCTTCATTAACTTCGTGGTTGGGGATGGCTTGTTCAACCTTGTCTTGTTTAACCTCATTAGACTTGGCATGGTCTAATCTGTGGCAATTACCTGCTGACCTCCGGTGTTTATCCTCTTTAAGGAAATTATATTTAACTGGGAACAACTTTGAGAGTATCCCTGAAAGCATCAAACAACTTACTCAACTTGAAGAACTTTGGATATGCTCCTGCAAAAGGCTTCGATCTTTGCCAGAGCTTCCAGTGAGCCTATATAAGCTAGATGCGACCGATTGCACATCATTAGAAAACGTATCTTCCATTGATCAACTATTTTTCAATAAGCCATCTTTATACCTCAGAGTCGGCCTCTGTAATTGCTTCAAAGTGGATAAAAATGAAAGAGATCCTATCTCTCAGTTCAGGAATCGTTATTTAGCGGAGTATGTGGTGGAACGCAAAAGAAAGGTCTCCGCAACTGTCTCTCACACTCTCTTTGTTCTTTTCTTATTTTTTTCACTGCTTATATCATGTCTATGATTTTTGCTTTTGTGGTACAGTTGGGGGAGTTTATGGTTGACATCATTTATCCGGGAGGGAGAATTCCAGAGTGGTGCGTGAATCAAAGCACCGGAGACACTGTCAAAATCCCACTTCCCTCAAATTGGCTCAACGATGCCTTCTTGGGATTTATTTTATGCCTCGTTGTCAAGTGTGATTTCACTACTGGCATAAGGATCCAATTCAACTGGGATTTTGGAGACCAATGTGATGACGGCAGTGATTTCACTTTTTTTGAACAATATTGGAGAACAATTGGTGGAAACCATGCAGAGCGCGTGGTACTGCTCTACACTGGGAGCGTGTATGACAATATAGCTGAGAATCGTCTTCACCTCACCCAATGCTCGTACGACGCCGTCTTGTTTAACTTCAAAGTTTGTCATTTAATTCGCCGCCAGTATTTTTACAAGGTGAAGAAATGCGGGGCCATTCCATGGTATGCCCCCAGTTGACAGAATTAAGCTTTAGCCTTTCACTGCCTTTCCTTTTTTATTTTGCTTTTTTTCACCGAGTCTGTAGGGTTTTCCTCTTGTAATTGACAAACAAACGTCTTGTTCCCTTTGGAAAATCATCAGAAGCAGCAACATTGCCATCAATTTCTATCCCATGGCAGCAGTTGGTTTCCGTTTTCCTTTTCTCCCCATTCTTGTGTTGTTGCATATGGATATTATTTTTGAACGTTTTATTATTGTTGTTATTATCATTACTTCCTTTTTGTGCTGCCGAAGAGCCCTATCAGCGTCGTCAAAATGCATTATCCGCTGGCGGAATAATCACAAAGCCCATTCCGATCGGAGCCCAGCAAAATTGGCCGAAGGAAGTCAAGGGAATAATCGCAAATCCTTGCACAGATTGTTATACCGGTGTTCTATCAGGTGGATCCATCCGATGTCAGGAAACAAATCCGGAGTTTCGCTAAACCATTTTACAGTAAGCACAAGCAAATTTTTGAGATTAACTTTGAAAAGATTCAGAAATGGAAGGCTGCCTTGGCCAAAGCCCCCAATCCATCCGGTTGGGATTCCCAGGTCATCTGGTGATCTGAAAAAGGAGGTTAGATGTTAATGTTACTGTTTAAATATAGCCTTGCAACTATTTGTTCAACCCTGTTAGTTCAATGAATATGCATTCTGTCTTCTTTAAAATTTTATTATTATTATTATTATTATTATTATTATTATTATTATTATTATTATTATTAGTTCAAGCTTTCACAGTGGGAGTCTATCTCCTCCAGAACTTTAATAATAAAAATATTTATTTAATTTTTGGTATAGTAAGGTCTCAAATAGGAAAAACTAATCGAAAGTGAAAACCAAACATCAATCTATGCCAGAACATCAATCTATCTTTGTCTATTCTATTTAAGTTTTATTCCATGCTTTGCTTCTGTATCATTAGCCACAGTGAGAACTTATCAACCAAATTGTCAAACATGTTTGGGAATTTTGGAACAAGGGTTGTCCACTGGCCTGGAGTACCTTTTGGGAATAAATTCAAACATTGAGCAAATCAAAGTACTATCTATTGGATGCCAAGATGTTCGCATCTTAGGATTTGGGGCATGGTGCAAAACAACTGTTGCTGAAGCTATTTTTAGCTAGATTTCTTGCCATTTTGGAGGCTACTGCTTTCTTAAGAATGTTAGGGACGAATGGGACAAAGGTAGCAAGAAAAGGTTATAAGAGGAGCTCGTTTCGAAAGCATTGCAGGATAGTTATATCAAAATTGATACATCAAGTATGGACTTAGACTATCTTTAACCAGCAAACTCCCCTACAAACAGACATTAGTTATCCTTCACAATGTGGATGATCCACAACAATTAGAATCTTTAGTTGAAAATTGTTATTTGTTTGGTCCAAAAACTAGGAATATTGTGACAAGTAGAAATAAGTATGAAAGGCTAATTATATATATATATATATATATATCGTTTAGCTCTTCAACTTTTTAGTCAATATGCAGTTAAGAAAATCATCCAAGGAGGATCAAAGAGGCATTGGGCCTCTCTTGGGCTGATTATGTATTTGTGGATCAAAGAGGCGTACTCTTCCATGAAGCTTTGAAGTCGTCATTACCATTTACATTAAAAGTCAACAGGTCCCTTGAATAAAAAAAGTAATGATCAGATGCTTTGGAGTCTCTTCACGTCAATTCATCCATTTGCCCATCAATGGAAGTATGATGTTTTCTACAGCTTTGGGGGCGAAGACACTTGGGATAATCTTATCAGACGTCTATTTGTTGCCTTATCTGGAAAAGGTATTAGAACTTTCATAGACTAACAACTTCGTGGAGGACAAGAAATTGCTCCTTCGCCAACCCGAGAATCAAACGTTGCTGTCATCATTTTCTCCCAAGACTAAGCCTTCTTGCTGGTGCATAAACGAACTTGTCAAGATCATGGGATGCCATGAAGCCCATGGACAGATTGCTATGCTAGTATTCTATCACGTGGATCCATCAGATGTGAGGACACATACTAACAGTTCTCTAAACTATTTGACTATAAACATAAGCAAAATTTTGACATCAACTCCAAAAAGAGTGGTGACATGCTGACTGACAAGGTAATATTTAGTTTCCATTAATTATTGTTGACAATATACTTATGTTTTTCGTTACTTTCATTTACTTACATAGAGAAAAAAAAAAGTGTTAATTTTAAATCCTTCTCATGCATCCTCCTTGTACATGCATATGGATGAACTAGCCTATTTGCTCTAGCAATGCTAGCTTTAGGATCATCTGATTATGGGCTTGCTAACTCATGGAAATTTCTTTCACTAGCAGAAGAGGTGTTCTTTTTCAAAAACTGGCTTTATATTTATGCAATTTTACTTGGGCAAAATTTTCCCAGAGTAGCACAGCTTGACCTCAATCTCCACAAAGAAACCCAATTGAAAGGATCTTGCCATCTTTTCCCACAAAGGGGTCTGATTTGGTTAATGGTTGAAGCCTTTCATCTTCAATTTACATACTAGTTTGTTTACACACATGGACACAACTTCACAAAATTATCATGGATGCATATAAAATATGTGTGCGTGAGGGCACTCATGTAATTTTCTCTCATCCCTGGGCAACTTGCCTGGACACTTTGTAGCAATGTACACTAGCAAAATTGGCCGGAGAGAATTATTTTTTCCATTTTGGACAGGTTAGTTATATTATATCATCCTCTGTTTCCCACGTGAAACTCTCAGGAGATGAGCGTGGGTATTGAAGCTGAAGACCATGGTGCTGCAGTGTTACTCATCTCATTGGAAATGCAAGAATGCAGTAGCTAGCAGAGCATTCTGCTCTCCCAAGAAACCAGTTGCTTCAAGTTGAAGAAATAACTTTTTTGCATTTTACCAGTAACAAACCGGCTCACGACATAGAATCGGTCTTAGAACCGATTTGACTTTGCTTTTCAAATTCGTTTCCTTCATCTGAACCACCCAAACCTCTATGAATCAAATCCAGTCGTTTTTTTTTTATAGAAACTAACAAGTGGTATCAGAGCAGCTTGAACCCTTAAGAGACCTGCAAAGAGCGGTTTTGAGAGAGTTAAAACCAGTGAGCTTAAAAGAAAAAAAAAAACACTAGAGCGCTCTCTGGAAAACAGTGTGTTGCCTTCCTGAATGGCTTCCTTTGGCCTTACTCCCTTACCTCCCCCCAAAATTCAATGGAAACAACTATACTCAGTAGTTTGTGTCATAATGATGGCATCTTTGAGGGCATCTATGACAAGTCACTGACAATGGTACAGAGATCTTCCAACTACTTGCAAACCCGACAGTAACATAAATCATGCACCACAGTAACATCTTTGAAGGCATACAAGGCCGTGACCTGCATACATTCAGTTGTTGTAGAAAGCATTTTCAATAGGATTATAGCTATGTCTTCCCTTAATTTGATTCTTGGTTTTTCATTGAACCAATTTTCTTGTTTCCCACCCAGATCAGATCAAACTTTTGTTTCTGCATGCATTGCTTTTTTCAACTTGAAATGTTTCCCCTCCATTTCTATAGCTCGCCATGTTGTCCACTTTGTTGTGTTCCTCGTAATTTTTTTTTCTTTTTGTGGAGTAAAGATGTTGTATTATTTTTATTATTAAATTATTGCACAATCATCAAGAATTTTTTGCTTGAATAACAGGTTATCACAGGGCAAGCTGCAGTACAGAGATGTAGAGCAATCATTAATTTCCGAGAACTATTTACCCTTCTACTATAAATGACAAGGACTTGCATGAGCACTTCTGAGTTGTAGCTGGAGATGTGCTCGGAGATATTAATGTTGCCGAAGATTTTTCGTTTTACCAATAGGTTATGCCTGGATGCATTTTCTTTCTTGGAATGCAGAATGCGACACAGAAAAAGCTTGAATTTATTCATATGCCTCATTTCAAAATCAATGTAGATGCATCTCCTAATGGTGCCACACTTCATGCATCATTGGCTGCATCTTCTTGAATTGCACCCAGAATCCGCTTCACTACTGGAAAAATCGTTAATAGGGAATAAATCCAGCTTCTTATTTACAAAAAGTTGAAAAAATTTTGATGTCAATAATCAGTAATCTGATTTTGCTTCTGCAGCAAAAAATGACTTATTAAAGTAGAAGATTCTGTCATGATGTTGCTACTTATCCATAAAAGTGGACTATTAATCTCTTCATTCAGTCCTGGATAGTTTGAGCAGTGTTCATTGAACCTAATTGTTTTGTAGGTATGTTGGGTATTGTGGCAATTTTAGTGCAATAAAATTTTTTATGTTGCATATATAATAAGAATAATTAGGTCTAAAGGGGTCAAACTGTTTCTAGTTTCGCTAAGAGACTTAGTCTTGCGAGAACTCAGCCCTATGAAAAAACACACCACTTTATGTGAGAAGTCTTCAGGTGGGCTGGAGGTAGCAACTCTGGGCGTAAAGGCTTTAAAAAGAGAGATGAGCTATCTTAGTTGTTGAAATTTTAACTGTAAACATATAAATTGTATAGTTAAAGAATAACACATCAAAGTGATTGTTAGAATTACAATTGTGCTATTAAAAATTTTATATTAAAACTGGGACATAAATTAAGTAATATATAAATACAAAAGACCTATAAAATCAATGCCCATGTCCTCTTAATAAGAAATAACATATCATTTCAAGTGTGTTAGCACAAATAATTGCTTTTACATTTGCTTAAAGCCAATGTCTTCTAACCTTTTGGAACAACATCCAAAGGTAGTAGGATACACAATCTCAATAGAGTTATGAACAAATTAAGCAGCTCATTCACAACATATAGGTTCAATCTAATAAAGGCTTGTTTGAAGCTCATCTAGTTACCTAAAGAAAAAATCTCTAGTGAAACATTCATGCTCATTTATTCAAAAGCTAGATATGATCAAATGCTCTTGGAATTTTTTTTTGCTTTGGTCATCTGTTACAGAATAAATATCATTCTCTATGGTACTTCTCTATTATCATTCTCCATACGATACATAGTTTCACATTGTGTCTTTAACTTTTAAACTTGTTAAATCTTATTTACTACAATGTGTAAGCATGCTCTTTGTCAATTTTCATAACATGCCTAGACATTTTAAATCCCTAAATGAAGTCGAGTTCTAGCCCAGGCCCTAACATCATGATGACCTTGCATTTGAACTTCTTTATGAAAATATTTGAGTCAAGGTTGAGCCTAGTTGAAGACTAACATTTTACTAAATGGAGACAAACACACAAATTTTAGGTTGGTTTCAATCTCAAAACAAGCAGCCTTTTTAAGAGATTATAGAGTCCTGAACAAATCAAAGTTTAGCTCTTTTGTAGCCATAGGCACTTTAAAATTGTCCAAAATAAGCAAATTGTCTAATATCATGACTATAATTTTTTTTCTTCATACTCTTCAAATTTTCACAAAGGCTGTCTTGTCAAGAGTTGGTCAACTCTGAACTAGAATTAAGTAAAAAAGAAAGCAAGAGCTAGAAGATTTGGCATACCATAATAAGAACCGTAGAGATGATGGGTGGAAGGCTTCAATGGATGCAAAAGGTCCATTGCATATCTCAGAAGGCCTAATAATACAAGTTAGAGCTTTAATGGATGAAGAGGTCTATCGCACATTCCAAAAGGCCCAATAACATGAGCTAGAGTCAAAAAGATTAAAAAAGCACTAAATGGGCTAATTGAGGACATTTAGGCCAACCAAACTTCAAATTGTTCAAATTTAAGTTTGACAAAGAGTCAAGGCTTAATTAATTTAATTGGAATACTTAATGGTCAAATTAAGTAATAGCATTCACTCCTAAATAGGAGTTTATTGTCTATGTTGGAATTTGTCCATAGTTAGGAATTCCTCCAAAATAAAGATTTGTCCTAAGTAGGAATTTGTGCCTCTTTAGAATTGCTATCTTACAAGGCACCCTTTGTAAGTTCTGGAAAATCATACAACTTTGAGTGAAATAGAAAGCAAGAGTTTTTCTCCTTCTGTTCTTTTGAGGACTAAAAAACTTATCAAAAGGTACTTCTTCTTGTGGCATTCCAATCGAGTTATCACTCCCAATTACTTTCTTTTCTCAAGTGTGGCATCTATATCCTTCTTAAATACCCTAGGTTCGTGTTCCTTCAAATGGTGGGTCTAGGGTTTGTATTATTAAACTCTGGTTTAACTTTCCTAGTTGTTCTTTGATTCCTTGTGTGCTTTGGGTCCTTAAACCACATCTTTTTGGGGTTTTTCGCATCAATTGGTATCAAAGCCTGGTTCTAAATCAGGTTAACTCCACTCACTCTTCAATATTCTACCTTATGATTTATTTATTTCTGTTTAGTTTGTCTATTATGTGCATTACCATCTAAATGCACAAATTTGTTTATTTGCAATCCTTCTCTCTTTGCTTGTTTATTTAAGCTCATAAATGTGTAATTTCAATTCCAATTGTTGTATCTAAGTATTTTATTGTTATTTTATGTTTAAAAAAAAAGAAGGAAGAAAAACAAAAGAAAGAGAACATCAAATTCAAATTAACAGTTTGATCATATTAGCCATAATAATAAAGGTTTTCTTGCTCAACTCCAATTCTACTATCTATTTTCCTATTTTGTTACCTAAGTTTGTCCTCTAGGTTGTACTACCCCTATCTTGATTTTTATGAGTTTAGTTCATTAAATTCGTTTGCCTTGATATCCTTTTTCGTTTTTGATTCCTTGTTCTCTAATTTGTTTGATTCTACATCATTTATCTTATTTTGTTCAAAATCAATACCCTTGATTTACATTGTTTAGTTCTTTATAGAGCTAAAAGGGGAAATCTGAATGGTAAAAGGTAAGAGTGAAAGTTCATATAAAGAAAAAGTCATAAAGAGTGCAAACACAAGGGAATATGACACCATCTTTTGAGTGACACATGTGAGGGAGTGTTTTGTGAGGTATCCTAATTATTTTGTGTAGAAGTAATATTATGACATCCAAAGACAAAGGTGCAGCTTAGGAGGAAGTTGGTGATGTATGCTTTATGATCAAAGCTATGTAACAACAATTTAAGCACATGAATACCAAATTTACTGATATGAGGGAGAGGATGGAGGAGCAAGCTAATACAATAGTAAAGTTGCAAATGAGGCATAAGGAATATGAGGCTCCTAAAGCAAGAAGGCAGTTGAGATGTGCCTATGACCATGAAGATGATGAATTTAACGATCAAATTTTTATGGTTAGAAATGTTAACAATAGAAGAGACCAAAGAGAATTGGGAGGCAAGGCACCTATGACCATAATTTTAGCAGTATTAAAATGAAAATTCCTCCATTCTAAGGTAAGAATGATCCTGATGTATACTTAGAATGGGAGAAGAAGGTTGAATTGGTCTTTGACTGCCACAGTTATTTCGAGGAGAAAAAGGTAAAACTTACTGCAATTGAATTTACTAATTATGCTATTATTTGGTGGGATCAACTTGTTTTGATTAGGAGAAGGAATCATGAGTGACCTATAGATATATGGGAAGAGATGAAGGCTATCATGAGGAGGAAGTTTATCCTTAATCACTATTACGAGGAGTTGTACCAAAGGCTACAAGGGCTTACTCAGGGCACCAAAAATGTGGACTACCACAAGGAGATGGAGATTACCATGATTAAGGTGAATGTAAAAGAAGATAGAGAGGTAACCATGGCTCGATTTTTGCATGGGCTAAATAGGGACATAGCAAACATGGTTGAATTGCAACACTATGTGGAACGAGAAAACATGGTGCACATGGCAATGAAAGTTGAAAGGCAACTTAAATGAAAGGGCTCCACACGATTTGGGTAGAATTCAGGTTCTACCTCATCTCAGAAGCCAAATTGGAGTAAAAGGGATGAGATGGCCAATTATAAGTCCAAAGCCAAGCTACCCAAGTACAAGAATATAGGTTCTAGTAAGGAGACAAGTAATTTTGAACTCTAACTAAGTAGAAATAGAGATGTTAAATGTTTTAAGTATTTAGGCAAGGGTCACATTGCATCTTAATGTCCAAATAAGTGTGTAATGATCTTAAGAAGTAATGGTGATGTTGAAATTGAAAGTGAATCAGATGATGATTCTGTGCCATCATCAGAGGGTGAAAGTGATAGGAAGGAATATCTGGTTACTAGAGTAGCTCTCATTACAAGGCGAGTATTGAATGCGCAAGTAAAGGAAGAAAATGAGGTACAACGAGATAACATCTTTCAGACAAGGTGTCTTATTAAAGATAAGGTTTATAGTATGATTATTGATGGTGGGAGTTGCACTAATGTTGCTAGCACAACTATGGTTGAAAAGTTTTATTTACCTACTATGAAGCATCCTAGGCCATATAAGCTTCAATGGTTGAATGAAGTGGTGAAGTCAAGGTAAATAAGCAAGTGTTCATATCATTTTCTATTGGAAGGTACCATGATGAAGTTTTATGTGATGTTGTACCTATACATGTCGGCCATATTATATTAGGAAGACCATGGCAATTTGACAAGTGATTTATGCATGATGGCTTCAAGAATCGATATTCTTTTGTAATAAATGAAAAACATATCACTCTTATACCACTATCACCTCAACGAGCTTATAAGGATCAATTGAGAATAAAAAATGAGAGTGAACAGAAAAGAGAGATCAATAAAAAAGAAAAGATGGGAGAAAATATGAGGAAATAAGAGAAAGAAAAGAAAAAAAGAAAGTCTCTATGCAAAAGAAAGTAATGTCAAAAAAGCATTCTATGCTAAACAACCTATAATTGTACTTTTGTACAAGGAGGCTTATTTTAATACTAACAAGTTTGACCCATCTTTGCCTAGTGTTGTTATTGCTCTATAACAAAAAATTTGAAGACGTATTCTTTAACAATGTCCCAAATGGATTGCCACCTAATAGAGGAATTAAGCATCAAATTAATTTCATCTCAGGTGCATCCATCCCTAACCAGATAGCATATAAGAGTAATCCTGAGGAGACAAAGGAGCTTTAAAGGCAGGTTGAGGAGCTTATTTCCAAAAGATATGTGAGGGAAAGCATGAGTCCATATGTTGTTCCTGTCCTACTTGTACCCAAAAAAGATGGGACTTAGAGGATGTGCGTTGATTGTCGAGCAATCAACAAAATCATTGTAAAGTATCGTCACCCCATACCTAGATTAGATGACATGTTGGATGAATTGCATGATTTATATGTCTTTTCTAAGATTGATTTGAAAAGTGGATATCATCATATTAGGATGAGAGAGGAAGACAAGTGAAAAACAACTTTCAAAACTAAGTACGGTTTATATGAATGGCTTGTTATGCCATTTAGTCTCACTAATGCACTAAGCACTTTTATGCAACTAATGAATCATGTTTTACATCCATTCATTGGTAAATTTATAGTTGTGTATTTTGATGATATTTTGCTCTATAGTAAAACCCTATAAGAGCATCTTAATCATTTATATTCTATTGTAAGTGTTTTACATTCTAAGAAATTGTATGCTAACTTACAAAAATGTTCTTTTTGTACTAATCAAATCACATTTCTTAGCTATATTGTCAGTGCTAAAAGTGTTGAAGTTAACGAGGAAAAAGTTAAGGCAATTTGAGATTGGCCTACACTTAAGTCAATTAGTGATATACGTAACTTTCATGGTCTAGCTAGTTTTTATAAACGCTTTGTTAAGGACTTTAGCACCATTACTACACCACTCATTGAGCTTATCAAAACAAACATGAGTTTTAGGTAGGGTAATGACCAAGACAAGGCTTTTAATTGCATTAAGAAAAAATTAAGTTCTGCACCTTTACTTGTTTTACCTAACTTTGCAAAAGCTTTCAAGATTGAGTGTAATGCTTTAGGTATTGGCATTGGAGCTATTTTGATATAGGAAAGGCATCTAATTACTTACTTTAGTAAAAAGCGAAGTGGAGCAAGCCTTAATTATCTTACTTATGACAAAGAGATGTATGCATTGATATAGGTATTGGAGACATGGCAACATTACCTTTGGCCCAAGGAGTTTGTCATCCACATTGACCATGAATCTTTGAAGCACTTAAAAGGACAAGGAAAGTTGAACAAAAGACATGCCAAGTGGATTGAATTCATTAAGACCTTTCCTTACATCATCAAATATAAACAAGGTAAGGAAAATGTGGTAAATGATGCATTATCTCACAGGTATGCCTTTATCTCTACACTTACTGCAAACTTATTAGGATTTGAACATATGAAGGATTTATATATGAATGATCTTGACTTTGCTAATGGGTATGGAGCATGTGAGACATCAGCCTTTGGGAAGTTTTATAGGCATAATGGTTCTTATTTAAGAAAAATCATTTATGCATGCCTATGAGTTCTTTGAGAGAGTTGGTTGTAAGAGAAGCTTATAAGGGTGGTCTAATGGGTCATTTTGGAGTTAAGAAAACCCTAGATGTCCTAAATGAACATTTTTTTTTGGCCATGCATGAAACGAGGTGTTGAGAGGATATGTGAGAAATACATAACATGCAAATAGGCTAAATCTAGAGTTTTACCCCATGGCTTATATACCCATTTACCCATACTTAGCTATCCCTGGGTTGATTTATCTATAGACTTCGTATTAGGATTGCCACGAACAAAAAGGGGTAGGGATTTTGTATTTATTGTTGTTGATAGATTTTCAAAGATAGCATACTTCATCCCATGCCATAAAACTAATGATGCAAATAATGTGGCTGACTTATTCTTTAGAGAAGTAATACGTTTGTATGGCATACCACGAAACATTGTTTCAGACTGGGATACAAAGTTCTTAAGTTACTTTTAGAAGACTTTGTGGGGTAAGTTAGGTACTAAGCTATTGTTTTCAACTACTTGTCATCACAAACTAATGGGCAGACTAAGGTGGTTAATCAAACTCTTTCTACTCTTTTGCGTGCTATTATTCGAACAAATTTGAAAACATGGGAAGATTGTTTACCACATGTCAAGTTTGCGTATAATAGGAGTGTTCATTCTGCTACTAGTTACTCTTTATTTGAAATTGTATATGGTTTTAATCCATTAACTCCTTTGGATTTGGTACCTATACCTGTCAATGAGTATGCAAGCTTAGATGGTGAACACAAGGCTGACATGATAAAAAAATTGCATAAGAAGGTATGACAACATATTGAAAAACAAACTGAGCAATATGCATCCCATGTCAACAAGGGGCGAAAAAGGTGGTGTTTGAACCTGGTGATTGGGTTTGGGTGCATATACACAAGGAATGGTTTCCAGCTCAAAGGCATTTAAAGCTACAATTGAGGAGATGGTCCCTTTCAAGTTGTAGCACGAATTAATGACAATGCTTATAAGTTAGACCTTCCCGGTGAGTATTATATGAGTGCAACATTTAACATTTCTAATCTTTCCCATTTTAATGTAGGTGATGATTCGGGGACGAATCCTTTTAAGGAAAGGGGGAATGATGAGAACTGTAAAAATGATAGATGGAAGGTTTCAATGGATGCAAGAGGTCCATTGCACATCCCAGAAGGCCCAATAACATGAGCTAGAGCTTCAATGGATGTAAGAGGTCCATTGCACATTTCAAAAGGCCCAATAACATGAACTAGAGCCAAAAAGATTAAAGAATCACTAAATGGGCTAATTGAGGACATTTAGGTCAACCAAACTTCAAATTGTTCAAATTTAAGTTTAACAAAGAGTCCAAGCCTAATTAATATAATTGGAATACTTAATGGTTAGACTAAGTAATAGCATTCACTCTTAAATAAAAGTTTATTGTCTATGTTAGAATTTGTCCATAGTTAAGAATTCCTCCAAAATAAGGATTTGTCCTAAGTAGGAATTTGTGCTTCTTTAGAATTGCTATCTTAGCCTATAAATAGGCACCCCTTGTAAGTTCTGGAAAATCATACAACTTTAAGTGAAATAGAAAGTAAGAGTTTTTTTTCCCTTAGTTCTTTTGAGAAGTAAAGAACTTATCAAGAGGTACTTCTTCTTGTGGCGTTCCAATTGACTTATCACTCCCAATTCCTTTCTTTTCTGGAGTGTGGCATCCATATCTTTTTTAAATACCTTAAGTTCGTGTTCCTTCGAATAGTGGGTCTAAGGTTTATGTTATTAAATTCTGATTTATCTTTCCTGGTTGTTCTTTAATTCTTTGTGTGCATTGGGTCTCTAAACTACGTCTTTTTGGGGTTTTTTTGCATCATACCAAGTTCTCATGATCAAGAATAAGGATGTTGTCTATGCCCAAAATAGTGGAAATGTAATGAGCGATTGTGATTATTGTCATTCCTTTACAATTAGTAAATATTGCATTCTGTCGTACTGAAGCTGTTTGTGTGTTAATGCTTGCATTGCATTCATCCAAACAAAGTACCTAAGAATGCATGATAGGTTAGTAATCTACTCTCTTACTATAGCACATAAGCATTCATCAATGCATTGTTCAATAAAATCCCTCTAGCAATGTAATAGAGCCAAATGATTCATCTAAAAAAATACTAGTGTGCTAGAACTTAAAAGCAATGTTAGTATCATCTTAAAGTATCTTAATAAAGCAAACTATATAAGTGCAAAATTATGGTCATATATCATGATTTTACCTTAAAATATTTGAGAAGAGCACGTGCAAGGCAAAGTAGCTGCCTTTGCCCAGCCGAAAAAGACGATCCAAATTCCTTCACGTGAACGATCCATATTAACTTTCACTCAAATTAGAATCCAAATTAGTGGAGGAGTTATGTAAAACAAAGACATTGTGGAAGGACATATCTTTGTCTTATTATGACCTATCAACAAGACATATGGCATATATAATTCTAAATCATCTGTCAGTTTTTTTGTGAACTACTAATGTTGGACAACTACCAACTAAGCTGTACGTTTGACTTAGTACAAGAATAAAAAATGTGAAAAAATTTGGTTTTTATGCTGAATTGATGTATTAAATATATTTACTTCATGCTGACAAAAGGTTGAAACTCTGAAGCTAATATCCTAGAAAAAAATCAATACTAAGAAGGAATATTATATTTTAAATAATCTTTTTTGTTAAGTACTACCAAGACTTTTTTTTTTTTTTTGGGAAATGTTCAATAATGTCCTCTACGAAGAATCATTCATCCATTTGTTTGGCCTTGAGCCAGAGGATGAATGATACAATCATGCTGGCCGTATTGGCGTGTGTGCCACATCGCAATAGAGCTGGACGATACAATCATGCTAATTGCAGTCATATCCTTTCCTTGTACAGTATATTGACACTTAGTATTGTTGAATTTGCAGCTCTTATAGATAATGGAATGATTTTCTTACATCGAGATATTACCAAGCGTAAAATCAGAAGCATTGATGTCTATCTCATATGGCTTGGTGTGATTTGAGAAGGGACAACACCAATTCTTCAGTCACTAATTGCTTGAGCATCTTAAATGTTCCTTCGCAGCTAGCATTCAACCTCATACTCTATTCTTTTTTAACAATTTAGTTAGTTAAGATGCAATAGAAAAGTAGCTTTTAATAATCCTTTAGTAATAGTCAACAAGTCTTAGGAAGGATCGTAACTAGTTTACCCTTTTCAGTGGCTCCCATTGGTAGCTTGTTTCCACCAACAATGTGCCTAAGAACATTACCTCTTGTTAAGTAAAGGCACAATTCAACAAGTTAATTTTGCAACAAATTAGACAGCTTCAACATGGTGATATAGAAAGAAATTAGAACAATTCTTTCAACATATCTTATACACTAACTGATGACACAAATATTGCAGAAAGGATCTTAGCTGAATTGTAAAAGCTTGAAGGAGAAAATCTTTTATCACAATCGTAAATACATCAAACTTATGCTCCAATCTTAATTAAGAAAGGACATGAGAATGATACTCTACACAACAACAAGCCATTTAATAACAGGGATTTGTTAGGAACAATGCATGCTAGATAAGGAAACAAAGCCTTTCTAAAGAGGATTTAAATTTTTGTTATACCATTACTGTTAGGTCCATCATCATAAATATAAATGTAATATACAAAATGCTACATGTAGGTTATATTCTATTGTTGCTTTATATTATTGTACTTACTAGACAAGTGTATAAAGTGAAGTGGATGATTATAAAAAGAAAAGAAAAAATAGAATCATAATATGATTTACTTTGTCTCTCGTCTAAATTATCTCTTTTTATTTTTTTATCTTTCCAATTTTCTCCTAAATTCTTGACTCCAAACGTAAAGACGTTTTTTCAAATTTAGTTTGAACAAGAGTACTATACGATAGTTTAAGATTTTTTTCAATTTTTATAAATATTAAATTTTATTTTAAAATTTAAATTTAAATTATTAACTACTAATAACTATCCATACAACGTTTGCCCTTTTTTTTTTTTTATCTATCAATATAATATATTTTAATTATATATATATATAAAGTACTAACACCCTCCCAAGGCTCATGTCAGCGTTTATCTCCGCCCCTTGTCTACTTTAAGTGTGTGTCGCTGTATCGGACAGACAAGTGGGTACATGGAGCTTCCTATTATTACTTCTGCGTTCGCACAGCTGAAGCGGAAGGGAAGAAGTTGTGGATATGGCAGCGCGACCATGGAAATAAGATGGACAATCTCTAAGAGAAGATTTAAATCGTCATCCCCATCATCATCATCATCAAGCACGATACCCATTTACATATCCACAAACCCATCTCATGTGAAGCCCAAAGCTCTGAGAGAATTGTACCGCACCTGTAATCACTCTTGCCATCGATTCCCAAAGCTTGACCAGACCCAGGTCGGAAGAAGAATACTGCTAGTTGAAGAACAAGAGTAAGCAGCTGTTGATATCAAGAAACTTTGCATTGCTCTCGCCTACAGCCCTGTTGTCGTATCCGTCTTCTGCAATCCGCAAGATCTACCAAGCGACAATCAAGCGAAACAAGAATACCCTTCTAATCCTTCTTCTTCTTCGATGGTAGGTTTGGGAGATTTGTTCCGGAGAGTGATGCCTCTGCCGCTTCCTTTGGTTTTGCCCTCTAATGGCCTGCTCGTGGGCTTTGGGCGTGCCGTTTCTGATCTCGGATTGACCGCCTCAATCCACGATGTCATGGTAATTTCTTCCTTGCTATCATCTTCAAGTTAACTGGGATGCATTTGTATAATTGGTTTTCGGTGCCTACTCCTGCCATAACAGGTTATACCTTCACTACGGGGAATAGGGATTGGCAAGATGATTGTTAAAAGAATTGTGAGGTTAGTCAGTCAACTCTCTCTTTTTATATTTCCTTAATTAAACAAATCTAAATGTTCATTGAAACACTCACTCTCTCTCTCTGTGTATTGTTTGAGAATTTACCAAATCCTATCCTGGACCCTCCCGTGGCAACGTAATCGTCCTTTTGTCTCATCTTCGTCTGGCTATAGACTGATCCTCCACTGTGAATATCGACTGATCGATGATGGTTTGTCAATGGGCTCTACATAATTGTCTTAAAAATTGATAATGCCTTGATAGCCGTCTCTTGTGCATCCAGCTCCTTCCCAACAAGTTCTACCAATATTATCATCATGTTTTGTGATCTTTGTCCATGTAGTTGCTGGAGAATTTTATGCAATTTA
This sequence comes from Ceriops zippeliana, assembly GCA_037897445.1. Taxonomy (NCBI): domain Eukaryota; kingdom Viridiplantae; phylum Streptophyta; class Magnoliopsida; order Malpighiales; family Rhizophoraceae; genus Ceriops; species Ceriops zippeliana. Next base: position 1,618,208 of record JBAPLH010000126.1, read on the forward strand.
TGTTTCATTTTCCTCAACTGGTTCCCAACACTCAGGACTCTGTTTTGTTTTGTTTTCCTTGCGTCCCAGAATCCTCACAAATAAAGAGATATATGACATTTCAGCCCTTTGTTCCGCCAAGGAGAGGTAAGCAAACAGAATTCTGAGTAGATCGGAAAGTATTTTGAGAAGTTTCTTATAATGAGTTGGCTAGGCATTTGACTGTCAAACCATTTAGATCAGCCAGCCAAGGCTTACGACGGGAGACCAAAAATTATATTTCAAGAAGTGCTTGCGAAATTCACGTTTGTTTTTTTTTTTTTTTTTTTGGTGGGGGCAATCAGGAATCAAAAACCCCGAGGAAAAAGTGCTTGCCAAATTCACGTTTGTATTGCATGTGTTGAAAACATGGCTAGGAAGTAAATGTTAAATGTTAATCAGGTTGCTTGTCTAAAAAAAAAAAAAAAAAAAACAATTGACCCAGGTCTTTCTTCAGAGCATGTGGATTTTCAGATGACCTGCTGGGCTCTACTACAATGGTGTACACAAGGACTATTCCTAGGTTCTGGGAAATTCAGTGAGATTGGAAAGTTTCACTGGTTCCACTGTTAATTGGACCTTTTCTCAAATGGGAAATCTGAGATTCTATCCAATCTTTCCCACAAATTGTACGTATCTTTGTTTCCTGGGTACTTTGGCTATTAGTTCTATCACATTTTCTTCTTCTTTCTTGATAACGATGACGATGATATGATGATGCAACCAACCTATCTATCTATATGTCATATAGTATTTGCTTAAATAAGAAAAAAATTGTTGTTTTATTTTAGAGATTATTTTTAGTGAGGTGGTAAAATTCTCAAATTTTTAAAAAAAAAATTTAAAAAAAAAAAAAAAAAAAAAAACTATTAAAAAGTTAAAAAAATTTAGGTTAAACTTAAAATTTTTATAAATTATCTTTTTTTTTTTTTAAAAATACCTTATTTTTCTTTTCAAAGACTATTAAGAACTTATCCTCATCTTTCATCCTTAAAAATGTACATGTCTACGATAAAAAATTCATATCAAAAGACTCCTTTGCAACCATTACGGCACTCATCAGATTGTTCGATCCATCTTCACTGACACGTCTGCACAAGAAACAGCATAAAAGAAGAAAAAATAATATTAAGGTTAGGACATTCCAATTCTACTCCAGCGTCGGATCAAGCCTCTCTCAACACTCAAATTCTTCTGGCCTCATCTCAACAACCCTCTATGTTTTTTATTTTTATTTTTTTTAATGTCTTCTCTACAGTATTTCGTATTCAAATTCGTGCTCTTAAATCTACATTTTTAATATCAACTAAGAGCAACGTTCGAAGGAATGAATCAACAAAATAAAGCAAAATATAACAGGATTTGATGACCTTAATTCACTTGTCATTCAATTATTTTCTGTTTTTTGAGTTCCCTTTTATTGTCGTAGATTTAAAGAATTGAAAAAGAGACTAATCATATTATCATACAAATAAATTATAAAATTTGAGCAATCCAAATAAAACAATGAATTTTATAAATTTGGTATCACATTTTAATTCAAAATTTTAAATTATTAAATTTATTTATTTATTTATCTCACTTATATATTATTTATTATTTTTTTAATTATATGACTTATACGTTGACATCTAAAATTTTGACATAACTGGCACCTTGCAAACCATGAAATTAGCTTGATTTGCTTTGAATGCTTTCAACATTTGGGAAGCAAATTGGATAGAGAAAACTGTAGGCTAAGAGACGAGTAATTTGCACAAATAACCTTCTATGTTCTACACTGATATTAAAGCTTAAAAGGGCTGATTCGGGCATTGAAGTAATCTGTTCAATCTTGTTTGTGCCTCGTTCATCTATCTTTTTTGTTTTCTTTCAGGCTACAAAAGGGTAAAAATTGTTTCTCACATATTTACAAGTTTTTGGTCACGAAAATTTATATATAAGCATTCCAATTTGGGAAATATGAGAAAGAAGATGAATAGTAACTACATCTATACCAGTCTTACATGCCTTTTCTAATTGTGCAACCCCAATTGCCTTATGGTTTTATGGAAAAACTGGGTATGTCATAAAATCATATTTTTTTAAATTAAAATAAAAAAAGAGACTTTGTTTTTGTCGGTACTATTTTGGTCTTTATTTAATTAACCAAAAAAATAAATTTAAGTGTATTAAAATGACAAAAATTAAGAATTTAGAAAGTGATTAATTTTGAAAGATATTTTTTTTTTAGAATTTCAAAACAGGGAAATGAGTCCCATTAATAAATGTTATAACACATTTAAAATCAAGTGTTCTCTAATTAATCACATTAAAAAAAATATTACTACATCATTAATGAAGAAGATTTCATATGCTTAAATTCTTTTCAAGTTACAAGGTTATTGCTAGAAATATATAAAAACATTATATCAAATGCATCTTAAGGTGGACTACTTGTTGACTTGTCTCCAAAATGCATGATATATGAGTTTTTGGCAAATGAGGGAAACTTTTATAATTTATGAAAGATAAACTTCAATTTTTTGTGAAGTTAAAGTTGAGATATCACTTGTGTGCTCATATGAACTTTATAAAATATCATATTAATATTCCTTTTAAAAGATGTTAATAGTCAATACTTTAATCACATATATTATTCCACATTTGATATTTTGGATGTAATTATTTGTTGGTTGCAATTGTTTATAATTGCATATTAATATATGTACTTATTCTATGAAATATTTGTAACACATATATAGTATGCATAATATTAAATTATTAAAAGAATTTGTTCTAAGTAAGAGTTCTTAGGTTGATGGGATTCAAGGAATCCTCACCTAAAAAAGTTAAATTTTGTATAATTTAAAATAAATTTAAATTACCAATTATTGGTATTACAAAAGATGATTAAAAATGTAGTAAACTTTTAATTCTATAACTATTATTAAGTTACCATTAATATATTTCAAGATTGATGCAAAATTAATGGTTGAATGCTAGGATTAATTATTAACAAATGCTTTAAAGTAATTTTCTCAAACGATGACTACTACGATTGCTATAAGCAAACTGTTGTTCCCACAACCTTATATGGGTTGTTATTGTTGTCAATTAGGTTTAAGTGTACAAAAAAATAAAGTCACATGGAAGGATAAGAAAGTAAAGTCATATGGAAAGGCAAGAAAGTAAATCTACATGGAAGGACAAAAAAGTAAATCTACCGCGTAAGGGCAAGAACGTAAATCTGTCACATAAGTCCTATTAGGGTTTTACGGAAGAGAGTATATAAAGACCTTTGAAAACAAAACTAGGGAAAGGCTAATACAATTGAATATACGGTAAACACAAAAGTGTGTGGACAACCAAATAGAGAAAATAGAAAAACACAACATACAGTCAAAGCACACCGACGGCAAGTGAACAATAGAATAGGGGACGGCAAAATAGAAAAGAGGAGGTCAACAATTGAGCAAATCAAAGCCGTCTAGTGAACAGTGAAGAAGTTGGACGAAGAGAGAGAAAACACTTGGAAGAGAGAGAAAAGCCGTCGTCGAAAATAGGAGAGAAATGGACATAACGGCTAGACGGTCGGCGAGGAGACAACACGGCAACCCTACACCATCGGTAAAAAAGAGAGACGATCGAAACGGTTGGTGAAGGGGGGTGACGGCAAAACGATACGGAAGAGAGAGACAACCATCGAGAGAGAGAGAGAGAAAGAGGAGACGGTCAACGACCGAGCTAAATGAAGAACAACTGTCGAGAGAGAGAAAAAGGAGACAGCCGGGCTAAATGAAGAACAAAGGTTGTGAGAGAGAGAAAGAGGAGAGACGACTGAAAAAAAAAAACAGAGGTCGGCAAAAATAGAGAAAAGAGGAGACGACTGAAGGGGCTGGACAACTGGACAGCAAACCGGAAGAGCGAAACGGCAAAGTCCTATTTGGTCAACCAAGTGAGTCGACAGTAGAACAGAGGAAGGAGAGAAAATCCGATACAGCAAAAGAGGAGAGTGGATGGCAAAGGAATGGCACACCACCAGCACACCAATAGTCAGCAGAACACGAGAGAAAGAGAGAAAAATTGAGACAGCTGTTGGAAGAGAGAGAAATCGTCGGCAAAATAGAGGAAATCTGGTTGGACGATGAGAGAGAAATCTGGCTGGACGGTAAGAGAGAGAAATCCGATGATAAGAGAGAGATATGGTTGGATGGAGTGAGACTAGAACGTGCGACGGCATGAGACCAAAAACGTGCGTGAGACGTGTAACACCAAACCAAAAATGTGAGGCAGGCCGTGAGACGTGGAATGGAAAACCAGAAACGTGAGGTGAGCCGTGAGACAAGGAGATAGGTGTGATCACAAGACAGTGAAAACAGGAGCTATGTGAGACAACCTAGAGAAGGAATTCGGCGAAGCATTCAAAGAACTCAACGTATTTCCAGATTTCTTCAAGAGAGCGTTGCGGTGAACTTCTAAGCGGCAGTGGAGCTGCCTTTCAATAAAACAGAGGTAAGACAAGCTAGAAGAAGGGTAGACACAGTAAGTGACACTCTTTGTATTGTACTTGCTTAGTAATTGCAATAATAAAAGGAGCAGAGGATTAAGACATCCATTGTAACTGGAATTCTCAAGTATAGTGGATAGTTTCGGAAAAGGAGAGTCCTTACCACCATGGATGTACGTCACACGTTGATGGAACCACGTAAATCTCGTGTGTCCTTAATGTGCTTTATGTTCTGTGTTTTGAATTGAGTTGTGAACGCAACTAAAGTATCAGCCAACCCATAACCTAACAAAGATCTAAACAAGAATATCCCAAATTGTCTATTAGGCAAGGTGTTTGAAAGGTGACTTTGAGGACTATTGTGATTAGTAAGTAGCAATAGATCTACCTTAGTCGAGTCTGAGAAAGAGTTCACTTTTAAGAAGAGGTTGAAGTTGTTCACTTACCTACGAATTGCTAATTATGGTGATACGATTCACCCCCCTCTCAGTATCACAAACTAGTAGATCTTAGGGAGAAGTCAGGAACTTCAACGGGGGGAGCTGTTAAGAAAGGGGGAGTGCATATTTAAGGAGAAGTCGGGAACGTCAATTGGTATCAGAGCACTGGTTCACCAGTTTGAAACTTAACAGCTTGGTGTACTAGTTTGAAGGGATCTAGAAGTTTGACTTGTTTAGCATATTAAGAAATGGAAGTTGATACCAGCACTAACACCACTTACAGCAAGAAGGTTTCAATCTTCAATAGAACCAATTACCATATGTGGAGAGCAAGAATGCAAGTGGTATTTGCAACCATGGGCATGAACGTGGTGAAATGTGTACAGGAGGGTTTTGTGGCTCTGGAAGAAAGTAAAGACCCAACCCCAGAGGAGTTAAGGCAATTTGAGATAAATGGGAAAGCCTCAAATGTCATCATTTCAACATTGACAGATGCTGAGTATGCTAAAGTTATGGACTGCAAATCTGCCAAGGAGATATGGAACAGATTGTAGAAAGTTTATGAAGGTGATGGCAGAATGAATGAGGCTAAGCTTCAAGTGTTCAAGGAGAGATATGAATCTTTTAGAATGCAGAAGAATGAGACAGTTCAAGAGTTCTTCACCAGGGTTATTAATGTTATAAACGATCTTAGAAGTCATGGGAAGAACAAGAAGGACTCATTTATCGTGAAGAAAATTCTGAGAATTTTGCCTAAGAGGTTTGCCTCAAAGGTAGTAGCCATAGAGGAGAGTAGAGATCTCAATTCTATGTCTCTGCATGATCTCCAGTGCAATCTCATTGCATATGAGATGAGGATAAAGTTAGTTGAAAGCTCTACAACAACAAAGGTATCAAAGGACGCAGCTTTCAAAGCTATGAAGCACTTGAAGATAAAAGAAGAAGAAGAATCATCCAGTAAGGATGATGATGATGAGGAGGAAGAAAGTGAAAGTGAAGTGTTGGCTTACTCTAAAAGAAAATTGAAAAAGGGGTCTAAGAAGGGAAAAGGACAGTTGTCCTTGAGATGTTATTAGTGTGGGCAGACTGGACACTTTGCTTCTCAATGCAAAGTGAAACTTGATGATGAAGATGAGGATGGTGATGATGAGCAGAATTCAAGATGGAAAAGATCATCACTCAAATCAAAGAAGTTCAGTAAGAAGACTTCAACCCATAGAAGAATAAGAGAGGTTCATTCAAGAGTTATGTGAGTCAAATAAAAGAAGCTGATGAGGAGGAAGATGAAGAATCATCAAATGAGCATGCCTTTATGGCATCAGCTCAAGGTGGTAGTTCAACCTCTGAAGAGGAAGAGGAGGTTGATGATGAAGAGCCAGATCTTGAAGCTGAGCTGGAAGTAACTTCAAAGGAGATAATCAGAAGAGGCAGAACCATAAGAAGGTTGGAGGCCCATATAAAATAAGTTGAAGTAAAGTCTAAGGAAGCTGAAAGTCAAAAGGATGAAATAAGGGCTAAACATATTGATTGGAAGAGAAGATTTGAGGAACAGATCAAAATATATGAAGACCTTACAATAGAGCTTGGCTCAAGGGCTTCAAAAATTGAAGAAATGGAGATAGAGTTGTTAAGACTTCAGCAACAACTAAAAAAGAGAGAGGAGAACTTGCAAAAGTTTGAAATGGTAGGAGAAACAAACTCTGTAAGAGAAAAGAAGAATGAGACTTTGCCATAGAAGTTGAAAGAGAAGGCTGTGACTCAGGAGAAGATAACTGAAGAAGAGAAGACAGTTCTCAAACCAAAGCCAGGGCCAAAAAGGATGTATGTGGTTAAAGAGCAGCAGCCCATAACTGCTACGTCTCAAAAAGAAGAAAGTCAGCCACCAGAGGGCTACGGCTGAACAGAAGAAGGAGAAGAAGGTGACTGAAATGAAAGTCACACAAGCAAAGAAGCCAGCTACTTTGCCTATATAGCAAGTGATGAATAGAAGAAGACAAGCTGTGATCAGACCCAAAAAAAAAGGCAGTTTCAAGGTCATTGCCTTTATTATGGAGTTTGGGGTCATAAGGCGAGTAACTGCTGGTGGAGAAGGCCATTATATATCTCAAACTTGAGAAGATACGATGTTGCATATAAGGGGAGACAATACAAAACTCAGAGGAGAACACCTGTCGTGAGTTCTTGCACATACTGTAAGAAGCAAGGACACACTGACAAGGAGTGTAGGTGGAAGCCTAAATTAGTGGTTTCAAAGAACAAGTTTGCTATATTGGCAGACTTGAAACAATGTGAAAGGTACGAGCAGGATGGTCATAATGCTAAGAGATGCATGACACTTCTCCCTGAGCAAGAGAAGGCACTCAATAGCACAGTGAAAACAAGCGGTGCAGTCAAAGTTGAGAAAAGGAGAAAGCTATCTTCCAACTAGTTCAAAAGAAGGAATATAGAGCAAAAAGGGAGGTGGCTAACATAGTTGAAATTGCACTAAAGGCTGATTACAAGGATAAGTAGTGGATCCTTGATAGTGGATGTACTTCACACATCATAGAGTAAATTATCAAAGCTAAACAAGTCAAAGGAAGGCAGATTCAAGTTTGGCAATGATGATTCACTCAACATCAGTGGTCAAGGGTCAGTGAATATTGGAAAAGGAAAGCTGAAAGATGTTCTGCACGTTGAAGGACTCAGATATAATCTAACATTTGTTAGCCAACTATACAATGAAGACCATAAGGTAATATTCACAAAAACAGGTTGCCAGGTAAAGAGTAAAGAAGGCAATACTATTGCAACCAAGAAGAGAATAGCTGGAAATTTATATGTGATTGATGAGGACAAGACAAGCAGCTGTTTACTCATCAAAGAAGAAGAAAATCAACTATGGCATAGGAGGCTGAGACACTTATCACAGAAGAACATAAGGAAGCTGACCACTACTCATGCAATCAAAGACATTCCTGACCTCATGAGAGAGAGTATGTTTGCTCAACATGCTCTAAAGGAAAACATGCCAGAAAGCAGTATAAGACTAAAGAGTTCAGTTCTGAAGTAGTGCTTGACATTGTGCATACTGATTTGTGTGGAACGATGAGAACAAAAGGGTTGAATGGTGAGAGGTACTTTATCTTGTTTATTGATGATTATTCTAGAAAGACTTGCATCATGCACCTCAAACACAAGTCAACGTTTTTTAAATGCTTCAAGAGATACAGAAGATTGGCTAAAAATGAGAGTGGAAAATTAAAGTATTGAGGTCAAATCAAGGCACTAAATTTACAAATAAAGCTTTTGAAGATTATCTTGAGAAGCATGGAATTCATCATCAATTGGCAGTAGCAAGAACACCTCAACAGAACAGGGTGGTAGAGAGGAAAAATAGAGCTGTGGTTGAAATGGCAAGAACTCTACTATTGGAATCCATGCTTCACGCAAGATTTTGGACAGAAGCAACATTTACAGCAGTGCACTTATTGAATAGAGTCTTACTAAGACCTAATATCGATAAGACTCCATATGAGCTATGGAGTGGGAAGAAGACAACAGCTAAGTATCTCAAAGTCTTTGGCATCCCATGTTTTGTGAAGAACAAGGAGAAAAACTTGGGAAAATTCAACGCTAGGTCTGATGAAGGCATCTTTGTGGAATACTCAGTAAAGACAAAAGGTTACAGAGTTTTCCTACATAAGTTAGGAAAAGTGATCACTTCCAGTGATGTGAGAATAGATGAGAATTGGAAAACAATGCAGAATGGAGTTGCTGAGGACAATGAAGAAGATGACTTTAATGTAGATAAAGAATCAGACCAACTTAAAGAAAAGGAACAAGAAGTAAGTTCAGACTCAAAAAAGAGTAAGTCTGAAGATGAAGAAAGAGATCCTCTTGCAATTAAGACTGTGCAAGAAAAAAAGCCAAAGAAAACGTAGACCAGTGCTCATCAAGAAAATCAGATCATAGGTGACCTATCAGCAAGAGTTACAACAAGAAGAAGGATTATGGGAGCTACTGCTTTATTCTCATAAGTTGAACCTAAATCTGTTGAAGAGACTACACAAGATCTAACTAAATCTTTATCCATATAGCTATTTGAAAAGCATAGAATGAGTCTGTCTGTGCAAATGCCTCTTCAAGCCTAAAGTTCTGGTGAATCCTCCATCTTTACTTTGCGAGTTTTTCATATTTGTTATTAGTTGACAAAAGGGGAGAAAAGCAACAGTGCAGGGGGAGCTGTTAAGAAAAGGGGAGTGCATATTTAGGGAGAAGTCGGGAACTTCACAAACTTAGTAAGGAGACTAAGTGGAATAGAAATAATCACAACATATGGTATTATAACATTAGAATAAGTCTAAAGGGCCTAAAGTATTAGAAATTATTAATAGCATTATAATTAGTCTTTGAGAAGAGTGTCTCAATTTAGTAAAGACAAGACCACAAGGTTTAAATGGCATGAAAGAAATGACGTGTGGTTTGCATAGCTTTACTTGAAAATTTGAAAAATGAACTTATTAGTAAGTTTTATGAGATTTCCTAAGACATGTGATCGACTTAGAAAAACAAGTTTAAAGAATCTTAATTGTTAAGTTAAGAAACCTTATAATTAACTTTAACTTTTTTAAGGAGAATTCATATAATATAAGACAATAGCTTATGATGTAAGCTAATTAATCAAACTCAAAGTAGTTTATCATACTCTTTATAAATGTAGAATAAATCTAGATTGGCATTCATTTGATCCTTTGATAACAATGCATTGGAAGCACATATGAGTGAAAATAATACATAATAAATTAGTAAGACCTTTGATAATATCTCATGTTATTCGAGTCTTGAGGAAAAGTGCCTAGCAACAAACACAGTATATAAATGAATATAGTTGAAATTTAGATTAGTCCAATGGGTGCTTTTAGTAATATGTTGGCATTACCTACATCACTTAAAAAGGAAAAAGGAATGAGCTAAAACACCAAAAAAAAAAAAAAAGCTTAATTTACTATTGCTAGAAATGCAATAGCAAGGAAAAAGATAAAACCAATATACTACAGTCATTTTATTCATAAATACACTAATAAAAAGAAAGGCATAATAAAGATTAGCGCATTAATAGGTGCCAAGGTAATTACTAATGTATTATATGTTCCTAACATCCCTCAAAACCTTTAAGCATTGGTCAATTACTTGAGAGAAGATGCTCTCTAACCTTTAAGGATAAAAAATGTGTAATTTATAATTATAAAGGTTGTGAACTTATTATTGTTCCTATAAAAGGGTAGATTTTTTAATTAAATTAGCCAACAGCTAGCAATAAGGCCTAGTCTGCCTCTACTAATGAGTTTTTCTTATGGCATATGAGGCTTAGACATTTCAATTGTGCAAGCATTTAGACCATGGCTAAAAGTACTATGGATTTACTTGAAATACATATGTCTAATGTCATATGTAGTATCTATCAGTTTGGCAAACAAACCAAACTACCTTGTATAACAAACAAACCATAAAGAGCTATGTAAAGACTACAACTAAACCATACTGATTTATGCAGACCCATGACTACAAATTCCTTGAATGGAAACCGATACTTCATAATTTTCATTGATGACCTCATTATATTCTGTTAAGTGTATTTCTTGAAACTCAAAACTGAAGTTCCCTCTACCTTTAAAAAGTTTAAGGCTTGGATTGAAAATCAAACTAACTTTAAACTTTAGCCATCATATCTAATAATGACTTTAAGTACACCTTATAGATGATAAAGGAGATGTAAAAGTTATAATGGCTGGATTCAATGTGAGATGACAAGGAAAAATTCATGGAACTTCACTTTCTACTTTAGCAACCAATTCATCCTTAGATGAGTGCTTCTTTGTCTCCAGCTTTCTTAGTGTGTTAAGTGATGAGATTTAACCCAGTAAAAATAATTGAACTTAAGGCCCTTTAAAAGGTGTATGAGATTGTTGTCTTGCAAGAAGTGATAGTGGAAGTGACAATAAGGAAGAAATGATCAACAAAAACCATCACTCACTCAACTTCAACTGTTGTAATAGCAAATAAGTTGACCACAAATGCTCTAAAACAGTTAATGATTAGACTAGATTGAAGGTTCTAGGCAATGTACTCGAATTATATGACATCTTCAAGAAACTATGTTCTCTACCATCAATCTAAGAGCATGATCACAAAATTTTGTTGATGGCCAAGACCTCGCTAATTAATATTAAACTGTACAAATACCTAAATCACTTAAAAATAGAAATCAAAAGGTAGGTGTAAGAGATCTTTAATTCCTAATTGATTAGAAATTGTAATAATCCATTCACTTTTTTGATATTGTTAGTCAAGAAGAAGGACAGATTATGGCATTCTTATGTTGATTACTGCCACTTAAATAACATAACTGTGAAAGATAAATTTTCAATATTAATCATCTATGATTTGTTGAATGAGTTGTAAAGGGCATGAGTCTTATAGAAACCAGATTGACACATTAAGTACCACTAAATTTATATAGAGGAGGAAGATATATTGAAATAGTTTTTTGAACTCACCAAGGATACTATGTGTTCAAGGTCATGTTGTTCATTCTTAACAATGCTCTAGCAACATTCCAATTGTTGATGAATCATATCTTTGCTCTATTATTGTGCAAATATATCTTAGTTTTTTACATGACATCCTTATTTATAGTATTGATATAATGAGTTAGATTGAATATTTGAGACAAATTTTGTTATTACCAAGGCAACATTGGTTATAAACAAGAAAACTAAGTGTTTGTTTAAACAAACACAAATTGAATACTTAGGGAAAATACTTATAGTGGCAAGCATTTCCACTAACCCTTCAAAGATTGAAACAATGCATTTATGGCTAGTACCAACTTTCATTAAAAGTCTCAAAGGTTTGTTGGGCTAGTTGGTCATTATTGCAAACTAATTAGACACTCAGATCATTAACAAACCACTTACAAAATTATAAAAGAAAGATAGTTTCAAATGTAGTCAATTAACCTAAGAAGTGTTTAAGCAACTAAGACACAAGGTACTAGGCCCCTGTTTTGACCTTGTCCGATTATACCAAGTTATTTATAATTAAGATAAATGTTTGTGATGCTGAGACGAGAGCCATTTTAATGCAAAAAGGGCACCTTATGGCTTACTTAAGCAAGACATTTAAAGCCAAGACCAAGGGATTATCCATCTATGAAAAGAATTACTAGGAATAATTATAGTAATCATTAAATGACATCATTATAAGAAAGGACAACACTTTATTATCAAGACTAACCATGAAAGCATTAAGCATCTTCTCTAATGATGTTTACATGCCTATGTGTAGTAAAAGAGCATTATGAAATTACAAGGGCTTGATTACATTATACATTATAAAAAAGGCAATGAAAACAAAATTGTACATGTTTTATCTTGGTGATATAAAGCTAATTGTTCAATAATTATAATAGTTGTTCCCAAAATGTTGGAGGACATCAAGCAAAGTTATAAAGGGGATAAGTACTTGGCATAGGCTATTGCTTATCCTACAGGAACAAGAAGTAATTTCACCAAACTTGCCTACAAGAAAGGAATGTTGTGAAAGAAGTATAAAATCTATATAGGTAATGTAAAGGAATTATGGGCTCAATCAATAAAAGTGATGCATTACTCAATTGTAGGTGGTCACTATGGAATTTGAGTGACATATGAAAGGCTTAAATAGTATTTCTATTGGCCTAGCATAAAGAAGTCAGTGAAATAGCAGGTGTAAGCATATGAGCTTTGTTAATGTTGTGAAGGGGAAAATGTATTATATCTAGGTCTATTATAGCCCTTACCAATACCAAAACAAGCTTAGTGCCACATTAGCATGAATTTCATGGAAGGGACTACCCAATTTTGAAGAATGTAATAATGGTGATGATTGATCGATTCACCAAGTCAATGCATTTTGTTGACCTTAAAAACCCATTTATAACATCTAGAGTAGTTAGATTGTTCTTTAAACAAGTCTTTAAACTCCATGGCCTTCCCTAATAAATTGTGATAAGTTGCACTAAGATCTTTACGAGTTAGTTTTAGCAAAAAAATGTTCAAGTTAGAAGGAACAAAATTGTATCTCAACTCTGCTTATCATCCACAAATCGACAAGTAAACGGAGAGATTCAATTGCTATGTGGAGAATCACCTTTAATGAATGTGTTTTTTACACTGTCATCACTAGTTTAAATGGCTATCACTGAGAGAATGGTTGTACAACACCATGTTCTATTATGTCATTAACATGATGTCATTTTAGGCATTATCCAAGTATCTTACTCCTCGTCTAACTTCCATACTTACATCAAAAACAAGAATGGCCTCTTTGTCAGAATCTTTTTTAGAGCAACAAGTGTTGACTAAGGTGTTGAAAGAGTAAGTACAATGAACTTAATAATGAATAAAGTTTTGTGCCAATAGGAATAAGATACATAGGACCATTAAGGCTAAGGATTAGGCATTCTTAAAATTACAACCTCATAGGTAAAAACTTCAATGGTGGTGTACATCAATTTGAAGTTAGCCTTAAAGTATTATAGTCCATTTAAGGTATTGGGAAGGGTGGGAACAATTGTTTATAAACTACAATTGCTAAAAAATAGTGAGATTCATCTTGTCTTCCATATTTCCTTACTCAAGAAGTCTACAAAATTGGCATTTTAGCATCAATAGCTTTCCTTCGATGGTAAAAATGGACAATTCAAGATAGAATTAGTAGTAATCCTCAATCGATGCATTATGTAGCAAAAGAATATAGTGGCTACATAAGTATTGGATCATTAGGCCAATATGACCCAAGAGAAGGCAACATGGGAGAACCTTCCATTCATCCAATTAAAACTTCTAGACTTTAATTTTTATAGTCCTAAAGAACAATGATGTTAAGGGAAAAAGTTGTCATGATCCAACTCAATTATGGCCTATGACCTCACTAAATAAGGAATTAAGTTTGAGATAATAATGAGGTAGTTATGATTATTATTACCTTTATGGTTTCCCTTGTAATTCTGAGAGAATTAGTGGATGACAAAGCTCTTGGGGCAAGTATAAAAAAGTTAGCCATATGTGATGTATGCAATTAGTTATGGAATATAAATATTGAATTTCTCTCTCTCCCTTTCCCCCTCTCTCTCTATTTCTCTCTAATGCCTTACATCTCTATTTTGCTTTGTTCTTTAGCCCTTTTTGTATTTTCCTTAGAGGATTGTCACATAACTTAACTTGATTTAAAATGCAAATAACTTGAAACTCGAATAATTTGTAATTGAAAAAACCTAAAACCTAAATAATTTAATTATAAAATAACTTAAAACTCAAATAAATTGAATTTGAAATAATTCAAATCTAAAATAGCTCAAACTCAAACTTGAGTGACCCAAAACTTGCAATAATATAAGCTAATTTAAAATAAATCCATTTTAAAATTTTAATTCATTTTAATACAAATTAAAAGTTTTAGATATTTTTAATTCAAAAATTATTTTTTACTTGATTTATTTTTATTTATAAATACTTATTATTTATAAAAGTATTTTTATATTTAAATTAATATAAACATTAGTTTAAATATATCAAATATCAATTATTTAATTTAATTTTTTTCAATGATATATGTGAACTAAAATTTGAAATTTATACTGTTATTATTAATCAAAAACATTATAATAAAAAAATTATAAAACTACTTTCATGATATGCATATATTTAATTTTGAAATTTTAAAATATATATTTTTTCATATTTTAAAGTCAAAATTTTTTCCCTCTCTTTAATATACTATAGAAACACAATATTTTTACTAATTTTTAAATTTAGATTTTTCTTGTCGTCTCCTTTATAAACTATCATATATTATTTTCTTAAAAAAAATTACCTTATATTTAATTATTTTTATTTACATAAAACTAATAATTCATTCTTACTACAAATTATTTTTTATTTTTTCATAAATAAAAAGAAAACATTTTGTTATATTAGTATAGTAATGAATAGAAAATATTTATAAATAGATATACTAACTTGATTTAAATAACTAAACTTAATTTGTTTGTAATCCAATTTGATTTGACTTGCATTGAATGAAACGTTAATGACTCATAATTTAACTTCAACTGAAATTAAAATAACTCAAAATTTAAAATATTTAAAATTTAAAATCTTAAAATTCAAATAATTTCGATTCAAATAATCTAAAATTCAAAATAATTCTAACTTGAAGTCACTTTAATCCATCCATTTGTGCTACTTGTACCTTTTATCGTTTAATGATTTAAGCTTTAAAATTTTCCTCACTTGGAAGTGTATTATGTTGATAGAGGGTCTAACTTGGTATTTGGAGTTAAATGTTGGTTTCTTTTTAATTTTTTTTTTTGGATTTTTTTTTTTTTTTTTTTTTGTGGGAGGAAGCTCCTTACATTATTTCAAATTTGTATATGATTATGTTGCCTCTATCTCATCTTCACAATTCATTATCTACCTAATCAAATAAGCCTTTTTTGATTTTCAATACAAGTTCAACTCTAGTGTCATCTCATACAAGACCATCCTCCCCCATCACCTAAGCCCTCTTTAGCTCTAGTATCAATTGGTTCAACAAAACCCATCACTAAGAATTAATGATGAAATAAATTTGTTATTAAAAAATTTTATAAGTCTTAATTATTATTTTTTAACTAATTATAACCTTTAATGTTTCAAATTAATTTATATATTAACCCCAATAAATAAAATAAATATCGTGTAGTCAAAGAATATTATAATTCCAAATGTTACTTATATTGTAATGTCTAATATCATAATATCAATATGTTAATTTTATTGTACCCACAACTAATAAATATAACATATATATTTGTAATAGTCATATTTATATTAATTCTCAAATTTATTTATCTTTGTATTTATTTTAATTTTAAATATAGAATATTTAAAGAATAAAATTGTCTTAAGCATAAATCAACATATTATAATTTTATTGTTAATCTCATATTGTCAAATTAGTAATACTAGTATATCTTTACAATATAAATAGAGCAATAAGCTTAAAATCAAATTGAATCAAAAATTTTGGTTTGTTTATTTTAAAAAATTAAAATTAAACTAAATTGATGACTATTAAAAAATTTTAGTGTGGTTTGGTTTTTTTGTAAAATGATTAGTTGGTTTGAATTATTTCCAATAAAAAAATATAATTTGATGCATTAAAAAACTATAATTATTATTATATATAATTTAAATAAATAATCTAAGATACAATAATAATGGAGTAATGTTTAAATTTATATAACTAATTTTATTAATAATAATTTTAATATAATTAAAATAAAAAACACTTCAATTTGGTTTGATTAACCTTAGTTTACCAAAACTAAAAACTATAATCAAATCAAAAACATCAATTTACATAAATTACATTAACTAATTATAAAATTTAATTTAGTTAATTAAATTTTAGTTTGATTAAACTATTAGTTAACTAAATTAAAATTTATTATATAATAACACTTATTAAGTAATATAATATATATAAAAATAATGAAATAATTTTTAAAATTTTAATTTTATTTATTTTAAAATCAAATTAGATGTAATTTATTATTATTATTATTTTCAATTATGATGGCTGTCTAACTTCTTTTCAACTAAATTTTTAGACTTTTTGGAATAACCCTATAATGAAATGCCCAGAGGCAAAAAAGTCATATAGTTTAGGAAGTAGAGATAAAGAAGGAGGGAGCAGAGGTGTCAAAACGAGGTATCAAAGTGGCAGCCATTTATGGGTCTCTTCAAAAAGCCTTTTCTAGCCATGCTCTCATTTGATCTTAGGAATTGCTTGATCTCTGCTATTATGACTTGTGATTTGGGTTTTCAAACCACCCCTCCCCACAATAATCTTTTGATCTTCTTTCCTTCTACATTATTTACATATACATTTTCTAGCTTTCCTTATATTTCTTTACTCCAATCCATGAATTTTTTAATCGTTTATGATTTGACAAAAAGGTTTACACTTTGTCTTAGGAATTGCTTGATCTCTGCTATTATGACTTGTGATTTGGGTTTTTTGATATATGGATGTGAGTTGGTGTCATTTTCTTGTTTTGTAGCAATTGAGCTAAACTAGGACTCAGTTCTTCTAGGCATTCAGATTGAACACATAGACATTTCTTAACTACCAATGCTAAATACCGATCTTGAAGTGGATGGTCATTTCCCACCCCACGTTGATGCTTTCAAGGAAAAGGTCTTAGAGGTCAATAGCATCCACTTTGCCTTGCTTGATTATAATTACATAGTCACTAGTACTTCCTTTTGCTCTATCTCTTTATGCATACACATACATAAATAACAAGTGTATGTGTTGGTGTTTTTCTGTTTGATTTATTGAAATGTTTTTGGGATTTGTGATGCGACAAAGTTGGAACCTTTATCATTGAGCCATAAAAAAGGATATTACATTTTAGGCCGTAGAGGGAGAGACATCTATTAGTAGATTATTGCATTTCTCATTAAGCTAATTGTGTTATGGATGGTGAACTAAATTGTGATCTTCAGGGAAAGGGGTATATATACTTAATCCAAGAAAACGGGATGTATAATTGTTACTGAAACATCAAATCTTTGTCATCACCTAAGTTGCTAAATGGCAAATACTATTAATATAATGGAAGGCATCGCAACTTTTTAATATTCCTCTATAAGAACATTACCTTCAATTTGTTCACATTTGCTAAATTGAAGTGAAGAAGCCTAGTGTACTAACATCTTAAAAGTTTCTTATGCATGAGATTCTATGAGATCGTTTTGCAAACTTGTTTTCTTGGGACATCCCCTCATACTGCATTAAGGTCTTTTAGGAAACTACTAGGATGCATGAATTCTCCTATGTCCACTGATAAGTAGCTAGGTGCTATGAAAATTGCAAATGCTTGTTAATTTAAATGGAGATAGAATGGTCATTTAAGTTCTAGAATATAAATCCTTGAGTTGAGATGATGCAGTTGGATTAAACTACTTTGAATTTAAATTAGGTCCTTTGCTAACTGTTATGGAAGATTCTTTTCCTTTTTTGATAAAATGCTTGGCTTATTAAATGCATTTATGGATGATAAATAGTTTAGTAGGGGTGCCATTTTGATGTAGAGCATTACTCTTGATTACAACACCATGTATGGTTCAAATAAATTAGTTGTTCTTCTAAGTTCTTATTTTCCTTCGATTTCGTTAAAACCTCTAAAGAATGCAATTGATTGGGCATCTAGATTACCAAACTGCTAGGTTGGTAAGGCTACTGTCATAGTAAGTGCTGTAGGAGGCTCTCATGGTCGATGAGCATAATACCATCTTCACCATATTAGAGTTTTTCTAGATCTTCATTTTATGAACAAGCCTGAGCTTTTCTTGCATGCATATGCCCCTCCTGCAAAATTTGATAGATGGTAATTTGATTGATCCAAAGATTAAGGAGAGACTAAAAAAAGTTCTTTTAAACTTATTGGAATTCACTTTACAACTGAAAGAAATAAACAACCTTTGTGATTCAGATGCAACCACGTTATCATTTCTCTTAATTGTAAAAGAATGTCTAGTAAAATTTTACTTTTTAAAAAAAAGGTTAGAGTCATACTCTACTTTAATTTGGAAATGACAATTCAACTTATTTATGGTCAGACAAAAGGCATACACATAATGTCTTGTTGTGAATTATGCAAACACAATAATATATGATTGAACAATTCTTCTTTAATCAAGGTTCTATAGCAATTCAATTACAATTATGACTTGATTGTGTATTTCCTAGTTAGTTTGAGAAGGCAAATGTGATTTTTGACTCTTATCAAATTTTTAAGGATTCTTAGAAGATTACTAGACAACATTTTATAATAGGCATAAATGTGAAGAAATGCAATCTCTACAAAAATGAAGCCAAAACTTTTGTTAGCCCTACTTTTAATGGCTCCAAAAGTCAAAGACAGTAGATAGGCCTAAACCTACTAATTTTTTATCACATCTTAAAAGACAAAAATTAGTAGGCATTTTCACATGGATTTTATGATCAACACAATGAGATGAGTATATTGTTATACATCATCTCATCATACAAATAATCATGGAATACAATGTATAAGAAGAACATATCAACATTTATGGCAGTGTCTAGTGATGTGTGGGTGAAATAAGCCACTTGTTGGTTTCGTTAGAACGAATAAAGATTAAACAAGTAGCCAAGTAAGGAACCACAGAGATTTCCTATATAAGGAAGTGATGCACATACCTAATTTGAAATAATAATTACTCGCAAGTTTATTTTGTTCAAAGCTCTTATATGTATGGTTAAAAGAAAGAGATAAGGCTTTTGTTAATTTTGTAATTCATTATAGTTGAAATATTATTCACTTTAAATTTCTAAATATGAATTTGTTATATTAATTAGGTTGCTTATCCAACAATAAATGATAAGGAAATTAAGATAAAGCAACAAGTACACTGTGTTTCAAATAAGGATTTTTTTTATATATAGATATTGATGTATTGATATTTGTTACTCATTACCAACTTTGTTGCAGGTAACTGAATTTTAATTAGATTGACTTAGTTATTGCCTTTGTGAGACCATGTACATTGGCAGTTATCCACTAATGTACTAACACATTTATTGTTGAATAGTATTGTGCTTTCTACTTTGGACAAAATAGTTTGTTGTTGTATGAGCTAAATGAACATGTAATAGCGATTATAATTTGCCTAATGTTTAGACAATCAGGGTATTTGTCTCTTCTTAAGTAGAGTCTTGCCAATTCAGTAGAATTTAGAATCAATTCATTTGAGGATAGAAGATTGGCCATGGATCTTGTTTTTGGAGCTCTTCTATTGGTCTTATGGGTCATAGCAAGACAGCTACTCCATGCTCTCACAACATTACACCAATATTATTTCATATATGCATTTCGGGTTTTTTGTGTGTGCTTATGAGCAAGTGTTTGTATAGGGAGAATGTTATCTATTATGTGGTATTTATTTTTTGTGATTTTAGTCCCTTTGTTGTATCACAACAATAAGTGAATATGAGAAGCAAAAGGATGTTGTAGGATTTAGTGAGCAAGCTACTGATCTAAGACAAAGTGAAGCTAGATCAAGCGCATGTAGGAAAAGATGGCGTATGGAATAAAGCTTCAATAGAGAAAGCGTATGGTGATGATTTAGTTAAAAAATTCTAAACAGGCTTGTTCGATAAATGCTGAATATCTAACTTTAAAAGAATTTCAGTCGAAATGGCTGCAAAGGAACTAAGGTATTAAAATACTTACACTATTATGCAAATTTATATATTTAATTAGAAACACATATTTAATTAGTTTTATAAACTAAATTTAAAGTTTACTCCATTTTAAAATTTTTAAATATAATGATTTTTCTATATACATAAAAGTTTTCACTTTTATATTTGGATGTATTTGATAAAACTTAGCATACCGATTTCTTCCAACTCTTGCATACACTGAAATAAAAATTTGTTCCTTACCATCAAAGAAATGTGTATAGTATTTGATATGAACAAGGTGTAAAATATAAACATACATTGTTTTGCATACAGTTCATTTCAACCAACTCATACAAATTGTTATGTCTTTGTTCAATGTTATATAAACATTTTCAAATACAGTATGCAATTTTGCAAATCATTAATATTGTGAAGTCCTTCGATAATTTTAAGATGATGGCAGTCCGGCCACTTGGGTTTGGTGGGCTTGTTGAAGGAGCTACCATCGTGCAAGAATTTGAATTGGGCTAAATACACCCTAGAAGGGGAAGCAGAGCCGTTGCAACCATAAGTACCCAAGAAATGAAAGGTAAAGGCGAAGAAATGGCCAGTACAATTGAATATTCATATTAGTTTAATATCTCATTGAATGGTCGAGGGATTGTACCCCACGGTTCCAGTTCTAGGATTATTATAATTATGAGAAAAAGACTGAATCTTTTTGTGTTTATAGGAGACCAAAATCTGAAGACGGGTTCTAAGTTGCAGATGCTAATTTTTACACCCAAAAGTTACTGATATGAAATCCTAAGTAATTTCAAAAAACTTTGTTGGAGGTGAGAGTAATACTTGAGATATCTGCAGATTACTTATTTGATAATTGTTAATTTTGACTTTACATTTTAGAATTTACTAGTTAGATATTATTTTTTTAGGCACATTATACACAATTAATAAATAAAAAAACTAAAATCAAGAATACTCAACAAATGAATATTATATATATATATATATTATTGTGATATGTGGTATTATTGATCGATTATGTACAATAATATAGTTAAAATTGTGTTTATGAAGTTTGTTCTTATATGTTTTGACTTATATTTTTGTTTGTTAGTAATATATAATGACATAATGTTTATATTTTATTGTCCTCTTGATCCTCCATTATTGACTATATTTGTAAAATTTTGAATAAAGAGATGCTTAAATATTGTTTCTATATTTTCTTTTTCATCCTAATCTTTCATTTTATCGTTTATCAAGTGTCTTTGAGTAAAAAATGTCCAAGTTGTTAGTTAATTAATTGAAATATTTTGAGACCTATCTCGTGATTGTTGATTGTCATTATGATAAATCCGATTCTTGTCCAACTAAGATTATATTCTTCCAATAATTTTGTTTTCTTGTTTTTAATCTTTGTCTTTATTTGCGAGAAGATTACAATTACTGGCTCCTTTTGCTGGACGGTCCATGAGCTGCCGTCGCGGGGACAGGTCGGAAATAGATAATAAAACGAAGTTCGGAAAAACCAAGGAGAGCAACATACATATCCCCTCCGGCGTGAGACGAGAAGACCCAGAAGCCCAAAACAAAGAGAAAAAAGGAAAAAACTTGCATCAAACAAACAAACTGACATTATTATATCACGTTGGAGGTTTAGTGGGCAAAGATAATGAATTGTTTTAACATCATTCAAGAGAGGTCAATTACTTATCATATATTTATAATTTTTATTTTTATTTAAGAATATGTATAAATAATCATAAACATATAACTAACTTTACTTTAAGTAATTTTATTTTTAGGTATTAAGCAACTTAAAAAAGAAAATTTACTTTAAATAAATTAGATTTTTTATTAATATTTATAAAATAGTACTATCATTTTAAAAAATTACATAAAATATTGTAATTATCATCTGATTCAGAATTAATAATGACATCTATTGTTTTAATAATGATAATATCAATAATATATTAAATTTAAGTTTTACGTTGTATCAAATTATTTTTTCACTAAAAAAATGGTTGATTCAAATTCTAATCAAACATAACTAAAAAAATGCTTATCACTAAACTTTCATCTCTCATGACATAGACATTTTTTACCAAAATAAATAAAAATAAATAAGGACTACATGAATTATATATATATATGCTTAAATAAGGTTTACTATTTTTTTTTCTTTTTCAATAAAGGTCTTCTTTTTACTCGTGAAAAAAAAATATTTCAAATACTTTATTGACACTATTAGATTAATTATTATTGTTGTTATATTATTACTCACTTAAATTATTTATTATATATATACATATAATTTTAGTTTGAACTCCATTAATTTATGTTTGAGATAATAACATGCAATTATTATACTCATTTAAGTAATTACTTAAATAGAATATATTTTATTCAAAAACCTAATTTTACTTTTTTCTTAAATTTTAAATAACTTATTACTTAAATTGCATAAATTACATAAAAAGATTTAAAATTTAAATAACTATATGATTTATTTGGCTAATTACTCAAGTTAAAGATTTTCAATTCAAATATGACTTTTTTTAATTTATTCTTAAAATTTGTATAAATTTTTACTTAAATTACAAAAGTTATTTAAAAAATCCTTAATTTTGAATAATATTATGATCCATTTAACTAGTCACTTAAAAAGAATATTTTTTATTTAAATTTAATTTATTTTTA
Source organism: Ceriops zippeliana (assembly GCA_037897445.1). Taxonomy (NCBI): domain Eukaryota; kingdom Viridiplantae; phylum Streptophyta; class Magnoliopsida; order Malpighiales; family Rhizophoraceae; genus Ceriops; species Ceriops zippeliana. The sequence goes on from JBAPLH010000126.1 coordinate 1,641,149, forward strand.
CTTTTCCTTAAATTTTAATTAACTTGTTATCTAAATTATGTAAATTATGTAAAACTCAAAATTTAAATAATAATATGATTGGTTTGAGTAGTTACTTAAGTCAAGTGGTTTTTATTCAAACATGACTTTTTGTTTATTTATTATTGAATTTTGAATAAATTTTTATTTAAATTACAAAAATTATGTAAAAATTCTTTAAATTTGAATAACATTAAAACTCATAATTACTCAATAAGAAATCATTTAATTAATTATTTAAATTAGCATTTTTTTATTTAAATGTGACCTATCTTACTTTAAGTAGTCTTACTTTTTAGGTACTAATTTAAAAAAGAAAATTTACTTTACTAAAAGAAAATCAAATTAAAATTTTGCTTAATATTTAAAAAGTAATATCATCATTTAAAAAAAATCACATAAAATATTATAATAATTATACAATCCAAAATTAGTAATTTCATCTACTACCTTAACAATATGGTACCAATAATACGTCTATTTTGAATTTTACACCATATCAAATTATTTTTTTAGAAGAGTGAAGATTCAAATCCTAATTAAACTTATAGTCAAATAAGTACTTGCCATCAAACTTTCATCTATCATGACATTTTCTACCAAAAAATAAAATAAAAATAAATAAAGGTTATGTAAACTTTACATATACATTTAAAAAATTTACTGTTTTTTTTTGTTAATAAAAGAGTTTTACTTTTCACTTATACAGATAAAATATTTAAAATATTTTAATAGCACTATTAGACCTATTATTGTTTTTGTTATTATTACTCACTTAAATTATATATATATAAATGACATTAAGTAGACTTAATTGTTTTGAAAAATAAATTAAATTATAAAATTTTATTAATTAATAATAATAATAGGTTAGATTTATTGTGAAAATTCAAAAAATAATAATAACTCCACCGTTACTTGGACGAGGCACTCAAAGTTTGTAATTTACCCTAATTTATTATTTTTTAATAAATTATATTTACTCAACTTATTATTCCTTTCTATATAAATTACTTACTCTTGGACAGGTAGGGGGGAGGGGGAGAACCTGACAACCAAGTCAGGTAGACGTAATGGTCGGTTGGGACGGACTTGGTTGATTATTCCCAGTTGCCCACCGCCCATGGGATTTCACTTTCACACCTATTTTATATTTTTTTTCCTGCCGACTCTCTCCAAGTATTTCTTTTTTTTTTTTTTTTCTTTTTTTGGGGTACAGCAAGTATTTCTTATTTGTTAATTGTTCATCGTGGGGGTGGAGCTGGGACACATACTTGTTCCGCAAAGCTTCCCGTTTGATTAATTTTTCTCCTCCAAGAGGTTGACTAGTCAACATCTCAAGGACTGTCTATGTGTGCATATCTTCATCATTAAAACATAAGCCTTCCTGGTCCCATCTGCACCTAAGCCTCTTGAGATCGTCTACTATTGTTACTTCAAACACAACTTAAGTTCCTTGCTTTTCAACTTGCGCCCAATAGGGACATGGCAGAAGGATTTCTGTTTGGTGTTGCAGAGAGAATTGTTGGAGAATTAGGCTCCTCTGATCTTCGAGAGATTGGCCTGTGGTAGGGTGTCAAAGATCAGATTGAATCGATGGGCCTTGCAGTTCAAGGTGTCAAGGCCGTGCTTCGTGATGCAGAAGCACGAGGTGATGTCGAAGTCAAAGATTGGCTCGGTAAGCTGAAAAATGTCATGTGCGATGCAGAGGACTTGCTGGATGACTTTTCCACACAAGTTCTGCGGCGAAAGGTCATGACGGGAACAAATTGACAAATGAGGTACGCCTTTTCTTTTCAAGTTCAAACCGGCTTGCATATGGCCTTAAGATGGGTCACAAAATCAAGGCAACTCGGGAGAGACTAGATGATGTTATGCGTGTCGGAGAGCGGTTTTAAATTCCAGCAAACTTCCCCGTTGACGAGTCAATGGCTGGAAAAAAAGAGCAAACACACTCCTCTCCCCCTGAAGTTGTGGTTGGCAGAGAAGATGATGAGAACGAGATTAAAGTTCTTTTGTCTGAGAAGTACAGCGAGCGTAACGTGATTGTGATTTCGATAGGATTGGGAAAGACCACGTTGGCTCAGGGCGCATATCAGGATGACAATGTGAAGACGCATTTTGATTTAAGGACATGAGTTTGTGTTTCTGATCTTTTCGATGTAAAGTTGATAATTAGAAAAATTTTAGAATCGGTCGGAAGTAAATTTAATATAATGGGGATGAAGACGGAGACGATAAAAAAATTTTTTGTAAAAAAATTAATGAAAAAAAATATTTATTTATATTAAATAATATTTAAAATAAAATATTAATAAATTTATTAAATAGTGGTTTATATGAAATCAAACATTAATAACTACACGTTTCAAAAAGCTTGCAAACATCACAAGTCAAGTGCAACTTAAATTGGAGGACTTATCTGACGAGAAATCTTATTCCCTATTTGCTTAAATGGCATTTGACGCGCCACCAACACCAAAGTAAGAAGCAATTAGTAAGAAAATTGTTGCAAAGTACAAGAGAGTTCCCTTGGCTATAAGGGTAATTGGGCTTTTCATGTGTTCCAAAATAAGTTTTTTTATGGGAATTATTCAAAAGTTAAGAGTTGGTGACGATGAATAAAGAAGGAACTAATATCATGATAATTTTTAAGTTGAGTTATAATAATCTTTGTTCACATTTGAAATATTATTTTACTTATTATAAGTCATTTTTAAAAAATCAAATAATTTATGTAAATACATTTGTAGATTTTTGGATGATGCAAGACTATATTAGGTTATCAAATCAAAGTTGATGTTTTCGAAGATACTGGTCAAAAGTATTCCATAGATCTCTACGGAAGTCTTTCTTCCAAAATGTGGATGAAGATGAGTTGGGTAAGATAAGGAGTTGCACAATATACGACTTAATGCATGATTTTACCTCTTCAGTAGCTGGAGATGAAAGTGTCTATAGGTCAATTTCAAACTCGAGAGACGTTGATGATAAAACTCGGCATATTTCATTTGACATAAACAGTAACAATTGGCAAGTTCCAGGATCTGTGCTTGAAGCAAAAAGTCTAAGGACATTTTTGGCACCAGAGGTAGATTTGTACAATGACAATAACATACGCGAAGGGCAATGCCATGCAATTTTTTGTAATTTGCGGCGTTTACAGCAGTTGGATCTACAAGCATCGGGTACTGAGACAGTGCCAATTCCATCCGTAAATTGAAGCAGTTGAGGTATCTTAATTTGTCTTATAATACGAAGATCAAATTGCTGCCCCGTTCAATCACCAGATTACAAAACTTGTAAGTGCTCAAACTAGGATACTGCAGAGGGCTTAGACAACTACCCCACGATATCAAAAAGCTAGCCAATCTCAAGAAACTTGATATCGATAATTGCGATAATTTGACTCATTTGCTACGTGGGATTGGACAGTTGACTTCGCTGCTCGAAACGGAAGAGTGGAGGACATGACATGAACAAGTTGGGAGGAAAGCTAATTTGCCGCATCATGGGAATGGAAAAGGCAATCAGAAGGGTACTGCTACTCCCACTACGGCCAATTTGATAGAGAAGCCACGTCTCCAAGAGTTGAATTATATTGGGTGCCATTGGATGGTGGCGATGATATTGATTTTAATGAAGATGACATGTCATTGGAAGCTCTGCAGCCACACCCAAATTTGAAAAGCTTAGAAGTGCGGAATTACGGAGGAATAAATTTTGTCAACTGGCTTTCTTCCCTCACGAATCTGGTTAGGCTTAAGTTGTCTCACTGCCCGAAATGCCGAAGTCTGCCGGCATTGGATCAACTCCCTTCGCTAAAAGATATAGTAATCATGGAAATAACTGATCTGGAATACATAGATATCGGAGGAGGACCAGATATCTGTAGCAGCTGTCAGCAGCAGCAACAACAATAGCATGGTCTCCTTCTTCCCTTCCCTTGAGTCACTGACTGTCCCAATCTGAAGGGATGGCGACCATCATCGCCGTCATCTTCTCTTCCCCAATTTCATCTTTCTAATCTGCGGATTGAATTTTGCCAGAAACCTGACTTCAATGCTGCCGTCATCCCCATCCTTGAAAAATCTGTACATGAAGTCAGTCAGCTTCAATTCATTGGAGCAAATGCTCAAGGGGGACGATTTCTCCAGCACATGAACCGTCGTCTTCTTCTCTTCCATCTAATCTCTCTTCGTCTCTGATACATCTGAGGATTTATGATATTGAGCAACTGCCAGAAGATTTTCTGCCGGTGGAGTTGCTGCAAACCCTCACTTCTCTGGAGTATTTAAAGATTAAGGATTGCCCGACATTAACTTGTCTACCTCATGCAAAAATGCTGATTCTCACTTCCTTCCAGAGTCTCCAGATTAGGGATTGTGAAAATCTAGATCTGTCCAATTATGATGATGACGGCAAACAACGACGATGCTATTCTATCTCAAGGGCAAGGCCTTAGAAGCCTCATCTCTCTTCAAATTTCTGGTTAGAAGTCTCATCTCTCTTCACATTTCTGGTATCACAAAGAGGTTTCTGCTGCATTCAATTTTCTGGCTCATGATATGGGGTTGCCCTAATTTGGCATCCTTGCCGGAGTGGATGCCCAACCTCACCTCATTAAAATATTTATGGATTGGAAATTGTTCCCAGCTGTCAGAGAGATGCAAAAACAACATGGGCGAGGATTGGCCCAAGATTGCCCACATCCCTACCATTGCATTCAATGGGAGTTGGGGTCTAGCGGGATGGCCGCTATGAACTTTGATTGATTAGAAGAATCCCTCAACCTTTTCTTTCCAATTTCGGCAGGTTCCTCCTCCTACTGCTCCATCTCCGTCCATTTTGTTTCTATTAAAAAAAGAATCTGTAGTTCTATTTATCTTCTAGAAATTAGCTGATTTCTTTTTTTTTTTGTTCAAAAAATCCTTGTAGGCATCTTCAATTGACATTGCATCTTTCCTTACCAAATTATATCATCAAAACTAGCATCATCATCATCTTGCAAAACACTCATATGTGTTTCATCCCAATGGAGTTTCTCATGTCTCTAAGAGTGTGTTGGGTTTGTGAGATTCACAGCTTGGGATATTTCAATTTTTCATTTCCTCAGTATGGAACAAATCATTTTATGTATAAATCAATGCTGAGGTAATTTTTTGATCTTTCATGTAGTGAAAAGAAATTGCTCCCAAAATGGTAAGTCCTTTGAGCCTAACATTGCTCACATCCCTAATATCCAAATTGGAGAGCCATAATTTCAGTTTTGTGGGATTTACTATATTTACAGCAATCCTTTGCAATTTAAGTAGGTTTGTAGTTGTCTTTTTCAATTTACAATATTTTTTAGTAGTGAAGCCTATGCTCGTTCTTTGGGGAATATTGATGAACTTTTAATTTTGGTTTTCATGAATATTTTGCAGGTCTTTTGGCAAAATTGGCTATCAAATTACTGCAGGCACTATTTATGCTCTACTAGATTTGTTGCAGGCACAGGGGTTAAAGGCATGAATGTTGTTGTTGTCTTATTTTGGAAAGTAGTGAAAGTGGAATAATTGTAGCCATCAGTTGTGGGGTTTCTCAGCAAGGGTGGAGGTATGGTCCTCGTACTCTTTGCTTAGTGAACATGTGAAGTTGTATAGAGAAGGTAGGTGGAGTTCTGTGCCAGGTGCGCTGGTAAGGCATTTCTTATCAGCATATACCATCTAAAAAGAATGATTTTGCAATTTTTTTTTCTTTTGATTTTGATTTAAGAACTTGTGTTACTGCTGTATTGCTGCCAGGCTTAAATAGAAGTAGTAAGAGCGATAGGTTGAGCTGGGTAAATTGCCTTAAACTTGTGATGTCTAGCCTTAAAAGAGGTCTAATTACACCTCTGAAAGAGTTAATTATTATTAAGCTGCTTGCGGGTTAATAAGTAATGCATCTCTCTTAAATTGCACCTTTAAGGTCTAGTTGTAGTTAGTTACTGTATTGTTATAGTTGCTATTCATAATTCCCCTAAAGTGCTAGTGAAGAGACTTTTTGGTTAGAGAAACTAGCTGCTGTGGCAACACTAATTATTTTCTATGATTTTTATGCAGATAGACAACTATTGCCAGATGCTTGACTAGCAAGAGAGATAATGAGATAAAAAACTATTGGAGACCCCATTTCAAGAACAAAAAGTGATACTCTTAAATATGAGAGAAGCAAAAAGATCGCGTTTTAAATAAAAAATGGTAGAATTCAGATCAACAATAGCAAGAGCAACTAAAAGCAAAAAGTGACATGAAAAGTTTTAATAGTGCATATGATGTATCTGGACAGGAAGAAAAGCTTTTTATGTATTCCACCCTGGAGTATAAATGCTTTAGCTATGATGTATCTGGAGGTTGCACCTTGGGTAGATTCTGTAACAGTGGATGGGCTGTGGGGTGGCCTGTGGAATCCAGATGAACCATACACAAGTAATTACTACACAAAGATGGCCATATTTGCTTTGGAGGGATCCCAAATATGGGTACAATGGAGGGTACAAGTGTCACAACGTTATTTGTATCAGCTACTTATAAATGATAAAAATATCCTTCAAGATTTTCACTGGTTCTATATTTAACTTGATTTTATAGTTGAAATTTCTTATTGGAACTATTTACTCTATCATTCTCATTACCTCGACCATTCTTCATTCAAGCATATTGTGTTGGAGGATAAGAACATCTTTCTCTAGCAATCTTGTTTTGCTACGGTTAATTTATCATTTTAAATGAATAATATATAATTTTCAATAAAATTACTACAAATCATATCATTTGAGAAATTAGTGTGTAATCTAATAAAGAAAAAACATGAAAAAAAATAATCACTATAATATCATTCAATGCTTAAACTTTATACTTGGTAAAATTTGAGTTCTTTATATATTTTTAAAATCAATATCTATAGGAGGATTGTGTTTTCTTAATTCTTTTCACCTACATCTATAAAATTAAATATTTTGTTATTCTTGTCAAATGTGCTAGTGGAAATTGAATAGCCTTTTTATTAGCCAAAACTCAATTTTTAATTTTTGAGTGCATATTATTTTTTAATTATTCTAACTATAATAATTGATTTTATTTATTTAAAAAAATTAATTCTAATTGAAAGTTGTAAGGATTGTATTACTTAATAACGCTGAAAATTTTTTAATCTATTTAACTCAAATCTTTTACGTAAAGAAGGCCAAAAGAAGGTAAGTTAATTATTTTATTCTTTTTTTTTTTTTTTTTGTTTCAAAGGTCTAAAGAGCGCGTCGGACAAATGTCAACAATGCCAATGGAAGGCGTCACCTGAGAACTATTCGTGACAGCCAACGGAAGGTGCCAACCAAATTAGAATTCAAGTACTAAAAGTGGAATTATATATACTTGCGATTGAGATAGGTAGGGTAGGGACAACGAAGAGAGTAGGAGTAGCCATTGATTTGTTTTCACAAAGCTTACTTCAACTCAAATCTCACGCTGATACATACGTATGTATATATACACACGCATCACATGTATGGGGTAGACATATGCATCGCATCGTCACGTAACTTCCTATACCAATCATTGTTTCATACAAAATAGTGTCGGACGTATTCATGCCTAGCCACTCATTTTTGGAACTCAGTTTTCCATTGAAATCCAAAATTGCTCTCGAATATACAATAGTTGAACACAATGGTGCTATACATGTTTTCTCATAGGCATCAACTCCCTAAAGGTTGAACTGTTGCACATATACTACGTCAACCAAATGAACTGTACATGCACTTATGTTTTTTATCTTAGAAATAGAGCAAACGATCATTAACTTCATTTCATCCCCGCTCCTCCTCAACATACACTCTTATGTCCCAAAACCAACATAAACTCTTATATGCCCCAAAACCAAAAGTACGATTTCTTAAAAGAGCCAATGCTTCGCCTCTTTGCGTTGCTATATAATAATTATATGTCTACGTATTGCACAAAATTGAAATTTCTAATAGTCAGTGTAATATGGTGGGACAGACTCTGCAATTTTGGCACCAAGAAGTCCATAGTACCATCCCAATATAGAATTTTTGGTGAAAAGATTTTTTCTCCGGCCAAGCCTGTTCAAAATCAAAAATATCTTAATAAACAAGAATTGTAATTAAGATTAATTAGTGTTGTTTCATGTATAGTATCTTTTATATATATATATAACTATATATATTCAGACCTTTAAGTTAAATGTATTGAATTTATATATTAATATTTTATAATAAAATTAATAAATTAGACATTAAAATATAAAACTTTTATATTAAAAAATTTAAATGATTAAGTGAAATTAAAAAATAAAATATATTAAATTCTAACAATTATGAAGTTAAAAATTCAAGAATAATAATCATCACAGGAACTCACATCATTCAGGAATAATATCTTAGTAGAATATAAAAAAGATCTTACTGGTTCATCCTACACTAAATTGATTGAGCTCCTTATCCCCGTGGCACTAAAAGAATCAAATCATCCATGTTAAGAAATTCCATCACAATTCTTCTCATGAGATAAGTTATTGCCATGTTATTTATTCAAGAAAATTGCAAAGAGAAAATATAACCACAATTTTTTTTTAAAAAAAATATACTCATCCTATATTTATTAAAAAAAAAACTACATCATTTATTTAGAAGTGACTTATTATACATGTGAATATTTTGTATTGAAAAATGCAATAACATTATAATACATTTAGATGAATTTTAAAAATAGATTACATATTAAATTTTATCAATATATCTTTAAAAATTTGCAAATAAAATGAAAAAAAAAAGAGGAAATTTGAATTTTTGGTTATAAAATTCTTAACTTCTTGATGATAAAATTATTTTTTTTTTCAACTTGAAACTTAAGTTGTTAACGAGATTAAAAAAATAATTATATATTAAACTCTACCGATATAGTTACGTCTGATGCTAATATTACACCGTGTATCACATCTTTCGTTTCATAAACTCAACTTCTGCTTGTTTTGATTGGGATCAATAAAAAAAATTATTCAGCCACCAATAACTTGGTACGGTACAAGACAAATTCCAGCTAGCACATCTGTGTAGTCCTCCTTTATATATGCCTTTGTACCGAAGATTAAGCTACAACGGTTCGAAGGGGACGATCCACACGGCTGGCTTTGTAAATGCGATCGTTTCTTTTGTATGTATAACATTGAGGAAGGATCCAAATTGAAAACTGTTGCCATATACATCGACGGCAGGACTAATACTTGGTTTCAAGGTTGGATTTTTACCAAACTCATGTCTATTTGGGCCGAATTTCAATTGGATTTATGTCATCGTTTTGGTCATCTTCTTTTCCGGATACGATTGAGGAAATGTGCAAGATAAGGCGAATTGGAACTGTGCGGGCATATCAAGAACAATTTGCCAAGCTGCATTCATTATTACTTAAAAAAAAGTCCTCCTTTGTCTCTAGCTTTCTTAGTGGATTAAGCGATGAGATCCAGCCCATTGTGAAGATTATGAAACCAAAGATGTTAGATGTAAGAATTTGAGATTGTAGTCCTAACTAGAGTTAACAGTGGAGGCAGCAGAAAAAAAAAAAAAAAAAAAAAAAAAAACAGGCTATTTAAACCCACAACACGCATGATAGAAGGCCGTGGGAGGAGGTTAAAAGAATAGGGGATTGTTACTGTTGTGGGGGAGAAATATGCATATGGGCATCAATGTCAAAAAGAAAGCATCTACACCTGAATGAAGGCCAGAAAGAACCTAAGATGGTGAAAGACAGTAATGGAAAAGCAGTCTCCTCAAGAAGCGGCAGAAGATAATAATACCGGTGAGATTTCTCTCGATTTCAGGAAGTCAAGGTTTGTTAGTCGACAGCAATTGATAATATTGATTGATACTCATAACTTCTGGAATAGTAAGATTCTAACGACTGTGCCAATAGTGATAATTGTAGCACTTACAGAGATGCATGATCACTCTTTTTAGGACGGGAGTCGGCTGGGAGTGTGATATGTTATCTTGCGAGTTAACTGGCTACGGGGACCCCAACTCACTGGTGTTGGATTAGAAGTCCAAGACTCTGTCCGAGACAAGCTGTTATGCTTTATGGGCAGACTCAAGAAAAAACGATAGTATTTATTATGACTGAAAAAGAAAATTGAAAAACCTAATTTGCAAAATAGACTCTAGGTTTCAGGCTCATTTATTTGCCACCGTCACATTGCTTGCCCAAGCTTCCATATTCGAACAGTTACAAATGGGGATTCAGAAATTCAGATATGTATTTGACTATCTACAGTTGTTACTGTTGAACAAGATCACTAAATCCCTTTGATAGCGAAATCAATGCCTGTAAACGTCAGACCCTACTGACACCCCAACCACCTAAAAACTGAAGTCGACCGGCAAGATGCTATCCTCAGATATCTTACCTATTAGCAGATGAGCAGTTGATGTTGATTAACGTAGATGTACTTGAGCTAGTATATGGGAAGATAGCGTAATAATAATAATAATAATAATAATAATAATAATAATAATAATAATAATAATAATAATAATAATATAATAATAATAATAATAATTATTATTATTATTATTATTATAGTAAAAAAATAAATAAAAAAAGACAAAAGATAAATGGATGGAATGGACTTTAGATTTTAAAATATAAAATTGTCTTAAGTATAAATCAATCTATTGTGAAGAAAATTTTGAGAATTCTGCCTGAGAGATTTGCCTCAAAGGTGGCAACCATAGAGGAGAGTAGAGATCTCAATTTTATGTCACTGCATGATTTTCAATGTAATCTCATTGCATATGAGATGAGAATAAAGTCAACTGAAAGCTCCTCAACATCAAAGCTCCTCAACATCAAAGCTATCAAAAGAGGCAGCTTTCAAACCTATGAGACACTTGAAGATAAGAGAAGAGGAAGAATCATCCAGTGAGGATGATGATGATGAGGAGAAAGAAAGTGAAGGTGAAGTGTTGGCTTACTTCACAAGGAAATTCAAAAAGGGGTCTAAAAAGGGAAAAGGATAGTTGTCCTTAAGATGTTATCATTGTGGGTAGACTGGACACTTTGCTTCTCAGTACAAAGTGAAACTTGATGATGAAGATAAGGATGGTGATGATGAGCAGAATTCAAAATAGAGAAGACCATCATTCAAGTCAAGGAAGTCCAGTATGAAAACTGCTAACCCACAAAAGAAAAAGAGAGGCTCATTCAAGAGTTATTTAAGCCAGACAAAAGAAGTCGATGAGGAGGAAGATGTAGACTCATCAGATGAGCATGCCTATATGGCATCAGCTTGATGTGGTAGTTCAACCTCTGAAGAGGAAGAGGAGATTGATGAAGAAGAACCAAATCTTGAAGCTGAGTTAGAAATAACTTCAAAGGAGATAATTGGAAGGGGCAGAACCATAAGAAGGTTGAAGGCCCATATAAAACAAGTTGAAGCAAAGATTGAGGAAGCAGAAAGTCAAAAGGATGAAATAAGGGCTAAACATATTGACTTGAAGAGAAGATTTGAAGAACAGATCAAAATATGTGAACACCTTACTATAGAGCTTGGCTTAACGACTTCAACAATTAAAGAAATGGAGATAGAGTTGCTGAGACTTCAACAACTCAAAAAGAGTGAAGAGAACTTACAGACAAAAAGAGTGAAGAGAACTTACAGAAGCTTGAAGTGGTAGGAGAAACAAGCTATGTAAGAGAAAAGAAGAATGAAGAGAAAGTGCAGCAATCTAAGGCTACATTGCCTAAAGATAATGAGACTTTGCCACAGAAGTTGAAAGAGAAGGGTAAGTCTCAGAAAGAAAAGATTGATTAGCCAGGAATAGTGAAGGCGAAAAATAAAGAAGATTTGGAGAAGCAACCTAGGGCTACGGCTGAATAGAAAAGGAGAAGAAGGTGATTGAAATGAAAGTCACACAAGCAAAGAAGCTAGCAACCTTACCTACACAGCAAGTAATGCACAAAAGAAAACAAGCTGTGATTAGACCCAAGAAGATGCAGTTTTAAGGTTACTGTCTTTATTGTGAAGTTTGGGGTCATAAGGCAAGTAAATGCTGGTGGAGAAGGCCAGTATATGTCTCCAACTTGAGAAGATACAATGCTGCATATAGGGGGAGACAATACAAAATTCAGAGTAGAACACCTATCGTGAGTTCTTGCACATACTATAAAAAGCAAGGACACACTGACAAGGATTGTTGGTGAAAGCCCAAACCAGTGATTTCAAAGAACAAGTTTGCTATATTGGGAGATTTGGAACAGTGTGAAACGTGCGGGCAAGATGGCCATAATGCCAAGAGATGCATGACACTTCTCCTTGAGCAAGAGAAGGCACTTAATGGCACAGTAAAACCAACTGGTACAGTCAAAGCTGAGAAAAAGAAGAAAGCTATCTTCAAGTCAGTTCAAAAGAAGGAATATAAAGCTAAAAGGGAGGAGGTTAATATAGTTGAAATTGCACTAAAGGCTAACTAAAAGGATAAGTAGTGGATCCTTGATAATGGATGCACTTCACACATGATAGGAGACAAGAGTAAATTATCAAAGTTGAACAAGTCAAGAGAATGCAGAGTCAAGTTTGGCAATGATGATTCACTCAACATTAGTGGTCAAGGGTCAGTAAATATTGGAAAAGGAAAGTTGAAAGATGTTCTGCACGTTGAAGGACTCAGATATAATATGCATATGTTAGCCAACTATGCAATGAAGACCATAAAGTGATATTCACAAAAATAGGTTACCAAGTAAAGAGTAAAGAAGGCAATACTGTTGCAGCCGGGAAGAGAATAGCCAAAAATTTATATGTGATTGATGAGAATAAGACAAACAACTGTTTACTTACAAAAGAAGAAAAAAATCAACTCTGGCATATGAGGCTAGGACACTTAACACCAAAGAATATAAGGAAGCTGACCACTACTCGTGCAATTAGAGACATTCTAGACCTCAAGAGAGAGAGGGAGTATGTCTACTCAGCATGCTCTAAAGGAAGATAGGTCAGAAAGCAGTATAAGACCAAAGAGTTCAATTCTGAAGCAGTGCTTGACATTGTACATACTGATTTATATGGCCAATGAGAACAAAAGGGTTGAATGGTGAGAGGTAGTTCATCTTGTTTGTTGATGATTATTGTAGAAGGACTTGGATCATGCACCTCAAATACAAGTCAGAAGTTTTGAAATGCTTTAAGAGATACAGAAGATTGGCTGAAAATAAGAGTGGAAAGAAGATCAAAGTATTGAGGTCAAATCAAGGCACTGAATTCACATATGGAGCTTTTGAAGATTACCTTAGGAAGCATGGAATTCACCATCATATGGCAGCAGCAAGAACACCTTAACAGAATGGGATGGTAGAGAGGAAAAATAGAGCTGTGGTTGAAATAGCAAGAACTCAACTGCTGGAATCCAAGCTTTACACAAGATTTTGGACAGAAGCAACATTTACAGCTGTGCACCTACTGAATAGAGTTTTATTAAGGCTCAATACTGATAAGACTCCATATGAGCTATAGAGTGGGAAGAAGACAACAGCCAAGTATCTTAGAATCTTTGGCAGCCCATGTTTTGTGAAAAATAATGAGCAAAACTTGGGAAAATTCCATGCTAGGTCAGATGAAGGCATCTTTGTGGGATACTCAGCAAAGACAAAAGGTTACAGAGTTTTTTTGCATAAACTGGGAAAAGTGGTCACTTCCAGTGATGTGAGAATAGATGAAAACTGGAAAATAATGCATAATGGAGAAGTTGAGGACAGTGAAGAAGATGACTTCAAGATAGATGAAGAATCAGACCAACATGAAGAAGAGGGAAAAGAAGTAAGTTCAGACTCAGAGAAGAGTGAGTTTGAAGATGAAGAAAGAGATTCTCTTGTAACTAAGACTGTGCAAGAGAGAAAGACAAAGAAGACATGGACCAGTACTTATCAAGGAAATCAGATCATAAGTGACCCATCAGCAGGAGTTACAACAAGAAGAAGAATTATGGTAGCTACTACTTTACTATCACAAGTTAAACCTAAATCTGTTGAAGAGGCTGCACAAAACAAAACCTGGGTCAAAGCTATCAATGAGGAGCTGGATCAAATCGAGAAGAATGAAACATGGGAGTTGGTTCCAAGACCTACTAACAAGAATGTCATAAGAACAAAATGGGTGTTTAAAAATAAACACAATGAAGATGGCAAGGTGGTGAGGAACAAGGCTAGGCTGGTTTGCAAAGGATACACTCAGATAGAATGAGTAGATGCTGATGAAACTTTTGCATCAGTAGCAAGGTTGGAAACTATTAGAATGTTCTTAACTTTGGTAGCACATAAGAGGTATAAAGTTTACTAGATGGATGTGAAATCAGCCTTTTTGAATGGGCTCTTGAAAGAAGAAGTGTATATTGAACAACACGATGGAGTACAAATTAGTGAGGATGAGACACACGTGTGCAAGCTAAAGAAAGCCTTGTATGGCCTTAAACAAGCCCCAAGAGCATGGTACAGCAAGCTGGACACATATTTGAGAAGGTTGAACTTCAGAAGAGGAACCGTTGATAATAACCTATATGTGTTCAACTCAGAGAAAGGCCAACTGATAACCATAGTATATATAGATGACATCATCTTTGGAGGGGATCACTCTGAGCTATGCCAAGAATTTGCACAGAAGATGAGTGAGGAATTTAAGATGTCATTGATTGGAGAAATGACTTACTTTCTTGGATTACAGATAAAATAGTGTGAAGAAGGTATTTTATTTATCAGACAAAATATGCCAAAGAGATGCTGAAAAAGTTTGGCATAGAGGATAGCAGACCTATTAGTACCCTTATAATAGTAGGCTGCAAGTTAACAAAAGATCAGGAAAGAAGGACTACAAGCCCCACAGAATACAAGAAGATGATAGGGAGCCTTCTGTACCTTACAACGTTAAGGCCTGATCTTATGCAAGCTGTGTGCATCGCCAGTAGATTCCAAGCTGATCCTAAGGAATCTCATGTGTTGCAGTGAAAAGAATCCTAAGATACCTCAAAGGGACACTGGAAATGGGTTTGTGGTATCCTGCCATGGATTCTGTAAAACTACGAGCATACACTGATGCAAGCTGGGCAGGAAGTACAGATGACAGAAAATCAACCAATGGCTGCAGCTTCGACGTAGGTTCAAAGTGTGTTGCATGGCTAAGTAGAAAGCAAAATAGTATTACTTTAAGCACAATGGAGCTTGAATATATGGCTGCTTGTGTAACATGTACTCAGAATTATGAACACAATTGTTGTCCTAAGCTTATAATAACATTACCTCATTGTCAAGATCAGATGCATTGTGTCAAACAAAACTGTAAAGTCCATGCTTGATGGCCACACGAGCCAATTTCTTTGCGCTGTCATTGGTGGCGCCTAGTGAAAGACAACTGTCCCGATTTGAGATTGTGGTAAGCAAGGAAGATGTGGTTACTCAAAGCCACGCCCAGCATGGCATCACTGATGAACTCTAGCCGCTAGTAATTGGCGGAATCTGTGAACGAGGGGTGTATCAATGCCTCCTTAAGATTGCATTTGATCTACATTGCAATGAATCAGGAAAAGCCAACTAACAAGAACAGAGAAATAATTGCTTGGAGGTAGATAAATAGCTTGAGTCTCAAATGCATTGAAATCACTACAAATAGAAAATTTGGCACGAAAAGGGATAGGTCACACTATTGGACTAGCTTCCCTCCTCTCTATGTTGTGAAAAGCTTGAAACTTTTACCTACTTTTGTACTTCTTTTGAGTTCTCTTGGAGAAGCTTGATGGATTCTAGATACCCATCTCATCAACTCAACAAAGGTCTTTTCGTATCAAGTCCACTTAAGTAGCCTAATAATATCTAATAATATCTCAAGCTATGTTCTTTTGTATATCTTTTTGTTTAAATTTTTATGTGGGGTCTTGGAAACAAAAAAATGTAGGAAAGGTCAATGAAAGGTCTCTTAAGCTTGGGTGAAAAGAGTAGAGATATATTGGTTAATGGTTAGCCAATATATCTCTACTCTTTGGTTAATGGTTAGCCTTTCATTTTCTATTTATGTACCAATTTGTTTATAAACATATATACAAACATAATTCACAAGCATGTGATTGATGCATATAATGTTTATGTGTGAGCATGTGAGAGCGCTCATGTAATTTTTTCTCATTCTTGCACAGCTTGCCTGAACATGTTATAACTTCTACCAATCTACCTTGGCAAAACTAGCTGGAGAGAATTATTTTTTCCATTTTGGATAGGTTAGTTATCCTTAGCTTCATGATATAACAAAATATTGTACCATTCTCTGATTGTTTCCCATGTTGTAATATTTTGAGACCTGAAACAGTTGAATCCCTCTTTTATCTCTGGTGTTTAACGGGCAATAAAATGCATCAGGAATGGGGTTGGAATATTTTCCAAGCATTTGAAAAGAATTCTCACATTGAATCAGGATATGCTAGATTAAAGGATGTAAAGGGTCATAAAATAGCATCATAGATTCTCAATTTTTTATTTTTACTTGGAATATTTTAAAGGGCATCATTCTATTTATCACACTCTTAACTGTTTGGCACGATGATGTTTAATTTCTCACTAAATTATTGCATGCTTTACCTAAGTGCAACAATCTTATGCAATTATTCTTAATTGAGGGCTCTTATGCTATGCCAGGGATATTTTCTTGGGCATCTATTGTTCATCGTTACTTTTAAAAGTTAAACTCATTGACCATTCTAGATTGTACATTATTTAATTTTTAACGTATCTTATGAATGTTCTTCCTATGTTTTTTTTCCTCATTTTTTATTCTATTAAGAAATTTATTAGATTATAAACTTCATCATAGGAAGTAGTTTTTTTTTTTTAAATAAATCTTACAGTCCTTCTAAGAAGAATAATTTGGCCTTTAACCATTAAGGTATTCTTTAAGAGACTTATATTTCTATTTTCTTTAGATTCAAGTTCATAGATATAAAAGTATAATGGTTACGAGATTTTCATATTGTAGAGATAATTAACTAAATTTCTCTAAAGTAATGATTAACTAATTATTTTTTCTTTCTTTTTCCCTTTTACCTTTTTCGGGATACAAGACACTTCAAAATTGGATAGTTTTCTTTTTGCATGGATGCTAATACTGGCTAAGTATTGGTATTTTCAGTTCAATACTGGAGTCAAAGACAACATGATGCAAAGTTTTTTCCTCGCAAGGCACTAAAATATCTATACTCCCTTAGAATTGTGACCCGACACGATGGGAAAATTTTGGGACAAATCAGAGAAACAGATAAGTAATAGTCATAGTAAGAAAGAAGGTCAATTCAATACTCATTAAGGGTTCATTAGCTGATCATAAGGGGTCTATTTGCTGCCTGTTTTCTCAGTTGAACCCATTCAATGATTTTAAGGCATTGATTTGGACGAGAAGTAGCAGAACTATAAGACCATTGTTATTGAACTTAAGATCAGAAGCTGCATGGAGTAATGTTCCCATTGATGTGAAATGTGGTTCAACAAATTTTCTCCATTTCAAGCTGATAAAAATTGTTATATTTAATAGCAAGTAACTTTTGTTACAACATGATAGATTGTGTACCATATAAACAATTAATTCTCAATATTTTATACAGCAAGTTTCCAAATTAGCTTAAGATGTTTTTTGGCGTACTAATTATTTGTAATTTTTGGAACAACACCAGCTTAAATCTTGAAATTTTTCTAATCATCTCTATGTTGGTTCATCTTTAACCCTTTAATTTTGAGCAAATTTATGAAGTAGCACAAACATTATACTTATAATTTTTAATTTTATAATTTTACAAACTTGTATAGTGTGTAAAAATCTATTAAGATAACCATTACAGGAGGCTGATCTCGTAATGTTATCCAAGAAAGACGAAAGTGATTGACACAAATATGATTTAGAAATCAGGGTATCTTATTTTTAATTGAAGTTGATCATACCAAGTAAATTCAGCTTTGTTCTCTTTTGGTGGGTCTTATGTGCTTGAAACGCCGCATGAATACGATGTATAAATTATGATAACCTAGTCGTTGGGACCAAGAGAAAACATGGTTTATAAAATTTGGGGCTGTCCCATCGTGGAAAAAATTGGCATCGACATGAAGTAGAAATATGCGAGTTCATACCAGTGGCTTCTTGTGTTGTGATATTTTGTCCCCTGAAAGTTTATCATAATTTTAATTGTAAAATGTAAGTTACGATAAAAACTTTATGGTAACCTTGTAAACTTGGTATGATGCAAATTTCTATTTAGATAAACATCACACAATGCCAATCTCTTAATTTTTTTGGACGAGACAAAATTAGCTGACGCAAAAGTCATTTGCAAATTTACAGAAAACTTTGATGAAACTTCACACGATTGTCATGGAAAAAAAAAGACATAAAAAAAGGTTGACTGTGAGTGAATGGCTGACACAAAAATCGTCTGTTGTTTGCAGAAAATTTTGATGCAATAAGTAAATAAAAAAAAGGGTGTACCGCGAGTCAATGGGCTCTAATAAATTGCTGATCAAGTTGGTTTCTTCTACTATGGTTGTCTATTCTTTCATAACTAAAAAGGAGGTGAAGAGTCAATTACAATTCTTCCGTCTGCACGCACTGCCCTCGTAATTATGAGTTATAATTATCCGATGACTTTGGCTTCTTCTGCTTCATCCTCTCCCTCTAGTCTTCCAGCCACCCATGCTCACAATCAGCATTAATGGAAGTATGACGTCTTCTTGAGTTTCAGGGGTGAAGACACTCGCGACAATTTCATCAGCCATCTCCTTGCTGCCTTCTCTGAAAAAGGTGTTGAGACCTTCACAGACTACCAGCTTCGTAGAGGAGACGAAATCGCTCCGGCCCTTTTGCAAGCAATCCAAGAATCAAAGGTTGCCGTCGTCATTTTCTCCCCGTCTTCTTCCTGGTGTTTGGACGAACTCGTCAAGATCATGGAATGCCGTGACACCCACGGACAGATTGTTATGCCAGTGTTCTATCATGTGGATCCATCCGACGTCAGGAAACAGACTGGGAGCTTTGCTGAAGCAACTGATCGTAAACGCAAGAGAAATTTTGAGATAAACTCCGACAAGGTCCCCAAATGGAAGGCTGCTTTGACCAGAGCTGCCAATCTATCCGGGTGGGATTCCAATGTCATCAGGTAACTTTACGAGGTTCAAGTTTCAGTTACTTATAGGCTAAGTGAAAATCTATAAGTTTTCAACTCCACCTAGCTAGTTCATTGAAGTGGAATCCATGCTGTCCCATTTTGAAATTTAACACTTGATAACGCTGATGACATTTTTGTTCCTTAAAGTTTTAT
This sequence comes from Ceriops zippeliana, assembly GCA_037897445.1. Taxonomy (NCBI): domain Eukaryota; kingdom Viridiplantae; phylum Streptophyta; class Magnoliopsida; order Malpighiales; family Rhizophoraceae; genus Ceriops; species Ceriops zippeliana. Next base: position 1,660,536 of record JBAPLH010000126.1, read on the forward strand.
AAATCTGTTGCAAAATTGCTACGGGACATAATTGATTTGCAACTGAAACATGTAGAACACCCAAAAGAGACATCAAGTAAGCAACATCAATGTGCATTGCATAGTTATCAAACTTTGGCTTATTTATGACAGGCCAGAGCGTAAACTTACTGACCAAATTGTCAAAGATGTTTTGGAGAAACTGGATCAAGAATTTCCTTTGCATACGGGCTCGGAGCGCCTGGTGGGAATAAATTCACGTCTTGAGGAAATCAAAAGGGTGCTAGCTATTGGGTCCCAAGATGTTCGCATTTTAGGGATTTGGGGCATGGGCGGTATAGGCAAAACAACTATTGCTGAAGCTATTTTTAGCCAAATTTCATGTCACTTTGAGGGCTGCTGCTTTCTTAACAATGTTAGGGAAGAATCAGAAAAAAATGGCATGAAAAAGTTATTAGAAAAGCTCATTTCACAAGCATTAGGGGATCCTCGTACTAAAATTTCTACATCTATCATTGGATCTGGAATATTTTTCATTAGGAGATTATGTCGGAAACAGATATTAATTGTTTTAGATGATGTTGATAATTTGCAACAATTAGAATGTTTAGTTGGAAACCCATATTGGTTTGGGGCAGGAAGTAGGATTATTGTAACAGGCAGAAATAAGCAAGCTTTTGAAAGTATGGCTAATTATATATATATGGTCAAGACATTGGATGATAAAGCAGCTCTTCAACTTTTTAGCCAGTATGCCTTCAAGAAAAATCATCCACTAGAAGGTCACAAGCCCTTGTTAGATTTGGTTATTAGATATTGTCAAGGCAATCTTTTGGCTCTTAAAGTTATGGGCTCTTTTTTATCTGATGTGGGAAAGCACTCTGTGGCAAAGTACTGTGAATAAACTGAAAACAATACCTGTGAATGAAATTCAACAGATGTTAAAAATTAGTTACAACACCCTAGACAGGAAAGAGAGAGAAATACTTCTTCACATTGCATGTTTCTTTAAAAAGTTATAACATGGTTTTTGTGGTACAAATACTGAATAGTTGTGGCTTTTCTGCGGAGATTGGAATACGGGATCTTATTGACAAGTCCTTGATAATTGGTATTGGGAAACCAATAGTGAAACTAGAAATTGCATGATCTATTACAAGAAATGGGTAAAGAGTTGGTACGCAAGGAATCGAAGGAAACAGGCGAACGTAGCAGACTGTGGGATCTTAAAAAATAAGACGGTAAGATTTTAATCATTATAAAAATTTCAATTCATTTTTCATGTTTACTCAGTTACTTTTCTTGTTATTTTTCAAGGAACGAGAAAAGTTGAAGGCATATTCCTCAATATGAGAAAGCTAAGTAAAGAAATCCACTTGAATCCTAATGCCTTTGGAAACATGTATAACTTGAAACTGCTAAAAATTTACACCATAACGGAAGAAGAAGAATGAAAAGTGCACCTTTCTCAGGGCTTTGATTATCTTCCCAATGGGCTGAGGTATCTTTATTGGTATGGATATCCATTGGAGTAATTACCAACAGAGTTTTGCCCCGAGTATCTCTTACCTCATAGCAACATTAAAGGACTTTGGAAAGAAGCAGAGGTACAAATTACTCATTAAAGACCCCTTTCTAGTTGACCAAAAGCTCTCTTTGATTTATTAATCAATTTACGCATCACTACATGCAACCTCTGAATATTGTTAGGCATTTCTCATCCTTGAGGCAATTCGGTGTGGTCACGGACATAACTTTGCCCGACTGCCAAAACCTGACGAGTCTTCCGAATAATTTGGATATGAGATGTCTGGATGCTCTTGACCTCTCCGGTTGCTCAAGACTCGTTGTGTTTCCAGAGGTCTCAAGGAACGTAAGGTACCTATACTTAAGCGGGACTGCAATAAAGGAAGTGCCTTCCTCTGTTGAGTATATGGATCGACTGGTCAAACTGAACTTATATCGTTGCTCCAAGCTTGCGAGCCTGCCAACCAACATTTACAAGTTAACAAGTCTTCAGACTCTCCACCTGGGAAGTTGCTCTAACCTGAAGGTGGTTCCAGAAAACTGGGAGAGCATGGATAATCTAGAGGATCTGATATTGTCCGACACAGCCATTGAAGAGCTACCATCTCGTGTGGAGAACCTAAAAGGGCTAAAAACGTTGCATATGTGTGGTTTAACCTCATTAGACTCGTTAAGGTCTAATCTGCGGCAATTACCTGCTGACCTCGGGTGTTTATCCACTTTAAGGAAATTATATTTAGTTGGGAACAACTTTGAGAGTATCCCTGAAAGCATCAAACAACTTACTGAACTTGAAGAACTTTGGATAGGCCAGTGCAAAAGGCTTCGATCTTTGCCAGAGCTTCCAGTGAGCCTACATGAGCTAGTTGCGACCGGTTGCACATCATTAGAAAACGTATCTTCCCTTGATCAACTACTTTTCAATAAGCCATCTTTAGACCTCATAGTCGGCCTCTGTAATTGCTTCAAAGTGGATAAAAATGAAAGAGATCCTATCTCTCAGTTCAGGAATCGTTATTTAGCGGAGTATGTGGTGGAACGCAAAAGAAAGGTCTCCGTAACTCTCTCTCACACTCTCTCTGTTCTTTTCTTATTTTTTCACTGCTTATATCATGTCTATGATTTTTGTTTTTGTGGTACAGTTGCGGAAGTTTATGGTTAACATCGTTTATCCGGGAGGCAGAATTCCAGAGTGGTGCGTGAATCAAAGCACCGGAGACACTGTCAGAATCCCACTTCCGTCAAATTGGCTCAACGATGCCTTCTTGGGATTTATTTTATGCCTCGTTGTCAAGTGTGATGACACTGCTCTCCTACAGATCCAATTCAACTGGCATTTTGGAGACGAATGTGATGACGGCAGTGATTTCAATTTTTTTGTACAAAATGAGGGGACAATTGGTGGAAACCATGCAGAGCGCGTGGTACTACTCTACACTGGGAGCGTGTATGACAATATAGCTGAGAATCGTCTTCACCTCACCCAATGCTCGTGCGATGCCGTCTTGTTTAACTTCAAAGTTTGTAATGGATGTTTCGACCAGTATTTTTACGAGGTGAAGAAATGCGGGGCCATTCCATGGTATGCCCACAGTTGATAGAATTAAGCTTTAGCCTTTCACTGCCTTTCCTTTTTTATTTTGCTTTTCTTCACCGAGTCTGTAGGGTTTTCCTCTTGTAATCGACAAAAAACGTCTTGTTCCCTTTGGAAAATCATCAGAGGCAGGAACATTGCCATCAATTTCTATCCCATGGTAGCAATTGGTTTCCGTTTTCCTTTTCGCCCCGTTCCTGTGTTGTTGCGTATGGATATTATTGGATGCCAAGATGTTCGCAACTTAGGATTTGGGGCATGGTGCAAAACAACTGTTGCTGAAGCTAGATTTCTTGCCATTTTGGAGGCTACTGCTTTCTTAAGAATGTTAGGGACGAATGGGACAAAGTTAGCAAGAAAAGGTTATAAGAGGAGCTCGTTTCGAAGGCATTGCAGGATAGTTATATCAAAATTGATACATCAAGTATTGGACTTAGACTATCTTTAATCAGCAAACTCTCCTACAAATAGACATTAGTTATTCTTCACAATGTGGATGATCCACAACAATTAGAATCTTTAGTTGAAAATTGTTATTTGTTTGGTCCAAAAAGTAGGAATATTGTGACAATTAGAAATAAGCATGAAAGGTTGATTATGCAGTTAAGAAAATCATCCAAGGAGGATCAAAGAGGCGTTGGGCCTCTCTTGGGCTGATTATGTATTTGTGGATCAAAGATGCGTACTCTTCCATGAAGCTTCGAAGTCGTCATTACCTTGACATTAAATTGAAGATTTAATGTCAATTACTCTTTAATACTCAGAATGAAAGAATTTGAAACTATTAAAGAGTATAGTGATAGACTACTCAACTTTATCAACCAAATTAAGTTCCTTGGTCAAGACTTTCCTGACAAGTTAGTAGATCAAAAGGTCTTGGTTAGTGTGTCTAATAGGTTTGAAGTCAAGATTTTATCTTTGGAGTGTTCCAAAGACTTAAACAAAATCTTTTTAATAGAACTTATCTATGCATTCCAAGATCAAGAGCAGAGGAGGCAAATGAGATAAAAAGATATTGATGATAGTGCCTTTTAAGTTAAACATTACTATAATGGTTGAAACTAGAATAGAAGAAAGGCTTAGGCTTCCACTTGGAATTTAAACTCTCTAATCCCAACTTAGAATTACAATTGTTTCCATCTTTGCAAAGACTCGTTTTATTCCATTTTAATGAGAATTGCATCAAAAGAAATTGATTTGGGATTAAAAGTTCTACCTTTATTTATAAATTTTCAATTAGAGATAAAGATGAAGTTAATGTTTATATATATATATATATATTTTTTTTTTTTCTCAATTTCAATCTTAACATTAACTTTGAATTATGAAATTATAATTTTGTCATTTATATAGTAATTACTTAAT